>JAQSUU010000133.1:10812500-11412500 GCA_038087645.1 Saccharum hybrid cultivar R570
GTGGCTCCCGATGAGATGATCAGGTTGCGTACACTTGCTCTTTTAGCTCCGTCGTTGAGTCCTCTAACATTCCAACAGAGAATTAAACACTTTTGTTGTGACATTTATTCACACTGATTGCAACTAGATATCGATAAAGCAAACTCGCCAAGTTCTTCGCATAACTGAACCGAAGGCAATAGAGCCCACAGGTTCCAACCATCCGCCGATGTCCATAGGAGTAGCTGAAGCCCACAGAGCCAACAGGCCATAGTTTCCCTAACATAACAAATTCCCAGGTTCTTGTGCCGATGGCTACAGTGCCAGCAAGCAGAGCAAGTCTCGTGAAATTGACTAACATGGGCTGATACGCCCCCTGATGGCCTCGCAGGGCCCAAACTACTACAAAGCTACTCCACCATTCCTTCATTCGCACCTGACTAGCATTGGTAGTGATTGCTGACATTGGAGAACAGCGTCAACTGCCCTTGAGGCATGGAAGCCTCAGGCCATCTTCTCTGGCTGTGTTACTTTCTGCTTCTTGGGGGTGATCCCCTTCTTCATCTGCATGGTTCCGTGGTCTGCCAATACCTGAATGGCCTCCATCTTGTTCTTGTTGATGGCCTGTCGAAGTACTGTGAGAATGAATCAAAGTCAGTGATAGCAGCAGCTTGTTTTACAGGCGACAGTTCACCTAATTTTTTAGAGAGCAAGTCCTGGGCAATTTCAATGGTATGCTTTCCCACTCTCGACTTCACCTTATTCGCTAAACGGGTACTTTGGCGTTTGTTGTTGTTTGTTGTTGTTTCTTGGGCACTTGAATTAGGCGAAAAAGGTTCTATAAGCTCTGGGTTTGGCAAGACCGGTTGCTCTACATTCATCGAGATGGAGTTAATGAACGAGTCAATTGCATCAGTAGCAGTTACATCAGCGCCGTCAGGCGGACTAGGTTGATGATCTAGAGTTGGGACAGCACTCTGGATATTGGGACATTGTGTTACAGATTTTTGTATGCATAACTCTGGCTGATCCTCTACTGTAACCCTCTCACACTCTCGGCACACAGAGACAGACTGCTACAGTTCTATTGCATCCCTCGCAGGATCTGGACTCAAGATGACAGGGTTGGACATAAAATGGTGCAACTCTACCTCTGTCCTCACAGGCTCTAGACTACAGCTAACAGGGTTGGACATAGTTTGATCCAGATTTATTTCAGTTTCCTCTGCTATAGCAACTCTTTCAGCACATAAGGAACTTACAAGCACGTCGCACAGTGGATCATAGTTGTTGATTTCCATCAGCTTGTTGTCTTCACTGACCTGCTTGATCTCCTTATGCCTTTCCTGATTGAGGGTTGGGGTAGTCTTCTTCCCATGACCACCTTGATCACAATAGATACGGATTTCATCAAGCATCGGATCAAAAACACTGGGTGCATCAACTGAATACAACTTAGAAAAGGAAAAAATTTCAGGTGGGCTCTCAGATGCAACAGCAGGGTGATCTCCATAGACTGAAAATAGCGGTACAACAAAGGATACATGCTTTGTGCTCTTATTTTTAGTTGCTGGAGCAGGGGCGACTTTAGCTTTGTATGTGAGCTTCCCGGTCTGCTGATGGTGCCTGGAGTGATAAGGTCCTCCCTCACGCGGAGCGTTGGTGCGGAAGTTGGAGTTGTAGCAGTCTGCCACCCCATTGCGGCAGCGAGTGACCCTGCCCCAGGCAGAAGCACTCCTGTGGCGCGTGTGGTGACCGCCATTGTGGCCCCTGTCTTCGTCATCCCTTCTATGGTGCCTCTGCTCCTGGCGTCCATGGCCCCCCTCCCGGCGGCCGCGGTTCTCACCCTGCTCATCAGGAACGCCATACCTCCAGTCAAAGTCCCTACAACGCTTGTGGTTTGGTCCTCATGGGCCCCCGTCGCCATTGATGAATGACAGGTCCTCCACCGTGGCCAAATGAGGGAGAATCTTGTAGGTCAGGGCATGTTTGAGTCCAGTTGGAGGATCATGATGTACCTGCACGGCGTCGGGGTCGGTGATTGTCAGCCACACCTTCTTCGGAATCTTGCATGGGTCTGCACACCAGGCCCAGAGATCATAGGTCCTGGTCCTCTCACGGTGGTGGGTGTGCTCCTCGACGTAGTGGATGGTGTAGGATCGGCCCAGGATCATTGCAGCCACGTCTTCCCCCCAGGCATGAGGTGGGATCCCCTCAATGCGGAGGTTGACGTGGAACTCCAGGTGGGTGTCTTCAGCTTTCCTTGTCTCATTCCAAGTGTCGAAGTTGAAAGTCCTGCCCCCGTCGATGATGCTTTGCTGACGGGTGACCCGCTGTCTGCAATGCTCATCAGAGAAGATGAACAGATATTGCTCTGGATAATGCTTGACCACCTGAAAGTCATCGAAGCCAAGCCCGAGCTGCGATTTGAGGGCGTCGCCGACATGGTAGGGTTCGGTGTCGTGGTTGTTCCCCTGAAGCCAGCACACCGCAGCCTTGCCAATGAGCGCATCCCTGCGCCTCTTGATGGCTCCCGTAGCAGAGACAAACACGGTCTGGGTCGTCGGCCGAGCTCTTGGGTCTCCGGGGTAGGCTGCCATAGCAGCCGGCGGTGGATCACCCCGTGCAACCTCTAGGTAGGAGCGCTGGTTTTGCCTGGCAGTGGAAGGGTGAGGTTGGGAGATCGGTGGTGGAGTGTGTTGCTGGACCGTCAAGTTCCCGGTGACTTGTGGCTTTAAACTGCGTTCTGGCTGGCGATATGGACATCTACTCGCATGATGGCCTCTTCCACTGCATCGCCAACAACGAGTAGGTGAATGGCAATCACTCACAAAATGGTCTGACGCTAGGCAGTTGTAGCATTTACCGTATGCGTGTTATTTGAATCTTTCAATTCCTCGAATTGGCGCTGTCCGCTGCTTCTCTTCACTCAACGGCCTTGAAGCTTGCTGTTCTCGCAGCCACCAGTACGGTCCCTTAACTTCCTTCCAGTTTCCTCGGCTCTCCCCACTTAGCTCTGCACTCTGCATACGCCATGAAGGCTCACCCGCTTGCTTGCACGCATCTTGGTGTGCTTGCAGGGCTGATGTTGACTGGACCTTCGAGGTTGCCTTCCATGGAGCACGGGGTGGAGGAGGGCTTGGAGGCTTTGCCACCCACTTTTCCTTCTCAGGCATTGTAAATCGCTGCTGGCCGACGGCAGGCTTGGAGCTTGAATGCGTAGATGCCTGCACGGGTACTCTGCAGCTCTTCTGATTCTTCCGATGAGCTTGAATGCTACCCGATATGTCACCTTTGTAGATCGTTGAGCTTGCCTTTTCCCCTTCTTGATTCGGTTGATTTCCACTCGTGTCGCAACTGGAGTTTGAATGTAGGTTCTGCTGCCTCGGTGGAACGACCTCCACAGCGGATTCCTGGATGGCTCCCAACTTTGAATCTTGAAGCAGCCGTCTAATGTCTTGCGCCAACTCTTCTAGGATGCAGGCCTCCTCTTCATCATCAATGCTTGGCTCTGGACGAATTGAATCTCCTACAGACTCGTTGGAATCCTCCACAACTGGCTCCTAATGGCGACTCTTCTCTGCTTCTCCTTCCTTCGATATCTGAGCTTCCAGAGCGGTAGAGGCGCCGAGAGGACCATCAGCAGATAGATCCGGACAAGGCGCAAGCAGATCTGCGATTTGATTTGGGTGATTCGTGTGGATGGAGGGGATTTGGAGGCTGGTGGTGGGGATTTCACCTGCAGGGGGGCGAGGTGGGTCGGGGGACGGGGGCATGTTCCCAGAGTCTATCTGTTAGTATCTTTTAAGTTTTTCTGTTAATAAACTAACCGTGTAAAATTAATCCAACTTTTTTTATCTGAAAAATATCATGACATCTCTATACTGATAGTGATAATGAAGAAGGTGAGTGAAGGCAGCTATGGCCTCCCTGGTATTCCGGGTTTCTTTGGAGTAAACGGTGATTATTATGCTTAATTATTACTAATATCCGATCGATATAAGAATCATTGTCCCTTCTAGATCTTACTTCGAGCTCTACCATGTACCATCGACCGTGAACGCTGTGGTGCATGCTCAAACGACTGTTTGTGCCTTGTACCTATCTACAGTCTTAAATTTCACGCTAGCGCACCCTAACATACATGTATTGAGATGGATACGTGGACATCAAAACAATTCCTTAGCGAGCAGTAACAACCGGGACAGCTGAGTACTGTACGTGTATATATAATGATCACCGAAAATAGTTGAGAAGAAACAAGATGCATGCGTCAATGGTTTGTGCTGCAAAGTACAAAATGACAAGAAACAAGAAAAAAAATACTGAAACTGTCTGAAACCAACAGCAAGATCTAGGACCGTTCTTTCTTTTCTGAGACAGAACAAATCTATTATTGCCAATGAGCTTTTGATTGGCATGGACCCCGTGATCCTAAACCTGGAATTAATGCTGTGTTAATCATGCCTACAAGCTACCAACATGTACTGTGTCACCAATCGCACTTGCACTCCCACAACCTGACATGTCTGTCACAAAATAATTGTATATCCTGTTTTTAACAAGTAATATTAAGTTTTTTCTTGAACACGCAAAAGACCTGCACGCCTTTGTATTAAGAAAGAGAAAGTTTTTTACAACGCGTCTTGGCGGTGACTTAGGCGAGGAACACAAAAATATGAAATAAGCTCAAGCTCTACTTGAACACTGCGACTCTAGCCTATTAATCTGGACATTAGACAACCGAGGTTCTTGACGGTGGCTTGTACCCATTGGTCCGCCTCATGCTTAATGACTGTCATAAGGAATGGTATTTGGGTGCTGGCGCCTCGGAAGCATCTAGCATTCCTCTCCTTCCAGAGTTCCCAGGCGACAAGAGCAAAGACCGAGTCCGCGCCGCGCCTGCAGGCCCGTTCCACTGCGACCTCCACGCATTCCAGAACTCCAGCATTGTGTCCTGGGGTCACCATCCCCTGAACCGGGCTAAGGACGCTGCTGGTGTTCTACCAAACTTGCTTGGCGAAGGAACACGACACGATGATGTGGTCGATAGTTTCCGGTTCTTGGTCGCAGAGGAAGCACAGGTCGTTTGCCTCCAATCCGTGCCGCCGTCGTCGATCAGCCATCCAATGTCGCTTCCTGATCGCCAGCCATAGGAACAACTTGATTTTGAGGGGAGCCCAGGTGTCCCATACTTGGCTGAAAGTGAGCACGGGGTAGATCCGACCATGAACGCGGCGTCGTTCGTCCACTTCCACACCAGTCGATCCGCGTCGTCACCAAGATGCACGTCCCGGATCGCTCTCCAGACGTTCAGGTCCTCCGCGATTGCACGGGGTAGTCACTTTTTAAGTTTAACCAAACATATAAAAATTTAATGTTTTAACGTGTAATAAGTATCACTAGATTAATAATATATAATATATTTGCATAATAAATATATTAAGAGATATAAATATTGATAATATTGTTTACAAATCTACTTACATTTAAAATTATTGGACTTGTCAAAAAGCGAGACGTGCAATTATTTTGAGACGGATAGAGCCATACTTATCCCAGTAGCTAGGAACAACAGTAGTAGTATTTCAGAAGCAGCTACCATTGCATATATCACTGCTTGTTGGGTGTGGTTAGATGGATAGACTGATCGACAGGGAACGAACTGGGGTAGGAACTCAGGTTCAATGCACTGCATATATCGCTCTTTCGCTTTGCTTATGATTTCAAGACATGATGACTTGAGGACCTGTAGGTCGACAGCGGCAAGATTGATTGAGTGCATATATATCACCTACAGCGACGCTGCGCCGTGCCGTGCCGTGCCGTAGAGGTAGTGTGATGGAGAGTGAAAGCAAGGAAATAACATATTCCCAGCAGAGACTTCAGACTTTTCTTCTAGAGCGAGCAAGCTAGCCATGGCTTGAAATGGCTGGCTGGCTATTCAGTAGAGGACCCATAGAATATGGATAGATCACTGTCCTCTCTTGATGATTAGGATAATGGATCTACTGATGACTAATCGCCTATAGTTAGCTGCTTAGTTTAGTTTCGTCCGTACGAGCTTATTAGCTCGTTGCATCTCAGCATATTACCAAATTTACCATTGTTGCCATAGTTGCGCATAGTCTGTACTAGCACTGATGTTTTGTCGTCTCTCTCGTCTTCTCGGATTTTGTTTTCATCGCATCTGTGCATATTCTTTTGGAATTTGGAGCAGTCCATGCTCGCTGGTCGCTGCAGTGATCACTTATTGAAATGGAAACATATGCCGTGCGTTTGTGCTTACCTGTACTTCCAATCCGTGGCACCGGCAGGCAGGCAGGTTTGGTGGTCAGCACTTGGGAACTGAATTATTATTATTATCTTACTGGCCATCTTCTAATCCGCGGAGCCTCGAGACCTGACGGCCGCATCTTGTAATCTTCCTGGAACTGGAAATGGTTGTTTAACTAGCAGTGGGAAGTCACAGTGACTGATGATAGTGAACAGTCCGTACGATACGATATATATGGGCACAGACAGCGTGAAGGTACTAGGTGAAGGCCTGGCTCCCTGCAGTTGGATTCATTCAGAATTTCAGATCTGAAGAAAGTTCATATATATCTTCTTTTTTTGTCCTCCTGGTGTATAGTATATAAATTTTAAGATCTTCAGATGATGCGTAATCTATCTGACGGAGGTAGTAGCATACAAAAGCACTATTCGACAGCAAGAAGATCTTCATATATATATATATATATATATATATATATATATATATATATATATATATATATATATATATATATATATATATATATATATATATATGAGCTAGTAGAGAATATAAGTTATCATAGAGGAAGGTACAGACAAAAGTATTGACGTACAACATGTGTAGAGGCTAAAGAGATGCCCGGCCTAGAGAGGAAAAGATTACGTCATTTCAAAGAAAGATATATATAACAGAGAGCTAGCTAGAAAGGGCTAATTGCATGCAACTTATTATACACCACAAATAAGCTAAGCTAGTAGTATTCTGCTACTAGCCTACTACGGTCATGTGACAAATCATTGGTGCCTGCACTGCATTCATAAATGAGCGCGTCCTGAATCTTCGCCGCTTGATCGATGGCACGTCAACACCCAATCTCGATCGGCGCCCATTATTGACTGGCTAGCACTAGCAGTAGCAAGCAGGAAATTTTGGAGGAGCCTAATGAGGGAGGTGTGTGCATTAGGATATGCATGGTAGCAGTGCAGTGGTGGTAGCTCAGCTCGATCGTCAGTAATAAGAAGGAAAAGGACTTGGCAATTGAATCCTGATAACCTGAATACCAAAGAGAGTTTCATCAGGATCCTTCGGAGAGACAATGCAACCTGTGTTCACTGCTAACTGCTCAGTCAGTGAGGTCTCTGAAGAGACAAACGATCCGATAATAAACCAACGAGTTGATGCATGAAATGGACAGTGAGCAGCGCAGAGCAGGCAACTGGCAAATCAGGCAAATGATCCTAATAATTAAGCAGGTCACCAGTCTCGTCTCATATGGATGGTAATGGTCTGACAGACGAGGATGGATTAATTCCTCAAACTGACACTGACGCGTTTACTATCTACCATAGCAGTAGCAGTGTCCATCTCGCTTTGGTAAACCTGCATATCACTGAAAAGGGTTTGGCAGCGAGGAGTTCTTGAGTTGTCTGTCATTCGACAGGAACTAGACATGACAAGACGACCCTTTTTCGAGATCGATCGATCATCGATGTGGGCAACTAATGACACGGCGAGCTGAGGTGGCTATAAAGTCAAAGCTGCGTGCTAATCTGTCTGTAATCCTATGATGCTGAGAGACAGGCAGAGCAGAGCTGAGCGGAGGCACTAGCGCTGGGGCCACACGATTCTGCAGCAACAGAAAGCCGGCCGGGCGGCCGGCGTGCGGCTGCTGCTCGCTGGTGCACACCCCACCGGAAAAAGCTAGCATCTCGTCCCCTGCTCTCCTTTCTCGATCGTGACCGGAGAAGAAGGCCGGCCGGTCCTCGATTACCGTCGCCGGAGTTGGCTGGCAAGAGCTAGCGTCTAACTAGGCATCTCTATCCAAGGAAACCTGCTGGTGAGCGGTGACTGTACGACCGAGAAAGCAAGCAACTGCACATGGGTCTTTGGGTTGATTTTCATGTCCCAGGCCCCAGCCCGACATAACTGGAGCTGCGTCGTCGTGTCATTCTAATTTCTAATACTGTACGTTTCAGGTGCATGTGTGTCATGTGTGTACGTGACACAACCTAAGTTCTGGATCACAAGATGTTACAGTACATTATTATTTATAAGTTATCAGTATCCAAATACTGTACATACGTACTAGTGAACCTCTAAGTAATAGTGGCATCAAAATGCGACTGAAGAAAAGGATTCAGAACTCAGCGGCCAAAACCTTTAGTCCTTTACAATAACATTTGGACCAAAAAAAAAAACAGTATCATGGGCTTCTACTACTGAAGACTACTGGGCTAGCATGAGCCTAGGTGCCGGTCTGGCACATATGTCTGGGCTGAATGTAAAATTGACCAGTAGGAACAATGGCACACAAACCTTTAGTTCATTCTCTCTCTCACTCACTCATATACATTAGAATTATTAGAACAATTTTCCTATCTATTAGTCGCCAGATTATTTTTAGTCCGTTTAGGCGATGTATCAGCAGTTGATCTTGTTTAACTTTTTGTGCACCATCAAAATCTCTGCTGGGTTGTATGTTCTTCAGAGTTTTATCCATTGAAGCCTAGACCGGCTAACATCAAACGGCCCTACCTGCTCATCTTCGTTTTTCTAGCCACTGGTACAGTGCCCGTGCTAACGCCACGGCTTCATTTAAGAGATGCACATGAAAATCCTGCTACCTTTACATAATTATTACACGCTTTCGACTATGAACTGTATTCTGGTTTGGAAATCTGCATTGCCTGTGGTTCCTGGGAATTCGGCTGTTCTCTCCTAATCAGCTAAATCATGTATCATGGTAGATATGAAGGGCGTTATGTTTCTTACATCTCTATTTTATTACTTGAAAATCCTACCTCAAGACAAAATTTTGACATGGAGCCCTGAAGCCAACACCATTTAGAATATTGTACATCATAACCTGGCACCGGAGACCTTAAAACAGTGGCACCCTCCAACTACAGTTTTTGTGTTCACATTGACCATATCCCACCTTCAAGGTTACATAGTAAAGCTTATAAATTTCCAGGCTAAAAAGGTGCAGTTCTCTTTCAAGTGTGCATGTACAAATGGTTGAGTATCCCAGGGACCAATTTCCCTGGATCTAGATGATCACGGAAGCACCTTCTGCTATCATAAATTTCTCCAATTTGGGGGACAGAACTGTTCAGAGAAATATTCAAAAGTGAAATTTATGCAACAACATATTGAGCAGAAGCTAGAAGAGAGCAGCTTGCAAGTTAAAACGCAATGAAACAGTAACCAAACAGGGAACTGGACATCGGTATTGTTATCGAGTTCTGTTTCCACAGGACTCAGAGCAATCGTTCAACATGTATATATAGGACATAAATTCTTCAGAAACATACAAATTTAGCAAATGAAATTTCGATCCTGTAGGAATAATATTTACAGATATGTTTTGGTGGTAATCTGTCTACACAACAGTCACTGGTTCTACTCATGGCCATAATATTTCATAGCATAAAATTGTAGGGAGTTGTTCAAGGGAAAATGAGGAGCTCACCTTCAGTTCTTTGTTGAAGCATAACATAAGTTCTTCGACTGAACCCTTCTTGCAAACAATTTGTGGTGATCCCCCAAAAGCATGTGTCGACAGAGCGGAGGTTGTGCTCGCCCTAACAAAGAAAATTTATCTAACCTCATAAAGCTGCGGATGGAAACAGCTATTGCAGGCTGCACATCAAACAAAAATACTTTGTCAGCATAGAACTGTTGGACACAAATCACAAGATTTGGGGCTAGTTTTTCTATTTCATTAGCCTTACCACAACTATAGTAGGTTGGGGATACATATAGCACTAGCAAACTTGCAAGCTAAGAAAGTTTTAGCATATTCTACGGTAGATGCTAAAGCATATGGCATAAAGTAAAGATGCTAAAGTAGATGCTAATGGAGATAAGGTAGGGATATAGCCACCAACTACTCTAGATACAAGAAGACTTATGCTGTAAAGAACAAAGTTGTAGAAATAATACACTTCTTTTACAAAAAAAAAGAGCTGCAGTGCAAGAAATATTCATATTAATGACAATAAATTCATGACCAAACCCATCAAAATTCTGCAGCCATGGAAAATCACAAAGATTATAAAGGACAATAACAATAGTAGCATTTTACATGACAGGAAAAAGAATATTGAGAACAAACCTAGGTCATTAGTAGTGAAGAACTCATTTTCAGTACCATCACCCCAGCCGAGTAGTGCTAAATAATTCACCATTGCCTGAGGTAGATAGCCCGTCTCTTTATACTGTGCGGAGCAAAGATAGATCATGCCTCATTCTTATGCCATGTATAATAGGAAGATATGTTGGCAGAGATGTGAGATAGGAAATAATCGGTATTACATGCCTGACAGAAGTAGCTCCATGCCGTTTAGACAGTTTACTTCAGTTAGGAACCAGAATAAGCGAAACATGAGCAAATGAAGGCATTGCAAATCCAAGAGCCTGTATAAGAACGCCGGGGTTATGTTCAATTTTCCTCATTCCGAAAGCGTCCCCTCAACATTTGGTTGGGCACTGAACTAAGTTCACATTATGTTGCCCAATACAATTTTGACAGAGTAGTAAGTTTGCATACCTTGCATCAAAATTAAGCACGAAATATATGTTATTTGTGTAAGCTATAAGATGTGCTAGAAACAGTCACTGAAACTGAAATCAGACAGAGCACATGTTTTCTAGTTTTTTAGCAGTAACATAGTGTGTTAACTGTAGGCCAGGCTGCACAGAACAGGTTGCTAACTTGTTATATATAGCAATGCTCAGTCAACCATACACTGATGATTTGAGACATTAAAAAGATCCTAGGAAAATTCATCTGAACAGGGAATTCACCGGAAGCAAGATTTTCAATCGTTCGAGAGGAGCATCAGCAGTACGTGACCTGTGCAAAAATACACATAAAGTAATTTAGAGCATGCAGAGACACCAATGGTTGATCTAGGAGAATAGTTTGTTTAATTTACAAGCCGAACGGAAGCACATCAATGAGCAAAAGACCATTTCATAAACGTTATCATTAAGGTATTCCTAGTTTCCATCTGCGTTTTCAGTGTGCATCATTTGAAAATAACAAAAACGAATTAAGTAGAAAAATACTTTAAGCTCTGACTTCAGCTGACTATTAAAACATAATTTGGCTAGCCCTAACAAAGGAAGACAAGATCAAGTCGGCATAGTCTTCTACCAACCAAGGATATCAGATAAAGTAAACACTGATATGACTACTCAAAGTAAACTGATTCAGTGGTGAATCGTTCCTTTTCAGATGGATTTGTTGGTTATTACTAAACACTGACCAAAACAGAAAGACAGGACATTTTCCTGGCCGGGCAGTAGGGTTTCCTCACGCTAGTGTCCTGCGATCAGCGCGGCGGTTCACCACGTCCGGCGGAGATCGAGCATGGAGCGTTACCGTCGGGAGGAGGCGACCGGCGCTCGCGTCTTGTTCCGGGAGGAGACGGCCGGCAGCGGGATGACCTCACGCTGGTCCTGTTCAGAGCTCGCGTCCTGATCCTGGAGGAGGCTGGCGGGATCACTGTTCACATCCTGCTCTTGGAGGAGGCAACCGGCCACGGGAGGAGACGGCCGGCGGCGGGATCACTGTTTGCGTCCTCCCTAGCGTCCTGATCGGTGGTTTTTTTTTTTTATTCCGTGATTATTCCATGTTCGAGGTATTCGAACCCTGACCGGCGCGTTTGATGACCAACGCATTTGAAGCTGCGAGGGCAGAAGGCACGCGGGGGTCTAAGTTTGAAGCCTTGCATTAAACTCCATCGGATTGGGTTTGGTCGTTTTCCTAGCCCTTGATCTTAATATAGACGATTTTCTATGTGCGTTTTTCTGGGAGCACAATGGTTGGAGGCTCTCAGCGGGGACGTTTTCTTAGGCGGACATAGGATAGTTTTGATTGGTCAACTATAGTAGATATTGGGTTTGGTTGTTTTCCTAGCCCTTGATATTAATGAAGACGATTTTCTGTGTATGTTTTTCTAGGTGCACAATGGTTGAAGGCTCTCAGTGGGGGGACGTTTTCTTACGTGGACATAGGATAGTTTTGATTGATCCATTATAGTAGAGATTAATTTTGCATTTCTTCTATATTTTTTGTGACTTATTTCTTCTATATATTTCTTCTATATATTAGGTGCCTAATTTTGCCATCATTTAACAAAATTGTAAATTGTCCGCTTATGATTTGTCTTTTTTAATTATACTAGTTATGAACAGGTAATCTTGGCATTGTTTGACTATAGAAAAAAAATGTAAATTATCAGCTTGTGATTTGTTTATTGTCTTTGTGTCATAATATATCATATTTTTTTGTCCTTGTCTGTGCTGAGGCACTGAGTATTAATCATCTTTTGTTTGATGATGACTCATTGCACTACTTCTGAAAGCCAATGAACGAAGTGCATGTCATTTGCAAAATATTTTAGCTGTATATGAGGAATACGCAGGGCAAACTATCAACAAGGACAAATCTTCTATCATGTTCAGCAAAAATACAAGTGACAGAGACAAAAGTGATATGTTGTCCATCCTGAATATATCTACAGAAGCAAGAAATGAAAAGTATTTAGGTCTCCCTGTATATATGGGCCGATCGAGATCAAAAACCTTTGCTTATCTAAAGGATAGAGTGTGGAAGATAATACAAGGATGGAAAGAAAAACTTCTCTCTAAAGCAGGCAAAGAAATTTTGGTTAAGGTCGTAGCTCAGGCTATCCCAACATATGCAATGTCATGCTTTGACCTAATGAAATCATTATGTGATGAGATTAGCATGGTGATTTGTCACTACTGGTGGTCACAACAAGACAATGAGAATAAAGTGCATTGGCTTTCCTAGGACACTATGTGTAGAAGAAAGGAGGAAGGAGGTTTGGGATTTCATGATTTACATCTCTTCAATTTAGCAATGCTGGCTAGACAAGCTTGGAGGCTAATCATGGCTCCCGACTTGTTATGCGGCTAGGTGCTCAAAGCCAAATATTTCCGGAACAGTGACCTTCTGAATGCTAAGGAGGCTCCTAGGATTTCATATACGTGGAGAAGCATATTGCGGGGAATTAAAGCTTTAAAAGATGGATTAATATGGCGAGTCGGTGATGGCAATTCGATCAATATCTGGCTTGATGCATGGACTGAATTGCTGCATAAGCGTTCGGCTACTGAAATGATTCTAGCTATCTTGTCACTCCAAGATGATGTAAGATTGCGGGTGATTATGCTTCTATAATATTGGTGGGAGGCGCGGAACAAAACAAATGCAGGCGAAGGCATATGATCTCCAGGCCAGGTCGTCCACCGTGCAGCCATGCTAGTGATGGAATCCAATCCTGCAAGGACGAAGGCAAATAAAACACCACAACCACCAGATAGATGGACTCGGCTGCCGTCGGGTGTTCTTGAAATCAATTGTGATGGCGCTTTCTTTGCTGAAACAAAGACAGGGGGCTGGGGCTTTGTAATTAGAGATCATAATAGCCATGCAATCTTGGCGGGGTCTGGCTCGCTAGAAGCTGTTCATGATGCTGAATGTACTGAAGTTCAGGCCTGCGTTGCGGCGTTGCAAGCAACATTGAGTCATGGTATGGGCAATATCATACTCGAGTCGGACTCAATGAACACAGTGAAGGCGCTACAGTCGAATGAGCGTGATCTTAGCCCAGCATCTGTCCTCTACAAAGAAGCAAGGGAGTTGATTTCTTTATGTTTTGATTATGTACAAGTTTCTCATATTCCTAGATCACGTAATAGGAGTGCACATGAGCTCGCTCGTATGAGTCTTGGTTGCGACCCGGATCAACCTCATGTTTGGTTTGATCCCCTCCCTAGTTTTGTATATGATATTGTGGTTCACGATCGTGCTGAACCGAGTGTGAATGAATAGACTCAGCGAGTTTTGATAAAAAAAAAAGACTATAAAAGTAATTGTAAATTGTTAACTATCTTTGTACCAACATAGACAAGACTTTTGTCCTCATCTAACTATAGAAACAATTGGAATTTGTTAATTGTCTTTGTGCTAACACAGAACATATTTTTATCCTTGTCTAACTATAGGAACAATTATAATTTGTTAATTAACTTTGTTAATTGTTTTTGCGCCAACTGACCCAAGGACGATGACAGAAGAAAGATAAAGACACACACTAGTAATCCAATGGTTGTCGTATGGCACCTGAGAAAAAAGAGAGATTTCAGGCTCCTGTTAAATAGCAATTCCCATATAGAACAATTAAAGCAGATTACAATGATTTGGATAATCCCCTAATACATGGAAGTAGCCATATTACAACTGGACAGAAGACCTCAACTGCTCTTAAGAGCAAGTATAATAAGAGGCTGTAAGCTGGCTAAATGCTAAGGTGGAGAAGAGAGGAGAGGAGAGAGAAGAGAAGCGGGTTGTAACCTTGCAGCCGGTTTGGGCACAAGAATTAAAAAAATCTGTGAGAGAGACAAGTGGGCCATGTATTAATGATGAAAAGCTAACTATTATATGAGCGGGTTGAGAGACGGCTGCAAAGAACCTTATAACCAGCAATCCAGCTGTATTATTAGCCTTGCTCTAAGGCCAGTCTCAGTAGGGGTGTCTTTAGAGTTTTATGGGCATTAAATAGGGTGCCAACTTAGCAAAAAGATGGATCTTATACTATATTGATGGAGAGAGAGAGGGGTATCGTTTCGTGGTGGTGAAACAAGTGGGCTCTGTTTCCCATGACTTGGAAACTGTACGACGGCCCTACATGAAACCTCCACTGAGGCTCTTTCGTTTCATCATCGCGATCCCATGCAGCCATAGCTACTCGTGCCATCTCCTTCTCCTTCCCGCCTCCCGTCCTCTATACCTTCCCATCCGGCCACCTCCCTTCCCATCTAGCCACCTACAGATGGATCCAGCACCTCTGATGGTGGCCGAAGTCTCTAGCCAGCACGGCTCCGGTGGGGAGGATCTGTCCTGAGCAGCTCCGGTGGGGGAGGAAACGGGAGCGGGGCCAGTCAGTGCAAGCGCAAGGCAGCCGCGTTGCCTGCACCACCAGCAACCTCATCACCTGCGCCGCCACCTACAAACTCCACCGTGCCACCACTGTATATTGCGCCACGACGGCCACCTCAAGCAAGATTGTAAGTTGGAGCACAAAAAGGTTGCGTTTGATATCTTAGTTATCTGTCTTTGCTTATCCTCAATTATTTTCGTTTCTGTATTTGCTTCTTCTTAAATTACTGTAGGATCTATGGTTTGACAGTAACATGTCTCTGTCCCATGTTGAGAGCCGGTGTCACAGTGTTAGTCTAGTTTCTTAAACAGGATGCCCTGGTAATAGTCTCTGAATTTGATTCCACTCATACGCATGTAAAATTAGGCTATCTGAAAATTTAGGCTATCTGAATTTAGTCTCTAAATTTAGGCTACCTAAGTGTCCCATGTTGAGAACCAGTGTCAGTCTATCTGAAAATTTAGTGGCATGGCTGAGTTTAGGCTCCTGTTGTTTGCAGAATTCTGGGCATGATGGAATGCAAGTTTGCAACTCATTTGAATTGTTGGCATGTGAATCCATTGTTGAGAAAGCAGACTAATGTTCATGGTTGTATGCCTGTATGTGATCAGAGTATGTGTCATGTTGATATATGATGTTCCCGGTCGTTAAGATAGCATTTTATCTTAGATGTGAAAACTGTTTGTGCTACCTGAGATGTCATGCTCATTCTTATCTGCTATATTTATGCTACCTGAATGTTATATACATGCTATCTGAATGCTATCTAAAGGCCATCTCATTTTTGCTTGAATGCTATCTGAGATGTGAACGTGAAAGCTATCTGCATTTTGCCTCAATGAAGGTGAATGCTGCCAATGGATAACTGTAAATGTCAATCATGCAGTGTGACAAAAATTGTTTTGGTTTGTTCTGGTTGGGCTAGACTCTGCATATGCAGCGCTACGCTGAAAGGTTCTGTATGCCTGGCCACATAGGGTGTATTTGGTTGGGTGGCCAACACCTAGCCTGGCTCCCTAGAGCCAATTTTGGCATGTTTGGTTGCTAGGAAGTGGGCTAGGGCCTGGCTAGGGCTGGCCATCCTTACCCCTTCAGCATGGCCAGGACTGAACACCTGAATCGGTCGTTCAATTAGAGCCAAGCCCATGCCAGCCTCTCTTCTCGGTTCGTGTCACCTCCGTGCAGTGCGAGTGCGCCTCACCTCCTCGCTCACGCATTGCCACTCCTCCCGCCATGGACGTCAGCTTGGCCAATGAAAGATCCTTGTTTAGTTTTGGTAATTAAGTGACGACCTTAAGTGGACTAATTGTGTTTATGTGAGATACACAGGTGATTAGTCCACATGTACATGTGTGTGAGAAATACATGCCATGACGATGAAGATGGCTCGGAGATGTTGCAAAACTTACACATGTGATGATGAAGGAGCTTATTGCACATGAGACATGACATTGAGTCATTTGATCAAGGTGGAGAAGATCAAGACATGACTTGGCTTGACGGATCGGTTGCAAGTGTGAAGGGCAAGTTGAGTGATGACTTGATGCTGATGGACCGAAGCAACGGTGAAGAGCAAGTGTAGTCAAGATCAATGAACCAATATGATCACTTGATGAAATGAAGTGGATCATATCATTGTTGATCATGTTGGTGCATGTGTTGCATTGACTTTAAAGGAGTTGGAATGGAATACGCAAGACAAAGGTATAACCTAGGGCATTTTATTTCACCGGCCAAAGGTTGTATAGAGAAGTGCATGACCGGGTTCAAGATAGATGTCCGTACTATCAAGATGGGCAAACTTGTTTGCATATCGGTCATCTAGTGCCACTCGAGTGATCTAACTATGCATCGTTGCTAGGATCGAGTGGCGTGACAAGTTGAGTGGCTAACTCCTTTGAAAAAATGTTTGTGAAATGCTAAAATACTTGCACATAATGGTGTACACTTGGTGGTGTTGGCACATTTATAAAGAAGAAGAAGTTGGAGTTGATGTGGATCAACTCGGTGAAGAAAAGGAGGCAAAAAGAGATCACTGAAGGTGACCGGACGCTGGCTCCGAGGAGACCTGCGTGTCCGGTCAGTTGGTGGCGCTCTCGGTCTGCCTCTGGAGCACAACCAGACACTCCACAGTAAAAGTGACCGGGCGCGCAGGGCCTGTGTCCAGTCACAGGTGACGTACGCTGACGTAGGTGGCGCTAGAGTTGGCGCGCGGGCACAGAGCTGATCGAACGCTAGCCTGTATCCGGTCATGCAGGAGCAAACGCGTCCAGTCACGTAAAAGCTTTTCTGGACCGTTATAGGAAGCGATCGGACATGGCTTGGGGCAGCGTCAGGTCAAGCCAAGCAACGTGTCCGATCAATGGCTGGTGGCGCGTGCGCGAAGTAGCCGTTGGCGGCAACGACTAGTGACACGTGGCGTCGCTGGAGCGACCAGACGAAGGGACCGGCACATCCGGTCACTGCAAGTTGTGCCCAGTGAAGGGGTACAACGGCTCTTTTCATGTAGGGGCTTATAAATAGCCTCTTGGCCAGCCTTAGGCCGATTGTTGAGCACACTAGAGCTTTGGTGGCTTATGTGGTAGTGGTTGGGAGCCCTCTAACTCACTCTTACTTGATAGTGTTCATCCGATCGAGTGAGTGAGCGATTCTAGTGCGATTGCATTGTGAGGTTGTATCGAGTGGCACTAGGTGGTCGTCTTGCAAGCTAGTGGTGCTTGTTACTCTTGGAGGTTGCCACCTCCTAGATGCCTTGGTGGTGGTCTCCGTCGAAGCCCGTAAGAAGCTTGTGCGATGCTCCGGAGAAGAGCTTTGTGAGGGGCATTGTGCTTGCCCCGCGGAAGCCATGAAGAGCAACTCTAATAAAGAATGTCATTGAGCTACCCTCACTTGTGAGGTAGGTTCTTGCGATGCCCGACTTACGGGCTTGGCGGGTGATGTCAATTAGCCTCCGAACCACCGGGTGAGCGGTAGACACAATGGGGACATAGCTTGGTGGCAACCTCACGAACCTCGGAGAAAAATCACCATATCAACATTGTCTTCATCATCTTCTCGTGGTTTGCATTTCGTGCGACACAAGCTTGTATTTACCTTTCATACGTTGTGCTTGTGTAGTTGCTTTTGTGACTAGTTTTGCTTGTGTAGCTTGCTAGTTAGCTTCTTGCTTGTGTAGCATAGAAGTAGCTCCCTTGCGTGGCTAATTTGATTTGAGTAACCTTGTTAGTCACATTGCTTAGTTTGTGTAGCTAAGTAATTTGCGCTCTCTAATTTGACATTGGTTGCCTTGTTATTAAGCATTGCTAGTGAGCTTAGGAGCTTTGTGCTTTTGCTTATTACTAGTTGTGTAGGAGCTCCCTTGATTGCCTGAGTACTAGCTGCATAGGTTTGTGTGACCATGCTAACTAGAATTGTTTAGGTGAGCTCTAGCTAGCCCGGCACCTTAGTTGCTTAATTAGTATCTTTGCAATGTGCTAGAGAACATAGATAGAGGTATGTAGTCCTGAATAGACCAATAGTTTTAATTCCGCACTTGATTCAGTTAGCCGATGTGATTAAGTTTTAGAAATAACTATTCACCCCCCTCTAGTCCGCCATCTCGACCCTACAAGTGGTATCAGAGCCTGGTCTCTCATTTGTGGTCTTCACCGACCCAAGAGGATGACGTCTAGTGGGATAGATGAGTGTGACACACATATTTTTTATAGCACACACTTTGCACGGTGGAAACACCATATGCTTGATCATTTTCATGCAAAGATACCTATGTTTTGGTGGGTTGTCACAAGTGGTCTCACCCATGTCTTGGACCATAAAAATCTAACCAAAACTCAAAAAGTTCTCTTTAAACTTGATTCTGATGCTTATTTATTTCTAATAGATGCTTTGAGCTTTGAGTTATTTTACAAGGTGAACCACAAAGGAACTGCTCATGAGTTGTGAGAATCAATCAAGCACACCTTCGGTGACTCCTCCACATGGGATGATGGCAAGTTCAAGAAGGAGGATGAGCCCAAGGAGGAGGTGCGTGAGTGTGTTGAGCATGACCACAATTTGGTAATTATGGAAGATTGCTCCACCTCATGGTCAAGTGATGATGATGATTGATCCACTATAAGCTCACTTGACAAGATTGATGATGATGCCTCAAGTGATGCAAATGATGATGCTACTCCATGCACACTTGATGGTGATGATGATGGTTCATGCCCGGATGACATTGCTACTACAAGCCCATCCACTACACCACATTGCTTCATATCACAAGGTGACACAAAGGTACAAAATGATAATGTGGTTGATCATGTTGATTCATATAATAAGCTTGTTAGTAGACTTGCTAGCACGATCATTTCTTTAGAAAATGAGAAAGCTAAAACAATGAAATTAGAAAATGAAAACTCATTTCTAAAGAACTCATGTGAAGAACATAAGCACTTACTTGATGTTCTTAAATCTACACATGGTGAGCTAAAATTGAATCATGAGACACTACTTGTATCTCATGAAGAATTATGAGAACAACATGCTTCTCTCATTACAGTGTTTACAAAGAAACTTAAAAATAATGAGAGCTCATCATATGAGTCAAATGATCAAACACTACATGTGACTAACTTTTGTGATATAGGGAAGAAGCATGTATCCACCTCTTGTGATGATTTATTATATATGCCATGCTCTTCACATATAAATACTTGTTGTACTTCTATGTCTTGTGAGACTAACCTTTTGAAGGAGAACAATGAGCTCAAGAATGAAGTGAAGAAATTGAGCAACAAGTTAGAGAGGTGCTATAACTTAAAAGTCACCTTTGAGCATATGTTGAAGACTCAAAGAAACTTTGGTGACAAGAGTGGCCTTGGCTTCAAAAGGAAGATGATAAAGGGCAAATGAAAAAGGGCAAAGAAGATAACGAAGCAACTACAATTGAAGTTGTCTCACACCATGTGCTATCGGTGTCATGAAGCGGGACACCTTGCAAATGATGCCCAAACATTGAGAAGCTCAAGAAGATGAAGGAAGAAGAGAGGCTAAAGCATGTCAAGTGCTTGAAATGTCGCACATGGGGTCACCTCACTCTATGTGCCCAACTAAGCAATTGGTGAAGCAACAAGTGAAGCATCAACCAAAGCCACAAGTTGAGCAAGAGAAGACACCCCAAAAGCAAATCAAGATCAACCATGAAGATGGTGGTGACTTGATGATGAAGAAGAAAACAAGAAGGGGTGGAAAAGCAAGACATCCAATGCTTATCCAAGATGCCAAGATGATGAGCAAGAATGAAGAAGAGAAGAAGGTCTATGCTCACATCAAGTGTTTCAAGTGTAGAGATACATGACACTTTGCCTAGAAGTGTCCTACCAAGCTTGAGAAGAAGGTTCAAGCAACTCAAGAGAGGCGAGGCAATGAGAAGCACCACATGAGTAAGGAAGAAAAGGCTCAATCAAAGAGGAAGTGCTACTCATGCTGGGAAAGGGGACACATAGCTCATTCATGCCCCCTAGGTAATAATTCTAAGGCTATTTCAATTGATGATGATATTGTGCTTAGCAAGGATGGCAATGATACCTCATTGGTTGCAATTGCAAAACATCCCGCTACTCATGCTAAGGCTATGCCTAAGTATGTTGCTCCTAATTTGAGAGGACCCAAACTAGTTTGGGTACTATCAAAAAGTGGATGAATACTTGTAGCTACCGTGGGCATTAGAGGCTTGGTTCAAGTGGTATTCATTGAGGTGATCATGTGATTGAGACAAGTATTGCAAAGTGGTGATCATTATCCCAATGCCATGACTAGTTAATGAAGTCCAAATGTGCTACAACATACAAATGTCATATTTAGTTGTGGATGTTTATTGGATTATTTGATGGCTTGCGAATATGAAAGTTGAAGCTTGCTAATTGAATTATCATGAGCAAACCAAGATATATCCCTAGTTGATCTCATTCATTTGGGTGCATATGAGTTGATTGAATTGGATATATGTGTCTGTGTTGCTTGATATGAGATGACTGAATGAATTAAATTGATTAGTAATAAAGTTTGGATTGATTTGTGTTGGATAAATTCATAAGATGACCTTTAATAAGTGGATTGAATGGATATATATCTTGTGAAAGTATTCAAACAAGTTGATTTTAAGTTTGATTCACATTTGGTGAAATATGGCTCAAGAATTGAAATCTATCCTATATTGCAAAATCTAAGTGAGCTGTGATCTTAGCCATGTTTGAGTGATCAAATCTATTTGGATTGTCTTGAAATTTGGTATATATACTCTATACTTATGGTATAAGTTGCTAAATGAATCTCATGAGAATTGAATAAGAGAGGCTTTGATTTTGTAGTGGATCTTGTCAGCTATAATGCAGTAGTTTTTAGCACGTAGCAGTGGTGGAAGAATTGAAATCTGGTAGCAATTTAGAAGTAAAATAAAGCTCAAATTTTTATAGCTGCTAGATAACTTAGTGAATCACATCTCCACCAAATTTTGTGGCATTTGGGTCTGTACATTGGGAGATATGCATTTTTTTGAAAGGTACAGAATCTACCAGAAAAGTGATAATTATTAGATTTATCAAGAGTCACTTTGATTGAAAGGTCCTCAAGTGAAAAACATGTTTACAAGTGTTTAAGGTACCTAAGTTTGGTTTTGGATTGATCTAAAAGCATGACAAGCTAATAGTACAAGGCCATTTGATTGTGGAGTGTACTTGGCATATATTTGGTACTCAAATTGAAGATCAAGACCAAGCTCAAGATAAAGATGAAGTTTAAGTTCTAGTGATCATTGGAGATTATTTAGTAGAAATAAAAAAAACTTAAACAAGTAGAAAGAAAATGACTTAAAGAAGGATTCATGAATACTAATTAAGTTAAGTCCATCACTTGGATCAATCAACAAATTCATTTCAAGTGAGTGTCAAGAATGGTTCTTTGGAGAGAGGTCACTTCTCCCTAGTGTAGGGGCTTGCTGCCTATGTGTAGGTAAACCAAGTGTGGTACTTGGAAGGCTAACATAAAAGTGGTGATCCGAAGAACATTTGAGATGCTTAGTTGAAGCAATTAAAAGGGTTGATCAAGATAAACAAGCAACACCCAAAAGAGAACTAGTCATGATATTTTAAGTGGTATTCTCACATTGACGCTCTCATGCAAGCAAAGATGAAAAGAAGAAGCAAGCCAACCACATCATGATAGTGCACTTGATTATTATGGTTCTCATTTCATATGGGTGAAGAATGGACTCTATCTATGGTGATTGGTCTTCACCAAGCTATAAATTAGACTTTACATTGCTATTGGAGTAATGAATCATAATTTATGTGACTATCCTCTACTCCAATATAGTAAAGATATCATTGTAATGTGCATGATCATTTCATCCCTTACTAGTATGTAGTTAGTGCATATAGTATATGCCTATTAGGATCATGCATGACAAATAAAAGTTTTAAAATTCATAGCCTATCACTATTGCTTGAATGATTAGGTGAATCATGTGGTTAGTATATGAGTTTGTTCATGAGCTAAGTGAACCCAAGTACTTGATTCAATTTGATTGCCAACAAGTGGCAAGTACAACCTCGATAAGATAACCTCCAAATGAGTGTAAAGAAGCTTAGAGAGGGTTCAAACCGTACTTGGAAGCTTAGGCAAATCAATCTAGTTCAAGTCACATTAAAGGCTCATGACAATAATAGTGATAAGAGTACAAGCACAAGGCAACAATACAAATGGATATCTAGTTTGGTTATTTCAAGTGGTATTTAGACTCATTTGATTTCTCAAGTGGCATTCACAAGTGATGTCTGGATCAACTTACAAGTGATATCCTATTAGTGGTACTCATGAAGATAGCAAAGGTTCAAGAAATGATTTTCATTGATAAATCCAACAAGTGGTTCCATACTAGAAAATTCTTTCAAGTGGTATCACATCTACACGTGGTATCAATCATGCAAGACAATGGTTCCACAAGTGATCCTCAACTTTAAGTGATCATCAAATGAAGAATGCATCCCTCACCTACAAGAGTTCAAGTTTATCAAGTGAATGACCCATGCTATGACATAGGAGGAGGTGTCCCACCAATTGGTATGAAGGTCAAAGATCCTATGTGTGGTATCTCAAGAGCTATACAAAGTATGTGGTGGTGTCCATCAAAAATGAAGATTCAAGTGTCAATCATCTACCCCAATGTAAGCTTTTGCATCAATGAGAAGCATACCTTTTATGAAAATTGATGACAAAAGGAGAGAGATTGTACAAAGATATGAAAGCTTTGGGAGAGATTGAGACAAAGACATCATGGGAAGATGGATTTGGATATGGACATGGACAAAGAGGGAGCAATATTGAAGAATGGAGAAGGATAAAAAAAATATTGGATAATAGAAGCACACAAGTAGGGGGAGCAAGCTCATGAAATTTTGATTGATTGCATTTGATATGTGCATATTCATGTGCTTGCTTGCATTGCATAAGGTTTTAAATTTGATATGCATGCGTGTGTGTTGTATGCTAGTTATGGAACTTGATTGATGAAATGAAAACTAGCATGCATAGGATAATAGCTAGTCACTTGGTATGTCTCTCAAGTATTGCTAGTACCTTGATTCTAACGTTGATCTCACGGGGTATGTAGTGTTTTTATTTCCAAATGATATCTAGCTAACCATGGTGCTAAGGATGAACTTAAAGGTGCAACTCTGATTGGTGTCACGCTTTAAAGGTTTATTCTATACACCTTAGCATCATTGGTAGTAATTACTCTCCCACAATTCTAATCTTTGCATATGTGCATGCTTAGAACCAAACACTATAGCACATATGTAGGGGAGCTAATACTACCAATTCCGGTTTGTGGTACTTGTCCAAAATCATTTACACATGGTAAAATTGCTTGGACAAGCAACATGAATCCAAAAGTGCTTAAATTCCATATTTTTGTAGAGTTGTCATCAATTACCAAAAAGGGGGAGATTGAAAGGTCCTTATTTGGTTTTGGTAATTGAGTGACAATCTTAGGTGGACTAATTGTGTTTATGTGAGATACACAGGTGATTAGTCCACATGTACATGTGTGTGAGTAATACATGCCATAATGGTGAAGATGGCTCAAAGATTTTGCAAAGCTTACACATATGATGATGAAGGAGCTTATTGCACATGAGACATGACATTGAGTCATTTGATCAAGGTGGAGAAGATCAAGACATGACTTGGCTCGACGGACCAGTTGCAAGTGTGAAGGGCAAGTTGAGTGATGACTTGACACCGATGGACCAAAGCAACGACGAAGAGCAAGTGTAGTCAAGATCGATGACCAATATGATCACATGATGATATGAAATGGATCATATCATTGTTGATCATGTTGGTGCATGTGTTGCATCGAATTTGAAGGAGTTGGAATGGAATGCGCAAGGCAAAGGTATAACCTAGGGCATTTTGTTTCACCGGTCAAAGGTTGTATAGAGAAGTGCATGACTGGGTTCAGGATAGATGGTCGTACTATCAAGAGGGGCAAACTTGTTTGTATATCGGTCATCTAGTGCCACTTAAGTGATCTAACTATGCATCATTGCTAGGATCGAGTGGCGTAGCAAGTTGAGTGGCTAACTCCTTTGAAAAAATATTTGTGAAACACTAACACACTTGCACATAATGGTGTACACTTGGTGGTGTTGGCACATTTACAAAGAAGAAAAGTTGGAGTTGATGTGGATCAACTTGGTGAAGAAAAGAAGGAAAAAAGAGGTCACCGAAGGTGACCGGACGCTGGCTTAGAGGAGACCTGCGCATTCGATCAGTTGGTGGCGCTCTCGGTCTACCTCTGGAGCACGACCGGACGATGCACAGTAAAATTGACCGGACGTGCAGGGCCTGCGTCCAGTCACAGGTGACGTACACTGACGTAGGCAGCGCTAGAGTTGGCACGCGAGTGCAGAGCTGATCGGACGCTGGCCTACGTCCGGTCGTGTAGGAGCGGACATGTTCGATCATGTAAAAGCTTCTCTAGACTGTTACTGGAAGCGATCGGACACGACTTGGGGCAGCGTCAGGTCAAGCCAAGCCGCGTGTTCGATCAATGGCTAGTGGCGCGCGCATGAAATAGCCGTTGGCGGCAACGGCTTGTTCAAATGGTTAGTGACATGTGGCGTCGCTGGAGCGACCGGACGCAGAGACCAGTGTGTCCGGTCATTGTGACTTGCGCATCCGGTCGCTGCGAGTTGTGCCCAGTGAAGGGGTACAATGGCTCTTTTCGTGAGGGGGCTTATAAATAGCCCCTTGGCTGGCCTTGAGCCGGTTGCTGAGCACACTAGAGCCTTGTTGGCTAATGTGGTAGTGCTTAGGAGACCTCTAACTCAATGTTGCTTGATAGTGTTCATCCGATCGAGTGAGTGAGCGATTCTAGTGCGATTGCATCGTAAGGTTGCATCGAGTGGCACTAGGTCGTCATCTTGCAAGACAGTGATGCTTGTTACTCTTGGAGGTTGCCACCTCCTAGATGGCTTGGTGGTGGTCTCCGTCAAAGCCCGCAAGAACCTTGTGCGATGCTCCAGAGAAGAACTTTGTGAGGGGTATTGTGCTCGCCCCACTGGAGCCACGAAGAGCAACTCTAGTAAAGAGTGTCATTGAGCTACCCTCACTTGTGAAGTAGGTTCTTGTGGTGCCCGACGTGCGGGCTTGGCGGGTGATGCCAATTAGCCGCCATGCTTGTGTAGCTTGCTAGTTAGCTTCTTGCTTGTGTAGCATTGAAGTAGCTCCCTTGCATGGCTAATTTGGTTTGAGTAACCTTGTTAGTCATATTGCTTAGTTTGTGTAGCTAATTAATTTGCGCTCTCTAATTTAACATTGGTTGCCTTATTATTGAGCATTGCTAGTGAGCTTAGGAGCTTTGTGCTTTTGCTTATTACTAGTTGTGTAGGAGCTCCCTCGGTTGCTTGAGTACTAGTTGCATAGGTTTGTGTGACCTTGCTAACTAGAATTGTTTAGGTGAGCTCTAGCTAGTCCGACACCTTAGTTGCTTAATTATTATCTTTGCAAGGTGCTAGAGAACATAGATAGAAGGGTGTAGTCTTGGCTAGACCGATAGTTTTTATTCCGCACTTGTTTTGGTTAGCCGACAAGATTAAGTTTGAGAAAGGACTATTCAACCCCCTCTAGTCCGTCATCTTGATCCTATAGCTAAGCAGACCCCGCCCCAACCCCTTCCTCACTGCCATCCCCGCCCGCCATGGACTCCAGCTTGGCCCCGCCGCTCCTCTACGCCCCCACTTCGCGCCTCCCATCTCCGTGGCCGACTCGTGGCAGCTGACAGCGGTGCTTTGGCCACCACTCTGGCCATGATCGCGCCCGCTCCTGGCTCATCCTTGCACTCCCTCCTCCCCTGCACCTCCCGTCGTCCTCCCTAGCTCCTCTCTGCCGACGGCGGCCCTACTCCCTAACCCCGGCTCTGCACGGACACGCCCGGCGCTAGTGCCGGGTCCGAGAACGACAACGCGCGGTGGCGGTCTAGGGACATGAGCTCGTGGAGCCGGCGGTCGACGTGGCCGATGCCAGCAGTGGGCATGGCAGCCACAGCGCTGGGCGCCTCGCCGTCGCCGCGGAGGAAGACGACGCACGCAATTGTTTATTCGGTCCTCTTTTTCCCCTCATTTTGGCGGTGATTTTTTTTCCTTTTGATTTGATATTCGGTGGCAAACTGGGGATTGATGTTATGGGTAGTGGAGGATTTTGTGGTGGTGATGCTACAAGCCATGGAAGTAGGGATGAAGCAGAGGGCCGCCACCGGTGGCCGTCAAGATGAACAAGGTGAAGGGGGTAAGGTCACCATTGTAGAGAAGAGGTAGCAATACCAACTAATCCAAGCAACCAAACAAAAACTAACTTAGCCAGCCTTAGCTAGCACACGACAACCAAACACTACTAGGGTGGCTTGACTTGGACAGGCCAACTCAAGCCTAGCTTATTTTTCTAGCCAGACTAGGTAGAGCCACGCAACCAAACACACCCATAGTAGATTGGCATATTGGATCACAACACAGTGCAATAATTAAATGCTACAACTTGCCTATGAAATAGGGAAATGAAACTACGCACTGAGAAACCATGTTTCATCCTCAATCTCACGTCTTGGAAACTGGGACATGAAACGTCCCACTGAGACTGTCCTAAGAATAGCATCCGGAGGGTAGAGCATATATATATACCAAAACAAATTTGAGTAATATCTCCAAAATCAAATTCCATAAAAGCCTCAGAAAGTTTTCACTATGCCCCATTAGGAACGTAACAAATACTATCGTCAGACAATGGTACCAAATACCTCCAAGAGTCTCCCTCATGCACTGCGACACTGAAGGTTAAAGTTTAGTCGAGAAATAATGTAAGTTTTATCAAACCCAAATATTAACCTTTGCGGAGACAAAAAAAAACAGAGTTAACATTTCGGTTGCCTGTGAAAACAGCCGCTGCTGGCTGTTAGCACAGTGTTTTGTGAGAGGCAGAAGCTGCAGCTGCAGCACCAACATCTGCCAAAAAAATGCCAAACAGTGATGGTTGGAGCATGTACTCTTCCCAACTAGTGGCGACGAGCCTCGAAGGAACAGCGAAGTCAATTCCAAATTTCCAATGCAGTACTCCTTCCATCCTAGAAATGAGTTCGTTCTGAGTGCGTTGAAGGCTTTCACAAAGCAGTTTGTTTCCAGTGCATGCGCCTCAAATTAGATGAGTTTGCCCCCGTCTCTTCGTTGCTAGTGCAGCCATTAACTAGAGGATGGCTTCGTATATGTACAACAGTACCACGGCCTCTTCGTATACTACTCCCATTGCTATTCGCTCGAGTACAAATCAGCCGCCTTGCCTCTTCGTCGACGTGCTTCCCATCGCCTGACTCCAAGACGCTGAAGGACATGGAGATGGAGCTCGCGCCGGACTCCATGGCGCCAGAGTCAATCGCGCCGGAAGAGATGTCGCCAGAGAAGATGGAGTTCCTGCCTGAAGAGATGGAGTCGAAGGTCGCGTCGGAGGAGGTGGCATCAGACTCTGTCATGAAGCTCGCTAGCGCCATGGAGATGGCATCGCTGCAGGACCTCGAGCAGGACTCCATGATGTCGTAGGTACTCAATCTTGACTCTAGAAGAAGATGGCGAGTGGCGACACTATACTTGTGCCTGAGCACGTTTTGAAGAAGTTGGACGAGCTCTGGAAGAAGAAGCAAAATGCAAAGAAACAACATTAGATACTAATCGGTAAGGTTACATGTTTCATTCATTCAGGTTAACATGGCTCTCCTAAATTGCTTCCTAGGCTTACACGTCTAATTGCTTGATGCAGCAAGAGTGGCAATGGAATCAGCTAGCAACGAAGTCTCGCAAGTGAGTTGCCATGGAAGCCGTCCTTGGTTCTCTAGGTGCCCTTTTGCCATGTGTGGAATCTTGAACCGGTTACATCCTTTAGTCTTTATGGTTTCCTTGAAAACACCTTGGAGTGTCAAATAAATCATGTTTGCTTTCTTGGGACAGTACTCTTGGAATCCCTACATGTGTTGAAGAAACCATACAATGAGTAATTGAAGAAAACACATTATTTTGCATAATAGTATTAGTAAATTTACCTCTTGTGCGACTGGAATTAGGTCCTCAACTGTTCTAGCATGTTTCTTGTATTGAATTGATTGAATAGCTCTAAAGAAGCCCAAGTCAAGAATATTCATGTCCGGGGAGTTAGGTGGCTGACCTTTTAGGCAAATATCAAAACCATCTTGTTTTGTAGCCTCACAAAACACAGGATCATGCACTTCTAAATGAGATGGTGTGTTATCTTGCTGTATGTAGATCGGTTGATTTATTTCCTCATGTGGCCATTTCTCTCTAATTGCAGGCAGTACTTGGTTTATCATGAACTCCCTGATCACATCTCTTGTAATTGATGTGATCGGCTTGACTACCAAAGCACCAGCATGACGATTGGCACTTCTCCTTTGAGCATGTTCATAAGTCACAAGAGGGAAACAACCTATTTTTCCATCAAAAATGCATTGTCCATTTCTAAACCTTGGTCTAGCGGTGACACACAAAAACATGAGTCTAGGAATGCAGTGGGGTTCATCTTCATCAGGTAGCAAATAATAATTCTTTGATTTTTGAGTGAGGAAAAACCACTTTTCATCTGTAAATACATGGTCAAATAACCCCTTAAACTTTGGATCACCACAAGAGCTAGAACCTTGATCAACCATGTTAACCGCCCACTGTAAATGAACCATGTTAACACTCTAATTAATCACTCCTTGGTATCTGAAATCATGTTCAAAACGAAATTTTTTCTGGGATGGAGGGAGTACTTGGCTTGTTGACTCTGAAACTAGCTTCTTCGATAAGCCATGCCATGATTTTGGTTGGGCATAAATTGGTAGCTAACCAATCAGGCCCCAAATGCCCATGGTTACCGTGGAATGGCACCAGGAACATGTAGGCAAGCACCTTATTTGCTTGGGTACCAAGTAGTACGTACTAGCAGGGTCCCGAGGTGCACTGAGTCTTCTTGCGCCTGAACCATGGACCGCACTGTAATGTTCCCGAGGCGCACAAGTCTTTTTTTGATCGGTCAACGGGGGGAGAGAATCCCCACCTGAATAGGCGCACAAGTCTTTAAAAGTAAGCAGGTGAGTTGTATGTTGTGGTGGAAGAATGAGATGAGGAGAGAGAAAAGAAGTGAGCTATAAGAGCAAGTATAGTAAAAGACTATAAGTGAGCTATATGCTGAGGTGGAAGAGAGGCGAGAGGAGAAGCGGACTGTAAGTTTACAGCCGGCTTTGACACAAGAACCAATAAACTTTGTGAGAGAGATAAGTATGTCATGTATTAATAGCGAAGAGCTAACTATTTATATGGGTTAACTGAGAGATAAGTTGTAAAGATCTATACAGCCAGCAGCAAGTTGTACCTTGCTCTAAGTTTACAACCAGCATTTGTATAAGAAAAAGAAATTCTATGAGAGAAATAAGTGGGTCATAGGTGAGCTGTACAAGAATCAAAAAAATTATGAGGGAAATAAGTGGATCATAAGCAGTGAGCTATACAAGAATCAAGAAATTTAGTGAAAGAAATAAGTGGATCATAGGTGAGCTATACAAGAATCAAGAAATTTTGTGAGAAATAAATGGGTTATAGATGAGTTGTACAAGAATTAAGAAATTTTGTGAGAGAAATAAATGGGTCATATATGAGCTGTACAAGAATCAAGAAATTTTATGAGAGAAATAAGTGGATCATAGGTGAGCTAGATTTGCTCCTAACATGAGGAAACAGCAGCAGCACTGCTCACATTTTCTCTTTGCGCCTGAACCTCGCTAAAAAGAGAAGGAGCATTGATCAATCGTATAGCTAGCCATATAGGAATTTGAAGGGGAGAAACTTCCAGTTTACAGTAGTTGTGTTTTCCTTTTTCTTTTTTGATTTGACTTGAACTCTTGAAGCAATATTACACAGTAGCCGTGTTATAGGAAGGGGATGTAGGAAGAGGAGAAACTTCCTGTTTTTACCGTAGTTCTCCCCACCCCCAGAATTTACAGTAATGTTTTTTTTACTTGAAGCAATATTACAGAAGCTGTGTTACCTGAATGAAGAAACCAATAATAAAACTCAGATATACAACCCAAAAGATAAAGATCAATGTTAGTCCATCCATGGCGCTCCGGTTCCACAGGCCTGCACTTTCTCTTTTGATCACATTACATGGCGTCGCTGAACTCGTCGATATGCTTCTGCAGCTTCGGGTCCAGATGCTTTACCACGTCGCCTCAGCACAGCGGGCATATTGGCTTCCAGCGGAACCACTTGGCGATGCAGCGTCGGTGAAAGGTGTGCGCGTAGCCCGGCAGCTCCATGGCCTCCCCGCACAGCGCGTCGAAGCAGACGCTGCAGTCGGCCTCGCCGTCACCTCCCGCCACACCATGGTTGTTGCCGACCTCCTTGCACCCCGTCATGAGCACCCGGGCCGCGTCGTAGGCACGTGGCGGACCACCGCTTGTAGAGGAAGTCAGCACCCATGGCTCCCGAGCAATGGCACCAGGAAGATGTCGGGAAAGCTCTTTTGCTTGGACACTACAGGTAGCAGTAGATAGCAGAGACGTGTAGTAGGTACATTGCCCAAAGCCCCAATCCAAGCGTGTTGGACAGGAAAGAGCAGACGATTGCAGCATGTTTTTTTTTTCTCTTTTTTACAAATAGTAGTTGTGCTGAATAAATCAATACAACTCAACAAGCAATCTGTGAGTGAGCTGTAGGCTGATGTGAAGAAGAAAAAAGTGGATAGAGAAGAGAGGCGGGCTGCAAACATATAACCAGCTTATGCATGAATTATAGATAAGCTAACTAATATATAGATGGACTGAAAGGTAGGCTGTAAATTTTTCTACAGCCTGTAGCGGGCTGCGTTATACAAGCAAGTACACCCAAAACCAAAAGACAAAGATAAATGCTAGCTAGTCTATCCATGGCGCTCCACGGGTCCAGAGTTCTCCCTTGATCGATCACATCACATTGTGTCCTCAGTGAACTCGGCGATCTGCTTCTGCAGCTCGGGGTCCAGATACTTCACCATGTCGCCTCGGCACAGCGGGCACGTCGGATTCCGACGGAACCACTTGGAGATGCACCGGCGGTGGAAGGCGTGCGCACACCCCGGCAGCTCCACGGCCTCCCCGCGCAGCAGCGCGTCGAAGCAGACGCTGCACTCGACGTCGACGCCGCCCTCCTCTTCCGCCACACCATCGTCGCCGATCTTCTTGCACCCCGTCATGAGCACCCTGGGCGCGTTGAAGCGGATGTGCTGGACCACCGCCAGGTCGACCTCGGCGGCGCCGTGTCGGGCCCGCGCCTGCGGGTCCGCGAGGTCGGGCACCACGTCCTCGGGCACGATGGACTCCCACTCGCCGTCGCTGAGGCCCAGGTCCTGCAGCGCCCGGATCGACCTCAGCATGCCGCGGAGCGCGTCGCGAACGCCGTCCTCGTCGTCCGGGACGGCGAGGCAGCTCGCTTCGGCGCCGGCGCCGCCGCCCCCGCAGTGGTACTCCTTTCGCCCGTTGCCGGCGCTGACGTACACGGTTACGTGGCACGTCAGGCGCAGCACGTGTTGGAGTTGTTCCAAATTCACTGCAAGATATAGGGCGGGCTTCTGACGGAGCGAAGCGGAGGCCCGTAAAAGCCGAAGGCTGGGCCGGAGCGTAGCGGAGTCTTAAGCCGGCCCATCAGGCCGCGCCCGTGCATACACGGGGGGTGCGGGGGGCGGAGCCCCCCGCGGTACGGTACATATATACCCTTGCTAGGGTTTCTTCGAGACTTGATTCTCTTGTAAGCCGCCGCAGGCGTGTAACCCAAAACTCTTGAAATAGTGAGATTGTTGCTGGCTGGTGCCCGTGGTTTTTCCCCTTCGCATTGGAGGGGTTTTCCACGTTAAATCGTGTGTCTCCGCTGTGATTGATTTTGTTTTACTTCATATTCCATACGTCGTTCATAACAAGTGGTATCAGAGCTTCGGTTGCTGTAGGGTTCATGACGACGTCGATGAAGTTCGATCTTCCGCTGCTGAACTACGACACGCGGTTCTCGCTATGGCAAGTCAAGATGCGGGGAATTCTGGCGCAGACTCATGACTACGATGAGGCGCTGGATAAATTCGGCAAGAGTAAAGCCAATTGGACTCCTGAGGAGATCCGAAAGGATCAGAAGGCTCTCGCCCTAATTCAGTTACATCTTCATAATGATATTTTGCAGGAGTGTTTGAAAGAGAAAACTGCTGCAGAACTATGGCTGAAACTGGAATCGATCTGTATGTGCAAGGATCTAACCAGTAAGATGCAGATGAAGATGAAGTTGTTCACTCTGAAGATGAAGGAGGAGGATTCGGTGATGACCCACATCGCTGAATTCAAGAAGATCGTGGCCGACCTAGTGTCGATGGAGGTGAAGTATGATGATGAGGACTTAGGTCTTCTACTGTTATGTTCTTTGCCAAATTCGTATGCAAATTTTCGTGACACCATACTTTTGAGCCGTGATGAACTAACCCTAAAGGAAGTTTATGAGGCTCTCCAGTCTAAGGAGAAGATGAAAGTTATGGTGCAGCATGACGGAACGTCGTCCTCAAAGGGCGAAGCTTTGCATGTGAGAGGCAGAACTGATAACCGATCCTCATATGATAGCAATGATGGTAGAAAGAACTACGAGAGGAGAGGCCGTTCAAAGTCCAAGCCGCATGGTAATAAAAAGTTTTGTGTTTATTGCAAGCTGACAAATCATAATGTTGAGGATTGCAGAAAAGTACAGAATAAGGAGAAGAGAAAAAACAAGTCGGCTGGTAAGGTCTCTGTTGCTGCTGCTGCGTCTGATGATGATTCTGGAGATTGTCTGATAGTGCTTGCTGGTTGTGTTGCTGGTCATGATGAATGGATTCTAGATTCCGCATGTTCATTTCATATTTGCACTAACAGAAATTGGTTTAGTTCATATAAGTCTGTGCAGAAAGGGGATGTTGTGCGGATGGGAGATGATAACCCATGTGACGTTGTGGGGATTGGATCAGTTCAGATCAAGACTGATGATGGCATGACACGCACGCTGAAAAACGTCAGGTATATACCAGGGATGTCCAGGAATCTTATCTCATTGAGCACGCTTGATGCAGAAGGTTACAAATATTCCGGTTCAGATGGTATTCTGAAGGTATCAAAAGGTTCTCTTGTCTGTTTGAAAGGTGATCTTAATTCTGCAAAGTTATATGTCCTTAGAGGGTGTACTTTACATGGTTCTGATTCCGCTGCTGCTGCTGTTACTAATGATGAACCTAGTAAAACTAACCTTTGGCACATGCGTTTGGGACATATGAGTCACCATGGTATGGCAGATTTGATCAAGAGAAACCTACTGAAAGGCTGCACTTCTAGTAAGATCAAGTTTTGTGAGCATTGCATTTTCGGCAAGCATAAGAGGGTACAGTTCAACACTTCTATTCACACCACCAAAGGTACTCTTGATTATGTTCATGCTGATTTATGGGGTCCTTCTAAGAAGCCCTCACTAGGTGGTGCTCGTTACATGCTTACAATTATTGATGATTACTCTAGAAGGGTTTGGCCTTATTTTCTAAAACAGAAAGATGATACTTTTGCTGCTTTTAAGAACTGGAAAGTAATGATAGAAAGACAAACTGAAAGGAAGGTAAAATTGCTTCGTACTGATAATGGTGGAGAATTTTGTTCGTATGCCTTTAATGATTATTGCAGACAGGAAGGCATTGTTAGGCATCACACCATACCCCATACTCCACAACAGAATGGTGTGGCAGAACGGATGAACAGAACCATTATCTCCAAGGCCCGTTGCATGTTGTCTCATGCAAGGATGAGCAAGCGTTTTTGGGCTGAAGCTGCTAATACTGCCTGTTACTTGATAAACAGGTCACCTTCTATTCCACTAAATAAGAAAACTTCTATTGAGGTATGGTCTGGTACACCTGCTGATTATTCACAGTTAAAAGTTTTTGGATGCACTGCTTATGCTCATGTTGACAATGGAAAATTAGAGCCTAGAGCTGTTAAGTGTCTTTTCCTTGGTTATGCTTCGAGAATCAAAGGCTATAAATTATGGAATCCTGAAACAGGGAAGACTTTTATGAGCAGGAGTGTTGTATTCAATGAATCTGTGATGTTTACTGACAGTTTGCCCTCAGATCATGTTCCAGAAAAAGAGCTGCAGAGTATGCGCTTACAGGTGGAGCATGTTGATGATGATATAGGTGTGCAGGTGGAGCCTGCTGATGAGCAGGATGACCATAATAATGATGTTGCTGATGATGATGCTCATGATGATGTTCAGCAAACTCCTCCTAGTTTGCAGCTACAGGAGGAATTACCTATTGCTCAACGCAAGTCAACAAGAACAGTTGTACCTCCTAAACGTCTTATCGAAGAATGTAATTTGTCTTACTATGCTTTGAGTTGTGCTGAACAGGTGGAGAATGTTCATGAGCCAGCAACCTATAAAGAAGCTGTTCGTTGTGCTGATAGTGAGAATTGGATTTCTGCTATGCATGAGGAGATGCAGTCTCTTGAGAAGAACAGTACATGGGAGGTTGTTCATTTGCCTAAGAAAAAGAAGACCATAAACTGCAAGTGGATCTTCAAGAGAAAGGAGGGTTTATCTCCAAGCGAGCCTCCAAAGTTTAAGGCAAGGTTAGTTGCAAAAGGCTATAGTCAAATTCCGGGTGTTGACTATAATGATGTGTTCTCTCCAGTGGTAAAACACAGTTCAATTCGTACTTTCTTGAGTATTGTTGCTTCACATGATCTTGAGCTTGAGCAGTTAGATGTGAAGACTGCGTTTTTGCATGGAGAGCTAGAGGAGGACATATACATGGACCAACCGGAAGGGTTCATAGTGCCTGGCAAGGAAAAATATGTGTGCAAGTTGAAGCGCTCCTTGTATGGTTTGAAACAGTCCCCTCGTCAGTGGAACAAGAGGTTTGATTCATTTATGTTGTCACACAGTTTTGAAAGATCTAGATATGATAGCTGTGTTTACATCAAGCATGTTAATGGATCACTTATATATTTGCTGTTATATGTTGATGATATGCTGATTGCTGCCAAGAGCAAGATTGAAATCACTAAGTTAAAGAAGTTGTTAAGTAGTGAGTTTGATATGAAAGATCTTGGTAGTGCTAAGAAAATTCTTGGTATGGAAATTAGTAGAGACAGAAAATCTGGTTTGCTATTTCTTAGTCAACAAAATTATATCAAGAAAGTTCTTCAGCGTTTCAACATGTAAAATGCTAAGGCTGTTAGTACCCCTATTGCACCTCACTTTAAGTTGTCAGCTGCTCAGTGTCCTAGTACAGATGCAGAGATTGAGTACATGTCAAGGGTTCCTTATTCTAGTGCTGTTGGATCTTTGATGTATGCCATGGTTTGCTCTTGTCCAGATTTGTCATATGCTATGAGTCTTGTTAGTAGATATATGTCTAATCCTGGCAAAGAACATTGGAGGGCAGTTCAGTGAATTTTCAGGTACCTCAGAGGCACAGCAGATTCCTGTTTGAAGTTTGGAAGAACTGATAAGGGTCTCATTGGTTATGTGGATTCTGATTATGCTGCTGATCTAGACAGACGAAGATCAATTACTGGTTATGTGTTTACTATTGGCAGTTGTGCTGTGAGTTGGAAGGCTACGTTACAGTCTGTTGTTGCTTTGTCTACTACTGAAGCAGAATATATGGCTATTTGTGAAGCGTGCAAAGAATTGATATGGTTGAAAGGTTTGTACGCTGAACTCAGTGGATTTGAATCTTGCATAAGTTTGCACTGTGACAGTCAAAGTGCAATTTACCTCACTAAAGATCAGATGTTCCATGAGAGAACTAAGCACATAGATATCAAGTATCATTTTGTGCGAGATGTGATTGAAGAAGGTAAGCTAAAGGTATGCAAGATTAGTACTCATGATAATCCTGCTGATATGATGACAAAGCCTGTTCCTGTTGCTAAGTTTGAGTTATGCTCAAGCTTAGTTGGTTTAAATTGAATAGTCCAAGAGACTATTGTTGGCACCAGTGGTTTTCTATCTTTGTTGTTCAGGATGATGGGTTAATTTATGATACAAGATGAATTTGTCTCAAGGTGGAGTTTGTTGGAGTTGTTCCAAATTCACTGCAAGATATAGGGCGGGCTTCTGACGGAGCGAAGCGGAGGCCCGTAAAAGCCGAAGGCTGGGCCGGAGCGTAGCGGAGTCTTAAGCCGGCCCATCAGGGCGCGCCCGTGCATACACGGGGGGTGCGGGGGGCGGAGCCCCCCGCGGTACGGTACATATATACCCTTGCTAGGGTTTCTTCGAGACTTGATTCTCTTGTAAGCCGCCGCAGGCGTGTAACCCAAAACTCTTGAAATAGTGAGATTGTTGCTGGCTGGTGCCCGTGGTTTTTCCCCTTCGCATTGGAGGGGTTTTCCACGTTAAATCGTGTGTCTCCGCTGTGATTGATTTCGTTTTACTTCATATTCCATACGTCGTTCATAACCGCACGAACCCGGGCTTGCCGCCCCCGCTCGGCTCGCTGGTCGTCGTCGTCTGCTGTGGAAAGAAGGCGAGGCATGTCGTGGTTGCCTTGACGCGGCGTTTGATCAGGGACCCGATCGTGCCTTGCGCCTCCATTGCTGGCACCACCATCTGCTACTTGTAGTTGCAACTTGCAAGAACGGGTTGATCCGTCGATGGCGCTAGCACCCCATATATATAGGGGGCGGGTATCCCCTCTGGCTCCATGCGGCTACCAAAACCATTTCCGATACGACCTCGACTCGAAGACGTCCGGTTTCCGAGAGTGATAGTCCGATACCGCTTCGAGCGGAAGTGATCCGCCCAACTCTACATCCGAGTGGTATTTGTCCGCGGGCCCCCAAGTTATCTCGTCAATGGTTTCTAGCAACCTGGGCCCTCGAAGTTGTTTCTGATCCGTGGTCAGCCCAGTTCATGATCAAATTGCAAGTTTCCGGGCCCCAAGTCATCTCGTCAATGGTTCTAGCAACCTGGGCCCCCAGTTCATGATCAGATTGCAAGTTTGGTATGTCTCCCGATGCGCCGCAGCTCAGACCGTGCGCCAGTCCACCTCATTAGTCATTACCTCAAACATTTTTCCTGCTTGAGAGAAAAAGGCCTAGACTAGAGAGAGAAATTATTCAACTCCTCGCTGTCACCGTACCACCAGAAGCTTAAAGCATGCTTGTTTTCTTTCCTAGACGCTGTATTGCCTTGCTAGGCTAAGAAAGCAAGTTGTGTGCAGTGTTTGAATGTCAAGCAAGTTATTCTCGAGTTGTGCAGGCAAGACTTGCCTTGCTACCCCAAGAAAGCCAATTGGCTTTCTCGGGCTGGCAAGCTGCTCCTCATTGCCAGTGCCGGTGAAGCAAGGCAAGCTTGGCAAAACAACCAAGCACGTCCTAAATTTTGTAGACGATAGCTGGCCTGGGAAGTCACTTCTTAGAAAAGCTATGCACAAGAAAGCCGTGTTTGGCGCGTGGCTTACCCTTTGGGCTTCTTTGTGCCGACCTGCACGAGGAGGGTGGAGCGGCGGTGCTCCTCGGTGTGTCCAGGGGGGCCACATACTGACCATAGGTTCTGTTTAATAAGTAAAACACATCAGGTGTCCGCTCTTTAGCTTGGCAATAAGGATCGGAGAGAAAGACAATCATCACTCATTCTTAAAAACCAGTATTCTTAAGTTAAAATCAAAGAGTTAGGCGAAAAATGGCATGAGCTACCCGATCTCGGTTCTCCTGTTGCTGGCGTGCATGCAAGTTAAAAGATGAGAAGCTCCTCGCAACTCGTTGCCTAGAAATCCACCCGCCCATTCATTTAAGAGAAATAAGCCAAAATGAGCTTACAGAGAAGCTTTCTGTTTGGTCCACGAAGCGCTTTTCTTATAAGTGGCCCAGTAAGCATCTAAACACTTCCTCATCTCCACCTAGGGAAGACTAAAGCTTTCATTTTGCAACCAGTAAGCATTCCCACATTTAGGTAGCTACAATATTGATTCTAATTGGATAAGATATTTTAGGACTATACTCCCTCCGTATCGGATTTAGAAGTCGTTTAGGACAGCGACACGGTCTCCAAAATATAACTTTGACCTCTTGTTTTTATAAAAAATATTTATAAAAAAGTGATATATGTATACTTTTATGAAAGTGTATTTCGAGACAAATCTATTCATATAATTTTTACATTTGCAAACTCAACAACTTAAAAGTTATTGATGATTTATATTCCCAGTGTTTGACTCAAACCTTGCCCAAAACGACTTCTAAATCCGATACGGAGGAAGTATATTATTGTCTTATTAAGGTCTTGTTTCATAGGGCCAGGGGCGAAGCTAGTATTAAATTTATGGTGGTGCACAGCATTAACAGCAGTGTAGAATATGTCTTCTTTCAACTGATTTATATGGTCAAAATAAGTTACTTAGTATTAAATGTTTTTTCTTGTCTGGTGCTGGTGCACCACCTAAACTCAACGTGGCTTCGCCCCTGCATAGGGCCCTTTTTTTTTTGGAAAATGACTTTACCTAAAAAATCAGAGAAGCCACATTTAGGTGGTCTCACCCGTCTAATACCAACAAAAAAAATCTCACCTCTTTAGCTTCTCTCAAAGAGCCCTTCACCTATAACAAGCTACCATTTGTCATAGCTTAACCCAAGAAACCAGAGAATCTAGAGTTGAAGCCTCTCGAGAAGCCTGGCCAAATAGAGCCCTAAATAGTATTACAGTATCACATGAAATAGATTCTCACATATATAATTATGGCAACTTCCGTAGGTAGAAATAGTAGATACGTAGGTTTCTCTAGTTTTACAAAGCTACAAATACTAATTCAAGGAATCAGTAGGGAAAAGCAATAGTGAGGAGCTTTTGTATACAATATTGCCCTCTAGCTATGCAAAGACTTAGAATCTTATATATATTATAATCCAAATAGTAGTGTGGTTTAAAAAAACGTGTTATTATTGAGTCAGTTGTGTATTCCAGTATTCAAGTCAGATTTTACGTAGTCAGACCAATTCTTCAGCTAATGATAGTGGAATGCTTTACGTGGCAAGCGTTAACATGTGAATGACACAAGTGTAAAAGCTTCCTTGCGCATGCGAATGTAATCATTTCTTGCATCTCTCGAGATGTTTTTTTTTCAGTAGTGCGCTTCCACACCGATCCTCACTTCGCAACTTGACACTTGTTGTCGGACAATATTATCCTTCAAAAAACATCTTTCTGCAAAATGTAAACGCACTGAGTACGCAGGATGCTCAACACAAGATGACTTTAGGAGGGATGAACACAAAACTCTTCTCGTTCTCTATCTCTCTGGAAAAGGAATGGTCCCTAGCTACAAACTTTATTGTGAATTGCAAACTATAGCTAACTTGCTGTGCTTTCTGTGCTCTTCGATCCAACTTTTCGTGGTGTGCCGTTGGGGCACTTGAGTTTAATATGAACCATCATAGGTCCTAGGACAGTGCGCAAACACACCTTCTGTCTACACCTGAGAGCAATCAAAAGACCCAATTGCTTGGGATTGGCTGGATTTTTTTACCCAAAATGATGCGGCAAGCTGGAGTGTATGGGTCATCCTTGCTCATTTCGGTGCTACTTGCTATGGCCACAAATATATAGTACACCAGCTCAGTCTGTAGCACCTTGTTGGCTACCGATTGCACAAATACATTATTTAATAAACAAAAAGATTTGTAATAAATAAATCCCCTTCCCCCAAAATATTTTCACAATATATATGTAGTTAACTTCAAGTATTCCAGGCTCCAACAAATTGAAATAATTCAAATAAGGGAACTACTATACATCATGTGTCTGTTTTTGTGTTTCTCTCGGGCGACAGATCTCAGTCGTCAAATCTTAATCGTATGACTATGGAGTCATCTTCAACCTCAGGTCATCTTCTTTAGTGTGCGTGCCTACAAATCTACAAGCTCGGACCGCCCCCACCTCCCGCCAGCCTGCCCTATCCTCCCGGCAACCATCCGGCCACCATATCTAGCCCCACTGCTCCCACCACACTAACTAGATATTGCCAGGCAATCTCCATGCCTCCCCTTGCCCCTCCGCGGCCCAACCGCCATTCACATCCGTCGGTAGAAGCTGGCGGATCTACCTCCTCCTTTTGGTCGGCTTGCCTCCCTCGAGCCCTTTATAAGGTCCGCAGGGCACACTTTTTCTAAGGTAAACCTCCATCCTAAATCTAAACTGGCCGTCTAAGAAGAATTCAATTTTCAGGCACCTGTAGTATAGGAAATATGAGAATATAATCCTTGCTGCTTGTAAGCGTCTATAGTATAAGAGTTGTGTTGAAACAAACACACATATGTTGCATGTAAACAAACCATATATATATATATATATATATATATATATATATATATATATATATATATATATATATATATATATATATATATATATATATATATATATATATATATATATATATATATATATATATATATATATACACGGGGATGAGGGAGTTAAACTGTTATTGCTAATTCGGGTATGCAGATTAAAGTCGTACGCACGTATATATAGAACTTATAAAGAAACAATAGATGTAATAACACAGTTACAAGGTTTTGAATTTTTTAAACATGGAAAAAAAGGAAAACATGACTCCATGGCATGCTTAGATAATAGAGAGAGCTCTTGCAATCTTAGGATCAAAGTGATCGATGGGCATGAGCCTTTAATTTGATTCTACAAGAAGTTGTGTGCTCGATGAACGCGCAAAGTATTTAATCTCAGTCATCTTGCTGATTGCTGCCCTTGAAAATGGACAGCTCAGCCCTCACATCAATCTGAATGGCCCTGCCGTCGCGACCACCGCCGCCACTGTTGAGTGCTGCCGACAGCTCCTCAGTCTCGCGATACCTCTGTAGGTACCTGCGCATGGCGTCGGCGTAGTGGTCGAGGCCAAGGCTCCTCATGGCATGGCAGATGTCATCACCGTTGATGGTCTTCCGCCGCTCCCGGCGGCACCGCTCGGAGGCCTCGCCAGTGATGAAGCCCACGAACTCTGTTGCACACTCCTGGATGGTCTCCTTGGCGTGCTTCGAAATCTTGGCCTGCGGAGGGAGGGCGTCCTTCATGATCCGCCCAACGTTGGCAATGGGTAGGAGGTTGTTGTCATGCCTAACGCTGTCGTTGGCATCCTGTGTGGTTGAACTTGATGCCCTAGAGTGGCTTGGGGGTTGGGGCTGTCCTGATTGGGCAAAACCAGTGAAATTGATATTATCGCTCATCTCGACGAACACTGGTATGGTGTGTATGCAGCCTTGCTTGCAATGAGCTATATAGCCTCACGCTTTGGACAGAAAGCTCTCTTCTCAACTTTGACTGTTTTGAAGTGAAGGTTAGCCTTGTTTACGCATAGAGACACACAAAGGCTTTTTTGGCTTGTTCCTTGAACTTTCTAGGTTATCTCAAAAAGTGTACCATATTATGTCAAGAGGTAGGGCAACTGGAGTTATCCGCCACACCATACCACACATGTTAATGATTCGGTAAATAAAAAACAAAATATGTGGCCCTACATTTTATTCGCCTCTGTAATTGTTAAATATACAACTTGTTGGGAAAATATCAGTTTTTCGACCATCCATATATCCATATTATATTTTCCAGGTGGAGAGGGACATATACAAAATATATATTTCAATCAGAATATGTATATAAATCATTTTTTACCAATACCGCAATAAGACAAAGTGTGTATATGATCTTCTTTGCAACAAACCTATATAGCTTCGTTCTTAGGATACAAAGCCATATTAGCCTTATCGATGCATTCAGACGTGCAAAGGTTTTTTTTGTTTGTTTTTTGCTTTGTTCACCTACTTTTTTGGTTCTCTAAAAGAATGTACAATGTTATAGCTAGAGATAGGGCAGGAGTTGTGTCCACCATACCACGTATATTAATGATTCGGTAACTAAAAAAACAAATGTGTGGCCTTGCATTTTATTCGCCTCTCCATTTGTTAAATATATAGCCAACTTGTTGGGAGAAATGTCGGCCTTCCATCCTTCTGTGCCATAATTTTGTGTGGAAAAGGATGCAAGTACTTATATTTTTCCGCTATAACATTTATTATAACATGTATTATATGTATTATTGGTATCTTTCGCCCCCTCCGTGCATGCAAAGCTAATGACTAACATACATACACTGTCCCGTTAACAGTTGATCATAACTAGATTGCCTCCTTAACTCTTCCGGTTAATCAGACGCAATAATGTCCGATCTGTAAGGGAAAAAATACACTGAACAGTAAGGCACAATCATCAATACTATACTATAAAGTATATAAAATACGTGCGTAGAACTTGAAGAATTAACAATAATAGATGTGGTATCACAGTTACAAGGTCTTGGAACATGGACAAGAAAAAAAAAAGAGACACGACTTCGTAAGATGCATGCATGCTTATAAAGCCTTAAATTTTAAACACAGCGACCTTCTCGTAATCGGATTCAAATAGAGCGAGAGCGTTGGTTCTGCAAGAAAATATACTCTCATGCATGCATCGTTAGTTATTTCTACCTTTGTCTTACTGCTCGTTTCCCCTGAAGATGGATAGCTCATCCCTTACATCGATCTGAATGGCTTTGTTGCCATCGCCGCTGCCGATGCCACTGTTGTTGAGTGCCACCACTAGCTCCTCATTCTCGTGATACCTCTGCAAGTACCTTTGCATGGCTCCAGCGTAGTGGTCCAGGCCAAGGTGCCTCATGGCATGACAGATGTCATCGCCGTTGATCATCTTCCGCCGCTCCCGACAGCACCGCTCGGAGGCCTCACCGATGACGAAGCCCACAAACTCTATTGCACACTCCTGGATGGTCTCCTTGGCGTGCTTTGATATCTTGGCTTGTGGTGGGAGGGCGTCCTTCATGATCCGCCCAACGTTGGCAATCGGTAGGAGATTGTCATGGCCCTATGAAGGTTTTGGGGTTGGGGTAGCCCCAATTGGGCAAAGCCGATGAACTTGAAATTATTCTCACTCATCTCTATGAACGAAAAATCAGTTAGGTTGTATGCGATCTTCCTTACAACATGGTTTATATAGCTTCGTGTGTTGCATGCAAAGCTATCTTCCACAACACCGTATTTTTGGAGAGGATAGCCATATATATGCATCCTGAGACCTGCAAAAGGATTTTTTGGGTTCCTTGTTCATTGAACTTGCTTGATTATCTCAGAAAAGTGGGCAACGTTATCTACATACATACGTAGGTAATACCTTCATAAAGCAATTCGAATTGTCCGCTGTTGAATCTAATCTTAGCATAAAACATGTAGCACATATACACAGGATCTTATACATAGTCTGACACATGACCACAACTCATCTATTATAGAAATACTTAAGTAGATAGTGCCAGACCAGCGTTGGCAGTCGCCATCAGCGCCTCCGGTGGTGATGCAGTCGTCGATGGTGGTGTAGATGAACGTAGATCACCGGCTGAGGGTTTGGGAACCCTCTGCAGGTGATGAACTCGTCGTGCCGGGTAGCGGCGGCCTTTTGGACGCCACCGGCACTGGCCTGGATGGGATACAGACCTTCCTAGACCCTCCAGCGTCTAAGTGATCGGTTATGTAAAAAGTCACGTGAAATGAGAGAGTGTGACGCCAGGGGCGCCTCTCTTATTCATAATGGCACTGTGGGCCAAGGGGCTGAACCCTTAGAATTCTAAGGGCTGCCGCCAGCCGTGCTTATTTAGTTGGAATTAATGACGAGTGGGTGGGCCAAAATATTAACTTTTAATTGATATAATTAAGTTCGGGAATTAGCCGAACCGATCATATTTCAACATCCGCCACACCATACATGTTAATGATTCAGGTAACTAGCTAAAAAACAAAATTGCAGCCCTACATCCTATTCGCCACTCCAATTTTTAAATACCTAACTTTTTGGGGGGGTGTGGGAATACCGGCGTGTCTCTCTGTCGTGCAATGTTGCAGGTTATATATATATATATATATATATATATATATATATATATATATATATATATATATATATATATATATATATATATATATATATATATATATATATATATATATATATATATATATATACACACCACACACACACACACACAAGCTATGATTAACACCGTCTCCAAGCTAACAATTGATCATATATAACTAGATTAAGTACTTATATACAGGTTTAATCATGTATAGAGATCTTGCCCCCTGATTCTTGCTACCAACGACGATGGTAACTACAGATCGATCTCGACACCGAACCGGGCAGTACGAGCCTATTCCTAGGTTGATTGATATATGACAATATCTTCAGACTCCATAGAGTTCTGCTTCTGCAAATATATATCCATAATCCAAGGGACGAGATCGATGAAATGACTGTACGTGAAAGCAGATGCTAATCCGCTGCTTTCTTTATGCGACGGCGATCGTCGAGAGCCGAAAGCACTACTGTTCTGCAAGGATAAACCTTTTGGCCGCTGCTAGTTGCGATGGCCTATGACGACCGTGCAGGGAGCAGCCAATGGGGCGCCCTTCTTTTGCAATTTGCAGTGCAAGGTGTGGCTGCTGGCTGGTGGATGCCCTAGGCGCGCGACATCTGCCGACAAGCCGTGCGGCCCTCGCATGGCGGCGATGATGGCGTCCAGCGCCGCGGCACGTGGCCGTGGATCCATCCGGATCAACGTTGAGTTGAGGGAAGAGAGCACTGTTCTCTCCCGGACGCACAGCGCACAAAGGGCCAAAGGGGGGCCAGGGTCAATTAGCAACTGGTCCTTATATTAGCTAGGCCACTTGATCTCGTATAAAAAGGCTACTAATCCGCAGCTTTTGACAAGCTAGCCAAGCGAAACCCCACACCCAAACGCCAAAAGGAGGTGGTGTGGGCAGGAGCAGCGATGCAGGACTGCAGGAGCTAGAAGGTAGCCAATTACGAGCGGGGGAGTAGTGCATCTTTTGATGCGGCTGCTGCTGCCTACCTGCTGTGCTACCTGTTCCCAAGGAAGCTCCCCATTGGGAGGAACCATCCTTGAATACTTTAATTTGCTTGCAATAAATTTTATTTTATTTTCACAGATATAGTAAGATTCCTTATTATGACTGATTAGCGTGTGCCTGATCTAGAGATAAGTAATGATGAATGGTACCATTCTTGTTTTTCGGGATAGAATCGTCCACCTCTATACCTGGTTAGGTTTATCCTAAATCTATCATTTTCTTTCCTTCGGTCGGTCTTATCTTCTCGCGTGGCCTGGACAGTCCGCCCAATCACCGTGCCCGATGTTGCTCGCCCCTACATGGCCATGTCAGTCGTCACCTTCAACCCTGTGCATCCTCACAAAGTCCACACCGGCGCCACGATGTCATTGAAAGCCCGTCTATCGTGTCCTATGCTCTCCTCGCGTTGCATTACACCGCCCTCGACTCTCCTCGCCTCATGTCGTGCCAGGGCAGCCTACACTCAAACCATCGCCGCCCAACCTATGCCACGTCAAAGGAGCTCGACCTCGGGGCCGGTGGTACCTCCCTCAACTCATGTTGGAGCAAGTCAAACTCGAGCATGCTTCACGCCCACACCACCCTCACCCACCCCGCCTAAGAGAACCTCCTTTGGACAAAGGGAATGATGGTGTCAAGGAGGGACGGGGTCCATCCACTTGTTTTGAGGCCGGGGTTAGGCTCTTCTCCCATCTTCGGCGAGTATTCGCTTGTGGAGTCCCTCCTTGCAAACGCCATTGAAAATAGGATCGCCCCATCCTGTCCTTGTTGGTCCTCCGAAGGTGCATCATTAATCACTCTTTTGGTGGTATAGATGGTAATGAGACATGTCACTTTTATAACCTTAGGTTTTGGTCCAAAGCAAGGCTCTACTCTATACACATAAAAAGTGACGGACATAACAATAGTCACATATATAATAATGATGAGTGTAAAGAAGCCATATATGTGACATTTTATCCATTTCAAAAGTGATGGGTTCTTGTTGAAAACAAAATTTTGGATGGGCCAAGGTTGACCATCACCTTTTACTGGACAAAATATGACGAGTTTTGGTCCCTAGCCGCCATTTTTTACTCTATGTCTATATTTGACAATCTTATTCACCCTTTCCCATCCCATTTAGAAACAACTAAGACCATTTTACCCAGCATCGCCCCTGGCTAGTTCTCCATCACCATGGCGCCAGATCTACTAAGTCAATGTGTTGCTCACGTCCTCCTTGCCATCGGCCTCATCCACACCAACCTCCTTCACATGGGCCTCCTCCTTGGTGACATCCTTCTCCATGTGTGCATGCCTCTTCTCCTTCTCTATAGCGTCCACCTCTAAGGCACAAGGGACCACGACCACCACCACCCTCTTTATCAATCTGGCCTCCCTCCTCCTTCTCAAGGTGAGTTTAGCTTCTCCTCCCCCTCCTCCTTCATGAATGAATGGATGTATGCACTAATAGATGAACTAGTTGATTGATGAATGAAGATGAAATGGATGTAGATGAATGGATCGATGCATAGATGGATTAGTATTTAGATATATCGATCTATGGATAGAATTTAGATGAACCACTTTTCATTGTAGTATAGCTTACACGCATGATGCTTTGTCTACGTGATTCAATGATTCTGTCGTTTGCTTGGGAGCAAAAATATTCATAGTCGGAAACAATGTATGTATCAATTTATGTGTCACAAGAATTATGAAAAGGTTGGAGCTTCCAAGCTTCAGGACCTTCTCTCCAGGTCACTTCCCCTTGAGTCCTAGACTCAGGATATCTTGTTGGTCTTTTCCAGTCCCTTAGTTGGGGTTGTATGTCTGCATTCTTCTGTTGTTGTTTTTTAGTTTTTGTTTGCTGTTTGGGGTGTGAGTTTGGGTCGAGCTCTTTTGCCTCACCATTGTATTGTCTTTTAGTGTTTCTCCTATCTTAATGAAATCACACGCAACTCTCTGGCATAGTTCGAGAAAAGAAAAGAATTATGAAAATGAGAACTCAAGGGCTGGAAGTAGTTTGATGTTTTCCAGAGAGTCTTTTAAGGTAGATTTTGACGTAAATTTATCTTCTAATATATTGTTAGTATGATGTTTTTCAGAGAGTCCTCTAAGGTAGATTTTGATGTAAATTTCTCTTCTAATATATTGGCAAACTCAAATCATCTTAAAATTCCTTTGAATCTGGATCTATTGGTGCAATCTTCAAAGCTAAATACTTACACATGGATTAATCATTGATCATTTTTTTTGCAATTTCTTTGTTTTCTAAATTGCATATGCCTTAGATTGACTAGGGAAAGAGTACCCTCTAGTTGGCTTGACAAGTTGATCGGCACCAATTATATGCAACAACCCAATGTTGGCCTACTGATTCATTTAAGAGCATAACAACTAAAGTATATTAGACTACTATTCCTGAATCCTGATCATCGTGCTAGCAATTAAAAGGTCCACCTAGTAACTAGCAATAATACAGGGAAGATATTTGCTCTCAAATGATTTGCCCAAATAAATTCCAAGTCCCCCTATACAAAACAATCATTTATTATATTCAAAACAGTTTGCTAGCTAATAAATAAAACTTTTGGATGGCTAGAGAAATCATATTGTAGCGAATAGAAGTAGGCTAGTGATATGAAGCCTGCAATCGTATAAGGGGTAGCTCATCTTAGAAAAGGCTCGAGAAGCTAGGAAGAGAGCGCTCTCACCCTCATGTCGTCTCCAGAGGGGGCGACTCAGGGGTCCCCACCGGCCCGGCCGCTCGCCCCCCTCTTCACCGCCGTCTCGGCCGCCGCCGCCGCTCCTCCTCCTTTGCGTCGGCGACAACGGCCAGTAGGGGAGCCCAAAAAGGGCCCCCTGCATGCCCCTGCCTTTTCCCCAACGCCTTCCCTCCCCCCCTCCCTCCCTCCACCCCCACCTCTCCCGCGGCCGCCGGATCCACGACCGCTGCGATCGGATCCGGCGTTCCCCGCCGTGGATCCGTCGAGCAGGCGGCTCGGGGGCCGAGGCTCTCGCGTTGCTCGGTGGCGCAGGCGGTAGGAGTTGCTCCGCCGTCGTCTGTCCGCACGGCCACGGGTCGTTGACGGCTCATGGGCCCTGCTGCCGGCGCTGCTCTCCCCGAGGCGGCGGGGCTAGCCTAGGTCTGGCGCTGGCCCAGCGGGTGGCTGGGCCCCGGATCCGGTGTGGGCTGGCCATGCTCGGCGGCGCAAACAGCGTGTGCCTCCACCGTGGGGTCCGCCCGCGTGGCCACGAGTAGGTGCGGGCTCGCGGTGCCTTCTGCCGGCGCCGCACCTCCCTGATGCAGCGGTGGCCGGGCCGGGTCTAGCGTGGGCCCGGCGATCTCGGGGCCAAGCACCCGGACCTGGCGTGGGCTGGGCACCCCCAGTGACCCGGCCTCTGGCAACCATCCTCCCCGGCTCTGGTGGCGTGAGCCGGTCTTGCGGGGGGACAGCGACAACCTGCGGGATCACGCTGTTCTTTGGCCACGGGCAAGCCATGCCCTGCCCCTCCTCCCGTGCTGCTGCGGCCGACGGTGGGCAAGGTGAAAACCGCCCAGGCTTCATGCCTTGGACCGACGACGGTGGCGCACCAGCGTCATCACCTTCTTGGAGGCATTGTCTTTAGCTCTCTTCGTCGGCGGCGGCCTCCGGGGCAAGTCTGGGAACGAAAGTTCCTATGGGTTGCAGTCTCAACGTTGTTGGCGTCCGAGGGCGTCATCTCCTTCCTGAAGGCTCCGTTGCTGCACCCTCCTCCTTGCGCTGCCCGCGGTCGTGCCCAACCCCTTTCACTAGAGTCTTGCCTTCGCTAGCTGCTGCTCCGCTGTTGCTTTGGTCCCCTCCCAACTCGGATGTTGGTGTTGCCGTAGTCGTTGGCGTCGTCGTTGCTTGGCCGTCCTTGGTCACCGATGGCGTGTTTGGCTCCACCTCGGGTAGTCGCTGCCGAGTGTGTGATGCCCCCTCGCGGATGCTTTGCCGCGTGGGCCTTGGCGGACGCCTTAGTCGTCTTCTTGGTGGTTTCTTCGCCACCACGGCAACATCTCCTGAGTTGGCTCCATTGTAGAATTATCCTCTTACATATATAACTAGTACCCCAGGTCAACAAATATATGCAATGGATATTGTAACCCCCAGTTTTCTTGTTGCTTTGTTTTGGTTATTGTTATTGGTTCCCAACCATCTTCTCTGTGGTTTGTAACCGTTGTACTCGCCGTTCTTCGGCTTTCTTCTTCTTAATGCAATGACACGTGAAGTCGTGTTCAAAAAAAGGGTAGCTCGTCTTAGAACATACAAATCATCAATGAAATCACCATGTAGCAGCACATAGCTTTTTGCCTCCCCCACACCAAATAAAAAAGTACACTATATATTTTAGTGACAAATTGAAATACTAGTAACACAGTTATCTATGTATCTTCCATGTTGCATATTATATAACTTGCATATTTATCCAAATAAATTAAAAAATCATAAGTGCCACTATCATTTTTCAACATAAAAGCTTACAATTGGATACACTATATTTAGAGATCGAGACAACGATGAGCCCTGTTCACTTGTCTTTTTAGCCGTACTTTTTCAGCAAAGGAACATCATTTTTCTCACAATAAATCAGCCAACAGTACTTTTCAACTATTTTTAAGTGCACACTCACCAACTATCTTTTGTACAAATTGTAGAATTATCCTCTTACATATATAACTAGTACCCCAGGTCAACAAATATACGCATTTCTTAGAATCTTACAATATTATTAAACATAAAGGAAAAATGTTCATGCCCCCAATAAAATCACCCGAGCAAGCTCTAATAGGAAATCGTTTTTAGGGACAATTTGGAAGCTATAGTGCAACAAAACATTTCTAGAGACGATTTAATATATGATCCGCCCTTAAAAAGATGGCACGCGATTGTAAAAATCATCGGTGTAGTAGTGGCAGATATAGGCCTTAAATGCCATGCATTAATCATATGGCCAATAAATTTCAACAAAAGCATTTTTGCATTGCTTTGCTTATTTTGCAAGGTGCCAAAAATATATAACTACTACATAACTGACCTTTCGTCGAACGCCCAAAATGTCTTTACTCTCGGCGATTTCGATGACCGGGACTAAATAGACCTTTAGTTCCGGTTGGTGTTACCAACTGGGACTAAAGGTCCCTCGCCAACGGCTCTGTTGTCAGGCGCTATCGGGAGGGACCTTTAGTCCCGGTTGGTAACACCAACCGGGACTAAATCCCTGCCTTTAGTCCCGGTCGGTGCCACGGACCGGGACTACAGCTTTTGTCCCGGTCCATGGCACCGACCGGGACTATAGGACTGGGTTTAGTCTCGGTTGGTGTTACCAACCGGTATTAAAATGTCCCCCTATAAATTGAACCTCCATCTTCTTCCTCCGTGCCCGAGCCCTTCCTTGTTTATGTTCTTGTTGCTTGTTCTTCCATTGTTCTTGCTTGTCTCATCTCCGGCGATCAATCCACTTCAAATGCTTCTACGTCGTCGTCGATTTGTTTGAAAGATTGCTAGCTTCATCCTCCTATATTTTAACAGCACCATATGTAAATCCATGTTGTATATGCTATTTTATTTCATATTGCTAGCTCCAATCACTTTTCATGTTTGAATTTTTATGAACGATGTTAATTATAGTACCTAGAAAGTAGTATGCACATATAATATTTAGTTCTATTATAGACTTTTTAGGATACTTTTTACTTTAATTTATTCATATTCTCATTTTAAAATATTAAATAATGTTGATTCTTTGTAATTTTGAAACAAATTTATTTTAACTTTAAAAATTCTTCAAATTAATTTTATTTAGAGATAAAATTACACTTTTTAATAGAAAAATATAAATTTTATGATTTTGCTATCTTTTTATTAACGTCCACAAATTAATTTTATGAAATGATGAACCACTTATAAAATTTTGAATTCAATTAGACAAGGTTGTGCCGCGCTCTTTTCTCATGCTGGTCTTTTAATTATGTGATGCCATATAATGTAGATAATGACACGCCATTGGATGTACAATGCTGATCGCCGCTCCAACGAGTTCATTGAGGGCGTGCGAGAATTCTGCAGAGTGGCAGAGGAAAACAAGCGGGATGATTTTATGTGCTGCCCATGTGTCGTGTATATGAATTTAAAAGAATTTTGTAGCTCAAGAAGTATTCACTTACACTTGTTCAAGTCGGGTTTTATGCCAAACTACATTTGTTGGACCAAGCACGAAAAAACCGGGGTTATGATGAAAGAAGGTGAAGAAGAACAAGCGGACCAAGCACGGAGAGACCGGGGTTATGATGGAAGAAGGTGAAGAAGAACAAGCTCATCAAGATCTACATTTGATACATGGACCATATTTTTATCTGGATAAATTTTAGCAAGTCCTAGGCACATGTTTTCAAAACCGAAGACGAGTTTTGGTTAGACTTGGTCAAATAATAGACTAAATGACTTGAAATGAAAAACTTTGGAATACCAAGTTGTTAGAGCTCATCAATATCCAAACTTTTTATATAGACCATTTTTTCTATTTGAAAAAGTTTAAATAAACAATACTCATTAAATCTTGAATCTCACCCAAACTATATGAAACTATATATGGAAATTGTGGATTTTCAACTACACTTTGCAAACATTTTGTCAAATGCAAAAATGATCTATGTATGAAATGTAGATCTTGATGATTGGAATAATATTGGTATTCATGACTTTTCCAGTCGAGACCATTCAGGGTTCCGAAAACCGGCGTTTGGCTATGAATTCTTTCAAAATTCAAAATTGAGGGGTTCAATCTTTTACAAATGAAAAGTTGACCATTAGGCCAAATGTAGGTCTTGATGAGTGGAACAAACTTTGTATTCATGAGTTTTCTATCCGAGACCATCTAGGGTTCGGTTAAAGTGTGTTTCTAAAAACCATTGTTTTGACTTTGGTCAAACTTGGTTAAATGACCTATTTGATGACTTCAAATGAAAAACTTTTGAATACCAAGTTGTTAGAGCTCATCAAGATCTACATTTAATACATGGACCATATTTTCATCTGGATAAATTTTAGCAAGTCTCAGGCACATGTTTTCAAAATCGAAGACGAGTTTTGGTCAGACTTGGTCAAATGACAGACTAAATGACTTGAAATTAAAAAACTTTGGAATACCAAGTTATTAAAGCTCATCAAGATCTAAACTTTTTATATAGACCATTTTTCTCTTTGAAAAAGTTTAAATAAACAATACTCACCAAATCTTGAATCTCACACAAACTATATGAAACTATATGTGGGAATTGTGGATTTTCAACTACACTTTGCCAACACTTTGTCAAATGCAAAAACAGTCTATGTATAAAATGTAGATCTTGATGAGTGGAACAATATTGGTATTCATGACTTTTCCGGTCGAGACCATCCAGGGTTCCGAAAACTAGTGTTTGGCTATGAATTCTTTCAAAATTCAAAATTGAGTGGTTCAAACTTTTACAAATGAAAAGTTGACCATTAGACCAAATGTAGGTCTTGATGAGTGGAACAAACTTTGTATTCATTAGTTTTCCATTTGAGGCCATCCAGGGTTTTAAAAACCGACGTGCATCTTTAAAAATTTTAAATTTTTAAATTTAGACAATTAATGTCGTGCATTTGGATAATTATTATTGAAGAAATAAAAGTTTAACGTCCAAATGACCCAAAAACAATTTTTCTGTCGAAAGCCAACAATTTTATATATTTTAATTGTCCATTATATTTTTGCATTAACACAATATTCATTATAAATAACATTTATTTTGGATAATATGAAATATTTGAAAAAAAATAGTATTTACATTTTTTGTAATGCACAATAGAGTAAAACTAAACTAATGTGTATTTTTAAAAAAATTTATGATAAATATTTAATTTACTATGCATTTAGAAAGATAAAAGAAAAAAATGTGAAAAATAAAATTCACTAAATTCTGGCACCTAAAGTGGAAGGACCTTTAGTCCCGGGTCTGGCCACTGCCCGGAACTAAAAGGACCTTTAGTTCCGGTTCTAGCCACGAATCGGGACTAAAGGGCTCAGCCACGAACCGGGACTAAAGGTCTCACCCTTTAGTCCCGGTTCGTGGCTGGAACTGGGACTAAAGCCCCTTTAGTCCCAGGCGGTGGCCAGACCTGGGACTAAAGGTCCCTGGCCTATAAAGGCCCGGCCTTCTTTCTCCTCCTCCCCACCCGCACGCAGACACGAACCGCCGCCGTCTCCCGAGCACCGCCGCGCGCCGCCCTGAGAACCGCCACGCGCCGCCCTCATCATCGTCCACGTCCGCGTCGGCAGGTCTTGTCCTCTACTCCTCTCGTGGCAACATTGTGGATCCCGGCCGTTCGCCGTGGCCTACGTCGTTGGCCTCTGCTCCTCCCTTTCTCTGATGGCCGATGCTGTTAATATATATATAGAGAGAGAGATCAAGTGTTTTGGGCAAGAAAGTCAATGACAAGCGAGTCCTAGGAGTCATTATCTATTGGAATGAGTTTGAGAGCTCTATTTTAAGGGCCACTGCTAGAGTGTAGTCTAAAAAATAGGACCATCAAAAGTAGGGAGGCTTAAAAAAAGGAGGTACCATGTTTTGAGAGCTATTGCTGGAGTTACTTTTTGTTATTTTTGTACAAGATTTTAGGAGTGTAATAAAATTATAAAAAATTTTATGTAGACTCTCTATGATGTGTAATATCTAGGAAAACTATTAAACCTAAAATTTGAATAGTTTTTCCATGAGTTAAAATTATCTATTTTAATTAAGAAATACAACTTGTGATAGACTTACTTGTTATTAGATGTATTAAGTTAGTAGGAGTTGGTCGATACCATTGCTGTATGATTACCTTGATCTACACTTATATCCAAATGATATCCCACTAATATGTGTAAGTCGATCTCTTATGCTTAGTAAACCCTAAATATTTTTACAGAAATGGCCGACCCGAGAGAAGACGAATAAATATTGTTGAACATGATCCGCGGTAGCGCTGAAGAAGGTCGTTATGACGATCGTGAAGGCGATAAGAACCCTGAGGGCATCGATGACGGTTCTCAGTACTCGGTCGACCCAAATGACCAAGACAATGTTGGCGAGGTCTGTAATATATGCAGCCTCCTATGTTTATATACATGAAATTAAAAAAAATCCTTTATTAATTGTCTTGTTTCTGCCTACATAGCCCTCTGTCTCAACGACAACCACGGGAACCAGTAGAAAAGTACGAGGCCCAAAGAAGCCGATGGAGGGCCGGTTGGTTATCATGGATTTCGACGAGGGAACAGGCCAGCCACATGGACCCCATGCAAGGGCCTTTGTCAACCACTTAGGGTACCTTGCCCAGGATAGGATCTCGATCAATATCCATGAATGGAAGAAAAATAAGCAACGCCCAGAAATCAGTTAAGTCTCCGACCATGACAAGGAACTAGTTTGGGGTGACGTGTTGCAACATTTCACGCTAGACACAAATGATGAACAATTGAAGGAAAAAGTTCAGGATTGGTCTATGATGAAGATGGCCACACAATTCCAGTGCTATAAGAAGAATCTATATAACGACTATATCAAGAAAAACAAGACTCTGGATTTCAACTGTAAGCACTTTGTCAAGCTGCGGCCGTTTTGGGATGAGTTTGTACAGTTCAAGACGTCAAAAGAGGGTCAGCAACGGGCGAGAAGGAACCAAGAAAATGTCCGACACAAGACCTACCACCATACGATAGGATCAGGTGGCTGTCCTACTGCCATTCCTAAGTGGAAAAAGCCGAGCAAGAGCTAATTGACAGGGGGTTGGTGCTAGAATCCCTCGACTGACCTGAGCGTTCCAAGCACTGGTTTTTCACTCACGGAGGCCGCCTAGACCTAGAGACCGGAAAGGACGTGTATGGGGAACGTATCCAAGCTATAGCAGAAATATTTCATCAAGCCTGCTCCGTCGCTCAAAGTGGAGAGTGGCAGCCGAACAGAGATAAAGATGAGCTGACATACGCCCTGGGGAACGGACGAGAGGCTATGGCTCCGTGTCGTGGGAGCATGCCTTCCCTCAAGACGAGAGGCTATGGCTCCGTGTCGTGGGAGCATGCCTTCCCTCAGGACTGAGAAACTTATAGAAGCCGCCAGAGAAAGAAGGAAGAGGACAGAGAATGGCTACGCTAGTTGGAGGAGTCTGTTATGAAGACCAGTGAAGTGGCTCGTAAGGCACTAGAGCGGGAGGAAGCGCTTAAGGCCACTATGAATGAGCAAATCAGAATGGCCGTGGAGGAAGTTGTAAGTTCCCGCCTCCAGAGCTTGTCACAGCCGGCCGCCAACATCAGCCCTGACTCAGCTCAGTTGAAAAGCAGTTGTGCTTCTACGGAGGTGCCTGTGAGGCAAGATGATGACACAGGGATGCGCTTCCTAGTGGATGACGTCACCGCTTCGTTGACGTCCTGTGAGTTGCATATTCCGAAGGGGAATGCCACAGTCAAGGTGGCTACCGGTGTTATATCTCCAATCGACCCCACCAAGACACCAAGGATCCACTCGGTCGCAATACCCCCCGGATATGCTAGTGTCTCAGTGGATAGAGTGGTCAAAGGCCATGAAAATATGGCTCTGGATATCGAAGGTGTGATGGGGAGAAGACCCTAGGTGAAGCGGAGAAGACATTCATATGTTGGAAGAAATGGTACATCATTATTCCTGGGGCGCCGCCACTACAACCGAACCCTAGGTGTGGATGATTGTGAACGCAATTGCTTTTCAATAATTATGTACTGTATCTAATTACGGTTCACTCATGTATATACCTTGTTCATTTTTTTCAAATCCAGGACCTCCTAAGTCCATCTATCCATTCACCACATGACCACAGTGTCACAGAACCTCCTAATTATGATGGCCCACATGTACCTGTCATCGTCATAATGACCTCTGACAGCCGTACTTATATTCCTCATAACTTAAAAGGCCTGCTTTCCTCCGAACAGGATCTAATCACAGGAGTATTGCAATATTACAACCGTTTATTCAAAATACCATCAGAGTAAAGTAGTGGAAGTCTTATAATAACTTAAGTTTACAAATCACAGTTTCCAAACTTCAAACCTTATGTAACATTATTACAAACCGGTAGTAGGGAAGTATCAGTAGTAACTTTATTACAAACACACAAGCAAAGTGCCTTGCCCAGAGGCCACACAGTCTACTCGTCGTCACTTTCTTCAGCCACAATGGTAATGCAACAAGGCTCAAAGCAGACTTGTTCATGAACCGCACCTGCAACAAGGGGTTTAACAAACCCTGAGTACAAAAGTACTCAACAAGACTTACCCGACTAAGAAAAGACTCCAAGGGCATGCTAGCTTTAGGGAATCAAGGTATGGGTATTCAAGAATCAAAATTTCTTTTGTAGAAAAGCTTACTAAAGTAAGTCCTTACCTTCATTATTTTACTTTTACCATTGATGGTTCATTAAACAATTCTAAGTGATCCTAATCTAGATCAAAGTAATTCTTATCAAGACATTTCTCAATCTTTCTTTTTAATTCCAGTTCTTAACTACGATGTTGGTGCAAGGCCACGACTCCTTTCTCATGGAGTAACGACGATTCGAACCGCTTCATTTACCCAGCTGGTGATTCCTAACCACACGACATATGTAGAACCGAATCTTGCATATATCAACTCTTACCCGAGTAACCCAAAACTAGAACATGTCCATCGCCACCCGAGAGCACAGTACTCCTCCAATCCAGCCCTTGGCCACGAGGGTACACACTACTCTCGCCATCTCTCCACTCCCAGTGCGAGGTTAGACGTTCTCGTAATGGACTAGTCGAAATAAGGCTTACCCGCCAGGGGTACATGGCTAGTACTAATAAAAACTCCATGACGCGAGGGCCAACAACGTACGGTCCTTAACTGATAAGGCGAAAACATTACATTGAGACTCCTTTCCCAATGCAAGTTAGCAGTGGCCAAACCACCCGCCCGATCTTACAAGTTTATTCTCATATTTCAATATTTATCAAGTATGCCATCATTGTCATATAAGCATTCATTTAAAAAGCTTAACTCATAAGCATAGTGAAGCATACTAGGCATTTTCAGTAAAACAGGTATCAAGGGTGATATTACAATAATCAAGGATGACAATGCAGCAATTGGGTTATCACTCAACTCCTAATTACTTAATACAATAAACTATAGTACCAGTAATAAAGATTTGTAAAACTCAAGGAAGGGTTTAAATGCACCGGGGCTTGCCTTGCTCTAACGCGGCGACTGACTCGGACTCGAAGACTCCGACTTCTGGTCCGAAACCCACCGACGACAACTCTTCTCCGAAGACTTGCTCGCTAACTTCGACTTCTTCGAAAGCGTGGACAACACGAGTATAGAACATGCTTCAATATGATGCTTGATGATAAACATGATGCTTGATGATGCTATGCCACGGTTTACGATTCGAGTACAACTTCCCTTTGCGGTACAGTCGCAAAACAGTAAAACCTACTAACTAAAAGCGATAACTTAAGCGACGCTAACGTTTCTTACTGGACTGGCTACTAACGAGCTCAAATAAGTAATTAAGGTGCCAAAGATCACCTAGAATTAGTGACCCAAGGACATCACTCAATCAAAAGAGCACACAACATTTAAAATGATCAACTCAACATTTATTTAAACATTTACTTAATTAGGGCATAATTAATATTAGATCAAACTTTATCTAAATGAGCTTAAACTTTTTCTAAGGATTAATCATGGTCTAAAACAGTGTCAAAATAAATTTTATGATTTTTGGATTAATAATTTAATTACTAAAATTCATGGAAGTTGCATTTAATATTTATTTGAACTAATTAATTAACTTGCAAAAAGTAATCCAATTTAGCATTTAATATTTTTTCTAAGTATTTTACATCTTTAAAAGCTTACACAAAAATTTTTCACTATTTTTGGAGCTCTACAGAAATTCTAATGAAATAAACAAATACTAACACTATTCACATTTTTGAAAAAGAAAAACAAAAACTCCGATCGGGCCGCTTCCCTTCCTTCCTCCGGCTCGGCCCAGCCGAATGGCCCGCTGCAACGCGCCCACCCCCGCGTTCGCTCGCGCCCGCGTTCGCGTGGCCCAGCATCGCGGCTCATCCGCGTGGCCTGCTCGCGCGCGTGTTATCCCTCTCTCTCGCTGACACGCGGTCCCCACCTGTCATCGCCTACCTCCGCTCTCTTGCTCTCTCCCGCGCGCTTGGCCATGCCCGCACGGTGGCCGGCCGGTGATCACGGCTTCGGTCACCCAACCAACTGGTCTAACACGATCTACTCCTCACTGCGAACCTCACCGGACCACTCACGCGACCAAAAACGCCCTAGAGGTAACACCTCACCGGCTATGGCGGCACGGTGCTCGCGGTGACCGGCGTCCCGGCGATCCACGATGGTAGCGTCTAAAACAAAGGCACGAGGAGTAACAGGAGCTCACAGCGGTTGCAGCGAAGCCACAAGGAGGCGCTGGGAGGCGGTGGAGAGGGCTAGCCACGTGAGGCGGCTCGGTGATGCTCAGTCGCCGGTGTTGGAGAAGGAAGCGGTGGTGTGGCGATTTGGGCGGAAAAAAGGCTAGTTCAGGTGGACCACTAGATGCGCGAGGGCGAGGCGAACGTGACGGTGTGGTTTGCGTGGCTTGTGGTGGCTCAACGGCGGCAGCAGCGAGCGGCGGAGCTAGCGGCGACGGCGGTGGCAAAACAGAGAAAAACAAAAACGCCACGGTGAGCTCGACGTATTTATAGACACGGCCACAGTGAGGGTCACTGGAAGGCGCGAGACGTCGCGCTGGCGGTCCTGGCGCGCGCGAGAAGCTCCTGGACGTCGCTCGGCGGCTCGCCGGCGCCCATGCCGTGCGTTGCCGGACGGTGATTCGCCGAGCACTGTAGCACTCCCCCCCCCATTTTCAAATTCAAACTGTTTTTGCCAAATTACTTTTGATTTTGAACATGAACTTGAAAATTCCCAAGATATTAAATCTTCAGAATTTCAAGCTCTACAAGTTTTGTATTGAACACTTTTTCAAATTCGAACTGGATTTTGAAATTTGAGTTTAAATACAAAAGGGGACACTTTTTGGAAATTTGGTAATTTAGAAATTACTTTGGATTTTATATTGAAACTTTAAAAACTCCAAACACCAAAGTTGTACATCTAGCCAAGACCTACAACTTTGCTACTCAAACCATTTTCAAAATCTGCCTCCATTTTGAAATTTGAGTTTGGGGATAAAAAGCGGTTAAATTTGAAATTTGCTTCTTTTCAAAATTGCTCCACATTTTTACACTAAAACTTTGAAAACTCAAAACACCAAAGTTGTATCCCTTGAAAAGTTCTACAAACTTGGTTTTAAACTTTTTCCCAAATTTTGCTTATATTTTGAATTATTTCAAAAGGGGTAAAACAGGGTTTTGGATTTTAGGTTTTTCGGAGGAATTTTTAATTGAAATTTGTTGCTACCTTAATTAGTGATTATTTAATGATCAAACCATCATCCAAGGGCATCATTTAGACAAGCATAACATGGTTGACCAAATGCCACTCTTGGTTGACCAATTTAGCTTTTGAAAATCTTTTAATATTTCCCCAAATTTGAATTCAATTTTGAATCAGAAAACTCGCGACAAGTTTTTGGATTCCAACTCAAACTCAAACTTGGAGCTTCATTTTACATGTTGGACTTGAGTTCATACCCTACACTTGACACTAGTGTGTAACACCGTCACACACCTCAACTTATGCAGGGCATGGACTAAGTATTTGCGGTGACATTCGAAATTAGGGTTTTCGGTTCGGATCACACCACTGAAAAGCACATCCAATCTAGAAAGGTAAACTCATTTTAGTTAATGCATAACATGGTTAACCTAATCAAGGATGCTTTGCAATGCAATATGATGACATGGCAGATTAATTAGCAACTATAACACCCGGGGTGTTACACACAGTGCCGTGGGACATGACGACGACGATGATTTCATACAAGACAAGGTTGCATCCCCACCGCTGGCCGTATCTCCTCCACGACATACTCTAACGCCGTCAGCGGCCCAATCTCCTCCACAACAGCAAGCTCCAACCGTGTCGCCGCCGCCTCCGCCAATGCCGACAACGGCCGCCTCATCGGCATCGGCTGGTCCATCGAGGAACAAGAGGTCCGCTGGCCCACAGAGATTGGTCCCACCACCTTCGCCGAAGAAACAAGTCATGGTCATGAAGATCCTAAAAATGACCAAGCTTCCATACGAGAAGACTGATGAAGAACTTAATGCTTCAGTCAAGACAGAAGTGAAAGCGTTCTTTAAAAAGACCAAAGCTGACGCACAAGCAAAGCAAGAGAAGTCATACCTAATGTATCCTCGTGTAAAGCTACGTCAAGTGGTGCAGGCTATGCAAGACGAGAAGCATGCCGCTAGTAAAAAACCAGGGCCGCCACTATCAGACTATGAGCGTACTATCACAAGGAAAATCAAGGAGGACAAAAGGAAACAGAAGGCGGCTGGAAAAGATGTTGCACAGCTCGGCCAACAAGCGCAGCAATCAGTGCCGCCACTAGTGGTTGAGAATCAATATGGTTCCAACATGAACTTGATGCAAATGTCGGTACCTGATGATGTGGATTTAGATGAACTCGCCAAGTAGATGAATGTGACTAGGCTTTCCTTAGAATAACTTCTCGATCGGGAGGAACTAACAACTGTTAAAGAGGCCGAAGTTGTTGATGAATGGTGGAGGAAGTACGTATATGGCAGGAGTCTATGCGACCCTGCAAAGGTAAAAAATCTTGGTACACAAATGTACAAGCTGCACGAGTACTACTTGAGATTCTATGCACAACATCAAAGTAAACAATATTTGGGCGTCCAAGTCAGAGACCGTCACTACTTCTATGGAGATGACGTCATCTGGGTACAGTTTAGTGAAGTACACCAGCTTCTCTATATGGATGCTCTTGACAAATCTCTCATAAGCTGCTACTGTCTATAAGTGATTCTTCCTTTTAATCAATAATCTCACTCTAGCATATGTACGTATTCGTAATAACTATGCTCACGATGTGCAGACACATGATGAGAGAACTCAGATTGAAACAAGATGATCAAATTGGTTTTATCGATCCGTATGTCGTGTACAAGGACACAAAGACTAAAGATCCATTCAATCTGAAGATCAAGGAAATGGAGAAAAACCTCCGGAGGTTCTTTTATAACCAAAGACATAAGGAGTTGATACTCTTCCCTTACAATATGGGGTAAAGTGTTGTGTTATATCATGTCTTAGTCAATCCAACATTAATATATATATATATATATATATATATATATATATATATATATATGTGTGTGTGTGTGTGTGTGTGTGTATATATATATATATATATATATATATATATATATATGTGTGTGTGTGTGTGTGTGTGTGTGTGTGTGAGACTCAATGAAAAAAGAGTTGGCAATGTACCAAAACATGATAGACATGATCCAGAGGTAAGTTCTATCATTCGTTAATTATCGTTGTCTGCTCCTTTAATTTACTATGTTATACCTAATCAATGACCGACATATTGGGCAGGGCTTGGGCTTGGGTACAACAAAGATATCGTACGGATCTGAAAGTGCCACTCCCCCCTCCTATTCTACATAAGTGGGTGTCCAGACAACCGTACGGAACCAATTTATGTAGATACTACGTTTGCGAGTACATGCGGTGTAGCAAATTTACACCTGCTAAAGAGATGCTAAAAGTAAGTAACATGTGTATACAGTAAATTCATATCTTATTTATTTGTTGAAACTAAATAAATCTTATGTATATTAATATATTTTCCTTTAATTAATGCAAATGGAAGGAGTGGGAATTGAAAGAACAAGTGTTCAAGCACACAATACTCGTCGCAATCCAGGAGACGATCGCAGGTTTCATCAACGATCATGTCATCCCGGAAGACGGCGAGTTCCACCACAACCTTAGGTTGAATTTGAAGAGTTCAAATAAGAACGAACAACTATATGAGCTTTGAGTGGCGGGCAAACATTTGTGTAACTCATTAACCGGCGGCCGAACACTTGATTACTTGTATATTATTGTAAATATAATGTGTATGTACGTATATGTATATATATATATACATATATATATATATACATATATATATATAGTTTCATACTTTATTTGTGTGCAATAGTAACGTTCTCGTATAGGTGCAACGTATACGGATAATAGCAGCGAAGAATAAATTGGAAAATAATATAACTGAAAACCAAAATCAATAATGAATTAGAAAGAAAAAGGAAAAAGAACCTTTAGTCCCGGTTGGTAATACCAACCGGGACTAAAAGGTGATGCGCCACGTCGATGCCTGGCAGTAACTTTAGTCCCGTTGGTATCAACCGGGACTAAAGGTCTCCCTTTAGTCCCGGGCCTGAGAACCGAGACTAAAGGTGGGATATTTAGTCCCGACTTTAGTCCCGGCTCGCAGCCTGGGACTAGAGGTCCTTTTGGACCAGGACTAAAGCCCTGTTGTGCAGTAGTTAAGGCCTTTAAAAGGGTGCATCGAGCTTGATAGTTCCATTGTTCGTTTTAAAAAAAAGACATGATTATCTAGATCAAATAAAGACCAAATGAAACCAGCAAAAAAGAAGCACTTTTTAGATAACGTACGAAAGAAAAAAAAAAAGAGCATAGTAGTTAACTATAGAAAGAAGTTAAGCTAGCTTTTCGTTGTTGGCAGTGAACTATGGCCAAAACCGATTCAGTAGTGGTTACAAAGATATACTGTGATGGATACTCAAAAGGCGGGAGTTTGTCCTCCATGCATCCTTATATTGACTTACTTTCTGTTGTGACATATATATAGAAACTAAGACACTTCCTATGGTTTAATATATAGTCATAGTCCGAGAGCTCATCTATCTGTCACTTATATTTTGGTTTGCAGGTGTGTGGGCACCATGCACCGCATGCATATGGAGTATGTTATGATATGCTAGTATTAGTATGTATGTCTGCCCCACAAGGCCACAAGCACATACACAAACAAGGACGTATAGATAGATACTGTTTGTCATGCATGCTAGCTGTTCCATGAACCTGAATTATTGGAAGGCAGCAGAGTCCGTCACTCTTTCTGGACCATGGAGCCTGGAACGACGTCATGGAGCATGCATGCCATTTATTAAGATGTCAGTTTTTAAAGAAACATCAATTTCTGTGTCCTATGATCATTTAATACAGGACTGCACCACTGGATGATATGAATATATCTGCCACATGCATGCTAAGCACAGAGATATATATACTCTTAGGCCTTGTTTAGATGACTGACTCGGTGGCCGATTCGGCATAGTGCCACCCCTGAGTACTGTAGCATTTTTGTTTTTTAGTGTAAAAAATTGTCCAAAAAATGATTAATTAGACTCAAAATGTTCGTCTCGTAAAGTACAACAAAACTGTGTAATTAGTTTATGATTTCATCTACATTTAGTACTCCATGCATTTGTCGACATTTTGATGTGATGGAAAATCTTCTTTTTGCATAGTAGAATTTGGGGGTGAATTTGGGTATCTAAACAAGGCCTTAGGGTATGTTTCGTTTGGGTGTTAAAGTTTAACGAACACTGTAGCATTTTCGTTTTATTTGACAAAAAGTTTCTAATTTTAGACTAATTAGGCTTAATAGATTCGTCTCATAAATTACTCCTAATCTGTGTCGACATGCATGTAATTAGTCTACATTTAGTACTCCATACATTTACCGCAACATTGATGTGATGGGAGTTAAACTTTAACATGTTATAACCTAACATGCCTTAGCTTTCTGATATTTTTTCCCTACAACACACAAAGGATAAGAATGAAATTAAAACCTACAATAAACCGAGATGCACACAAATGCTAGACTCAGCTTCTCATTCAAACAATACTAGAGTACTGAATAGATTATGCAAACACTGAAAAAAAAACTTTCATACAAAAGCAGCATGCATCGATCGTTCTACACTTCTACTAGTAGAAATTGTCACTGATAACAACGATGAGTAATATACCACAGGGTCGCAGCAAAGCAAAATAATTAAACATCATGCATGGATCTTGTATGCATAGCAATTAGCAAGTAAGAATCAACCATTGTTTCCAGAGAGTGTTTTTCGTGTGGATAATGTTTGTTTTGCATGAACCAGCGGCAGCACTGCATTGCTCTCTAGTTAGTTTAATTTGTCACCAAGACTCTGTGGTGGGAATCTTGGATGTGCATGAGCTAGCTAGCATCATCCTGTAGGCTCTAGCTACCTAGCTAGAAGTATACCAGACATCTTGCCTAATCAAGTCAATCATTGATGAACTCTATAAGAAAGAAATATTAGGAGCCAATAATAAGCAGCAAGAACATCATCAACAATAATTTCACTCTGAATCTAGAATAATATTCTTACCTGCTACAAAAATACTGAAATTGAACAACTACGTATGTTTCATTTGTGCGCAGATCGATCGAGCTGCATACTAGCGGCTTCAGAAATTGACAAATTGTCAGGAACAAATCAAAATCGAATCAATTCACTGATGATGCGCACTTAGAGTTACATCGATCGGCGGTAATAAGCGGTAGGGTCTTCGTCTTCATCCATCCTAGTAGTACTCGCTTCGTCCGACGGTGTTCCGATGATCAATCTATGGTACCTCATCATCGGTAACCATATCATCCATCATCCCAACCCCAATTCCTACTTCAACGATACATAGCCCAGAGATGAATAGCAAAAACTCTAGTCCTCTTCCTCTAGCTACCACTGGGTACATACTCATAGCTACTGTTGTCACTACTAGCACTAATAAGGAATAAGGCAATAAGCTATATATGTGTGTGTGGAACTGTGGATATAGGTAGAGATAGATAGATAGATAGATAGATAGATAGATAGATAGATAGATAGATATAGCTTGGATAGTTGGATTGGATACGAAGATGACTCACCTCTCAAAAAATGAGTAGTAGTAGAAACTAATAAGCTAAGCTCGTAGCTTTTGCTTTTGTTCTGATGAATAACAAGCAGGTGAAGGACTGAAGACGGATGGATTAAAAGGGCCTGGAGGAGGTGTTGTTGTCGGGGCGGTCCATGGCGGCGCCGAACATGAAATGACCGGCTGCGGCGCTGGGACCGGCGGCGGACGAGGTGGAAGCAGGGTGGTGGTCTCCGCCTGGTCCGGGTCCTGGTCCGCCCCCGCGGGAGGATGCGGCTGCGGCGGCGCGGTCTCCCTCGAGCTCGCGGTACTTGTGAAGGTACCTGCGCATGGGGTCGACGTAGTCGTCGAAGCCGAGGGCGCCGAAGGCCCAGCAGACGTCGTCGCCGTTGACGGTCTTGCGCTTCTCCTTGTGGCACTTGTCGGAGGCCTCGCCGGTGACGAAGCTGATGAACTCGGAGACGCACTCCTGCATCGTCTCCTTGGCCTCCTTGGAGATCTTGGCGTTGGGCGGCAGGATCTGCTTCATGATGCGCCCGACGTTGGCGATGGGCAGCAGCCGGTCCTGCTCCTTGATCTCCAGGCCCGCCCGCCGCCCGTCCCCGTCCGGCGGCTGCCCGTGGTGGTGGTCGGCCATGCCGCCGCCGTACGTCGACGTGGTTGTTTGCCTTGCCGTCTCCTTCGTCCCCGGCCGCCCTCGCTAGCTCTCCTCGTGTGTGTTAGTTGTTGGCTGTGTGACTGTGTCACGCCGGTCGGTCTGTGCTCTGTCGCTGACGATCCATGGGTCGGGTCGGGGTCTCTCTCTCTCTGTGGCGTGGCGTCTTACATGAGCTAGGCTCTCTCTCTTGTTTTATTGGTGCGAACCGAGAGCGACACGAGAGAGAGACGTACAGTACGCGCTTGGGGAGAGTGGACTCTCGCTCTCGCCTGCCGCACGCGCTGATGGTGTGTTGCGTTGCGTTGCGTTTGCGTGTGCCCCCACATGGCACACACGAGAGGCCGCCGGTTGTAGCTATAATAGTGCATGGCATATTGGCATGTTGTCACAGCGCGGATCCTATGGCGTCTCGCGTCTCGTATCGTATGCGCTGTGTGCACTGCTGTGCTTGGTCGTTCGTCCTCGTCCTCGGTGCGATGCGAGTAAAAAAATGCCTGCTGCCCGCAGCCTGGGCGGATCCCTACGGTCGTCGTTGAAAGGTCTCCGGCCGGGCGTTCGCCATTCGCCGGCGCACTGGCGGGCGCGCGCCTGCCTCTCTTCCTCAGTGTGCCTGCCGGGTGTCGTGCCGGCCGGCCGGGCTGCATGCCTGCATCTGCATGTGTATTACTCACCGCTGTTTCTATGACATTAATTGTACTGTCATCTAAACATTTTGTTGACGTGGCAAGGTAGTTATTGAAGAGAGAAAACAAAAATCATAAAAACCGGGTCTATGTTAGAAATCATGTCTACGTGAGAACCAAGATACGAAGGTATGTAATTGGTAGAGAATAGAGAGAGAATGTATATGATTGGATAAAAAATTACTCAATAGAAAATCATAGTTTTTACATGGAGTGTGTATGAAGCATTGAGATGGAGTACTCGTGGCCGCACTGACACTAGTCCTCGGCTCCTCGCTCTATACTACTAGTAGTAGCTAAGCTAATCAAATGAACCCCGGCCGGGCAGGTAGGCATGTGCATGGCACAGCCCGGCCGGCCATGATCTCGATCGATCGACCTCCATCCCTTGCATTTCTTTGGTCCCTGTCTACTATCTCTACGCCAATAGCTCTTTCCCGGCCTCTACCTAGCTGCTACCGGCGGCTATGGGTCTACAAACCATGACTGGCTGGGTTGGTTGTTTGTTGCCTTGGTGGTGGTAGCGGCCTGGCCTGGCCTCGACGGACGACGACGGATTTGCATTGCAGCGTCCGAGTCCGATCATGGCCGGCCCCGTGTAGCAGCGTAATTTTAAGGTCCGTTTGGTTTGGGTGTGTTAAAGTTTAACTCTCATCATATCAATGTTTCCTTAAATGAATGAAGTACTAAATGTAGACTAATTGCATGCATGTCGGCACAGATTATGATTAATTTACGAGACGAATCTATTAAACCTAATTAGTCCAAGATTGGAAACTTTTTGTCAAATAAGACAAAAGTGATACAGTGTTTGTTAAACTTTAACTCCTCGAACCCAACACCCCATCCAACGTGGATCGCCGTACAGCGCGCCTCGGGGGGAGCGCGTCCACATGCGCACGTGATTGATCGATGCGCGCGGGGGCCGCCGGGGGAGGAACCAGAACCACCACCGCGCTCGCGTCCGGCCCGGCCCGGCCGCCCCCCGCTACCTGCTGGCTACTGCTGCTTGCCGCGTGCACAGTGGGGGCAACGACGACGACGACGTATCGTACTACGCTGCTGGCCTGACGACGACGCCTCCTCTTCCACCCTGCTGGGTGCTGGCCGGCCTGATCAATTCAATCCGGCCGCGCCTCCTCGTCCTGGTCCTGATGCACACCTTCGTCAGTAACAGTAACACCAGTACACGGCCTCCACATGTCCATGCACACAAGGACAGACACAGGCCGGGACCGACCTACGACATCCACATATATATGGACAACTAAGGGTGTTTGGTTTGACTGTTTGAGGAGTTAAAGTTTAACAAACACTATAGCACTTTCGTCTTATTTGATAAAAAGCTTAATAGATTCGTCTCGTAAATTACTCCTAATCGGTGCCGACATGCATGCAATTAGTCTACATTTAGTATTCCATGTATTTAAAGGAACATTGATGTGATGGGAGTTAAACTTTAACAAGTTGAAACCAAACATGCCCTAACTTAATTTGCTGGACATGTTTGGATCACGCTCCGCTCACGCCCTCTCAAGGAGGCATAGATGATCTCCAATCGATCGTCTAGCAGAGAGCTAGCACGCGGTGATAAGCAGAGTTTGTCTGTGTCCAACCAAAATCGCCCTATGTATGTCTTAACAGTATGTTACATGCATACTATCAGTATATCTATGTTTAGTTGAAATGAGTACTTCTATTCATCTATGATCAAAATAAGTATATCTATGTTTTTTTAGGCAAATCAGTATATCTATGTATATATACCTAATAATAAGATCTCGTTATAGGTTACAAGCTAACCCAATAGCTAACGGATTAATAACTAATTAAACAAGTAGCCGATCTTGTCCATAGCGCAAACCACAAAATAATCAGTGACTAGTAGCTAGTATCTGCCAAGTCTTGCCTGATGGTATTGAGCAACAGTGTACTTGTATGCATATATATAGTATATGTTATTGTATGCGTGTGCTTGACCTGTTGTGGTAGTATATTCCTTTTTTGAGCTCCAAGGGCTGAGGAACTGGGCAGTCGCTTCCTGGGTTCCTTCAACTACAGCCATAAGGGGACACATCGACTTTTTGTCTCTAGTATTAATCTTTCCTCTAGATGGGTGCGTATATAGTATAATACCAGTGGCGGACTTAGAATCATTTCTTTGGGTAGACATACAGTATAGGAACAGTGCTCCATAGTACGCTACAGTTCTCGCTACAGTGCTCCATTACCTTGGTCACCGGGAATCTGGGGTAGTCCTGGGACTACCCAAAACCCTGTTGGGTCCGCCGTTGTATAGTATGTATACAAACGCCGCCTCCTTCATAAAGAATCATATACATGTACCCAAATTGTAGTGTGTTTTATAGTTTAAATTTAATTATAAAGAGTCTTCATCAGTCCTTCACTAAACGTTGAGTGTGAAATTAGAGATTGTGACATTTATTTATCGTGGCTCCGGGAGCAGGGATCATTCACAAATAAACAATGTTTCCGTGATGTAGAATAACATCATGGAGCTTAAAAGATCAATAACGTACACCGTCATATCCGATGTAGTACATATGAGGTAAACTTCGATTTGAAGGCTTCTGTTTAGGTGCATGAACCAATGGAAGATCATCCAGTAGATATATCATTATTTCTTCCCCATTCCTTTCTTTGTCTTATTGATCCAGCCACAACAAAGCTACTCTCTCGATCTGGGTCCATTTTGACTTTTTTTAGAATTTTTACTACGTACTCCCTCTGTCCAAAAAATTATATATGCCCATCAAGGTAGTTCTAGTTTAACAAGTTTGTAGTGGATATTATTCAAATTTATGTCTCCAAGTCAGTTTATTATGAAAATATATTCCATAATTAATCTAAAGATACTTACTTTGTGTCATAAATGTTAGCATTTTTTGTAAAACTTTGGTCAAACTTGAAAGCATTTTGAATCCTCAAAAAGAGAGATAGTTATATATGAAATTAAAAGGGAACATTCTTTTTCAAATTTCGTGTGCTCCTTTTCTCTTTTCTATGTATCAGCAAGGCCTATAGGGTTGTTCCTATCTGCGGTTCTGTTGCTGGCACAATATATATAGTACATGAAGAGAACAGAGTGGTTGATCTGACCTGGCCTGCAGCTAGCTTGCAAGCAGCCACATACAGATATGGACAAGTACTCATGTGAACTACTGCCGTAGATTAAATTAATAAGAACCCTAGCTATTTCCCCTCCTTTTCAAGATACGGAGAGGATTAGGAAGGCAACCGAAGAAAATTATTCAAACCAAAGGTCCACTAGCTTTTTGGTCCTTTTGTCTCCGTACCCTGTACCTGTAAGTGCAAATCGATCCAAGTGGGAGAAGGTCAGGACATAACATAAACAATCAACTACTAATTAACATATATATACTCCTTGGCCCTTGCTCACCCACTCGACCTGACCCTCCACCAAAGTAGCTACTTTATCTGGTCACCCAATATAAACCCATCTATCTAGTATTATTGTAAGTCAAACTATTTTAGCTCCGACAAGCAATATCAATAAAGATATATTACCTTGAGTTATACATTAATATTATATAACACTAAGTTCCACAACAACTAAAGTAGTAATAGTGCCAATTTTGTATTACCAATTTGTATAGAATTTTAGATATTGATTGGCAGTAAAATTAAAAAGAGTTTAATTTATATAGGACAAAATTAGATAGATAGACTTACATTGTGATTATAGACTATAGAGCGTAGCGCTTATTCTTGATGGGATCAATGACCCTCATGACAAATAAAACAGTGACCTTTGTCAAAGGAAGATTCCATTTTCCATTGTGTTAACATGTAGTCCATGGAGTAATGAATAGTCTTGTTCTTTTGGAGACAAAAGGCTAGCTAGGATTAGGAATGTTTTCAATATATGATATAATCGGCAGTAGTGTTTGCTAATTCCCCTGTGTGCTTTCTGCCTAAGATACCATATGATCACCAAGAAGAGACCAAACATATACTACCTGCACTCGATGTCCTACCAGACTCCTCCACGGCCTTGCTTATTAAAACAAATGAATTACTACTAACAAAATAGTATGTATATTTATACACTTCTTTTATATTTTGTGTCTGTTTTGTTGCTGTTGTACAGGCAATGTGTAACTCCTCCACGGCCTTGCTTATTAAAACAAATGAATTACTACTAACAAAATAGTATGTATATTTATACACTTCTTTTATATTTTGTGTCTGTTTTTTTGTTGTTGTTGCACAGGCAATGTGTAATTTTGTCATAATTTGTCTATAGAAAAAATTGTGAATTATCTCGTATTAGCTTCCCCTTTGAATTGTACTCTAGTTGGTTGTGTAAGGTTGTTGCTTAAAAACTAAGGTGCCTAAAATATAACAACTCAGATATACTCCCTCTATTCTAAAATAGTCGACACCTTAGTTACGAATCTAAAAAAATGTCTGTCTAAGCGTGAACTATTTCGGGACATGGATGGAGTATACATCTAAAATATCGGATCAGCGAAGGAGAGGGTAATATCATCGATATCTCTCTTTGGACACTTTGAGAACAACGCGGAGATGGAAACATGCATGTTGGTTGAAATGGACGAACGATCGAGATTGGTAGCGGCGGTACCAGTCCACAGCGTGCGTGCATGCCCTACAGTAAGACACGCACATCCATGCATACACGTGCTGAGGGCCTATTTAGTTCCCTAAATTTTTTAGAAAATGGTACTGTAGTACTTTTGTTGTTATTTGATAATAGTGTCTGATCATGGTTTAATTACGCTTAAAAGATTCGTCTCGTGAATTTCGTCTAAACTTTGTAATTAGTTTTAGTTTTTTTTATCTATATTCAATGTTTCATGCATGCATCTAAATATTCGATGTAATGGAAAATCTTAAAAAATTTTACAAAATTTTAAAAACTAAACAGGCCCTGACAAGTAACAACCGACATGCACAGCACTCCGCTGTCTCTTGCAGTCTTTACTACGGGGTGTTTAGATAAACAAAAATTTGGAATTCGGTTACTGTAGCACTTTCGCTTGTATTTGATAATTAATGTCCAATAATGGACTAATTAGGCTTAAAATATTCGTTTCGTGATTTACAATCAAACTGTGCAATTAGTTATTTTTTATATATATTTAATGCTCCATGCATGTATCCAAATATTCGATGTGATGGAGAAAATGTAAAAATTTAGAATTTGGAATGCATCTAAACCAGGCCTAGTTACAGTACCTGCAGTAAGATAGCTGAACGCACAGGAGTTACTGGCAGCAGTATGCACGGGGGCTTGCACAATCGCCAATCCGTTCACCTGTTGGTTCTTTCTTGCTTCGCAATGCTAGATATATATATATATACTCCCTCCGTACCATAAAAATCATTATGAAATGCGTACAGATCAAATTTTCTTAACTTTGACTAGTTTTATAAAAAATGTGTGCAACATTTATATCTCTAAATAAATTTATTATGAAAGCATATTCAACGATCTATCCAATATTACTAATTTTTTATTACAGATATTAATATTCTTTTATACATAATTGGTTAAAGTTTAAAAAAGTTGTCTTCTTGACAAACAAGAACGACTTCTATTTTAGGACAAAGAGAGTAGCATTGCTGTGTGAACTTTTTTTTTTTTTTGGTATGCTCTAGAGCTTTGTTAACCCGGTCTCCATTGTATCAGGGCGTCCCCAACCAGACTTTCCTAGCCAACTATTTGATTACGTGGAGGAGAGAGAATATGTAAAAACCTGGTCACTAGCGCTTGGCTCGTCGCTCAGCTCGCTAGAAATCTACGTACTGCCCCTACACGCATGACCCCACTTTCCGGCTGGCACTTTTTTCTATTTTTTATTCCACCCAGCTGGCTCTCTCAAGGTGGCAACAAGCAAGCGGCCACGGAACCCGGGCGTGAAGCCAACCAGCAGCAGCAGCCCAGCATTACGGATAATTTGAGCGGTAAAAAAACCTGCACCGTACGCAGACAGACAGTGCACAGTCGTCGACGCACGCAGAGCTAGCTAGCCAATGGGAGGAGCCAGCGCAGGACAAGTGCACATGTGTCGGCGCTCCGTGTGGTCCACGTGGACCCGGTTCTATCCACTCGCTAGCTCTCCTCCTCTCTTTTTGTTTGGCCCGATTTCTACAGCTTGTTGTTGGGACTTGGGAGGGGTGCCTGCTGATGCTAGGGCTACTGAATTTCCACGTACAGAAGAACATGTCCGTGAATCGTGACGCATGCACGAGCCTTTTCGAGTCTTGGCAGTGTGTGTGCGCGCGCGCGCTCAGCTTTTGTGATGTGCAAGCTAGGCATTTCATTGGTAGCTCCCTTTGGGTGCTGCCTTTTGCTGTGGTAGACCATAGGAATGGCAACAAGTGGCAAGGGCACTATGCTTCCTGAGAGTGACAAGAGAGAGCCAAAGGGATCGGAAGAAGGGGAAAGAGACCTAGCTAGTAGTCTACAGCTTGAGGTCAAAGGTGCTTCTGCTTCATGCCGATTCCCTATGGACATCGGTTATCCTGCTTTACTTGTAAAGATTAGCAATGGGTTCATATATGGTTGAAACTGAAAGAAAAAACATGTTTGTTGAGAGGAAGCATAGAGTGGGAAGTTGCCTGGCCAAGTTTTCATATAACCCACTTCCACGCCTGAAATAGTATAAGTCTATCTAGAGTTGTCCTCGATCAAACTTTTTTATTTTATCTGAATATATAAAATTTTATACACGTTGACATAATAGATTTGGCAGTATTAATGTCAGTGGGTTAGCATCGGTTGAGGCTAGCTTAGTCTGGAGTTTAGTGTTCGGCCGAAGGATTCGAAGAGGAGGCTCAAAAAATCATATCTAAGCATACAAGAGATTTTTACTAGGTCTATACTAGATTTTTACTGGAGTTTAGTGTACATGGCTAAGTTGAAATCCCTACATCCTAAGTGAGTTGGAACTCTGTGTACATGTTTTCTTGGTTGCAAGAGTTGGAACCAAGGCCGACCGGATCAGACATTTGATCCTCCCTACAAGGCGTTGGGGCTAACCTTTTATACTATAAAGCCGACCCCCGCACTCAGTTTTGCATGACAAGGTATTACAATGATATCGTTACAAAGCTATCAAATAAGTCATATATATGCTCATGTATGTATGCTACAATGGAGACTGCTACACCAAGTCCATGATAGCAAGGACTGTCATTGTATGGCTCGTGGCAATGGATCGTAGGCAGGTGACGACAACGCACTTGCCCTTTTGCATTGAGTGTTCCTGATTGTGTGCCCTTGCTAGGGAGGACAAACGCGTAGTGGTGGGGCTTGCCACTAGTGGCGTGCGGCGAGTAGGGTTTCTTGACACATCGACACGAGTATCCCCTTGTGAACCTAGCCATCCAGTGTGGTTGACACCCTCTGCAGGGGTACACATACGCCATGGCCAATCGCCACTCAAGTTGGGGTGGCCATCGGGGCACCTACAGAGTGGCTACACTCGGTGCCTCAGGCTTCCTTGTCGACACACCTAGTTGGGAGACCAGGAAAACACTCCTAGATGCCTAGTTAGGGAGAGGGGCGCATGCTTAGCCCCATTAACCATATCTTGGTCGATAGTTTAAATTGGTCCAGAAGCATATGGAACCCTGGTTCCCATGACACTAACAATTAAATTCATTATGAATCATGTTTTGTAATATATATATATATAACTCTTTTAATTTCAGATGATGTATTTTCATATAAATATTTTCTTGTGAAAGTGTTATTATATTAAAGGTTGTGTGAATGCCCTAATAATAATGATGGTGAATTTGTTTGTAGTCGGAGGAAGTACAAAATAAGGCAAGAGAAGAAAAATGAGATCCAATCCATGCGGAGATTCCTAAGACATTTAATTTGGTCAAAACTTAATGCTTCGTCCAAGGGATCAAAACATAAACATATGAGACAATAACTTGGAAGCATATGACTTCATGATTTAAAAATGTCTACATTTTTTCCCCATGCTCGCTCCTCTTTCAGTTCATTGGTGCGAAATTTTCAACAAGAGGGACCATCATTCATGAGTTGTTTGTGTTGTCTTGTTCAACGACTCTCCTGATTCCAGTAACGAATACATATATAACACAAACTTGAACTACTACTATATATGAAAAGGAATCTCCAACTCCTAGAGGAATACATTTATACTTAGTTAAAGCGGACATGACATTGGACTTTAGCTAGATCCCTTTTTAGTTTATATATGGAGAGATACGGCCTAGTTAGCGTGTGTGTGCTCAAGTCTTATTAATCGCGCTTGTGTACAAAATAGTGATACTTAAGTAACCCTGCATGATGCCGGCCGGCACGCCTAACTAGAACAAATTAACCTATACTACGGTACTTGCTTTGCATTAGATGCAAATGCCATGCTTCACTAGCTAGATGTCACAAACTCATCATGCATGAAGGTCGCTAGTGTTGCAAGTCTAATGATAGAAAGAAAACAAAGTTGAATAAACATATATATATATACTGCTGCTCTGCTCCCAACAGCAGTAGCAACATACAAGAGAACAAATCATCAGCTTATATATATGCAGGCCGAGTATTTTGTTATATATTCTGATGAACTGGACAAGAACGATGGGGGCTTGACGCATACCATGCATTAGGAAAGATTCCAGCATCAGGCAGTGTTAATAAGATCCCTGCAGGTAGTTGTGTGCCCATGCAAATGCAGGACCACAGCAAAGATTAAAAGAACAGAGGGAAACAATGAAGAAAGAAGGCAAGGACCAGCACTGCAGGAGCAAATACAATGTACGCGAGCGAAAAGAGACAGAGTTTCACTACTACAGATTCAGTCATCAGTGTCGGCCACATCACTGCCGAAATTAGGACAACCGGCAGTGATGACCCTTCACTGCCGGTTCTAGGCTCTGACAACCAGAAAATAATTGGGGGGTGCGAGAACCGGCAGTGATGACAACTATCACTGCCGGTTTGTGCCTCCCGCCGGCAATGATGACAACTCCACTTATCACTGCCGGTTCAAGCCAAGAACCGACAGTGATTTGATTCTATCACTGTCGGTTCTAGGATAGAACCGACAGTGATGAGCCTGACAGCACAAAAAGGTTGTAGCCGTCATCTTCTTCCTCCACTCTTTTATCCCGAGAACAGAGGCGCGCGTTTGGGCCACTCCCTCCAATGTTGCGGTCGCCCAAATCCGTGAAGCTACCACTTGGATTTGGAAGAATGGCATGATCTTTTTGCTTTAAGGTTAGTAACCAGCCTCCATTCCTTCGATTTTGTTGCTTAATTAGCTTTGTTTTGATGGCTATAATGCTTGATTCTCATTCTTATTTCTCCATTCTTCTACAGAGCACTTTTCTAATTCATGGCTATAATGCATTGTTAGTATGTGATGTTATAATTGGTTCTTAGGAGTAGAGTAGATTCTTTTACAATGTTGATGAGCAAATTAATCCATGTGTCACCAAACAATGCATTGTTTGGAGCAGTAGTGGCGGATCTATAGGGGGCTGGGTGGGCTCTAGCCCCCCCTAATGACTTGATTTACTACTAGAAACACTGTAGCAAAAATCTCAAATCACCATTAAATCTTCATGCAAATCAACATCTCCATTGTTTTTAGCTCCCCCTTGATTATCATCCTGCATCCGCCACTGGTTTGGAGCTACATTGTTGTTCATGATCATGTCTCCAATTTTAGTATTTTTTTAAACTAATGTCTCTATTTTTATGTGGCATGGAGTAGAATAATTGTTCTACAATATTATGCAATAATTATTTTTTATGGGGCTGCGATTTTTAATTTATATGGGCATTGTTTGGAGCTACATTGTTATTCATGATCATGTCTCCAAATTTAGTCTTTTTAAAATTCGTGTCTCCATTTTTATGTTGCATGGAGTAGAATAATTGTTCTTCAATATTGTGCAATAATTATTTCTTATTAAAACTTTCCTATGTTTCCTCTGCCCGGCCCATTTTACCTGTGCAGACATGGATCGAGGGTGGATGTACGATCTGTCATGTACAGACCAACGGTACTTGACGGGCATCGACAATTTCATCAAGCTCGCTAGAGCCAATGCTGGGGACTCACAGCCTGTATTCTGTCCATGCAAAGATTGCAAGAATACGAGAAAATGGGGCGACGTGGAGCATATACGATTGCACTTGATTACCAGGGGGTTCATGAGAGACTACACGATTTGGACTTTGCATCGGGAGGTTGGTCAAAATGTTGCACAAGAAAACAATGATGATGTGCCCATGCCTAGCGTATCCCTAAACGCATTTCTGCCTATTGATGATTACCAATGCTACACAGTACCTGTGCTTACCAACGATAATGTGTTTAGGAATACATTAGTTGACGACACAGAGGAAAATGATGGCATTTCACAGTTTCTACATGATGTGCATGGCGGATTCCTTAGTGCTACACAGTTGAAAAAACAGGAGATCATGAGAAAGGATGCAAAAACACCATTGTATCCGACCTGCCCAATAAGCAAACTGAAAGCCAACATCATGCTATTAGAGTTCAAATCAACGAATGGATTGAGTGATAAAGGCTTCGATAGCTTGTTAGGTATACTACATAAACTGCTCCCGAAGGATAGCGAGTTACCAGAAAAGACTTACCTGGCCAAGCAAATGATTTGCCCAATCGGCCTCGAGGTTGAGAAAATACACGCGTGTTCCAACGATTGCATATTGTACCATGGAGAAAAATACAAATACTTGGATGCGTGTCCCAAGTGTAAAGCTCCCCGATACAAGCAAGGGTCGTCAAATTAGGGAAGCAAGACTAGAGGAGGGCCCATAAAGGTCGTATGGTATTTTCCTATAGCTCCACGAGTGCATAGGTTGTTTGCAAATGCAAAGTCAGCCAAACTGTTGCGTTGGCACGGCGAAGAGCGTAAGAAAGATACAATGTTGAGGCACCCCGCCGATGGGTCGGACTGGAGGACTATTAACACTATGTTCTATAAGAACATCGGTGGAGAGGTAAGGCATCTTTGGATAGGTTTGAGCACAGATAGGATGAATCCGTTTGACCAGGTTATAAGCAATCATAGCACTTGGCCAGTGATGCTATGTATATACAACCTTCCACCCTAGCTTTGTATGAAACGGTCATACATCCAGATGCCACTACTAATCCAAGGGCCAAAACAACCTGGTAATGATATCGATGTGCTTCTACAACCAGTGATCGATGAACTACTACAGATGTGGGAGACGGGTGTGAAGGATGTTTGGGATGAGTACAAAAAAGAACATGTCACGATAAAGGCTATACTTATCGCTACAATCACTGACCTGCCAGGGCGAGGTTGCTTGTCTGGAGAGAAGACAAAAGGATACACTGGGTGTGTCGAGTACTTGGACGAGACTGATGCTATACATCTACCAGAAAACAAGAAGATGGTCTATATGGGACATCCTAGGTTCCTACGAAGGGATCACCCTTACCGCAGGAATAGAAAAGATTTTAATGGGACTACTGAGAAACATGGACCTCCAAAGTATCGAGACGGGAAATAGATACTTAAACAAGTAAGCAAACTCACAGATGTTGTCCTTGGGAAGGGGGAAGGTGCAGTACCAGCGCCAGCCGGTAGTATCCGGAAGAAAAAATCAATCTTTTGGGAACTACCTTATTGGCCACTTTTGAGTGTACGTCACTGTCTTGATTCAATGCACATAACTAAAAACGTGTGCGGTAACACACTTAACATGTTGATGAACATCGGGGGAACAACAAAGGATTCTCTCGCGACACGCTTGGACATGCAACACCTGGGCCTCAGGAAGGAGTTGCACCCAATAACTCTTGAGGATGGCCACTTGAAACTTCCGGTGGCATCATGGACACTGAAAAAGGAAGAAAAGGCCATGCTTATTTCTTTCTTCAATGATCTCAAAGTGCCAACTGGCTACTGTGTGAACCCGAAGAGGCTAGTTAACATGAGAGAACTTAAGTTTAACTATGGTTGTGTGAAGGCCCATGACTATCATGTCATTATGACTCAGCTGCTCCCAGTTGCCCTCTGACAAGGTCCGTGCCCCAATCATAAAGTTGTGTTCGCTCTTCAATGCGATCTCTGAAAAGGTCATTGAAGGGGCCAAGCTAGACCAGCTGAAGCAGGAGATAACCGAGATTCTATGTAGGCTTGAGATGCATTTCCCACCGACTTACTTCGACATATCAGTGCATCTACGTGTTCATCTTGTGGACCAAATTAAAGCCCTTGGCCCAATGTACCTACACCAGATGTTTCCTTTCGAGAGGTTGATGAAAGTTTTCAGGTGGTATGTTAGGAATAGATTTAGACCAGAAGGGAGCATGGTAGAAGGATGGACAACAGAGGAGGCCATTGAGTTCTGCACATATTATATGGACATCAATCGGGTCAGAGTTCCAATATCTCGTCACGATGGAAGACTAGGGGGCAAAGGAACGATAGGTGAGAAAGCTGTCAAAATAGTCGAAGTGGTTTCCTTCAGATAGGCACACTTCGCTGTTCTCCAGCAGGCCGATGGTGTGATGGCATACATTAATGAGCACAAGCAGTTACTGCAAATTAAGCACATCGGTAGGTCACAGGCTTGGCTTGAGAAAAAACATAAGGAGGAATTCGGTGACTGGTTTCGACGCCGCAGGCTAGGAATGGTGACAGGATGTCAGTTAGATCTCTTAGCTCCTGGACCTTCGACTACGGTGATGATGTACCAAGGTTATGATATAAATGGTTTTACATTTTACACAAAAAAATAGGATGGAAAGAGCACCAACCAAAATAGTGCTGTTCGTTTCGACGCCCACGATGAATACGGCACGGTGGAGGCAACATACTATGGTTTCATAGATGAGATATGGGAGCTAGACTATAGACGACAGTTGAAGGTCGCTCTTTTCCGTTGCCAGTGGGTCCGGCTAGATGAAATCAACACTGACAATGATGGGTTCACTACCGTTGATCTATCCAAGACCGCATACAGAGATGACCCCTTCGTCCTTGCAAAGGATGTTTTGCAAATCTTCTATGCAAGGGATAACAATACAAAGGGAAGACTACAAGTAGTCATGCAAGGCAAAAGGAAGATTGTCGGTGTTGAAGGAGTGACGGACGAAGAAGAGTACAAAGGTTATCAAGAAATGGCTCCTTTTGGGGCAGGCATTACCCTACCTATCCTTGAAGAGGGTGACGAACCTGCTTACCTCCGGAGTGATCACGATGAGACCATTATAGTTAGAATATCATAAACTATATAATCTTTAATGAAATGTTGTTTTAGTAATTTGCATCGAATTTGAGATCATATGGAGTTGTAGAGATTGATGAGTTCTACCACTATTATTTTGGAACTTTGTTGATATAACAGATGCCATGTTTCCAACAAAGTGACATAACTTTGTGTGAGACAGAGCACTTTATGAGACATGCCTAATAAAACTTTCTCAAATTGAGAAATGACTAAAATAAAAGTTGTAGACATTCATGAGTTCCACAACTTTGTTGTTTACAACTTTTCCATTTGAGATCAATTGGGGACCCAAAATATTTAAAAATAATCAATATCACTGATGATTCTAATAACCACCCGGCAGTGATGTCTCATATCACTGCCGGGTGGTTATTAGAACCGGCAGTGATATGGGACATCACTGTCGGGTGGTTATTAGAACCGGCAATGATATGGGACATCACTGCCGGTTCTAATAACCACCCGGCAGTGATGCGTGGGTTATATAAGGCGCTGGCGCGCTCCAAGGCCAGTGCACGACATTTTACGCGCTCGATGCTGTTCGCCAGTGCACGCCGCCGCCGCCCGACGCACACTGTACGACGCCGTAGCCCGACGCCGCCCTTCACGATGTCGTCCCCTACCGCTTCCTCAACGCCGCCGTCCCCTACAGCTACGCCGACGCCGCGAGGAGCTCCTCCACATCGCTGTTGAGCGCGCCACCCCTGCTTACTCGGTGAGTGCCCATAAGGTGTTCGATAGAATGCCCACCTCAATGTTGCTTTCTGGGAGGGTGGCTGAATTGCTTGTTAGGATCGTGATGCCTTTGATTGCTAATAAAACTTGTGTGCTTTGGGTTCTTCTTACCTGCTGAAGTGCTGACTGGCCTACTAACATGTATAACGAATTTGGATATGGCAACCTTCTTGCATAATGCAGTTTCCCTTTTAGTGCTGAATCACGTGTTGTCTAGAACTCAATATTTATGATATCAAATAAGTATTGTTAGATTTGTCATAAGATATATTTTTGTAGTATACTTATTTGGTGTCATATATATTAATTTTTTTACCAATATATTTGGTCAAACTTTAGGCACTTTAACTAAAGAATGCATCAAGAATTGCATTCTTTTTGGGACAGAGGTAGTATGTTGCTCATGCCTAATTGTAAGCAGTACAGGGACACGCTGTGTTATGACTTTTGGTGATTTAGTTTGCTACTTGTAGTGAATCCTATAATTTTGTTTGCACAACATGTTTGCCACTAAAATTGCCAATCAACTATACTACTATAGCATTAGAATATATATGTATTATATTCTGGGTGATTGTTAAAAGCCATCTGAAAATCAGTATCTGGTGGCATGAAAAGCAAGACGAGGTGGCAGTGTGTCGGTAGATGGAGAGGTATGGTGGGTGGTAAAATAGTTGATAGAAAAGTTGGTAGCCACATGTGGGAATAGATAAGTGAGGAGGGATTTGGAGGGTCTCTACTTCTGAGGGGTCGGATAGGAAGCGTTCAATAACTTGGGGCACATATTATCAAAAGATAACTCTATGTTTAATCTGGAATACTGTCAAATAATGAAAACTTATACCATGTTACTTCAATAATAGACTGCTAGTTTCTAACAAAAAAATGCAGTCCTTGAATAGATTGCTAGCAGGCTTACCATATGCCTACATGGAAGGACAGTAGTATCCCTCCGCTCTGAGAGGCAAATAAGGTTTCTATTTTTTTAATTGCCTGTCGAAATGCATGTCCAGAAACATGACTCATCATCGCCAATTCACCACCCATCGCCGAACTACTGATATCCCACAAGCAGAGAGCATTGCGACAGGAGCGCCGCATGATCCAACTAATGGTGGTGGTAACAATCAGGACGATTGGAGCCCTAGCCATTATCTGCAGCTAGACCAAGGAGACGAGGTAATAACTTAGGTCATACCTAATAACGCGATAGTAAGAAATCACGCTAGATAAGTTTGATGGGGACTTGTTTATGAATTTTGAAGCAGGTTCCGCCGCAAGAGCCAAGTGGTGAGGGTACCAGCAGGACTAAGCGTGGTGCAACAAAGCTTCCTCAAACAAGTAAACATTGGCACATCTCTGAGTTTGACCAAGTAGGGGAGCCGGTGGAGCCTCTTAAAGCATTAGGCCCATACAAGAGTGTCATCGGGGCACTTGTAAGAGACTTTATGCCGATCAAATACAGGAAATGGACTGGTCGTGAGGATGACCCATGGAGGGTTCCAAAAAGTGAGAAGGAGCTAGTTTGGAACAAGTTGAAAGGGTATTTCACTTTTCCTAATGACTATGACGAGGCGACAGTCAAGAAGAAGGCTAAGGAAATCATGGGTCGCTCGTTCAAGACTTTCAAGGGAACCTTGTACAAGTTAATCAAGGAGGACAGAGAACCGAATTTTGAGGGAGGTCAATACAACAAGCAGAGAGACTTCTGGGAGGAGTTCAAGGCTTACAAGCTATCCGAAGAGGCCAAGGCATTAAGCGAAAGAAATAGAGCAAACTCGCTTAAGGCAAAGGATCCTCATCGCCTAGGATCGCGTGGCTATGTAAGGAAGATTCCAGAATGGGAAATGGAAGTCTAGAAACTAGAGCAGCGCGGCGTTAGGCCTCAGACAAGCGATTGGCAGCCCAGATCAGTAAACTACCTACTCGCAAGGGGGGCACAATACAATAGTGACAGGAGCCTTAATGCCAGTAGTGAACCCGTCAGCAATCTCCTCCAGAGGATTTCAACCTTAACTGAGGAAGTGAATAGAGGTAACCGCAAGTCCGATAGAGAAAATGACGTGCTCACACAAGTACTTGGAAACAAGGAGCACCCCGGTCGCACTAGAGGAGCCGGGAATGTTCCTTGGGTGAAAGCATTCGAAGGTGAATCTTCATCCTATAGGAGCCGGGCGAGGGCTAGAACGCAAAGAGAAGAAGAGCTCCAAAGGTTTCGAAAGGAAATCGAAGATAGCATGGAAGCACAGATAGCTGCTCAAGTTGATGCACGAGTTATGTCAGCTATGCAATCCATGTGTTCGACACAACCGCATCCTATCCTGACTTTGAATAGCCCAGTGCCCAAGGGTCACAGTAGCTGCGGCTCAACCCCTATGCTTGACGAAGAAGAGGTCAATGCTCCTCATCCGGTGGACAACATCACTGGACCTATTAATGTCAGGTTGTACATCCGTCAGCAGTGGATAAAAGACAAGGTGACGGTCGGACAAGCATTTCCAAGAGGAGACGGCATCATTCATGGCAAGCCAATGCCACCTGGGTATGCCAGGGTCAGCATTGATAAGATCTTGGATAAGAAGTACAATAAGATACACATTGATTTCCCAGCGGAGGAAGATAGGCCACGTCTTGTTCACAACTTGGGCACTCATGTGAATTGGCGCAAACGCTTCATCAAGCTGGATGAGCAGCCATCTTCGGATGATGAGGATGACAGTGAATCATCGGCATCGCCGCCGCCAAGAGGTTTCTCTTCTCTGCAAGATCCTCATTCTCCCTCTCCTGCCTCGAAAGAGAAGACACCTCCTCCACCGCCAAAGGAGAAAACACCTCCTCTACCTCCTCCACCGCCAAAGGAGAAAACACCTCCTCTACCTCCTCCACCTCCTCCATAGCCAAAGGAGAAGACACCTCCTCCTCCTCCGCGAAAATCCAAAGTGCGATCAGGTTCGACCTCGCAACACAAGAGGTCATCAGTTTCGGTTGGTAATGCTCCCCAGACAAGTAAAAGAAGGTGGATGCTAGCATTACGAGTAAGATGAAGGACCCGACTGTGGAGCCTCCAAGCAAGAAAGCCACCGTTGCCTTCTTTAATCGAATAGCCAGACTACCTAAGTGGAGACAACAGACCGAATTTGAAAGGCAACACAACAAAGAGAGTAATCAAATCAGAGCTAGAGAAATACACACCAAAGAATTGCTAGAGATACAGAACTTGGCCAACAACATGGGCATATCCATGGAGAGGGCCACGGAGTTGTATTACGGAACGAGAGATTTTGAAAAAGCCACGGTCGCATACAAGTATTCAAGAGGCAATCCTTTGGTCGCCACCGAACAAGAGTATAGAGATTTGCCAACATACATGCGACAGTTGCATGATTATTACTCCCTGGATACTGCCAACGGAGACTGACAGTTTTGAAGTTTGCATCCCTCCCGGACTGGTTTTTAATCATCCTGAAGAAACGGTGCATATTATTTATTATGAACACCTCTTTTAGCTCTTCCAACGGCGCTCGCTCGATACGCAGATTTTGATGTATGATCTATGTAAGTACCCTACCCTCACAACGTTATAATAAACTACGTGATTTGCATTTGAATATATCATATGTTTATTATGCAGGTGTATGGCAAAATGGTGCCTAAAGAAGCAATTGAGCAATATAGACTTCTTGGATCCCATATTTGTAAATGAGACAACATGCACCGCCCCTGGTGAAGATGACTATGTACCAACAAGTTTGAAGATTGAGTTTGAAAGGATGTTCAGAAACAACAAAACAAACGTACTCCTACCCTACAACTGCGAGTATGTGTTCTCGACCCTTATTTTAGTGTTTCTTTTCTTGATATGTCATTCAATAACATGGACTTTGTGATTGCAGCAACCATTTAATCCTCGTAGATATCTATCTTGAAGATTCACATATCGAGGTGTGGGACTCAAAGAAAAAGCCACTTTCTCTTATCGACCCCCTAGTCAAAGTGTTGAATAAGTAAGTGAACCCAATATCACAACACTTTCTAATCACATAGGATATTGTAATGTCCTCGGTCTTCACACTTCATTTACAATGTAACATAGAATGAAGGCATTACCTAATTGGAAAAATCTCGATAGCAAGATGCAAAAGCAATGGAGTGCCCCATTCAGTGTAAAGTATATGGAGGATCTCAAGACCCTAGATCAACCGATAGGGAACAATGAATGCGGATTCTATGTGATGTGGGCAATGCTAAAATACTTTGGCGCAAAAACAAATAAGGGAGATGACATGGTACGTAGGCATCCCATTTCTATTGTTTTGTCTTACGTTTGTGCATCTCAATATCATCTTGCTTCAATTACAGCGCAAAGCAAACAATCACAACCAGTTGCTAGATTTTGAGACGAGAGGAATTCAAGAGGAGATAGCAAGGTTTGTGATGGACGAGATATTGACCAAGAAAGGATCATTCTCCATTGCGAGGACTAAGAAGTACAAGGCGCAGTACGGAAGAGACCACATTGATAGGCTATTGTAATGCGACTCTTAATTCGATACTTAAAGTTTTTTTTGAAACTTTTGTAATATAAATGTTGATGGGTTTGTATTGTCGCTGATCAACAACCACCTTCACATCGATATCAAATTGATCGATAGCAACCACCTCCACCTCCCCGACCTCCCACCCCACCACCTCCCCTCGAAATGAAAATAAAACAATTATTAAAATGCAAATTGTGAAAAGTATATCACTACCGGTTCAAAGAAAACCGGCAGTGATAATATAATCTACACAACCGGTTGGTTAAAACAACCGGCAGTGATGGCTCAAGTATCACTGCCGGTTTGTAACATGAACCGGCAGTGATACATGAGCTATCACTGCCGGTTTGGCATAACCGGCAGTGATGTGATCAGCTCATCACTGCCGAGTTGGTTATGGCGGTTCAAAATCCGCCAGTGAAGGGGGGTTTTGAACCGCCAGTGATGTCCTTCTCTGCTGTAGTGTTTGTTGGTGTCAGGTGTGTGTGGTTTGTTTGCATCCGCACTGCTGATCAACCATAGACAATTTGGTTGGTAATAGTCCATCTGTCAAGAAACAACAAGAGATGATGATGATGATGAGAGACCTGCTAGATCTTCAATTTGCATCCGCGGACCACTTACTATACTTCCAAAATGCAAGAGATGAAGAGATGGGATCAACTACTGGTTAATCATTCGTGAAAGTATGTTCGCAAAAAAACACACACACACATTCGTGGAAGTACGTACTGTCAGCTAATAATGGTGTACTATATATCTCTGGATGCAAGTGTTGCAACGTTTCTGTTTCTAGCTAATAATGAAGAGATGGCCCTGTTTAGATGCCAAATTTTCTCCCAAATTTTACTATGCAAAAAGAAGATTCTCCATCACATCAAAATGCCGGCACATGCATGGAGTACTAAATGTAGATGAAATCAAAAAATAATTGCACAGTTTAGTTGTACTTTACGAGACGAATCTTTTGAGTCTAATTAATCAATGTTTGGACAAAAAATCACAAATACAAACGAAATGCTACAGTGCAGAACATGTTACTGTGCAGATTTTGCACTGCCCAAATCGAGCCAACTAAACGAGGCCTAGCTTGTTTCTGACAGATTGCCAATTAACAACAAATGCATGCCTGATCGGTGGTTCATACGTACTGTAAGCATGTGATTTGCTCCGGCATCATTTCTAACTGCTACTGCTACGTAGTACGTACTTTTTTTAGTATTATATATTGATAAGGAGTTGATGACTTGAGGGTGTAAGTTGGATGGTTTGGTAGCAGTAGTAGTTTTAAACTTAAGTTCCAATGTACATGCAACTAGCTAATAATCATTTTTATATATGCTCTCTCTCCTTTCCAAGTTACGTGTAGTAGGTCATTTGGGCTTTATCAAATTGGTATAAAATCTACAGTGCCAAATAAATGCACTATGAGCGAATGCATATTTCTCTTAAATTGATTTGATGTTGTAGATGTTGACGACCCTGTTAGTCTGGCCTTCTTTTTTCGGTGCTGCAGCGACTACAGGTCACTGTTGCTACAATGTTTCATCTCTCAAGGTGATGGCAGCCGCAACGGATGCAATTCAGTGCAACCGAACGAACGGGCCTGTTAGCACATGCATTATTTGTCTATAAAATTAGTCAAATCTGGCTTAAAACAAAGTTAATATGTGTGTGTTCCTACTACGTACCTCGTACAGTATGGAGTAAGTAACAATAATCAAACAACCGTGAAAAAAGAAGTTAATTTGGTTGCAACAGTAGCTTAATTAATGTACCTCGAAACTGTGACCAAGGAAGAAAGAAGAGACGTTCCAGAGTTGGCAAGAGAGAAAAAACTGTCTGGTCAGGTAGTGGCATAGGGCTGTTCATCTGGCTTATAATCCGTCTTATTCAGCTTGTTTTTTCAGCCGGAACAGTATTTTTCTCTCACAAAAAATCAGCCAACAGTGTTTTTCAGCCGGCTTATAATTCCAGCCGAACGGCTCCATACACACGACACGATCATCACACGAGCGAGGTGAACTGCAGCTGCAGTGTCAGGTGGTTAAGTACGCACACGAGACACGAGCCAGCAATGTCCAAACTGTTGATTGATTGATCGATCGATCGCTGCATGCTGCAAGCTTTGCAGCCGAATCTTGGCGCCATGCCTGGCAATGGCCAATGGCATGCTCATCTCGGCGGCGTCGCTGTTCCTGTGCACAGTGGCTGTGGGTGTGGCTGGCCTGTAGCTGCATTGCATGCAGCCGGGCCGCCGCGGAGATCAGATCAGATGAGATCGAGACGAGCCAGGTCGGTCCGGTCCGCTGTTGCAAATTACTTGTACTAGCTGGGGCCCCGGCCCGGCCCAGGAGTAGTTAGTGGTGATTAACTTCCGGCGGAACGTACGTTGGGTCAGGGATCAATTAAAATGTCTGACACCAAACCGTCCTCTCTGGCTTCTAGTATCTGCGTTGGATAGATTATTTACGTACGGTGTATCAATGCGCTCATCATAATATTAATTTGCCAGGTAGGAGGAGTAATTACGTATGATGGAAGTTGTTCCGGATTCAAACTCATCAGAAACAACACGTCAGTGCAAAATTATTAGTACAAAGAGGTAGCCACTGCTACGAAACTCGCTCATAATAGGCTGTTTTGGTGTCAGATCGTGCTCAAAGGATAAGGTTTTGCGTGTCCCACTTGTCGGTCTAAGTAAGGACAGCAAGGTTATTTCTAGTAGTTCCACAATGCTCGTCCAGTGCATCTATCCGTCAAAAGACTAATGGAACACGTTGAAAGTGACATATATGGGGGATTAAATTTCTTTTGCAATGGCGACAAAGAAATTCAGCAGTTTAAGTGGCACAGAGAAGTCACAAAATTTTTAATGGCACTGAGGGAATTGGCTCTATAATAATCTACTGATCTATATCTTGTTATCTACCGATTAGTTTTATATATGTGTTTTTCATCTATGTTAATATTTCTCCTCCTTTATATCACTGTAATAACATTCAAGTGTCCTCCAGTTTCCTCGATCCTGACACATTCATGATCGGTGTGATTACCCACCTAACAAGTCGGCAAGGAATGCAGAGATCGAGCTCTGTATGTAGTCCAATCCCATCGTCCCCCAAAAAAAATGTAATTATAAAAAATATTAAGTTAAACGACTTGAAGTTTGACCAAATCTATATAAAAAATACTAATATTTACTATATTAAATATATATCATCAGAATTAACATATATATATAGTATAAATTTTTGGAGTCATATATACTCGGTAATAATATTTTTTATAAAATTTAGTTAAATTTATTTGAGATGATTTAACTTTTGAATATAATTAGACTATAATTGCATCCATCTAGGACGTACAGGCTGTGACAGTGTGTGTGAGTCCGACATGTGAAAGCGATGAAGGATCAGAGTTGTAAATGTGCTAGGGTCTAGGCCTCTAGGGAGTAGAGATCGAGCATGAGCCCTTGTTTAGTTCCCGTTCTCCCCAAATTTCACTATGCAAAAAGAAGATTCTCTGTCACATCAATATGTCGGTAAATGCATAGAGTACTAAATATTGATGAAATCAAAAACTAATTGCACAATTTTATTGTACTTTGCGAGATGAACATTTTAAGCCTAGTTAGTCAAAATTTGAATAATTTTTACCAAATACAAATAAAATGCTACAGGAATTCTGATACAGTGTTTTTCTCCCCAATTCACCGAGCCCTCGTTTAGTTCACAGAATAGGGGAGAAAAACACTGTATCAGAATTCCTGTAGCATTTCGTTTGTATTTGGTAAAAAATATCCAAATTTTAACTAACTAAGCTTAAAATGTTCGTCTCGCAAAGTACAACAAAACTGTGCAATTAGTTTTTGATTTCATCAACATTTAGTACTCCATGCATTTACCGACATTTTGATGTGACGGAGAATCTTCTTTTTGCATAGTGGAATTTAGGGGAGAATTAGAGGAACTAAACAAGGCCCGAACTAAACGAGGCCTGAATTCGTTCGTGGTCACGAGAACAACATACAGTATATACTCCGTACATACTCGGAAATGGCGTTTCTGCCGGCCGGCCGGCCGGGGCGCGGTCCCGGTCTCGGTCCCGGTCCCGGGCCGGCTAGCTGCGACGACCTGCGCGCCGTCGTCAGCTGCTGCATGCTGCATGGCGATTGACATAGATTACTCCTCGTACTAGTATCGGTGGAGGTAAATGCACCTCGGAACATCGGCACATGCTCATCTGATTCATCTCTGACCCTGCGCGGTCGACGACGGATTTGACGACGATTCAGAGCTGCTGCTGCTCTGCTGCACCTCCTGCTTATAGTAAGCCCGTGTTTAGTTCCCTCAGTTCTCCCTCAAATTTCACTATACAAAAAGAAGATTCCCTGTCACATTAAAATGTCGGCAAATGCATGGAGTACTAAATGTTGATGAAATCAAAAACTAATTGCACAGTTTTGTTGTACTTTGCGAGATGAACATTTTAAACCTAGTTAGTCAAAATTTGGATAATTTTTACTAAATACAAATGAAATGCTACAGAAATTCTGATACAGTGTTTTTCTCCTGAACTAAACGAGGCCTAAGTTTTATCGCCTGCTTGCTGCTCCTTTCTCGTCCAACAGGAATATCATCCTCAGTGTTATTCTCATTTTTTTAAAAAAAGTAGATAAATATCAATAATCTTGATTTAAATATATTAAAGCAGTTACTTATATTTATGATGCGTAATGAGTAATTAGAATAATTTTAAAATATGTTTTTATAATATTTTTTAGAGATATAAACATTGAAATATCATTGGAAGAACCAAGCGAGCAATCGCACTCAGAGCTGTAGTAAGAGTGCAAGACCGACGAACGGGAGTTGGCCGACAAAGGCGTGAATCCATACGGCCCGGCGGCCCGCTGGGTTGGCAGCTACGGGGCCGACACCTATGTGTCCCACTGTCCCAGTCAATCCATCGATCATTCAGCAACCTATGAATCCCACTGTACTACTCCATTGGCTGCGGCTGCGGAAAACGAAGGCCCAGTTTAGTTCTCCAAGAATTTTGCAAAATTTTTCATATTTTTCGTCACATCGAATCTTTAGACGCATGTATGGAGCATTAAATATAAATAAAAAATAAAACTAATTACACAGTTTAGACGAAATCCACGAGACGAATCTTTTAAGCCTAATTAGACTATGATTTGACACTAATTGTCAAATAACAACGAAAATGCTACAGTGTCCATTTTGCCAAATTTTTTGCATCTAAACAAGCCCGAAAAAGCATGGAGGAGTCTTTTCAGCGAGATTTTAATGTCTCCTTTCCATCAACGACGTGCTTAAAAGTTTAGGATAAACTATGTTCCCAAAAGTGATATCATGTCCGTCAAACTTTTTTAAATTTAATTAGGTTTATATAAAAATATTAGCCAGCATTTGTATCTCTAAATAAGTTCATTATAAAAATAGATTTAATAATCTATCTAATGATACTAATTATGTATATTATAAATGTTAGTATTTTCTAGTATATATTTGGTCAAAGTTGAAAATGTTTAACTCCTGGAAAGCAAGAACGACACTTATTTTGAGACGGAGTGAGTACTATCCCTATTATACAAATTATTTTTAGAATCACCTCATTTTTTAAGTAGTCGTCAACCGCCTCAGTAAATATTATGGTGTATACAAACTGTTTTTGGAAATTGATTTTCAAGGAAGGCTGGCTTAATAAAATTACCAATAAAAATCTACATATTTTCAGTGATGGTTAAATAGACAACTGTCCTTAAAAATCTTTGCCCTAAAATAGGTTATTTCTAGGACCGGTTGCTTATGTCAACTATCCCAAAATATTTTAACTTCTCATATTTTTAAATTTTTCAACGATCTTGGATGGAGACATGATTTATATCAAAATTATAGCATTCAAAGAGATCTAGAACTTTATAGTTGATTTTTTTTATTTGAGATAGTTTAGGAGTTCAAGTATTCAATACAAAATTTGCTTAATACAAGTGATTAGGTGATGTAGTGGTAGGCGAGATGGGTGCAAGAAAAACTAAAAATCAAACCTTGCGACAACTGCGACTGTGCGGTAGCCCCTTGGTACACAAAATATTTTTCTATTTTTTGTTATATTCAAAAATCTAAAAATTTATTCTTAGGGGGGGGGGGGGTAAACCGCCATAAAAAATGATTTCCAAGGGCAGCTAAATTAACAAAACCATCACGGAAAATGCCTCATTTCTACAACGAATGGCTTAGTAGCGTATTGTTTGCAAAAATTGATTACCTTTAATACATTTTCTCTAATTTGTTTTCAAAACTGCTAACTTAGATAGTTCATACTCTCTATCCGTCTATAATAAACTTCAAATTTTGATTTATGTTTTTTCCATGCATATTTATAGTTTTTGCTCTTTTGCATGGCACGTCCATGTGAGACGTAAATATGTGTTTAATTGAACCTTAGCTTAAGTTTTGTTAGTTGTTGTAGACTATGTATTTCACTGAAAGAACATCACCATTAAAATTTAGAAAGTCAGAAAGTGCGAATACCCATATCAAGTGTTGAATCCAAAATTTAGTTTTGTATAATACTTGTTTAATTTGATCACTGACGATTGGGTAATACTCCTATTCTAAATATACCATCTACCTACCATTATCCTTATTTGCGTATTCCACATCTACTCCCTCGCGAAGCCACGTCACCAGTTATCGCAGCATACACTGCTCAGCATTGTTCACCTGTTGCTGTAACGAATGTTTTTTCCTTTTTTTTTTTCTTTTGCTCCTTCTTTCATGCAAGGTAATGAGCCAGGGTTTTTTTTTTCACCTGCGCAAAGCGCTAGGTTACCTGCTAGTTATAAGTTGTTATGGCATTTTTAGATAAAACTTTTATTAGAATTTAGATATATAATATATATAAGTGCATTGATAAAGTTATATAAAAAATAGAATGATTTATAATTTAGAATAGGAGGGAGTATATTACTTAATGGGAAAAAGTCTAATTGACCCCCAACTATTAGGGGTGGTCTAGTTTACCCCCTCAACTATGAAACGGTCTAATTTACCCCCTGAACTTTGCAAAACCAGCCAAATCACCCCCTCGAGCGGTTTTGGACGGTTGTTTTGCTACAGTAACAACGGTTTTTGCTACAGTACCAGTGGTTTTGTCCTTTTCTTTTTAATTTATTTCGTCTGAATCTTTGAAAAATCATAGTAAATCACAAAAAAATCATAAAATGGAAAATCCAATTTTGTTGGACTCCACATTAGTATATCTACACAGCAAATATATAATATAATATGCTTTAGTACAAAGTTTTTATTGTATGAATTATTCAAATTAATTACAGAAAAAAAAATAGATTAAAATTTACAGCAAAAACTTTGTACTAAAGCATACTATATTATATGTTCACTGTGTAGATTTACTCACGTGGAGTCCGACAAAATTGAATTTTTCATTTTGTGACTTTTTTGTGATTTACTATGATTTTTCAAAGATTCAGACGAAATAAATAAAAAAGAAAAGGACAAAACCATTGTTACTGTAGCAAAACCGTTGTTACTGTAGCGAACCGCCGTCCACTCGAGGGGGTGATTTGGCCGGTTTTGCAAAGTTTAGAGGGTAAATTAGACCGTTTCATAGTTGAGGGGGTAAACTAGACCACCCCCAATAGTTGGGGGGTCAATTAGACTTTTTCCTTAGGGGCTATTGCGTTTCTACCCTTACTTTGAACCCCAATTGTGATTTTACCCTCGCTTTTCGCCATGTTGCATTTTTACCCTCGCTTTCTAAAAACGAACACTCAGTCTACCCCTACTCTGTTAACAGCAGCTAACGGGGTTAAATGGGCTTGCCAAGGACAACTTTGCCCTTGCAAAAATACCCTTACTTTTCTAAGTTAATTGTGATTTTATCCCTGTTTTCTTAAAAAAAATGGCAGCATCGTTGTACAACTTGTTACATATAATTGCACATAACAGGCAAATATATATGGGGCCCACTATATATATAATATCACATCACAAGTATGTGTAGCAAAAGCGCAGCAACCATCATCCAACATAAACATCCATCATCCAACATACACAACCAACAATCCATCATCAACATACAAGTCCAACAAAAGCAATAGCTAATAGTGAGATATTACATGTTCATTGTCATAATCACATAATTCCTAACAATGCAGCCAACCTCCCTCCTCTTCCTCTTCCTCTTCCTTGTGTTCTAGCCCCTTCTGCTCCTTCAGTTCCAGGTGCTTCACTAGCACTTGCACTTCCTCTTCCTCTACCCCTTTTTTCTTTGGACTTGGTGTCTCTCTTTTTCTTGATGACTCTCTTTTTTTGGGAAATTTTGCTCAGAGACACTGAAGAACAGTGATTCATAATGGTACTCAGCAAATACACGAGTTGGCGGTGTCCGACAGCAAATAAAGCCTTTCTTCAGTGTCCCTGAGCAAAATTCCCCCTTTTTTTGAACCCCACAGGTAATGCTCAGCTATGAAATTAAAGTTGCACAACATTGAAGCTATGCATGTCAACAACTTGAGTAGGCAAGATTCTACCCTGTCGCCATGTTTTTAGTCCCCCATCAGGCAAACTGAAAAATGACAGAACCCTAATTACCAGATTCAAATTCATGTGATTTTGCCTACAAATCAAAGCAATTGAAACCAAATTAGCGCAATTGCCTGAAGAACGAGATTAATTCGATCCACAATTGGCCAATACATATTCACAGAGGAGGAAAATTTGTACCTAGACACCAACTCCGTGGCTCTGGACACGCCATCCTCTGGCTCCATGGCTGCCGGCCGACCTGCAGCGCCCTTGCCGAGCGCCCCTGCCGTGCTGCGCAGCCAAACCCTAGGCAACGCCCAGGCCGGCCGGCCCAGCCGTGCGTCGCCTAGCCGCCCCTCCGCGTCGCACGGCTGCCCCGCCGCCCGCGCCGCCCAGACGCCCCTCTCGGCCGCTCCTCCGTCGCCCAGTAGTCGTGCGGCCGCCCTGCCGCCCGCGCTACCCAAGCGCGCGAGCCGCGCCACCCAGCACTCGCCTGGCCGTGCCGCGAGGGGCCCCTCCACGCCGCCCAGCCGCGGCGCCGGCCGCGCTGAACAGTCGCTGGAGCCGCGCCTGCCGAGCGCTGCGCCCACGATAGAAGGCCAAGACCGCATCGGAATGGATAGGAGAGTCACGGGTGAGTGGAAGGTTATTTTTGTCCTAGATACTTCTAAGCCTGTCTTTTCCTTTTTTAAAATTTTTTTTACATAAACAGAGTTATAAAGAGGGGTAGACTGAGTGTTCGTTTTTACAAAGCGAGGGTAAAAATGCAACATGGCGAAAAGCGAGGGTAAAATCATAATTAGGGTTCAAAGTAAGGGTAGAAACGCAATAGCCCCTTTTCCTTACTTAATGTGTGAGTATGTGAGAGAGAGTGTGTCATCCAGTGTGGAGGAACGGACGGAGCCGTCGAAGGTGGCAGTGGGCAGCAAGGGCAGGCGCCAGCAAGGGCCAAGGCACGGCAGTGGGCAGGGCTGGTGGTTTACGCAACTGAATAACAGGAATTTGCAGTTTTGCACCGTCCGGCCCGGATGCTTGCTGCCTGCCTGGCTGGCCTCTGCTGCATCTGCCTGCCAAATTAAAGGATCCATGGCCATGTTTAGATCCAGGATTCGGGTGGCCGAATCGGCTCTGGCTGCTACAGTGGCAGCTTTTGTTTTTTAGTGCAAAAAATTGTCTAAAAATGATTAATTAGACTCAAAAGGTTCGTCTCGCAAAGTACAACAAAACTGTACAATTAGTTTTTGATTTCATCTACATTTAGTACTCTATGCATTTGTCGACATTTTAATGTGACGGAGAATCTCCTTTTTGCATAGTGCAATTTGGGTGGCCAAATTGGGAACTAAACAAGGGCCATGGCAAATGTTTGTGGTGCAGTGATACAGCGGTACGGAGTAACTGACATAATTCAGATCCGCTTAAATCCCCTGACAAATCATCGTGAGACTACCCGCAGTGGGATACTCTAAAGGATACTCTAAAGCTTTAGAGTATGAATATAGAGTAAAAACTGCTGCACTGGGTACTCTAAAACGATACTTTATCTTTTCTCTCACTCTATATTTAGAGTAGTACAGTGCTTACTCTATAATAGGCAGTGACAGGCCCCACTAGCTAAACAAAGGAAAAAAAATAATATAACTCACAAACCAAAAATCCAAATTAAATTTCGATTGCACCATTAAATTCGTCTCAATAAATCCTTCAAAACTAGATCATACATGGATATATTTAGATAAAGTGATAAGTGGGTCCCACAGTGGATAGAGTGGATAGGGGATGATATAGAAGATGGATGGGTGCGGAAGAATTGAGTATAGAGGAGAGAATCTTACTGACTAGGATGTATAGAGGATGAATATATAGGTCCGTGAGTGCGGATAACCTGAGGCCACGTTACTGCCGCCACCACTGGCTTTTTTTTCAAGAAAGAAAAAAGAAATCTACTCCGTTGACTTACTGGCTCAGGTCAGCCAAACAGAGAGTCACAGACAAAAAGGAAACCAAAGAGAGAGCCAGGATAAAGATAAACCGGTCGATTCCACAAACAGCCCGTGGCTAATTCAGCCCACCCAGTAACACATAGTAAACCTAGGACTAGAAAAAGTGTATTGGGCTCAAAAGGCCTTCGTGCGGTTGGGCCATAAAAAAGGCTAAGACCCTGTTTGGATTTTGTAAAGATGCCATGGTATTAAGAAAGTGTAGTTTTTGCTCAAAAAAATTAAGAAAGTGTAGTTGTAATAATACTCATAGACATGCAAAACTATGCTTTAGGGACACAGTCCGGAGTGTTGAAAACTCAAAAACACAATAATTTTAACAATACTATGGTTTTAAGAACTATAAAGTTTGTTTCCAAGCACTTCAAAGGACTTTAAAACCAGTGTATTTTACAAAAACAAAGATATTTTTATGTGTATGCATGTGTTCGTACTGTGATTTACAAAAAGAAAACTCTCTAAAAAATTTCCTTATGTTTTATACTCCTTCCATTCCAAAAGTAATGTATCTACAAAAGCCAAAACGTCTTATAATTTAGAATGCAGAGATATTTTTTTAAAAAATGCGAAGGATAATTTTGTTGCTTTTGTTGGGATGTTGTTTCTTTATTTCCTTATATAAAAAATGATAATAATGAATTTAGATCGAAAACACTTAAATAAAGGAATCATCCATCCGATTTACCCTTGGCTAAACAGGATGAGGTATCTGATGCCGTTCACCTGACAGGGTTTAAATACTAAATGGATAATCTTTATCAGAATCCATACACTCAATATTTATATTGTGTTCGAATCTGAATACTCAAAGTTCGATATTTGATATGTATTTATTATACTACAAGACGTGTATTCATATCCAACAAATACGTCATTGTCTTTACCCGAGAAAAAAAAACTAACACCATATTCATATCCATATCTCCCCACTTGCCTTCCTACTAAATTGCAAGCAATGGCTGGCGGAGCTACAACTTGATCAAAGTGGGCAATGGCCCTCCCCTTACTCAAGCCTAGGAAGCCTATGTCTACAACACATCACATGTGTTCCCTACTTTTGTTCCTCAGTTCTCGCTTCTTACCACCATGCACCAAGCCCTCTCTATATTTTCCCCCTAGATTTCAAATTCCCAAGGACTAATCGGCAAGGCTAGAGGCTAAATGCGAGAAATGCCTATTTGAATGATAGTTTGTACTCAATCCAGACTAGTTTCCTATATTTTATTTTTTAAGATCTTAATAAGCCCTAATTTCACAGTTATATGATTGGCAATTTCTCGATTAGTGCATAACTGCACATTTTCTCTAGCATTTGGTTATATGTTGATTTCCATAATCAAATCCCTCTGTCCCCCTCTCTCCCTAAGAATTGCTCCCAACTCCACCACTACAAGCAATGAGGGCTTATTTGGTTTAGACTCTTAAATTGTTACCCTTTTTTTAGAGGACTTAAACTGTTGTTTGGTCAGGCAACCATATTAAACGTACAATTTTAAGGTGGTTGCTCTATTGGCATGGGCATTACCGGCAGCTATCATAGCCCTAGGCGTCTAAAATCGGACGCCTGCGAACGCTGCCCGGGCAAAAGCTGTTTGGGAGGCTACCAAACAGAGAAGTGCTTGTGATTCGATGGTTACGCGGACTAAAGTTTAGTCTCTATCACATCAAATGTTTGGACACATGCATATAGACTATTTACGAAACTAAAAATATAGATTGAGACTAATTTGCGAGATGATTTTTTAGCCTAATTAGTCCATAATTAGACACTAATTGCTACATTAAACAATGTGCTAATGATGGATTAATTAGGCTTAATAAATTCGTCTCGCGGATTACTGACGGAATCTGTAATTTATTTTTTTTATTAGTATCCGAACACCCCATGGTCCACCTTATATAACATCCGATGTGACACACGTTAAACTTTAGTTCATGCAAGTTGCATTTTCTATACCTAATAATAAATCGTGAAAAATTTTGCACTCCTTTTTGTTTCCGCCTCAAAATTTCAGTCTGCCACCGCCCCTCCCGATTTTCCCTCACGTAATCCTCCTTTGAATTTTATACATGTGTTCCTGTAAAAGAACTCCCCGAGCGTACGCGCGCAAGATTTTATTCTGTTTTCTATTTTTGTTTGCCCATACCGTGTCAAGGCTGAGTCCAGATACAACTCATATCATACGCTGAAGCGGATGTATATATAAAGAAAAAATAAAGAGGAGGAATCGGCAAAGCTCCAAATTGAATAAAAAACGAGCATAATATTTTCCTTTGGATTTTATACATGTTTCCTGTAAAAGAACTGCCCGAGGACACGACTTCCCATCAAGATGACCATGGTTGCGACGAGCTTGAGCAGGCAAAGAGAAAGAAAGAAGAAATCGGCTAAAGATCCAAATCGAAACAGAAAAGAGTTCTAAATCGATTAAAAAACATGTTTGCGACGAGCTTCAGCAGACAGAGAAGGAAAGAAGAAATCGGCCAAAGATCCAAATCAAACAAAAAAAAGAGCTCCAAGTCGATTAAAAAATAGGTTTTCCTCACCCGTGCAAGTATGGAATTTTGGATGTGCCTACTTATAAAAATCATAGCAGCTTAATATTTCATCGGAGACACGGAACACCGCATACAGCGGAAATTAGAAGAAGATAATACAATCTCTAAAGAGGAGCCGCCACACGATGTGAACCACCGTAGCTCCCTGCCGCCGGACATTGCACGCCCACGCCCTGCTCACGCTCGGGGCCGTGCCGCCGCCGCCGCTGCCGCTGACCAGCACAGCTAGGGTTGGCGGCGCCGCCAGGACGAGTGAGGATGAGGAATCGTGGTTCGTGGAGGTGCCGGCGTAGGGTACTGGGAAGTACGGGACATGAGACTTTGGTCACTTAATGGGCCACCGAGGTGGGCTCTATGCCGCTGCGGCTCTTTGTGAGAGCACTGAAGGCCCGAAGCGGTGAGAGACCAAGTGTGCTTGTATTTGCAAATTCTATTTTTTTTTCTTTTTGCTTTGAATTTTTTTGTTTCCGGCCGGTGTGTCCGTTCATCCTCTCATGTGAGTTTTGTTTTTTCACAAAGCAAAAACAAACAAATAAATATAATATATTATAGGTATGTGAACAATTGATCCTTTCCCTATCCCTAAGTAAACAAATATTTCAATTGTGTTGTTGTAGTTTTAATTAGAACAAACTTATATTTTTATTAAAACCTAGATTAGTTGATAGTTCAAGTAATTAAAACGTGAGCTGAACTCTAATAAATATCTCTCTAATTAAAATACAATGCGCGGCGGCACGTGAAGCCGGCGCAGAGGAAGACATAGGAGCCCGTCTGATTTTTCTAAATAAAATACTCATACTTTATACTTGAATGGTTGTGAGCCAGTGGATATGTGCTTCACGGTGGATAGAGGTGCGAAAGTTACAACGTGACATTATAGAGCAAAGTTACTCGATCCGCGTCCACCGCATGGTGTAGCTTGAAAACGTGGCTGCCACGGGATGGGGACACACAGACGTGGGTCGTGGGGGCCTGCACTCCAACAATCACGGCCTCTCGTACGTTCTGCTCTCGAGTCCTCAGTCGCTGTTCGTGGGACCACGGGAACTGTGGACCATCTTGTTAGGAGGGATATAAGGAGTCGCTAAAAAAAGAGTGCGTGCCGCAGGATGGAACAGCCGTCGGACGATGCATGCAAAAGCTGAAAAAATGAGCGCGCACCATGGGGTGAAACAGTCGCACGACGCTTCGAGATCCAACGTTTCTCGTTTGCTAGCTGTGGGGTCAAGAATAAATAGACCCCATCGGTCAGTGATGGAAGAGTAGACCACTCATGCGTCGACGGAGGCCAAAAGCCAGGAGCGAGTGCCCTCCCCGCGTGAAGGTTGTGCCACGCGTCGGCACGGCAGATACCCTGCGAGGCCGCGAGGCCCTGAAGCGCGGAGGAAGCGCCGGTGATTGGTTCTCGGTCTCCCTCCTTTTTTCGATTTCTTCCCTTTTTCGGATGATTGGCTGGTATTTGTGATGATTGGATCGATTTCTGTTTTCCCATTTATTTTTATTTCCGTTAGTTTTCTGTTTGCAACAATTTTTCTTGTTGCCCTCGGTTTTTAGGTCTGATTTTTTTATCGGATCTTGCGCTACTCCTTGCAGACTTTAATCACATATACGAGAATTTAAATGTTTTTTTGGGTCTTCAAAGAAATTTATAGAGCTCGACTCGATATTTAAGTGCAACACGGTATGAAAATAGTATAAAAATTAAAGTTATAATACATTTGTGTTTAAAAGTTTGTGTGCTTCGCAACTGAAGAAAAAAATCTATCATAATTTTATTCTAATTCAATATAGGCTTTAATAGGACATGCTAAACCAATATTAACATATATTATGAATACCATAGTCAACATAAAATAAATTAAATTTAAAGTTTTAGCTTTGTTTCTTCCGTTGCAACGCACGAACATATTTTACTAGTTAAATAAAAAGAAAAGAAAAAAAAAGACGAGGCCGCTGCCGGCTGCCCTCCGGACTCCAGTCCAGACCCGGAGCCCCCGGGCCGTGCCGCACCACTACCGAGCCTTTTCCACCTTTTCCACAACAGCGGCAAAAAAAAAAAAAAACCCAACAGGGAGAGCAGAAACGAAATCCCTTGAAAACCCCTCACTCACCCCCATCCGCCGCCGCTGCCCTCCCACGGTCCCACCACGCGCGCGGCCGTCGGGCGATAGAGAGACCAGGCGGGCGGCCACCGGCGGGGAGCAGCAGCGCGCGATCCTCACCGACGCCTCCACTTCCACCTCCGTGGGTACTAGCCTCCTGCTCTTCCTCGCCGTCGTCCTCGTCGTCCCCTCCCCTCGCGGAAACCATCGGTTGACGGGTGCTCGCCTGGCCTCGCTTCCCCCAGCCTCCCCGTCGCTGCGATCGGGAGCGGAGCGATCGAATCGGAATCCTTTCGTCTAGTCATGCCCGCTTTTCCCCGCGCGAAATCAACCTCTGCCTCGGTTTGCGCGTACGGTTTGTGTTTTGTCTGCCAAGTCTGGGGTTTCAATGGGGGCAGCCCCGTTACGCGCGCCCCTGGCCAAGTCCGCGCCTGCTATGGTCGTTTACTTTGGGGTCATTGGTGTTGCTTAGAAATCGCATTCGCTGGTGCAGGGAATGAATGATGTGGCCAGAAATTTGTCGCGATGTGTGGTGATTGCTTGTACTTGTTTGTTTTTTAGGAATTTGATGAGTAAACCGAAACCAAACGAATCTGTCGGGTGAGACGTGATCATCCAATTGCGTATGCTTGCTTTGCTGATTGTCTGCCAATATCTTGCTTGCTTTCTCTCTTACTATACGCCCGAGGTGTCATTTATAGTTGTACTGTTTTTCAGCAGGAGTTTTTTTTTTCTGTCATCCCCTTCAAGTTAGTACCCTGAGTTTCAGCTACAGATCGTGTTATCGAATGCATCATCTGTCCATGCCTTGACTGATACCTTGTGATGGTTGTTTCATCAATATGTTAATCTTCTCTTAGTTTTTTTTTTTTTTTTTTGCCATTACATCAGCATGTTAATCTTGACAACTTCATTGTACTTGTACTGTTCAGTTTCGATGAATTGATAATGTATGCTAATTTATGTTAAAGTCTGGAATTAGTCTTCCTCAATCCTTAGTTCCCTGTGTATGTCATATTTATGAGTTGATAGTTTTAGCAACTCAATTTGGATAGAAATAGGTTTATATCTGCAAAATATTTACATTGCAGTTTATAGTACTCGGTTCATATGTGTCACTCATAGATCATTACATCTACAACGCGAAATCCATGTGTTCTAGAAGCAGTTGCATAACAAAAGATCTATCTTTGCAAAATATTTACATTGCAGTTTATAGGGCTGAATCTAAAAAAAACACTTCTGATACATTTTTAACTACTGCAGCTGCGTCAGAGAAAAGTACAAAATGAGCGGCCACCTAAGCTTTGAGGAGGGCTGGAAAGTCCTGGAACAGGGGATTTTAAAATGCTCGAAGATTTTGGAGTGCACCAGCACAAGGCCTACTGTGAACGAGTACATGAACTACTATGAGTATGCTTCTACAGCTTCAAGATGCAATACATATCTTTACTATTATCCATGTGCTACTTAAAGCTGCAGCTCATCATTTGTTCCTCTTTTATTCTAGTTGTGCTTACAAGATGGCTGTGCAGAAACAACATTACTGTCCTGAAATGTACAATGGTTTCAAGATGACGCTTGCAGAATGTGTCCGCACAATGGTACTATAATTATTTTTTGTTTCTACTCCATAACCTACTGTAGTTGAGGCAAAATATTCTAGAATTGAACATCTCGAGCGAGTTCTGATGCTGAAAAGGGATGACCAAAATCATATATCTGAAAAGGACCACTGTGGGTGCAGTTACTTTTTTATATCTCTGCTTCAGTGTATGAAATTTTGTGATGCATGAGCTATTTCATGGCAATTTCTGTGTTATTTCTATATTTGTCCTCAGTTAAAACCCTGACTAATAAATCTTTGATAGTGCAGATCCACAGCAGCTAGACCAGAGCCTTGCTGCCCATAGAAAATGAAGCTTAGATCTACTTGTACTATTTGCTGAATATTTATTACCTACAAGTACTATTTGGCTTCTTTTACTATTGTGTTTTGCCCTTGATTTGAGGCAAATTACTAGCTGACACGAGCAGGAATTGCTGCAAAAGCCATCATGTATCTAATTGCCTTAGCAACAAAAGCAGATACACTTTCACAACAAAATTACACATGATTGTGATATGTTGATGTGATGGTGAAACAGGCATGTGCTAATATTATAAATACAGTGGATACAGTAGTGAACTACTATGGTTGAAACTCAAAAGTGTAATAATCTAATTTCTGTGCATATTTGTGTGGTCATGTACCAACATAACAAAACATTACTGTTTCTTTAGGAATTCTGGAGGAGAGGCTCCTACCTAAATTTTCATTGACACAATAAAAAACAGTCTGTCACAAACAAAATAGATATGGATCAGAGTGAGAAAACAGATGTATTACTGTCGTTTCCCTGCTTTACTTTAGTACCTCTGTAATGTCATTTTTATTACAGTAGACACTACCCTGATTTACTGTAGAACCACCACGGTATCATTCCTATCGAAATACCCCTCTTCAGATATACTCCATGTATCTGTGTACAATTCAGTTTAGAGATGCTTACCAAGTTAATTGAGTTTGGCAAGGATATGTTCCTTTACCCCCCGGCTTGACATTTTGCACTCTTGTTTGTTTATTAGGTTCTGCCCCATCTCATGCACAAGCAAAATGACAGCTTTTTCAGAGAGCTTGTGAAAATGTGGTCAAACTATTGCATCATGATTAGATGTGTAACTGGCTTCTTAAGCTATTTGGACCGCTGCTATGTGGAGCAGTACAAACTACCATCACTTAGCGACACTGCTGCTACTTCTTTCTTTGGTCCGGTGAGTATTATTCAAGAAAATGTTTTGCTTCCACATTTCCTCCTGCTTGTGAAGATGACTGCTTGCCCACTTCTCTGTCTGCAACTTCTTATGTCATTTGCCCATCTGCTAGGTCTTTTCCTACTTCAATGATGAAGCAAGAACTGCTCTTCTTACTCTGGTAATTCTTAGATAGCTGTCTTTATCTTTTTTTTTTTTCTTCCTTCAACCCATTCCTTCTGTACATAACATTCAAGTTGATCCTAGATCCAAAAAGAACGTGATGGAAGCATGGTGGATTCGAGCCTTCGGGATGTTATGCATGGCATATGTTGTTCTGAAGTCAAATCCATAATGCAAAATGCTTTTCTTGATGAAACATATGGCTACTACTCCATGAGAAGTTCCGAATGGATTAGGCACTACTCTTTGCCAGATTACCTTGCTAAGGTATATTTATAATATATTGTATGAGTCAATGCTGTTCTTCTACAGCTTGTAGGCACTGATGATTATGTTGTCTACAGGTTGAGGAAAGTATGGAAACGGAAACCAAGAGGCTGGCTTACTATCTGGAAGTTTCAAGTGGGGACAGCTACCCGCTCTGTCTGCAGGTTTCTTTCTACTGTCACGTTAACAGCATATGTCGCTCCTGCTTCTGTTAGTAGTACCATACAGTTGATGTAGGTTATCCAGTGGTGTTGTTATGTTTGGTTTCCTTGCCCAAACTTGACTAGACTTGCACGTGGGCAAGGAAATTTGATTTTGGACAAGCATTTGGTTTTGAACTCAAAATCCTTATGTTCGTTGTTTATTTCCCAATTTATGCACCCCCTACACTTGGCTACCAGGTGTGAAGTGTTAAATTGGGAAGTGAAATCTGCTGTTGCGTAGGCTTTCTTGGAATCCTGTACATTGCATGCATGCAACAAACATGAGACAGTTTGCTGATTTTACTCATTGCAGGCTGTTAATGCTCCATTGATGGAAACTTATGTCAATTATGTGACAGAGAAACAAATCAGTGGTCAGCTGATGCTTGAAACGTACAAGGTAATTCAATTGCGCTACCTGTTACAGCACCACAGTTTAATGGTTAGTTTTTTTTTTACTAGCCTGCATCTGATCCAATCCTTCATGCATTGCAGACTGTTGAGGAGGAACTGCTTGGCAGATGCAGTAGCTTGACACTTGGTTGATCGGACATCGATTCTTTGGACCGAGTGGAGTGGGAAGGCGACTTTACTTAACATCCATCCATGGCCCAGCTTACATACAGGAGAGTTTTGGAACATGGCCTGCCTGAAGTATAACTTTTGCTGCAGCTCGTTTTTGGTACTGCTCAAAGCTACCCAGCTTACTCCTAGCGTAGACTTATTACAAGCAGATTTAGCTGCCGATACGAATGCACGATTCAGTTGAGATTTATGCGGATGACATTCGTGATTCCTAGGATCTAGGGCTGTGTGCTCAAGCGTCATGACCCTTTTGACACATCTTGCGTGATATTTGGCAGAAGAACCGATTCCCTTGGAAATGGTACATGATGCTTGATCCCTGTGATCAAGATGCTCGTTTCTGTGACTATCATTTAAGTACTAGCATATACTGGCCAATGTGCACTCTTTGCCACTTGTGCTTTACTGCCGAGAGAGATTGTTTCAAATGCTTGCTCATAACTTGTTTGAGATGTCAGTAGGATGAACGATGCGTGCTTTATGCGTGGTTTTTTCGACCTCTTTGGTTGAGAAGTGTTATCTAGTTTGCCTTCTCCATGAATTGAGTTGGTGTTGCAGCCTGATACTGTTGTTCTCCAGTTCTGAAGCTGGTTTCATGACAGATTGCCCCCCTTCAGATCTGATGCCGGTTGAGATACAGTGGCTATCCAAGCATGCCCATATATTCTACCCTCGATCTTCCTTAGGAGATCCACTTTTTTTTCCTGTCGCCCTTATCTTCCAAGAATGATGATGTGTTTGGAAAAGAATATCACAAGCTTTTGAAAAAGGAGCCGTCCTAATTCGACTGCCTTTTGGTGCCATTTCCATTATCATCTTCTGCACCTCATGTTCAAGGTATCAAAGGAGATAAGCTCGGCCGGTCATCCCATTCCCATGTAGGGTCATGGACTTGATGGCCAGAGTTCAAAGCAGCCTGTGTACTTTGACGTAAAATCAGCTTTGACATGTGTTGCACCGTTTCAAGACATGGACTTTTTTTTTTTTAGTTCCTCCCTAAAACTTTACGCCCTATCACGTCTTATGTTTGAACATATGCATGAAATATTAAATGTAGACTAAAAAATAACTAATTGCACAGATTACGTGTATTTTGCGAGACGAATTTTTTGAGCCTAATTACTCTGTGATTAGACAATGTTGGTCTATAGTAAACATGTGCTAATGACGGATTAATTAGTCTTAATAAATTCGTCTCATAGCTTACAGGCGAGTTTGTAATTAGTTTTTTTTATTAGTATCCGAACACCCCTTCTGATATCTCATAAAACATCCGATATGACACCCTAAAACTTTAGGCCCTGGTGCACTCAGCAACACACACCAAATACCGTATACAAATACAATAATGAGTTTTCAGATAAGAAATGTGATTGATACGGCACTGCATGAGTAGTACAGTAGTTTGCTTTTGCAAACTTGCAAGCACAGGTAGAGGCAGCTTGACCAAATCGTATTATATGCAACTACGTTGAGGTTTCCTCAGGAGCCGTGCCGTTGTGCTCTCCGGCCGGCGGATTAATCTTGGCGAACTCGAGCGTCTTCTTGCCCTCGAGCCTGCTGGTGACGTAGTGCCGGCTGTACTCGCCGTGGTTGAACCTCCGGTACTGGCACGGCGCCTCGTCGGTGACGAACTCCGGCAGCGGTCCCAACTCGACGTCGTAGGCCGGCGCGTAGAACGTCACCACCGACAGCCGGTCCTGCTCGTCGTTCACCACCGCCCGGTGCTCCACGCTCTTGTACCTGCCGTTCGTCAGAACCTGCATACGCAGCAGCGTGGTCAGTGTCGAGTGGTGTGTTGGACAGAATCACAGAAACCAAATGCGAATTCTGCTCGCCTCAAGGGTGTCGCCGAGGTTGACGACGAGAGCGTGCGGGACGGGGTGGACGGGCACCCAGGCGCCGGCCTTGCTGCGCACCTGCAGGCCGGCGCAGCTCATGTCCTGCTGGAGCACGGTGACCGCGCTGCCGTCCGAGTGCGCGCTGAGCCCCATGACGAGCTCCGGGCGCGGGCACGGCGGGTAGAAGTTCATCCGCACCGCCTGCACCGCCTCGCCGAACATGTCACCGAACGTGGCCGGCGCCAGGCCCAGCGTCTCGGCGATGTGCGCGAGGAGCCTCCCGCAGAGCTTCCTGACCTCCGCGGAGTACGCCTCCAGGGTCTCCCTGAACCCGGTCGGGGACGTCGGCCACAGCTTCGGCTGCCGGATGGACGCCGGCTCCACGCCCAGCGCCAGCATGTTGCACCAGTCCAGCTTCTGGTCCTCCGAGAAGACGAACGCGTGGCCGTACCCCTGGATCCCGCCCGGCGCCATGGGGTACTTCTCCTTCTCCTCCAGCGGCAGCATGAAGAACTCCCGAGCCAGTTTCTCCATCTCGTCCAGCAGCTCGTGCACGATGCCATGGTTGACAACCTACACACACACACACACACACACACACACACACACACACACACACACACACACACACACACACACACACACACACACACACACACATGCAGACCAACTCCATCTCAGCATGACGCGCGATGAATCGATCAACAACCCGGTCGTCACAGAACGCCGGTCACCTGGAAGAAGCCCCACTCCTGGCGGAGCTTCATGGGGGCCATACTGGGCCATGGCCCCCCCTTGGCTCTGAGAAATTTCGAAGGTCCATATACTTTTCAAGCTGAGCAACTGACGGCCCAGCCCAACTGCCCAAGGCCATATCACAGCTGACGCACACTGCAACTCCTCCCATCGACGCTCATCCCTGTCCGCATCTCCGTCACGGCGTCGCCGACTTCGACTCGAGTCGCGGTGTGACGGCGTCCGCAACCGCGACCACAGCGACCGGGGCGGCCGCCGCCGGCTGACCGCCAGCGAAGGTCAACCCCGACCCGGCGGCCCTGCCACGGTGCCACCAGCGCCGCAGCGCGGCAGCACGGCACCCACACAGACACATCCATACAGGTACGTCCGTTCTTGTTGATTCTTCTTCTTTTTTGCTTCCAAATTCTTCAATCTGTAAAATCTACAGGCTATGCATACTAGAAGTAACTGATTAAGTAATACTTTGTTGTTCATTGAGATCTTCTGATGCTTTTATGAAATAATTTAGATGCTCTGATGTTTGTTTTGCCCTAAGCCCCAAATTGCACAGTACATACTAAGAACTATTTTGCAATTCTGTAGGTACAAATGGGTGTCCAGAAACCCATTTATTCATTTTACAAAAGGAGTGATGAACCCATTGTGGAGCAGCCTTTGCCTCCAGCTCTAGCTCCCTTAATTGAATTGGAACAAAGGCAAGATGAAGAACAAGCAAATAGACCTGAACCTATTGTATTTCGAGGAATTGAATTCCTACAGCGAGATCCAGCATGTCGCCCACAAATTTGGGAGTATCCAAGTAATCAGCAAGATGAAGTACAACGGGCATACTTGAAGCTAGGTCCTATGCAGCCCAAACTGAAGAAGTATAAGGGTTTTGGACCAGAAGGGCATAAACGTCGTTTCCAATACAATTGGTTCAGTGACTTTCCAACTTGGTTAGAGTACTCTGAGAGCACTGGCTGTGCATATTGCCTTCTTTGCTTTGTGGCCAGCAAAAATATAAAGAAAAGAAGTGGTTTTGATGTCTTCACAGCACAAGGTTTCAACAACTATAAGAAAGTCCGTGATGGCAAAAATTGTTCATTCTTGGTTCATATAGGATCTGATCTTTCTTCAACACACAACAATGCAGTTATAGAATGTCAAAATCTTTTGAATCAGCCCAACCATATAGATAATATTATATAGGTGGCAAGCGATCGGGAGAAAGAAAAAAATCGTCTAAGGCTGAAAACATCTATTGCAGCTGTCAAGTGGTTAACATTTCAATCTTGTTCTTTTAGAGGCCATGATGAGACATCTCAGTCAAAAAACAGAGGAAACTTTATGGAAATATTGCAGCTTCTTGCTGAATTTAATCCTGAAATTGCAAGTGTTGTGTTAGAGAATGCTCCACGGTATGCCAAGTACACTTCACCTGATATTCAAAAGGAAATCTTGAGTATTTTTGCAATGAAGGTCAGGACATATATCCGTGAAGAAATTGGAGATGCAAAGTTCTCTATTCTGGTGGATGAAACATGTGATATTGCAAAAAGAGAGCAAATGGTACTTGTTTTCAGATTTGTGGATAGCCATGGTGTTTTACAAGAACGATTCTTTGACTTGATACATGTGAAGAACACAAAGGCTATGACACTAAAAAGGGAATTATCTAATGTATTGTCAAGCTATGCCACTGTTTGTTTGGACAATCTATATTTTGGTTCAGGCTCCGCCACTGTTTGTTTGGACAATCTACAATTTATCAAATAACTTATTATCAAATTTATGGTTCAGGCTCTGCCACTGTTTGTTTGGACAATCTATATTTATGTATATATGGTTTCAATTGGCAAATTGCCCCCCCCTATATTTTGGTTCAGGCTCCGCCACTGCTCGCAGGCGAGCCTGAGCTTGTCCAGCTCATCAGCGCGCTGGAGCTCGCCGACGTCGATCACCGGGATGTGCGCGAGGGCGCAGACGTTGTCGCCGTCCGGCCGGTCGTCGCCGTCCCTGATGTACCGATCGGGCACCGTCGCCAGGCCCGTTCGGTGCAGCTCCTGGACGTCATCGACCTGGCCTATCTTGATCTCAGCGGCAGTCATGGCATATGCTCCAATGCAACAAGATCTTGCTTGCATACCAAGATGATCTTGTCTTGCATTGAATCTTTATGGGAGGTGGCCATATATATAGGGGGCCAAGATTTTTCATAGCCGTCCGTTTCTTTTGACAAGAGGAATGATTTGCTTGTCCTGCTTTGATCATCAACTTGGTCACCAGCTTAGTGAAAGGAGAGGGGGTGTCATTGGGCTGGCCTACCACCATGCTCCCTGCATCTGCCATCTATTATGGACTGTGATTGACCACTATTGCACTGCATCATCAGCATGTTGCCGCCATAGTGCAGTCCTGTGCCGCATGCATGTGAGCTCAGTCATAGGCTCATAGTCATAGCTCAGTGGTGGGCTGGTGGCAGGCAGCATCAGCAAGACAGCAATTCAACGTACTGTTACCGATGATATGTCCTTGCCGACATGCATGTAAACATTCACACATTGTAACCTGACGATGGATGTTCGGTCATAAACAAGAACCCCAAGATTCAGAGAATCTGCATGTGCTGATGAGGTCACACCACAGCATTGTCCACTGACCAGTCCACAAGCAGCAGTCATTCCTCCATCCCAAAATAACCGTAGATATCGTATTTCGAAAATTTATTTTTTAAAAGTTTAACTAGATTTACAAAAGCATTATCAACATTTATAATTATTTTCTAACATATTTATTATATAATTCTAATATATTCAATTACTATTAATCTAATAATATTTATTATAAATCATAAATAGTAGTATATATTTTTTTATATATGTGATCAAAGTTTTAGAAAAATGAATCTTGAAATAGTTATTTTGGATTAGAGGGAGTAATCTGCATGCTCGAATCGAGGACGAAGCTAGCAACCACACACACAAAGGAGGTGAGGAATATAGCTCTTTGGGCCTCTGCTCCTCGCTTTTGGGCTCTAGAAATCTCCAAAAGAAACAAAAAAGGGACATGCATACATGAGTGCTCTCTCGTATAGCTACTGGGCGGCAGTGCGCTTAGCTCTCTGCCGTGGTGCTTCCTGACCGTCGTCTTTGCTCTATGATTTGACATTCGTCATGTTCGCTTGAGCTATTTTTCAGTTATGAAACAGTGTTTTTCTCTCGTAACATTTCAGTATAAACCAAATTTCAGCATATTCCACAAGACAAATCACTTTGGGTGGTTGGTCAACCAGTTGTTTAATCATTTCATCCTAGAGTAGAGTAGAGTAGATTCGGAAACTTGGGGCCTCAAATAGTCAAATACAATCCTCCTGCCATCGATCTCTCACCCCTTTACGATATTAGGATTTAATTTAAAATATCTTAGGATGATCAAGGCTATTGGTGGATCATGATTCGTCTACTTTTAGAAACGAAATGATTCGTCTACTTTGGTACAAGCGTCTCTGAATAAAGTTTTCAGGGAAACTCGTTTGATTCTAGCTCACTACAGCTTATACCCAATTACCCATAACAAGTTTTATGGTGGTTTGAAAAAAAGAGACTTAAAGGGAAATCGAGTGTTAGGCAAATGGAGGATATGTGAAAAAGGTGTTTCAAAGTATCAAATAAGTAGAGACAGTATAAAAGGTATCCATATTATTTTGCAGTAATTTAACAAAGATTAAGGGAGTCTTTAGAACCTAGGAATGTCACAAGAATCAATTCATTTTCATAGAGAAAGCCAGGGAATATGAAAAAGTCTTTCATTCCAAAAAAAAGGCCTGAATTGGCAAAGTTGCTCTACCCCACCCACGGCTTCAAGTTCGGACCATATAACCCCGTATTCACTGGTCTTCGTCATAGAAGCGGTGTGAGCCAAAGAATTTATTTAGTCACTAGGGCCAGCAAAACAAAAAAAATATATCATTATTTTCATGATTTTATCTTCTATACTGAGTTATTATAACATTATATCTGTAATATCACTATTTTCATCTTTTGACTAAAGAAATTGTTAAAGAGTTAGGCAATTTCCAGATTAAAAGCATGATTAAATCTAGAACATAAATCATGGTAAATATATGAACTAGATTAAACATGTATAGCATACTAGTATAGCAGATCAGCATATTCCACATCATCAACATGACAAGCATTGATAATCCAGCAGATAGATTAGATTATACGTACGTCAAGATTAGATTAAGAGAATTGTACCTTTCGATTGTAGTAGTAGTAGATGATGTCGTCGATGTTGAAGTCGTCGTCGAAGTCGTCGATGAGAGGCGGAGGAGTATTCTTGATGACGATCCCGCGAGCTCTAGCACGACGAAGTCGACGCGCCGATGCACCCTTTGGAAGACGAGCCGTTGTGGAAGCTTTGGGAGCAGTCGCGCGAAGAACGCTTCCCAAAAACCTTATTCGCCTTCTCCCGGTGCAGGATCGCAAAGACGATGGTTCCGGAGACCTGCTCACCCGGTCGCCGGTGCACGCAAGCGATCGGATTGGAGTAGTTATAGCGGCGGCGCAATAGCGAGAAGAGGCAAAAACCCTAGCTTAATTGGATACGTTTTGGCGTGGCCGGCAGGTTGCTTATATAGTCCTGTCCAACCAATCTCGTGTCGTGATCACGATCTAAATTGATTTAGAACTCTTAATTTGTAACTAATTAGGACTCACACAACTTGAAGGCCAAGAAACCAAAAAACGAAAACAGCAAAAGGAGATCGCGCTCCCGCAAGGCGAGGAGCCGGATTTCGGTAGACCATTCACGCAGGTGCCGCGCACCCGCGCCCTTCGCCCTGCCCCGCCCGGCCCGGCGAGGTGAGGTGAGCGCGTGTGGACTTCTCTTACTCCTCCTCACACTAGACTTGAGGAAGTGGAGAGGAGTTCCATATTTAAGTATGACTACCTCCACTTCAACCAGCAAGGTGGTACTAAAGAGTTTTCACATCCCCTCTTGCTCACATGAATGGGCCTTTGAGATTTATTAGAAATTTCACAATTGGTTATTGGGCCAAGCTCATATAAATTCCAACAATCCCCCACCAGATCTCAAATACCCATTTAGAGATTTGTCTGTTCTCACTACTGTTTGATATACCAGTGTTTCGGCAGAGACTGTGAAGTTGAACTTCCACCTAGAACCTCAAGCTACACTCATCCACAACTTGAACAATGGACTATGCCTTGAATTGTAAGTTTTGTGCGAATAAGCTTTGCTCAAAATCAAACTAGTACCTGGCTACCAATAGCCTTACTCCGTGGGTGGAGCATATACGTCGTACTCCTTGGTCTCTTCATGAGCTTACTAGAAACCACCCAAGTCTCATAGACTGTGACGTTATACAGTCGAACTCATATAGGTATGTTCTTTCAAGAATGCTCTGTAAGACAACATCTTCGCTTGTTAAAGCCAATAGAACTAGTCAACCTATCATGTAGTGCCTCAACGCTTTGAGAGTATTGCATCTTCACATAGAGAGGGTTATAATTATACTCTCCTCAGTTTACCAATAGTTTGTTCTTCCCAGATCCTAAGTCACGGGATCTCCGATCAAAAAGGTTGGGTTACTACTACTGTAAACTCATATGGGTCTCAAACCCATCTTCCTTGATGCTATTTCTATCATATTCCATGATAGCCCTTTGGTAAAGGGATCTGTCAGGTTTTTGTCTGTTTGCACATAAGCCACAGTGATTACTCCGGAGTTTCTCAACTTCCTGATAGACTTCAAACGTCTTTTAACGTGTCTTGTTAACTTCGCATTATCTTTAGCACTATTTACTTTAGTGATCACTGTTTGGTTATCACAGTTCATAAGGATAGCCGGTATTAGTTTTTCAACCACCGGCAAGTCTGATAAGAGCTCATGCAACCACTCTGCCTCTGCAGAAGCTGTATCCAAAGCAGTAAGTTCTGCTTCCATGGTAGATTTAGTCAAAATAGTCTATTTACTAGACCTCCATGACACTACGCCACCTCCAAGAGTAAACACATATCCACTAATGGCATAGATTTGATCAATATCAGAAATCCAGTTCGCATCACTATATCCCTCTAACACAACTGGGTGCCCAGAATAGTGAATCCCAAAACTCATTGTACCTTTGAGATAACGCAAGACCCTCTCAAGTGCATGCCAATGATTATCATCCGGATTGGACATGTACCTACTCAACTTGCACACGACAAAAGAGATATCTGGTCTGGTTGCACTAGCTAGATACATGAGTGAACCAATTATCTGAGAATATCTCAATTGATCTCTTGCATTCTTCTTATTCTTTCTCAATGTCACACTAGGATCATAAGGTGTTAGAGTAGGCTTGTTATCCATAAAGCCAAAATGGCTCAAGACCTTTTCAACATAGTGAGATTGTGGCAAGGTAATTCCACTATGTTCCTTAATCAGCTTAATGTTTAGAATTACATCAGCTTCTCCTAGATCTTTCATGTCAAAACTCTTTGACAAAAAAGACTTGACCTCATTAATAATATCAATGTTTGTGAAAGGACCTTGATGTCGCCTAGAGGGGGGGTGAATAGGCGTGTCTAAAAATTTCTACACAAAACTCGAAGTCACTTGTCAGCAACTATCGGAAGTCCCGACAGTTCAGGTCGGAACTCCCGACGTCGTCAGCAGTTCCGACGCAAGTTGTCAGCAGTCCCGACGCCTACGGGAAATAAACTTCAAGTGCTCAAATAAACTTTGTGAAGCCAATAACTTACAACCCCACTTCCTAGTGGTAAGGTGAAGATGTTAGCTCACTTCATTGATGCCAAGATGTCTCCAAACGTAGATCGGGACCAAACCCTAGAATCACCACAAAACCAAGTATAGCAATGCAAAACACAAGAACACAAGTGAGACACCGATTTATCCCGTGGTTCAGCTCGCCACTAAGGCTTGCCTATGTCCACGTTGTTGAGGAAGCCACACAGACTTTTCGAGTCTCTTTCAACCCTATCCTCGTTCTCAAGTTAAGAGAGCAATCTCTTGAGATGAGGGGTGATTTCACTAGATGATTGGGATGATTACAAACCTCTCGGGGCTACCACACGAGTTGGAAGCTCCACGGGCGACACCTAGCCGGATAGGGTTCCAAGAACCCAAGAGTAACAAATGCAAATCCAACCGGCTTGACGAAGAAATCAAGTGCTCAAGCTTTCTTTGATGTTTCTCTCACCAAATCCCTTCTCTCAACTCAAACTCTTTCAAGATTTGAAGCTAGGAGCAAAGAGGAGAGAAGAGAGAGGCTTTTGGGTGCTAGGAGGCACTTCTCTGAAGTTTGAGGCGTGAGAGAGTGAGTGGGCAACGGTTAGAAATGAGGGGAGAGCTATTTATACTCTTTGTAGAAATCTAACCATTCAGATCTACGTCGGGACTGCTGACGTAGATCTCGGGACTGTTGGCCTTTAGAGAAAACACTATTCATGCAAGGTTAAAAACACTGCGCAAAGGTCAACGTCGGGACTTCCGACTTACGTCGAAACTGCTGATCGTCGGGACTTCCGACGCAGTAGTCAGCAGAGCAAGCCGATAGGCCTAGCGTCGGGACTCCTGGCGAGGGTCGGAACTCCTGACCGTCGGGAGTTCCGACATACGTCGGGACTTCCGACGTCCTCAGTCACCGCACAGGCTAAGTGACTGGACGTCAGGACTCCCGGCGCAAGTCAGCACTTCCGACCGTTGGGACTCCCGACATACGTCGGGACTTCCGACACCAAAAGTCACTAAAACTATTCTATGTGCTCGTGAGGTGCTAGAGTGTCTCTCTTATAATTTAGTTTTAATACTTGAGCACTCTATCTTCCTCAAACCAACTAGATTGGCATCCCTCTTTATAGTGCGGCATAGCCTAAACTCAAGATCAAAAGAATATTACCAATTTTAACCACTTGAGTCTTCAATGTCTTCATATGTCACTTCTTCTCAATATCACTTCATAAGGGGATGCAATCAACTTCATCTTCTCTCTTTGAGCAAGTACAGCTTGAGCATGTGACTTGAACCATTTCAGCACATGTGAGTTCAATCCTTGGCTTCAAGTCACTTCCACTAATGATTTGATCATCAATACAATATGACTCCTTATGGCTCAATTAGTACCTCGACTCAATGCAAGTACTCTCTTCTTCACCTTAGCCATGGTACCTCGGTCTACAAGCCATTGCTTGCCCTTCACCTTCGCTTAGTCCCTCGAAGCCCCTTCCTTGCTATCTTCACCCTATCGAGCCATACTCAAGTCACATCATATTGTGATCCTTATTGCTTGAATATCTTCTTGATATGAATATTGAGATCAATCAAGCTTGATATGTGAAATATCATATGGTTTGCCTTCTTGTTGAACCTATATATACTTCTCATTTCACAATCCACAAGTTATGCAATAAACTTAATTTCCTGTTCAACACTTTGCAAACTTTGTCAGATCTTTAATGGCGTTGTCATTCAATTCACCAAAACCCACTAAAGGGCTAGATGCACTTACAATCTCCCCCTTTTTGGTGATTGATGACAACATAATTATAGCTTACAAGAGATTGATAAATAATAAGATTTTGAATCCTATGATATAGTGAGCTCCCCCTAAATGTGTGCATTGAAAGAAATTCAGATTTTGGCCTCGAATGCCAAATGCACATATTTAAGATGAAGTGTGGGAACCCTACTATATCTTAGCATCCGTGGGGGTGCAAGGTGTCAACATGATAACCGTGATGCATATGACAAGTGTGCACACAAGCATCCAAGGTGACTAAAAAAATTGTACCCCCTTCTCTTCTCCCTTCTCATTCTCCCCCTTTGGCAACAAGCACCAAAAAGAGAGAAAAGAACGAAGAGGGATACAACAAACTTGACATAATATGGTCAATAAAAGATAACCAAAACAAGCAATGACCATAAAATGCAAGTTCTCTTTTGATAAAGCATTTTGAAGCACATTATGAACTTTTTCAAGTCTTTTGCCTAGATGCTAGTTGATCAAACAAGGTGTGCAACATTTCAAAATTCTCTTAATGGTCATCAAATGACACTCTTTTAGATTAGCTTGAATTCTATCACACATGCACACACTAGCATGTAAGGGCCTAGATGCACAAAGGTAATACAAGAGTTCATGGAGCGATGTACCTTTGTTCTAAGCCTCATAATCTCCACCGTGATCATGAATTTTAAAATTTAGTGCTTTGATGGGCTTGACACGATGCAAAAGATTTCATTTGTGCCCATCTCTCTTGATCATAGGAGATATCACAAACTTGTGCTTGATTTCAATTTAAAGTCCATTGCTAGCTCTTGTTGTCATTTTGAGATACCAATTGAAGACATATTTCTTGATACACCAAATTTAGAGATTATCCATCAATACCAATTGAAATATGATCTTCACAATTTTGACATCAATTGAAAGAGCCTTCACAAGTTGATGCCAATTGAAATGGATTTTTGTATCTCATAATGTCACCTAGGAAATGCTCATAAAGACAAGAGATAACATTAAATTGCACAAGCTAGAGTTTCACAACTAGTGATCATTTTGGATGTGGATGGCAAGTGGATCACTAATTGTAAAACCTCATAACTAGACTAAATTCCCCCTTTTTGATAGTGCATACATATATATGTGGAAAGCAAGAACATATGCACTTTTTGGTCAATTAAGTCCAAACAAAGGAATTTAAGCTATGTTATGGAGAGTAGCTACTTAAGAGATAAATATTGCATTCAAAATAAATATGAAGGATAACTTTACCAATTTGGATTGAGTTAATGTAGCATACCCATGAGAAACTCATTCTCACCAAGAGACTATACAAATTTACTAGAAGAAAAGGTTAGTCTCAAAAGACACAAGACATAGAATGGGCTCCCCCTTAATATGTGCATCAAGTACTTGACTTACTTGTGAAATGCACTTGAATTGGTTTAAGAATCTAGAGGAGTTCATCCTATATCTTGGTCAAGGCATAACAATCTTGCAATAATTGAAATTATGCCAAAGAAAACATACCACCACCAAGGTAGATAGATCACCACATAAATTTTGATTGTCATGACCATCATAAGTGAGACTTTAGTGATTTGGATGACCATAATTATCACTTGATGAAATATGGTGAAATTGAAAGCTCTTGTGATCATCCAAGATCCATATTAGGTTCCTAGTTCTTTCTTTACCTAAGGCAACTCACATAGAGAGCAAGAGGTAAAATTCATGAAATTTGCAAATTTGATAACTAGGAGTTACCATTCCTTTGTTGACATGGTCTTGGATGACCAATGAGATGGATCCATGTGCACTTGATGAGTTCTAGAGAGGAGAAATAGCAATGAAAGTCCACTCTTCAATTATTTTCACCAACTCATTCAAATTCCGTTCCACTAAAGGATTGGGGCATCCAATACTAAACCGGGAGCACTTGGTTTATAAAGACCAAGACTTCCTAGAATAATTGTGAAGCACCTAGAGAGTCCAAAGGAACCATCCATCCTCCTTATCTCCAATGTGTGAGACTACTCAAAATGAACTTAAAAGAAATCATTAGTCCCACAAGATATAGTCTAAACTCTCCCTTAATTTGTGCATACAAGAGCACACAAAGCATATTTCATTTGAGAAACACATTCTCATTCAGTGAGACTACATAAATCACTTCGAGAAATGGTTAGTCTCACAACACTAGCCATAGAGTAAGCTCCCCCTTGATAAGTGCTTTAAGTATTTGAATGACTCATATAACACTTAATTCTTTTAAGAACATGGGATTTCACTCTATGTCTAGGTCATGACAACAATGCAATAATCAGATTTGAACTTATGCCATAGAAATACTCACAAAGCTATTCACAAGATCCTTTGATTTATAAGACATCATGAGTGCACATCTTGGAATAGGTCTCAAGTAGTATTTTAATGTTCAATGGTAGAGGTCATACTTGAAACAAAAATCTTTTCATTTGAATCTACACTTAAGCTCAATGAAAAGATTCGTAACAACGAGATTAGATATATAGTGATCTTCCCCTAAATGAGTGCATCAAGTATTGGAATTACTTAGCAATGCACATAGCCAATTTCTTAACTGGGGATGCTCACTTTATAACTAACTCACATAAAGAGAGTATTGAACAAGAGTTTAACTAGAGAGAGCAATACTCACAACCATTTTGTTACATGGATCATGCATAGGCATATTAAATAATTTGCTGGGAAGAATTCCACACAAGTAGACTTTTCTTCCTAGGTTGTGAAACCCAGCCTGGCCGGCCCAGGTACCCAGCCTAGCTGCCATCTTGGCCTGGCCAACTTAGACAGGCTCAGCCTAACTCCTTATGCTCTTCTTTATATTGATCCATGTCTTGTGCTTTTCTCTTGCTATATTTTATGATATGAGTACCTGCAACACATCTAAAGATATTGCTCTCCCAGAGAGCCATTAAAAGCATCATATGTAACAACAAGTGATGAAGCACAAGCATCTAGCCACTCCTAATAATTCACAAACACACATATTTGTGAACTACTAGAGACTACACAAGTTAAGTGTCTATCTAGCAAGGGTTAGGTACTAGTTACCGAGGTGAGTATGAAGTTAGAAATATATCCATTGATTTATCTTTGGGTCAACCATATTAGAAAAGACAATATGAATTGATTGATAGCTTGAGTAAATATTTTCAATCATCTTGCTCAAGCACCCCAAAGCTTCATATCACCTTCAAGTACCTATAATACTTTATCAAGCACAACTTGGTACCCAAACCATGTTGGGTCCATTAAGGTTAGTCACAAGAGACTTAGGCACCCAAATGGCCTTTGTGCTAGCACGTGGTGAACCAATCACCTTTCTAGCACAAGTGTCATTTTTGGGCCTCCTAAGCATATTTGAATCAATTGTTGAGTTGAGCTTAGGAGTGTTACCCATAGGACAATTCATACTTAGATGTCCCTTTCCTCAGCAAGTGTAGCAAATGTGGCACTTGATCTTGTAGGACATCTTCTTGTCTTGCTTCTTGTTTGCTACCTCGCTAACGAGCTATAACACTTCAAGTGTTTAGTCCTTAATTGCATTGCATTTGCATGGCATAAACATAAGCATGCATCATTCATGTTTGTTATTTTATGTGATGCAACACATGTAATTATTCTAGGGTTTGTTTGATTTATTTCATGAAGTATTTGATAGTTGGTGTAACAAAAAGGTAAGGTAGCCAATCATGACCTACAACACCTTAGTTATACTTAGGGTAACATTTGGAACAAGTTTCATGTTGACCAAAATTACAAATTTGCCCTCCAAGAGAAGTTGACCACCATTTGACCCTAGAAGGCTCTAGTTTGACCAGTTAAAAAGTCTAATTTAGAGACCTTGCATGGAAGAGCACCCTTAAGTAAAGTTGTAGAGAATTTCATGAGGAACAAAAGTTCCAATATGGCCATCTCATGAAAATGACCAGAGCATGCTCAAAAATGGCCCACAAGTTAGCTTTAGTGGGAATCAACACTTAGAAAAATTCTAAGTCTGGAAATTTGATTTTTCAGTTTCCCTGTACCTCACTTTAGCAACTTGTAAATCACAAACCAGGCCAAACCAGCCTTTGAGCCAATTGACAAAGTTGTTGTCCACACATAGCTCTACAACATTGTCAATATCACCATCACCTGGTTCTCAATAATTTAGGAGATATAGTGTCAAGAAGTTAGGGTTTCAGTCGGCATTGATCTCTGAAACGGCATTTCAGTTTCAAGGGGCACCACTTTGGAGCTCTGTAGTTTCAAATCTAGGCCGAACCAGCCCAAACTCCAATTGACAAACTTGGAGACCTCATGTAGCTCTACAATTTTGGTGTTATCATCTTCTTCTAATTTGAACTGGTTTGGGAGATAATCGGTGTTGAACTTGCCCTGTCAGTCGACACCTTTGAGCTCTGAAACGAAAAGTTCAGACAACGACGGCCGCGGCCGACCGCGTCGTGGCGCTCGGGCAGAGCCCGGTGGCCGCGTGGCGCTCGTGTTCTGCCGATGCCCCACGTCGCCTGCGAGCTCAGCATGAAGACCGAGCCGACACCTCCACCCCCACACTCGCGCTCACTCTTCTCTCCTTCACTCTCGCTCTGGCCGGGTTCACCGAGGCGGAAAACGGAGGCGCCATTGCCGCCGCCGCCCGCCCCGTGCTTGTGCAAGCTCACCGTCGCACCACCGTCCTCCAAATCCCGTCCACCGCTCCACCAGCATCCCCTCCACCTTCTCCAACCGTTGCTTGACCGGATTGTGTAGAGGTGAGGGCGAATTTCGGTTTCCGCCACCGTGGGTCCTCGCCGGTGCACTGTCTGCGCGGCGGCTCACCGTGGCCAGCTCCCTACGGTCATCCTCCATTCTCACTAGTACATGTTTTGGGTTCCGGGTCGGGTAGAGAAGCCTAGGTGATGACGTTACCGGATGGGATGGCCGGTACACGTCGGAACACCGTCGTGCGCCGCCGTGCCATGGCCGCCGGTACGGTGCTCACGTGGCCAGCGGCACTTGCTCCACCTCCGTCCTTTTCCGTGGCATGGAGAGGTCCGCCATGTCCTCAGGAAACCGCAGCACACCTCACTTGGGTCCCTGACCTCCGGAGCTCGCCGGACCACCACCGGGTGCCGCCTCCGAGCCGCGGTCACCATGGCCGTCGTAGCTAGGGTGGGATAGGTTCAGCAAACCTAGGTTTGGTCGATGCGGGAAGTCGCGGGGAAGCCGTTGGTGCTCCTTTCATCGCCGGAGGCGCCGTCGTCGGCGAGCTTGAGCTCGCCGGAGTCGCGGCCGTCTTCCCCCTTTCGCTCTCTCTCTCTGGCCTGCGGGCCCGCACTGTCAGCGTCGCGCGCGCGGGCGGGGCGCCAAGGCAGGCCGCGCGCTGGCTGGGCCGCGCTAGCAAGCCGGGCCGGCCCAGTTCACCCGAAATGAAATTAGTTTTTATTATTTTGTCACTGATTTTTGTACAAGTTGGAAAAATATAGATCTAGGGTTTTAATGATCCAAAAATCATGAGATAAATTTTGTTGGGGTCTACATGATGTGTAGTATTTTATAAAAATATGGATCTGGCATGAGATGTTTAAATTCTGTAAGAATTTAATAGATCCTTTAAATGTGTTTTGGAATGCATGCAAATTTGTTAAATTTATAACTTGAGCTGTAGTGTTCCATAAATCAGGAAATTTGGTGGGTAGGTTACTCTATGCTAGCCCTAGCTCTGGTAAAAATTTGGGCATCAGTGCTTAATTAATTGCCAAGTTATAATGCTATCTTGTTATTATAGGAAATACTTAAATGAATTTTTGTAATTTTTCTACATGTGCAATGTTCATATAACTTTTTGGAGAATGTCTTGGTACCCTAGACTGTCTAAGAAAAATATGAAATCTGTTGTTTGACACTTTTCAATAGGGTTTCCTATTTATGCAAAAATCAGCCTTATTAGCTTGTGAATTTTGTGTAGGGAGTTTCTGTGAATAAAACTTGTTCAAATTTTTACTGTGGTCTCTTTTTTGGTCAGAGAGTCCCCTGTAATGTTTGTAGAATTTTAGGAGCAGTTTATATATATGTTTGAAATTTCACTTAATTACTTAAGTAAATTAAGAAATGGGTTTAAATAAATATTCTAGGTGGGCACACCTTACTTTCTGGTGTTTTTGTGACATTTGTGAACTTGTAGTAGTATTAGTTTGGTCTTAGAGAATGTTGGTCACATCAATAAATATTTATCCTTGGTAATTTAGGTTTTCTGGACAGCTAGTAGTAATTCTAAATTTGGCTTTGATAAAATTGGTTGCTGGAAAACTTGTAAATACCAAAGTTGGAGTAAACTTGATGAACTAGCTGGTGTCAAATTTTGGAAGCATTTGGCTTAGTAGTTTGAGAGTTACTATTGTTTAAAGTGGCAGTTCAAAATCTGCTATTCTCTGTGTTGGAGAAGACAGATTCTGGAACTTGTGAAGTTTAACATGGAAAACTTAGGAGTTTGGAGTTGAGGTCTGAAAATGAATTGTAGTGCATTTCTTAGGCTTTCCAGATTGTCTTAGATCATATCTTTTGGAATTGTAAATCTTCAGTTGTGATAAAAACAAGTAGCTGCTGTCCAGAATGCTTACTGTGGTGTTTTGCTGATTGATATGGTGTAATATCCTAAAACATGCTACTTTTGTAATTGTTAGGTGTTAGGGCCTTAACTGAGGATGAGCAGCTTTATCTTAGGTTACGTAGATTAGGTGAGTACTTCTCTACTAGAGAAGAGATTTGCACGTACTAGTAAAATAACTTGAATAGAGTATTTTATTCTGAAATGCATTTCATTCCGAGCATGTTGCACCCATTTATGCATCCATTATATTTATTGTGCATTCATGCAATAGGTGCACCGGAGGGGGTAACACTCCTCGAATTCGAGCCTGTGATTCCGGAGGAGGACCAGGAGCAGCAGGAGCCCGAGGATCCAGCAGGCGAAGGAGTGCCCGCAGACGACCTTCCTGAGTGTCCAGACCACCGGCCCTCGACGTTTCTGAAAGGCAAGCCCCGGTGCATGCTGAACCCATCGTTTTATAAATATATCTTGAGTATTTTTAATTGTTTACTGCATTAAGTTGTAGGAGTTATATGAAAACACTTGTTGCATTATACCTGTCCTTGTCCAGATATCGTACTTAATCCTATATTAGGTTTAGGCACGTGTCAATGCTTAGCCCTGCTTAGTACGGTAGAAGTCGGGTGATTTCCGGTCATCCGCGAGATGTAGGAAGGAGTCACGAGTGGCTTTATGGCTATCGTGGATGGAACCATGCTTAAAAATGAAATTGAGACCGGGCGGGAGTTCGATAGTACAGCCGCAAGACACTTCACGTCTTGGGTGTGGAGCTATGCCCGTCTGAGTCATTTAAGGACCGATTCGCTGTACGTCCTTGAGTCATGTTGAACGCAGTCTAACACTTAGTTGGCCGGATAAGTCGTTCCGACCGCGAAGCCGAGTAATGTGATTCAGGCCGGGAATCGAATGGTAGGTTGCTTCTTGGAGGAGAGAAAGGATGTGCTTGGGGACATTGGCGTGAGACCAAAGAGGGGTTAGAGTCCCTATCACCTGGCAGAGTGTCGCCCTTAGGGTCGCGACATCATTCGGACCCGCGATTCCTGAATCATATGAAACGGTGGCTTGTGCGACCCTGGCAGGGGCCTGCGCGGTGAGTGTTAGAAATACCCCTCCAGCTGGATAGGAATTCGATTCGAATCGCCGTCGCTCCCGGTTAGTGAGCACTTGACTTGAGCAGCGGCAACGTAGAACTCATTAAATGAACTGGTGGTTAAGGGAATGATACAATGTTGCCATAATGATATACCTGCTATGGATATAATAATCATGTTGTTTGATTATAATCAAGTGTATGTTTAGTACAGGTGCTAAGATAGATGACAGGTAAATGCTAAAAATAACTGCTAGTACAGGCTACAAGAGTTTAAATAACTGATGCCTTTATGCAAAATGTTATGTCAGCTAGCCTCTTGGGTAAGCCTTGCATAATCCTTGGTGTCATCTTATTTCTGGTTTTCGACGGGTAAGTCTAGCTGAGTACATTCCAGTACTCAGGGTTTATTCCCTCCTGTTGCAGATGACATGCTTTATCAGGGATTCTGCAAGACGTGTCTCCACCCTGCGGGTGAAGAAGACTAGATCACTTGGGCGTGATCATCTTTTATGTACTTTCCTCATGCTTTTGTGGGTTGTCGATCATCCAGACTGGCAGTATTTAATTAACTAGTGTGTGTTATGCTTCCGCTACTTTCAAACTTGGTTTGTAATAATTGCTACTCCGTTTGTGTAAACTTATTTCAGCACTATTTGTGAAATGTAACGTATGATGTTGTATGTTGAATGATGCGATCCTGGTTGTAAGCGAGTTGGTTTGAAATCCTTCGTGGTTTCGATTGACTACCGGGATTATATGGGCTCAAGTTCGAAAATTTGAGCGCTTCGGTGCTTGTTTTTGTACTTGTGCTCTTATAATTTGGTCGGTTCTGTTACACGAGCCTCTTTGTTGATGATGCCAAGCTTTCATCCTTCATGGAGGGACATGATGCAATTTCATGACCCTTCTCATTGCATCCATAACACTTCCTCTTGCTTCTTCTTGTCTTGTTCTTTGGAAGTGTGGCTTGGTCATCAACCTTGTTGGAACACATAGAGGCATTGTGTCCCAAGTTGAAGCACTTGACATGAGTCATCTTCTTTCTCTCTTGAATCTTGCTCATGCCCTTCCTTTCTTTCTTCAAGGAGCAATCTCTTACATGGTGACCCTATTTCTTGCACTTGAAGCAAGTGATGAGAGTCATCTTTGGTTGGAGTTGCACCTTGGTGGCCTTGGGGGCTTTGTTGTTCTGTCTAGGCATCTTCATTTTGAGCTTAGTTTGATCAAAAGTCAGATTGGTAGCCTTCCCATTTTTGCGGGGTGCGGCACTGCCACCCTTGAGGTACGGCACTGCCGCGGTCTGTGCAGGCTGAACTGTACCAATCTGCTCCCTCATCTCAAACTGCACACATCCAAAGCCATTCACTAGTTTCTTACCATTTGTCTTGGCCCCTTTTGTGTGCCTGATCTCATCTTTAACTGAGGGATGCCACCCATTTTTGTATTGTGGCCCTTTTGATTTCTCAATTTTCTTACAACCACTTTGAGTCATGTCATTCATGCACCCTCCTGCTATCATTTCATTGAGCCTAGCAATCTCTTTTCTCATAGCCTCCATATTAGCAAGGTTAGTGGCATAAATATTCAAATCAAGATTAAAACATTTTTCACAACCTTGGCTAGTGGAGGGAGTAGAGGCATCATTTGCCTTAGAGGGATGTAAGGTGCTATCCCAAAGAAGACTATATTGCAACTCAAGCTCTTTGTGCTTTTCATCTAAGTCACAATACTTTTGATTGAGTGCAATATTTGCCTTCTTTGTGAGAGCATGGTGAAAGGTCTTGATGGCTAGAGGGGGGGTTAATAGCCTATTAAAATTTTCTACAAAGACAAGCTAAACAAGTTTATCAACAAAACAAATAGCGAGATGCGAGTTTTGCTTAGCCTACTGGGTGTTTGCAAGCCACCTAACCAAATCACAATTCTAGTGTATGTGCACTCAACCGCACAAGTCAAACCGAGTAGGAAAACTATAACTAGCAAGCTACACAAAGAAGCTACTCTAGCAAAGCTAACTCGCTAGCAAAGATAACTAAGAAATTAATACATGAGAGAGTTAGGAGGGTATCACCGAGGGGCGAAGAATTGAGCCAACCAATCAATATAATCAAGAGATGAATACCAAGATAACCGAACACCGGGATCAATCAATCACAATATGAAAGTGATGACACGAAGATTTATCCCGAGGTTCACGTGCTTGCCGGCACGCTAGTCCCCGTTGTGTCCCTCTTCACCACGTGGTTCGGTGGCTAATCGTTCACACACCGAGCCTCTCAAAAGGCGCCACAAGAACCTACCAAATGGCAAAAGGTTGCAATGACACGAGCAATATACTAATGTTGCCTTTGGCGCTTCGCCGAGGTAGGCACAAACCCCTCACAATCACCGGAGGTGGCCATGAACAAACACCAACTCTTGCTAACGCCTCCAAGCTGCTCTAAGCCGTCTAGGTGGCGGCAACCACCAAGAGAAACAAGAATCCCGCAGCAAATCAACCACCAAGTGCCAACTAGATGCAATCTCATAATGCAAATGCACTTGGATCACTCAATCTCACTTCGAATATGCAAAGAAACAAGAGAGATGAGTGGGAGGGGAGTTGCATAGCTCAAAGTGCTCACAAGTATGTCAAATGTTTTAGAGAGGGAGCCTTGAGCCGGCCAATGAGTATTTATAGATGTACCCCTTCGAATATAGCCGTTAGAAACTTAAACAGCCGAAATCGGGCTGACCGGACGCGCTGGTCCAACTGACCGGACGCACCGGTCGCCCAACGGCTAACTCGTGAAGTACTAACCGGACGCGCTGGTCCAAACGACCGGACGCGCTTGTCGTCCAACGGCTAACTGCGAAGCAACGACCGGACGCGCTGGTCCAACTGACCGGACGTGCCGGGAATAACCGGACACGCTGGTCCCGTGAAGGACCGGACGCGCTGGTCGCCTGAGCAGCGCTCAACGAAGTAGTGACCGGACGCGCTGAAGAAAATGACCGGACGCGACAGTGCCAGCGTCCGGTTACAGTCCAGTAAGCTCCCTGAATGACCGGACGTGTCCGATCATCAGTGACCGGACGCGCCTCGCGTCCGATTGTCACAGAACCTCCTAATTATGATGGCCCACAAGCACACGTCATTGCCATAATGACCTCTGACAGTCGTACTTATGTTCACCATAACTTAAAAGGCCTGTTTTCTTCCGAACAGGATCCAATCACAGGAGTATTGCAATATTACAACAGTTTATTCAAAATATTCAACAGAGTAAAGTAGCGGAAGTCTTACAATAACTTAGGTTACAAACCAGTTTTCAACTTAAAACCTTATGTAACATTATTACAAACCAGTAGTAGAGAAGTATCGGTAGTAACTTTATTACAACACACAAGTGAGATGCCTTGCCCAAAGGCCACACAATCTACTCGTCGCCACTGTCTTCAATCACGACGGTCATGCAACAAGGCTCGAAGCAGACTTGTTCATGAACCGCACCTGCAACAAGGGGTTAACAAACCCTGAGTACGAGAGTACTCAACAAGACTTACCCGACTAAGACAAAGACTCCAAGGGCATGCTAGCTTTAGGGAATCAAGGTACGGGTAATCAAGAATCAAATTTTCTTTTTGCAGAAAAGCTTATTAAAGTAAGTCCTTATCTTCAACATTTTACTTTTACCATTGATGGTTCATTAACCAATTCTAGGTGATCCTAATCTAGATCAAAGTAATTATCATCAAAACCTTTCTCATTCTTTCTTTCAATTCCAGTTCTTAACTACGATGTTGGTGCAAGGCCAAGACTCCTTTCTCGTGGAGTAACGACGATTCGAACCGCTTCATTTACCCAGCTGGAGATTCCTAACCACACGACATATGTAGAACTGAATCTTGCATATATCAACTCTTACCCGAATAACCCAAAACCAGAACGTGTCCATCGCCACCCGAGAGCACAGTACTCCTCGAACCCGGCCCAATTCTAGCCCCGAGGGTACACATTACTCTCGCCATCTCTCCACTCCCAGTGCGAGGTTAGACGTTCTCGTAATGGACTAACCAAAGTAAGGCTTACCCGACATGGGCACATGGCTAGTACTAATAAAAACTCCATGACGCGAGGGCCAACAACGTACGGTCCTTAACTGATAAGGCGGAAACAATACAGTGGGACTCCTTTCCCAATGCATGTTAGCAGTGGCCAAACCACCCGCCCGATTTTACAAGTTCATTCACATATTTCAATATTCATTCGATATGTCGTCATGGCTATGTAAACATTCATTTAAAAGCTTAACTTCTAAGCATAGCGAAGCATACTACGCATTTTCTGTAAAGCAGGTATCAAGGTTGATATCACAATAATCAAGGATGATAATGCAGCAATTAGGTTATCACTCAACTCCTAATTACTTAATGCAGTCAACCATAATATAAATAATAAAACATTTGTAAAACTCAAGGTAGGGTTTAAATGCACCGGGGCTTGCCTTGCTCAAACACGACGACCGACTCAGACTCGAGGACTTCACCCCCTGGTCCGGAACCCACCGACGATCGCTCTTCTCCGGAAGCTTGATCGACGACTTCGGCTTCCTCGAAAGCGGAGACTACACGTATACATAACATGCTTTAACATGATGCTCAATGATAAACATGATGCTTGATGATAACATGCCACGGTTACGATTTGAGTACAACTTTTCTTCACGGTACAAACGTAAACAGAAAACCTACTAACTAGTAGCGACGTTTTCCCGCGATACCAGCTTTTAACCTAACAAGTTACTAACGAGCTCAATCATGAAATTAAGGTGCCAGAGATCACAAAAGGATAGTGACCTAAGGACATCACTCAATCAAAAGGCACACAACACTTAAAGTTCTCAAATTAATATTTAGTTTCTATTTAATAATTAGGGCATAATTAGAAGTTGATCAAATTTTACCTAATCAAGCTCAAACTTTTTCTATGGGTTAAGAATGACTTATAACAGTGCTATAATAAATTTCATAATTTTTGGATAAATAAATTAATTATTAAAATTACTGGAAGTTGCATTTAATCTTTAATGAAACTAATTAATTCTACTGCTCAAAGTATTCAAATTCATGATTTAACATTTTTCCTAGATAGTGTATACATTGAAAAGCTTACACAAAAATTTTCATGAATTTTGGAACTCTACACAATTTTTAATGAAATAAACAAATAATAACACTATTTATAAATTTGAAAAAGAAAAACAAAAACGAAATCCGAACCGGGCTGCTTCTCCTCCTTCCCTCCGGTCCGGCCCAGCCGAGCGGCCCGCTCGCGCGTGCCCGCGCTCGCGCTCGGCCCAGCGGCGCGACCCAGTAGCGCGGCCTGCCTCGCGCCCGCGCGCTGGCTCTCTCTCTCTCTCTCGCTGACACCGCGTCCCCACATGTCATCCCTCACCTCCGTCTCCCCCTCGCTCTCCCGCGCTCTCACTCGCTCTCCCACGGTGGCCGGCCGGTGACCGGCGCTTCGGTCGACTAACCGACCCTACCAACACCTTCTACACCTCCCCACGATTCCATTTTGCTACTAAACACCCTGGCTCGAGCTCCGGCGACAGCTCACCGACGACGGTGGCGGCTCGACAACCACGGTGACCGGCGACTCGATGGTACAACACGGTAGCGGTTAAATTAGTGCGAGGAAAACGATCAGGAGCTCACAGCGGTGACGATGGCGGTCTCGGGGAGGACGGAGAGAAGCCGGAGTGGCCTGGCCACGGGAAGGCGACGATGGCGGTGCTCCGACCGGAGTTAGGCACGGGAGCGGGCGGCTGTGGTGATCTAGGCGGAGTTAAGCTCGCTCGGGTGGTTCACGAGGTGCGCGAGGATGAGGCGGAGTTAATGGTGCGGTTGGCGTGGCTGGAGGTGGCTCGACGGCGGCAGCGGCGAGCGGCGGAGCTGCGGTGGCGGCGGTGGCGAAAACAGGGAAAATAAAAATCGCCACTGTGAGCTCGACGTATATATAGGGAACGGTGGCGGTGACTGTGCTGGAAGACGCGAGACGTCGCGCTGGCGATCGAGGACTCGCCTGGAAGCCGGCCGAAGCCGCCCGGCGTCTCGCCGGCGCCCATACCGCGCGGTGGTCGGCGGTGATTGGTCGGACACTGTAGCTTCCCCCCCCCAAACTTTAAATTTTCAAACTGTTTTCTCAAATTACTCTCAAATTCATGTAACAACTTGAAAAACTTCCAATCTATGAAATCTTCAGAATTTCAAGCTCTACAAGTTTTGTATTGAACGCTTTTTCAAATTCTAACTGGATTTTGAAATTTGAGTTTAAATTTAAAAAGGGACACATTTTTCAGATTGGTAATTTAGAAATTACTTTTGATTTTATATTGAAACTTCAAAATCTCCAAACATCAAAGTTGTATATCTTGACCAGACCTACAACTTTGCTGTTCAAAACTTTTTAAAATTCAGCCTCCATTTTGAAATCTTAGTTTGGGGACAAAAATGAATTAAATCTGAAATTTGCTTATTTTCAAAATTGCTCCACATTTTACACTAAAACTTTGAAAACTCAAAACACCAAAGTTGTAGCCCTTGAAAAGTTCTACAAACTTGGTTTTGAACTTTTTCCCAAATTTTGCTTAGATTTTGAATTATTTCAAAAGGGGTAAAACAGGGTTTTGAAATTTAGGGTTTTCGGAGGGATTTTAAATTGGAATTTGTTGCTACTTTGATTTGTGATTACTTAGTGATCAAAACCTCACCCAAGGGCATCATTTGGACCAACATGACATGGTTGACCAAATGCCACTCTTGGTTGACCAATTAGCTTTAAAAAAATTCTTTTACATTTCTCCCCAGATTTTGAATTCGAACTCGAATCGGAAAACTCACGACAAGTTTTGGGACTCCAATTCAAACTCAAATTTGGAGCTTCATTTTAAATGTTGTACTTGAGCTCATACCCTACACTTGACACTAGTGGGCAACACAATCGCACACTTCAAAATACGCAGGGCATGGACTAAGTATTTGCGGTGGCGGGTTCGGAGCACACCACTGAGAAACACATTCAACCTAGATAAGTAAACTTGTTTTAGTTGATGCATAACAATGTTAACCTAATAGAGATGCTTTGCAATGCATTATGATGACATGGCAGATTAATTAGCACTATAACACCCGGGGTGTTACAGCCCTTCCCCCTTAAAGAAATCTCGTCCCGAGATTTAAAGCCTTGAGTTAAGTAATGGAAAAGGAAACGTGTCAAGCAAACACGTCCAAGACTTGTCTACAAAACGGGTAGGGGTTTTCTGCATTATAAAGATTTTTAAAAGGATAGGTTACAGTTTAAAGAAGAAATTGCAACCTAGATAGAAGCAAAGAACTCCAGGAAATTCTCCAACAGATAACCTTCCGATTCCCAGGTGGCTTCCTCTTCTGAATGTTGATCCCATTGTATCTTGTACCATTTAATTGTTCTACTCCGGGTAACACGATCTTTTCGATCCAAAACTCGGACAGGATATTCAGAATATGTCAAATCAGGTTCAAGTTCAACTCCCTCAACATCAACCACTTGATCAGGTACTTGCAGACACTTCTTCATTTGTGATACATGAAATACATTGTGCACGGCTGACAGTTGTTCAGGCAGCTTTAATCTATATGCCACCTTCCCACATTTTTCAATGATTTGAAAAGGACCAATATAACGTGGTGCGAGTTTGCCTTTGACTCCAAATCTATTAACTCCTTTCATGGGTGACACTTTCAGATAAACATAATCTCCCACTTTAAACATCAAGGGTCTACGTCTTTTATCTGCATAACTCTTCTGTCGAGACTGAGCAACTTTTAAATTCTTTTGTATCTGCCTAACCTTTTCTTCCGTTTTCTTCACCAGATCAACTCCATAAAACCATCTTTCTCCTGGTTCTGACCAGTTCAACGGAGTTCTGCACCTGCGGCCATACAATGCTTCAAACGGTGCCATTTTGATACTCTCTTGGTAACTGTTATTGTATGAGAATTCTGCTAACGGTAAACATTCATCCCATTGATCTTGATAGGTGAGAGCACAAGATCTTAACATATCTTCCAAAATTTGATTTACTCTTTCAGTCTGTCCCCCAGTTTGTGGATGATAGGCTGTGCTGTAAAGAAGTTTAGTACCTAATGACTTTTGAAACTGTCTCCAAAATTGCGAAACAAACTGAGTACCCCTGTCAGTAACAATTGTTTTGGGTATTCCATGTAAACTCATAATCCGAGCAACATATATTTCTGCATATCGAGATGCTCTATAGTCAACCTTCATAGGTACAAAGTGAGCTGACTTAGTCAAACGGTCCACAATGACCCAAATTGAATCAAAGCCTCTTGAGGTCTTGGGTAACCCAGTAATGAAATCCATACTGATATCTTCCCACTTCCAGGATGGAATGGGCAAGGGTTGTAACATTCCTGCCGACTTCAGGTGTACTGCCTTCACTTTACAACAAGTATCACATCTAGCAACATACTTAGCAATCTCAATTTTCATTTTGGTCCACCAGAATCTCTGTTTCAAATCTTGGTACATCTTATTACTCCCTAGATGAATAGAAAACCTTGTACTATGTGCTTCATAAAGAATGAGCCGACGTAACTCTGGAACCTTTGGGACCACCAGCCGGTTCTTAAACCATAACACATCTGCCTCATCAATACTGAAATCTGTCTGTTGACCAGTTCTAACTTTTTCTTTGATGTGAGTGATTCCGGAATTTGTTCTCTGAGCAGATACAATCTGATCTTTGAGTGTTGATTCTACTGTGACACTAGTCAGCTGACCTTGTTGAATTATTTCAATATTCAACTTTTCCAATTCGTAACACAAACTGTAATCCATTGGCTTCACAGTCGTACAATTGCAATGATTCTTTCTACTGAGTGCATCAGCAACTACATTCGCTTTTCCAGGGTGATAGTGTACTTCTAAATCATAATCCTTTATCAACTCAAGCCACCTTCTTTGCCTCATATTCAATTCTGACTGAGTAAAGATATACTTTAAACTCTTGTGATCTGTATACATGTGGCAAGTATTACCTAACAAGTAATGACGCCATATTTTTAATGCATGAACCACAGCTGCTAATTCAAGATCATGTGTCGGATAATGTTCTTCATGGCGCTTCAACTGTCTTGAGGCATAAGCAATGACTTTGCCTTCCTGCATCAATACGCAACCAAGGCCAATACCCGAGGCATCACAGTAAACATCAAATGGCTTTTCTATATCTGGCTGTGCCAAAACTGGAGCAGTTGTCAATGACTTCTTTAAAATTCTAAAAGCTTTCTCACATTCTGTAGACCATATGAACTTAGTTTGATTCTTCAACAACTCTGTGATTGGCTTGGCTACCTTTGAAAAGTCAGGTATGAATCGACGGTAATAACCCGCCATTCCCAGAAAACTTCGGACTTCATGAACTGAGATTGGTGGCTTCCAATTCAGAATATCTTTCACCTTGCCAGGATCTACTGCTACTCCTTCGGCTGACAACACATGTCCTAAGAATTGCACTTCTTTTAACCAAAACTCACATTTACTGAACTTGGCATACAATTGATGATCTCTCAGACGAGTCAGAACAACTCTGAGATGCTCAACATGCTCTTCTTCACTTTTGGAGTATACTAGAATATCATCAATAAAAACAACCACAAACTTGTCAAGTTCTGGCATGAAAACTGAATTCATCAGATACATGAAATGTGCCGGTGCATTAGTGAGACCAAAAGACATAACTAGGTACTCATACAGTCCATATCTGGTGGTGAATGCAGTCTTTGGAATATCTTCAAGTCGAATCTTAATTTGATGGTATCCTGATCGAAGATCGATCTTTGAAAATACCTTTGCCCCTGCAAGCTGATCAAAGAGCAGATCAATGCGAGGCAACGGATATTTATTCTTAATGGTTACTTCATTCAGCGGTCGATAGTCAACACACATCCTTAAAGTCTGATCTTTCTTCTTGACAAAAAGAGCTGGACATCCCCATGGTGAGGAACTGGGTCTGATAAAACCTTTATCACGTAACTCTTGCAATTGATCCTTAAGTTCTGCTAATTCATTGGGTGGCATTCTGTAAGCTCTCCGGGATATTGGGGCAGTACCCGGTTTTAACTCAATCACAAACTCTACATCTCTGTCTGGTGGCAGACCTGGTAGATCATCTGGAAACACGTCTGGAAATTCACAGACTACCGGTATATCACAAATCTCCTGTACTGAAGTTGCACATACCCTTTCAACTGTTCTCTTTGGGATAGGAAGTTGGATAAGAAGATGAGATTTATTATCTGACAGGTTCAACCTTATAGTTCTGTGCAGTGCATCTATAAGGGCTCCTCTTTGGTACATCCAATTCATACCCAGAATTACATCTATATCCTGTTTCTGTAATATTGTCATTGAGGTAGGGAATATATGCCCACCTAACTCTATAGGTACGTCACGTACCATCTCCTTAGTACACAGTCGTCCCCCGGGCGACTGGATAAAGAAATCTTCTTGTGTTCCCACAATTGGAATGTCATGCCATCATAACAGGTTCTCCCTCTGGGATTGCACTTGCTTGAGTATAGAATACACGTCCGGTCTTCCTCTTCTCACCCTTACCCTTCTGAACATTCAGATTATTATTCTTGCTCTGGAGTTGTTGCTGTTGTGGTACGGGAGCTCTGGGATAATTGGGATTGTACTGCCTTGGATATGGGCAGTCCTTGGAAAAGTGACCTGGCTTTCCACAGTTGTAGTAGGGAAAGTTATGGGTTACCGAAGTCTGGTTTCGAATACCAGGGGCATTCGGCTGTTGTAAAAATTGCGGGGTTGCGGCAGGACGGAAAAACGTCTGCGGCTGAGCTTGGTATTGCGGTGGACGATAAGTTGGGCGGAAATGGTTCTGAGGGTGATAAACAAACTTATGGTGCTTCTTAATGCCGCCAGACGGACTTAAAAACACTGGCTTCTTTTTCTTCAACTCTTTGTGCAGTCGGGACTTCTCTTCTGACGCAATAGCCACATTGACTATCTCATGGTAAGTGGCATTATAGCAGGTAACTAATGCTTCCTGGATTATGGTACTCAAACCTCTCATGAACCAACTTGACTATCTCATGTGTTGTAAGCATTTCACTTCCTCTTTAGATAACATGGTCAAATCGCCACTAGGAGGTGAAATGCTCACATCTACAATCCGCTCAATATCAGGACCCATGGCCCTAAATACATCAAGCACACTAGCGGACCAAGATGCATAATTTGAGCCATCTAAAACTAAAAGTTCTAGAGATACCTCCTCACTTGTCGACATCATCTCTCAAGGCGGTTAAGCCTGAAATTGAGAGCCTAGCTCTGATACCACTTGAAAGGACCTTGATGTCGCCTAGAGGGGGGTGAATAGGCGTGTCTAAAAATTTCTACACAAAACTCGAAGTCACTTGTTAGCAACTGTCGGAAGTCCTGACAGTTCAGGTCGGAACTCCCGACGTCGTCAGCAGTTCCGACGCAAGCTGTCAGCAGTCCCGACGCCTACGGGGAATGAACTTCAAGTGCTCAAATAAACTTTGTGAAGCCAATAACTTACAACCCCACTTTCTAGTGGTAAGGTAAAGATGTTAGCTCACTTCCTTGATGCCAAGATGCCTCCAAACGTAGATCAGGACCAAACCCTAGAATCACCACAAAACCAAGTATAGCAATGCAAAACACAAGAACACAAGTGAGATACCGATTTATCCCGTGGTTCAGCTCGCCACTAAGGCTTGCCTATGTCCACGTTGTTGAGGAAGCCACACAGGCTTTTCGAGTCTCTTTCAACCCTATCCTCTCAAGTCAAGAGAGCAATCTCTTGAGATGAGGGGTGATTTCACTAGATGATTGGGGTGATTACAAACCTCCCGGGGCTACCACACGAGTTGGAAGCTCCACGGGCGACGCCTAGCCGGCTAGGGTTCCAAGAACCCAAGAGTAACAAATGCAAATCCAACCGGCTTGACGAAGAAATCAAGTGCTCAAGCTTTCTTTGATGTTTCTCTCACCAAATCTCTTCTCTCAACTCAAACTCTTTCAAGATTTGAAGCTAGGAGCAAAGAGGAGAGAAGAGAGAGGCTTTTGGGTGCTAGGAGGCACTTCTCTGAAGTTTGGGGCGTGAGAGAGTGAGTGGGCAACGGTTAGAAATGAGGGGAGAGCTATTTATACTCTTTGTAGAAATCTAACCGTTCAGATCTACGTCGGGACTACTGACGTAGATCTCGGGACTGCTGGCCTTTAGAGAAAACACTGTTCATGCAAGGTTAAAAACACTGCGCAAAGGTCAACGTCGGGACTTCCGACTTACGTCGGAACTGCTGACCGTTGGGACTTTCGACGTACGTCGGGACTTCCGATGCAGTAGTCAGCAGAGCAAGCCGATGGGCCTAGCGTCGGGACTCCTGGCGAGGGTCGAGACTCCTGACCGTCGGGAGTTCCGACATACGTCAGGACTTCCGACGTCCTTAGTCACCGCACAGGCTAAGTGACTGAACGTCAGGACTCCCGGCGCAAGTCAGCACTTCCGACCGTCGGGACTCCCGACATACGTCGGGACTTCTGACACCAAAAGTCACTAAAACTATTCTATGTGCTCGTGAGGTGCTAGAGTGTCTCTCTTATAATTTAGTTTTAATACTTGAGCACTCTATCTTCCTCAAACCAACTAGATTGACATCCCCCTTTATAGTGCGACATAGCCTAAACTCAAGATCAAAAGAATATTACCAATTTTAACCACTTGAGTCTTCAATGTCTTCATATGTCACTTTTTCTCAATATCACTTCATAAGGGGACGCAATCAACTTCATCTTCTCTCTTTGAGCAAGTACAGCTTGAGCATGTGACTTGAACCATTTCAACACATGTGAGTTCAATCCTTGGCTTCAAGTCACTTCCACTAATGATTTGATCATCAATACAATATGACTCCTTATGGCTCAATTAGTACCTCGACTCAATGCAAGTACTCTCTTCTTCACCTTAGCCATGGTACCTCGGTCTACAAGCCATTGCTTGCCCTTCATCTTCGCTTAGTCCCTCGAAGCCCTTTCCTTGCTATCTTCACCCTATCGAGCCATACTCAAGTCACATCATATTAAGAATCCACTGAAAAACCATTTCTTTAATATTGTGATCCTTATTGCTTGAATATCTTCTTGATATGAATGTTGAGATCAATCAAGCTTGATATGTGAAATATCATATGGTTTGCCTTCTTGTTGAACCTATATATACTTCTCATTTCACAATCCACAAGTTATGCAATAAACTCAATTTCTTGTTCAACACTTTGCAAACTTTGTCAGATCTTTAATGGCGTTGTCATTCAATTCACCAAAACCCACTAAAGGGCTAGATGCACTTACAGTTTGTTCCAAAGATTAGAATATCATCAACATATAAACATAATATAACAGATTGACCCCCACCATGTCAATAATACACACACCTATCAGCTTCATTAACAGCAAAGCTCGCACCAGTTAAAGTAGTGTCAAACTTCTCATGCCATTGTTTAGGTGCTTGTTTCAAGCCATACAAAGACTTCAGTAATTTACACACCTTCTGCTCTTCACCTTTTACTACAAATCCATCTGGCTGATCCATATAAATCTCCTCGTCCAACTCTCCATTAAGGAAAGTTGTATTCACGTCCATTTGATAAACGAGAAGACCATACGAGGCAGCCAGAGAAAGTAGCACTCGAATAGTGGTCATTCTAGCAACAGGTGAATAAGTATCAAAGAAATCCTCGTCTTCCTTCTGGGTATAACCCTTAGCCACAAGCCGAGCCTTGTACTTGTCAATAGTACCATCAGGCCTAAGCTTCTTCTTGAACACCCACTTACATCCAATTGGTTTACAACCAAAAGGTAGCTCAGATAACTCCCTAGTTCCATTAGAAAGAATCGAGTCCATCTCACTATGAATAGCTTCTTTCCAATCATCTGCATCTAGAGATGCGTATGCCTCTGTAATAGAGGTAGGAGTATCGTCCACAAGATACACAATGAAATCATCACCAAAGGATTTTGCAATCCTTTGTCTCTTGTTCCTCGCAGGAACTTCATTGTCATTCTCCTCAAGGACTTCTTCAGATGGTTGCTCAAATGACTCAATAGAAGATTCAATAGGTACAGTAAAATCAGGAGTTATCTCAGAGGAAAATCTGGCATTACTACACATATCTTTCATAGGGAATATATTTTCAAAAAATATAGCATCACGAGATTCAAAAATTATATCCACATGCATATCAGGAACTTCAAATTTTACTACTAAAAATCTATAGGCAATGTTATGGTGAGCATATCCTAGAAAGACACAATCCACAGTCTTCGGTCCAAGCTTACACTTCTTAGAAATTGGGACATTGACTTTCGCCAAACATCCCCACGCGCGCAAGTATGAAAGTGATGGTTTCCTTCTAATCCAATTCTCATATAGAGTTGTCCCTTTATTTTTGTTTGGAATTCTATTCAGGATATGACTCGCAGTCAATAGAGCTTTCCCCCACCATGCCTTAGATAGACCAGCAGTGTCTAATATGGCGTTCACCAAGTCAGTCAGTGTGCGGTTTTTCCTCTCGGCAATCCCGTTTGATTCGGGCGAATAGGGAGCTGTCCTCTCATGAATAATACCATGTTCCGTACAGAACTCATCAAATAATATAGGAAAATATTCACCACCACAATCTGACTTTAGATGTTTAATTTTTCTCTCTAGTTGATTTTCAACTTCAGCCTTATAGATTTTAAAGTAGTCTAGCATTTCATCTTTAGTTTTAAGCAAGTAAACATAGCAAAATCTAGTTGCATCATCAATTAAAGTCATGAAATATCTCTTTCCACCTTTTGTCAACACACTATTCATTTCACAAAGATCAGAATGTATAAGTTCTAGAGGTGCCAAGTTTCTCTCCTCCGCTGCCCTATGAGGCTTTCGAGATTGCTTAGATTGCACACAGCTATGGCACTTAGAACCTTTGGCAATAGTGAGATCTGGAATTAAATTCAGGCTAGACAAACGTGACATCAATCCAAAGTTAACATGACATAAGCGAGAATACCAAACACTCGAATTATCATTAATCATGCCACAAATATAATTCACTGACTTATTACAAAAATCTGTCAAAGATAGGCGGAACAAGCCCCCGCAATCATAGCCTCTACCAATAAATTGTCCATGCTTAGACATGACTACTTTATTAGACTCTAACACTACCTTAAACCCATCTCTCAATAGAAGGGAGAAGCTAACAAGGTTCTTGCGAATAGTAGAGACATGTTGTATGTTCTTCAGTTGCACGATCTTTCCCGAAGTAAACTTTAGATCTATCGTACCAACACCACGAACAGAAGTATGTGACTCATTCCCCATCAGGACGGAGAAACCTTAGAGCCCCTGGTAAGAAGAAAACAAACAGATATCAGCACACACGTGAATATTAGCACCTGTATCAATCCACCAACTTGGAGATTGAAACACTGAAAGTACAGTAGGAAAATTACCATACCCGTCATCAGCACTGCTAGCAATCACGAGGTGAACTTTCTTTTTCTCTTTCTTGTCCGCTCGCTCCGGACAATCTTTAGCAAAATGACCTAGCTCTCCACACGCGAAGCAAGGTAGCTCTGCTTTGTCTTTCTTCTTCTTAAAGGCAGTATTTTATTTGGCATTGAAAGCAGGTTGCTTAGGTTTTCCCTTATTCTTGCCATGGTTTCTCTGGACAAAGTGGGCGCTAGATTTTTCCTCGTTCCCCTTCTCAATGTTATCTTTAGCCCGAGCTTTTTCCTCGACATGAAGAGATGCTATTAGGTTTTCAACTGATATTTTCTGTCTCTTGTGTTTAAGACTTGTGGCAAAATTCCTCCATGAAGAAGGCAATTTAGCAATAATGCACCTAACCACAAACTCATCGGGTAAGACACATTTAAGGAGTTCAAGTTTCTTAGCCATGCGCTGAATCTCATGAGCTTGCTCGATTACTGATTTGTTAGTAACCATCTTGTAGTCATAAAAGCTCTCCATGGTATACATCTCTTTGCCTGCATCTAAAGCACCATGAGTAGCATTCAGATGATCCCATAGAGCCTTTGTGTCTCTTAAGTGCATCATAGAATCAAATAGATAATCTGAAAGCACATTACACACAGCTCCCATAAAGATATCATTAGCTTCCTAGAATTTTCTCTGATCTTCATCAAATATGTTTCCCTCAGGCATGCCATCTTTGACCCAGAAAACTTTCATGGCAGTAAGCCAATCAGTGACATTAACAGACCACCTTTTAAAATGCGTACCAGAAAACTTTTCCGGCCTCAGCGCGTCAACAAAACTAGCCATAGATAATTCTGGAAACGACCTATTATAAGGTTTTTGGATTGTTAAAGAGTTAGGCAATTTCCAGATTAAAAGCATGATTAAATCTAGAACATAAATCATGGCAAATATATAAACTAGATTAAACATGTATGGCATACTAGTATAGCAGATCAACATATTTCACAGCATCAACATGACAAGCATTGATAGTCTAGCAGATAAATTAGATTGTACGTACGTAAAGATTAGATCAAGAGAATTATACCTTTCAATTATAGTAGTAGTAGATGGTGTTGAAGATGTGGCTGGCGGTGGTGATGGAGCGAGATCGCTGATGTCGATGTTGTCGATGTTGAAGTCGTCGTCGAAGTCGTCGATGAGAGACGGAGGAGTATTCTTGATGATGATCCCGCGAGCTCTAGCACGACGAAGCCGACACGCTGATGCACCCTTTGGAAGGCGAGCCGTTGTGGAAGCTTTGGGAGCAGTCGCGCGAAGAACGCTTCCCAAAAATCTTATTCGCCTTCTTCCGGTGCAGGATCGCAAAGACGATGGTTCCGGAGACCTGCTCACCCGGTCACCGGTGCACGCAAGCGATCGGGTTGGAGTAGTTATAGCGGCGGCGCAATAGCGAGAAGAGGCAAAAACCCTATCTCAACTGGATACGTTTTGGCGTGGCCGGCAGGTTGCTTATATAGTGCTGTCCAACCAATCTCGTGTCGCGGTCACGATCTAAATTGATTTAGGACTCTTAATTTGTAACCGATTAGGACTCATGCAACTTGAAGGCCAAGAAACCAAAAAACGAAAACAGCAAAAGGAGATCGCGCTCCCGTAAGGCGAGGAGCCAGATTTTGGCGGACCATTCACGCTGGTGCCGCGCACCCACGCCCCCCGCCTGCCGAGGCAAGCGCGCACGCGTGTGGACATCTCTTACTCCTCCTCACACTAGACTTGAGGAAGTAGAGAGGACTTCCATATTTAAGTATGACTACCTCCACTTCAACAAGTAAGGTGGTACTAAAGAGTTTTCATATCCCCTCTTGCTCACATGAATGGGTCTTTGAGATTTATTAGGAATTTCACAATTGATTATTGGGTCAAGCCCATATAAATTCCAACAGAAATGTTCTTTCTCGATACATAACATTTTATAGGTCAACCCAATTTGTTTCTTCATATTTGGGAATACGGACTATAGGATTCATATTCCTTTTTATGATATATGTATCATGCATTTATATGGATTTGTTTTTCTTTCCTAAGAGCAGGTTTTAGTCTAACTATGGCCAATTATCTAATGAATAGGAAAAAGGTCTTCTAAACCTTTGGTATATGATCAATTCAAATCCTATTTAGATGCCATTTTTTTTATCTTGCATCATTCAAATGAAAAATGTTTCAAAACGATTCCACACCCGCGGGAAATATTTGGAGCCAGTATCGAATCGAAACAGACTTGCAACCTTTAGATCGTGGACACGTTGGTGCTGGCCTGGTGGGTGGGCCTAAGGATTCGACGCTGGCGCTACAAATAGCTCCACCAGATGCACTTGCTCGACCAAGCCCAACTAAATAGCCCCGATGCATCCCGCTCGCGGGCCTGCGGGCCTGGCCAGGGCCAATAAGCTAATCAGGCCAAGTCCCAAACATAGCACCACGCGCGGCCTCGTCAGTCGTCACCACCGATGTCGACTTGCACAGCAGCGCGAACCCGCAGGGCCGAACAAATACGATTATATTTTTTTAGTGTAATAAAATATATATAATTATATATTTTAATAAATTTTTTTTAAAAAATCTATACTATTTCTAATTAAAATTATCATATTTTAATAAAAAATAGATAAAATTAATATTTTTGTATTATAAATATAAATATTTATATATGTATTTAAATAAATCTACTGTGCTGGGCCCGGTACCTGCTAGCCCCCTGTTCCGTCTCTGCGCACGGAAGGTGTGGTCCTTGTGTGCTCACTCACGATTGTTTCGCCCCAACACAGCATCGTTATACAATTTATTAATTTAGAGCCGCAAAGATTTTGTTGGCGCTACATCACTCATGTGATGGCTTGGTCCTTCGAGCCTAAGCTTGTGTCGTGATCCTCGTCTTGCACTTTTGTTATGAGGCTACAAAAGTGAGGGTTCCTGCTACAATGACACATATTTTAGAACGGAGATAATATACAATAGCCATCAATTAAATTTTAGCCATTCTCCAATCAATTTTCTATACAGAATTAATTGTTCATTATATCTAGCATTTATTCGAATCTTAGTGTTTCTTTAATTTAGTTGAAATAAGGGCATGTTTGGATCCATTAGCACTAAAAAATAGATAGCTAATAAGTAATAGATGCTAATTTTTAGCAGGCATTGTTTGAATCCACCTGCTAAAAGGTGTTTGATAGTGAACTGAAGGTGCAAATAAATTATTAACATCTATTAGCAACTCTAAACTTGCTAATGGAATTAACTACCCTGTTTGCTTGAGCTTATCAGCGCTTATTCAACAGTGTTTTTCTCTCACAACAGCATTAGCCAGCCAGAAACCATCCGACGAACAGGGTGAATATTAGCAAACCTTCAACTAATAATTAACAGGTTTATTATTAGCAGATCTGACTAGTACTGATTTTATCTACAGTACTACATAATTTTCAGTGCTAAGAGAACCTCCAACATATATGCTATCTTTGTTGTGTATGCTAAATTTGGAATTTTTGAGGAAAAATGAGCTCCAACAGGTATGCTATCTAGTTTGCTAAATTAGCAAGTTGGGTATCCCTGAAACTTCGCTCGGCATAGAAAGCAAGCCTGCGACGCTCGCCATCCCCGAAATAGCTCGCCACATCTGCTTGCCCGTGCACGCACGCGCCATCCTTCCCGCGCGCAGAGAAGACTTTCCCGCGCGCTGAAGTTTCCCATCGTGGGGATCCAGCTCGACCCGCTGGATTCCTCAATTCCCCATCCCGTCCATCGCCTTCTCCTCTCAACCGCTCCTGCCGCCGCCGCCGCACAACCACAGCTGCTAATCGCGGCCCGCTCCGAATTGCCCTTTTCCTCTTTGCCGTGAGCCGCTTCCTCATGGACAGGTCGCTTCCTCCGAATCGCTACACCGCCGCATCGCGGGATCAGCTTCGTCATGGACAGGCTCCGTCAAGCGCCAAGGAGATCCCAACTGCTCCGCCCTATTATCCCAACATCACGCAGATGGGAGCAACAGGCGGATGGGTGCAACATCAGGCGGATGGGCAGCTGTTGGGATGGGAGCAGCAGGCGGATGGGAGATCCCAACTGCGCCAGGGAGATTACAACTCATCTTCGTCGATCCCGACAGCCGGTGGATGGGAGCAGCAGGACTCAGCGGTGCTCCCTTGGTTGGAGAATGCAGCGCAAGGAGGTCTGCGGCGACGAGTCCTTGCACCGAACAGTTCTGTTGCTGCTTTGTCGAACCCATTCCTCGACGTGTGCTCCGGTGAGTCTAATTCAGTACGTATCTCTCACTGTCGTTTAGGAACTGTACGTGGTCCATGCTTGATGGTTTAGTGTTTACAGTCTTAATAGTTTATAGAGCCTCTTTGGCATGGCTTCAACCGGCTCCGGCTCATCTCGCTGGCACTGTAGCAGCACTGTAGCATGGAGCCGGTTTTCTCTCCCCTCTTTTCTCCTCTCACTGACACCACCGGAGCCAGAGAAGCTCGTTTTTTGGGCTCCCCCGGCTCCGGCTCCTATGTGCTACAGTGGCGCTACAGTGGAAGAGCCGAAGCCGGCGAGAGCCCTCCCAAAGAGGCCCATAGTTGGCAGGGAACTCATCAACAGCCCCATATGATTGGTGATATGCAGGTTTTTTTGAGTGGTACAGGATTGCAGAGTTGTGTGTGTGTTAGAGGATTGCAGGTTATTGCAATTAAATTGCAGTGAAGTGACTTGACAAAGTTCCGTCATGGGCAGTCTATTTTCTAAACTTCACTATAAAAGATGTACACAAATGGATGTAGAAAAGGTTAGTTCAGTTGAAAGTAGCAAGCCAACCAACTAAGATCAAACATTTTAGTTGCTTGCATCATGGATGAGTTTGACTTATTTTTAGTTCTATACTTCAAGCAGCTTTGGTTTCCATCCTAAGAAAGTTCAGACGACTACTACTACTTGCGCTCTACCATTGCTGGTTGAATGATGCACAATGGCAGCCGTAGGCAGTAGCACAGATCAATGTGAACTTGTGGCGTTCAAATTCAAAGCTGCAGTAGTACATCTAAACTTTTTGAGAAAACTCTGTGTGTTTTGAACTGAAAAATGTGTGAAATTTTCTCATAGTAGTACAGCGTCTTTGAAACATCATACATGGCTGGTTATTTCAGCACATCTGGTACCACCTCGTTTAATAGTGCAAGCACATTGGTGCCTTTCCTGAAAGTAGCACATTTGGTACTACCTTGTTTAATAGTGCAAGCACATTGGTGCCTTTCCTAAAAGAATCTGTACTACATCTGGACAAACACACCTTCTCAGACCGCAGAAAATTATTAGGCTATAATTTGTAGTACATCTGGGCAAGCACACCTTCTCAGTCTGCAGAAAATTATTAGGCTATATTTTATACTACATCTGGACAATGCACTTTGTGTTTTGTTCCTTGTTCATTTCATCATCTAATATATTCCTTGAGTTTTGTTTTTACAACCCAAATGGATTCAGGAAAACCTTTGACTGACATGATTATGGAAGGTTTCACTCTAGGTGGAGTGTCTAACAATATCTCACCTCACAATGAAATACAAGCACGCGATGAGGTCCCTGCTGCGGTCGAAGGAAATAAAAGAAGGTCCAAAAATTTCACTGTTAAAGAGGACGGGATGTTGGTGTCAGCATGGGTAAATGTGAGTTTAGATCCTGTCAGAGGAGTCAGTCAATCAAAAGATACCTATTGGAAAAGAATACATGATTACTTTCATTCAAAAAAAGGATTTTGAATCTGATCGCACACAAAGCTCTCTAATGAGTCTGGTCTAGTATACTACATGACTGCAACATATTTGCTAGTTGTGTTTCCAAAGTAGAGGCCCGAAATCAGAGTGGTGCATCTGTTGATGACAAGGTTAGACGACGTACCTTCACATGCTAATTTTCTATATGTTTTTGCTGAATCTCATATGTCATCTTTGTTTCTCATTGCAGCAAGCAAATGCATTAACTATGTATAAGAATGACGACCCATTCCACATGACTTTTCAGTACATACATTGCTGGAAAATACTCAAAGACCATTAGAAGTAGACGAATAGGCGCATGCCAACTGGACTTTAGAAACCATTCAGCAAAAAGCAAAAGATCACTGCTGATTCAACTCCTGCTACTGATGCACCAGACCCTGTCACTGGTACTGTAGCTGAGACTGAAACCACAATAACCACAGTGGAGAGGCCTATAGGGACTAAGAAGGAAAAGCTAAAATTAAAGCAGCGTTCGAGCATTGAAGCTTTGGATTATTTATTGGCAAAGAAGAAAGAGGTGGATGCTGAGAAGGAGTTGAAGAAAGAGGAGAGGGGGTTGAAGAAACTAAGAGATGTGCCAAAAAGACCCTTGCTTTGCAGGAAGAAAGGATAAAACTTGACAAAGAAAAAATTGATTTTGATCGAGATCGAGAAGAAGAAAGAATTATAAATATTGATATGAGCACCATGTCAACCAGACAGCAACAGTTCTATGATGATCAACAGAAAAAAAATACTTGCAAGACGGCTTGGAAATTAGTAGTACCATGATCTTCAATTTTTAGATTTGGGCATAGTGTGAGACATGTTTAATTTTCTGAAACATTTTAGTTCACAGCATATCGGATTGATTAATGTTCTTGCATGAACCTTGTTATCTATATTATTCTGTAAAGGAGCTGCTTTTGACGTTTGCACCATCACAAATATATTTGGGCTTCTGACGTTGCATTTGATCTCTGGAACCTACTGTAGCCTATCTGACAATACGTAGAAGTGCAAGAAGCTCTGAAGTGAGCCTACTTGATGCAGGAATGGGAGAGGCTTTGGCATGCAGGGCTGCAGTGAGACTAGCACAGCGCTTGGGGCTGCAGCGTGTTGAGTTAGAAACAGGCTATCTCGAGCTTGTTCAGTAGGAGAGTTCGCTTTTATATGTTAATCGGTCTTGTAATAAAGTAGCTCATGTATTAGCGAAACAAGTTACGAACACACAGCAGTCGGAGATGTGGCATGAAACACCGACATGTGTGTGTGACTTGGTTTTGTATGAGACTCAGTTCTCTTCAATATAAATGAAAGGCAAGCAAGATAGTCCTAGGGTTCCGGCTGCGTTCCTCTTCTGCATGAAATAGTCATCATACTCCTCAACGGCCTTCATTATGCATACAAATACATGACGCCGCATTCGAAACTTATGACATCAGATAAAAAAATTATTCAGACCTTAATGCATACACTAAACATAAGGTAATAAAATATGAGAAAATTAACCTGCGCCTGAAATAGCTCGGTCCATATGTAGGATTATCTGAGAAATAATCTTCATACAATCTGCAGTGTCCCGACTGCCTATCACGATTCACAACTCGATGTCCCTCTACGGAACCATGATGGCATGCTGGATTGGTAATGTCCGATACTACTATATGTGCTGCCGCAGTATATACCTTATCATCGTCATCATCATCCGACGACGATGACGACGACGAATCCATCAGCTCATTAACTACATCTTCAAATTCCATTATGGACCTTTGATTAGCCTGATCGAACACCTACAGATGAACGAGGTGATGATCGAACACCTACAGATGAATCTGCTCATTGACACGTGACCGAAAATATGAACATACGTGATCGCCGGCAAGATGAACATCTCCTGGTGACCTAAAGATGAACATACGAGTCAGAAAACTTACACGGTAACAGCAGCCCGTCGTCGGCAAGATGAACGTCTCCTGGTGGTGGATCGGAAGCCGAAACCTGGGCAGGACGCGTGGTGACGTCGCCGCTAGGATGCACAGGGATCGCCAGATCGGAGTCTCTTAGTCATATTGACACGAAGCCGCACGCCGCCGTGGGATGAGTCTGTGCTTCCTATTCACGCGCGAGGAACAGGTCTGAGGCTCCGAGCCGATGGGAATCGGCCGGTAGTTAGGTGACGTGGCATGTTTTTAATATAGCATACGAGAAATAGCCAGCCTCTTATGAAACTCTTCTTTTTTGAGAAGTCTTGTATTTTATAAAATTACTAAATTATAAGATTTAGCTATCAATTTTATCATATCTCTCGGAGATGCTATCCATACCGGCATTATTACTATCGAGCTGTTTGGGTGTGCCAATGGAAACGCAAACGTAAATGAAATGGATCTGCGAACGTTGCCGGCGGGAATGAACTTGAGCTGGCTGGCGAATGAAATTGTTTACGTTTGCGTTACTGTATGAGAAACCAAGGCCTGCCAAAGTTTTGGGGCAAACTTTATATAGTAAATGTCGTGTCACACTGTAGCAATTTTGTTTTTATTTGGTAATAATTGTCTGAACATTGATTAATTAGGCTTAAAATATTCGTCTCGCAAAGTACAACAAAACCGTGCAATTAGATTTTAATTTTATCTATATTTAGTACTCTATATATATGCCGGCATTTTGATGTGACGGAGAATATGAATTTTGCATAGTAAATTTGGTGGCCAAACTTTATCATCTAAGGGCTTGTTTAGTTGGTGAAAAAGTTTGGGTTCGGCTACTGTAGCACTTTTCGTTTTATTTGGCAATTTGTGTCCAATCATGGACTAATTAGGCTCAAAAGATTTGTCTCGTGATTTACAACTAAACTGTGTAATTAGTTTTTTTCTTTCGTCTATATTTAATACTCCATGCATGTGCCGCAAGATTTGATGTGACAGATACTGCAGCACTTTTTGGGTTCACTTTGTGTGAACTAAACAAGCTCTAAACATGGCCCAAACACCTCGTAATAATGGACCGGCATTTATGATCCACCCCATCACGACAGGAGCAGTGATGGCCATGGATTGGACGGAGAAGCCAATCACTTGTACCTTGAAGGCAACCCGGCGGCCGTCGAATTTTAGCAGCAGGGTTCCACAAAAACCATCCAATCCTCTCTGATCCACTATGCGGTTCATCTTCATCATCAGCCGCAACAAACCAAAACAAAACCATTTTACCGCATCCATCAGCATCACGATGTCTATCTCTATTTCCCTGCAATTCTATTCGATTCTTCGATACAACAACAACGACGCCTTTTGTCCTCAGAATTTTTATTTTAGCGGAAATGCGCCAGATAAAATACTCGTAAATGTTAGTATTTCGCATTATCCGCGAGTGAAGAAAAGGCCCAATCGAAATATATAAATAAGGCAGTGTTTAGTTCCTTCAAAATTCTAAAAATTTTACAAGATTCTCCGTCACATTAAATCTTTGGACGCATGCATGGAGCATTAATGTAGGTAAAAAATAACTAATTGCACAGTTTGTCTATAAATGTCGAGACGAATCTTTTAAGCCTATTTAGTCCATGATTGGATAAATTTTACCAAATAACGCCCTTGTTTAGTTCCCAAATTCAACCCCAAATTTCACTATGCAAAAAGAAGATTCTCATCACATCAAAATACCGGCACATGCATGGAGTACTAAATGTAGATGAAATTTAAAACTAATTGCACAGTTTTATTGTACTTTGCGAGACGAACATTTTGAGCCTAATTAGTCAAAATTTGGATATTTTTTACCAAATACAAACGAATCACTACAGTGCACATTTAATACGCACTGTAGCGAACTGTTCCAAATCGGGGGTGCCCGATTTTGGAACTGAACAAGGCCAACAACGAAAAGTGCTACAAAAACTTTACACACACTTTACAACCATCTAAACACACCCTAAATGAATAAATAAAAAATAGGGTATAATAATTGCACAGTGACAAATGAATCAATCAATCGTCATAGCCTAGGCCCCTCCGCCTACGCAGTGCCGCGAGGCTCGTCACGTGACGCAGTCGGGCCGCGCGCTCTCTCCGGGCCGGACGCCTCGCACCGCCGCTCGAATTGATGGACGCCGAGGCCGGCGTCGCCGGCGCCGACCAGCTGCCGGTAGGGGCGCCACACTCTCGTTCTCTCATTGCCGCGATTCCGCTCTCTTCCTCCTCGCTTGTTGTTGTGTTGGTCGACCTCGGGGTGGGCATGGATCAGCCGGTGGCCGGTGCGTGTGCCTCCGTCGCGATCGGGGTTGTCCTTGCGGGGGGCTCAGATTTTGGGGATTCCGGTGCAGGGGATCAGATCTCTCTCTCTCTCTCTCTCTCTCTCTCTCTCTCTCTCTCTCTCTCTCTCTCTCTCGTTTTTCTCTCTGATTCATTCGTCCCCTAGGTTCCAATCTGGAGGGTACAGTACTTAGTATCGTTCGATTTCTTCGCGATAAACGTTTCGGTTCTGTTGCGGCGACAATGGAGGTCGGTGTTGGTGGAGCAGGAAGCGGAAACTAGCCAGCTTATGCGATTTGATTTGGATCGGAGATCACTGATGTTAACTGTTAAGCAGAGATGGGCATATTTCTATCACCAAGTTATTATACAAAGGGGCTGTTTAGTTGGCAAAATTTTTGGCGAAACACTACTGTAGCAGTTTCGTGGTTATTTGGTAAATATTGTCCAATCCTGGTCTAATTAGGCTTAAAAGATTTGTCTCGTCCATTTCGTCTAAACTGTGTAATTAGTTTTATTTTTATCTATATTTAATGTTTCATGCATGTGTTCAAAGATTCGATGTGACGGAGACTCTGAAAATTTTGGCAAAATTTTTGGCATCTAAACGGTGCCAAACATTCACTTAGTTGCATATATTATATACGAACCATTTCCCTTGTTGACCTTTTGGGTTACATAACAATAATTAATGAGCATTGTGCTACTAGCCTACTACTTTAGAGCACTGCTTTGAATACGCGGAGCATGATTCTTCTTCGCCGCGAAAATTTTTCCTAACGGCTGTCATTCTGCCTTGCGATTTCAGCGGAGGCAGTACTACATGAATCTGTTGCTTTTAGCTTACCAGAGCTTTGGTGTTGTTTATGGCGACCTAAGCACATCGCCTCTTTACGTTTATAAAAGTACATTCTCTGGAAAGCTCAGTCAGTACCAAGATGAGGAGACAGTGTTTGGTGTGCTTTCCCTGATCTTTTGGACCTTCACTCTGATTCCTTTGCTGAAGTATGTCACTATTGTCTTGAGTGCTGATGATAACGGCGAAGGTGCGTATAAAATCCCTTCCTAAACACCCTCTCTATCTTTTTATACCTGGATGGAATTACTATGTTGTAGTTCAACATGTGTATTGGCTAGCAACATTATTATGTAAGAAAAGCTAAGGCTTTATTGTTTATCATCCTGATGAGTCTTATATAAAACGAATATATCCCTTAACCTATCTTCAAAACTAGCGCTATCTTTGGCCACTTAGGACAATTGAATAAGAGCTGCCTACACTTTTGTAGGTGGACCATTTGCTCTCTATTCGCTCCTTTGCAGGCATGCAAAACTCAGCTTGCTTCCAAATCAACAAGCAGCCGATGAGGAACTATCTTCATACTACAGACATGGGTTTGCACCTCGCAATGGATCTTCGCCTTGGTTAAGAAGGTTTCTGGAGAAGCACAAAAAAATGAGAACTGTGCTTCTTCTCATAGTTCTTTGTGGCGCTAGCATGGTGATTGGTGATGGTGTCCTTACCCCAGCAATTTCAGGTGGATACTTACTACCACAGTAATCTATTTGATTGCCTCTCATGTTGAGCAAAACTGCAGTTATCAACCTCTTCTATATATTTATCATGCTTCATTCTGCTTGTTCTTTTCTTGCAGTCCTCTCATCTATGTCTGGATTACAAGTTCGAGCTACTGGTTTAGAGCATAGTAAGTACAAATCATCTGTGTGAACTCATAACTCTTGATGCAAAAATACTGGAAACACACCTGGTTGTTATGAGAGTACTAGCGGTTGCAAATTTCTAGCAATATGTAAATTCGATTGATAAATAGGAGTACAATAAATTTCTAAGACCCATACTTGTGTGCTCAAAATTATCACAAAACCACACATTTTGGAACCGTTATCATATAACTATACACATTTGCACATATTATCATAGAACATTAGTGGATGAACTAAAATGCTTGCATTTTTTTTCTGTACTTCTGTGTCTTTTATGAAGATTACCTTTTATCATTTATATATTGAGATTCTCTGGCATGCTTTTTAGAACCACAAGTTTACTTCAGAAGTTGATCCTTTTGTGTTTTACACGCAATTTGTGTCCTATACAGGTTCTGTAGTTCTCCTTTCGTGCATTGTGTTGGTTGGTTTGTTTGCCTTGCAACACCGAGGTACTCAGAAGGTTGCATTCATGTTTGCACCAATTGTCATCATCTGGCTGCTTTTCATTGGAGGAATCGGTTTATACAACATTCTTCATTGGAACCCAAATATATATCAAGCTCTCTCTCCATATTATATGGTTAAGTTCTTTAAAAGGACAGGTAAAGATGGATGGATTGCTTTAGGAGGGATCCTTCTTTCTATGACAGGTTAGTTACTATCAGCCCTACAGTGGGGTGATGTATCATGTTTGCCTTTCCCTTCCTGTTTTCTTATAACCTGACTGCCATTTAGGATTTAATCACCAGGTCCACTTTCCACTTTTCAGGCAGTGAAGCAATGTTTGCTGACCTTGGTCACTTTACGAGTGCATCTGTCAGGGTAAGTTGAACTATTATGATCCTCTGTCCATTAGAATTTTTTTCTCGAACCATGCAGGAGAGCTGCTCATCATTTCATTAAGAGAGAAAAGGTACAAAAACCGTGTTTAGAAAAACCAGACTTGAGGCCCCAAACACATACCCAAGACAGACTAAACAAAAAACTTACCCTGAAAAACTACATGACTGCCCGACCACACCAGTAACTAAACCCCCGGGGTCAGCGACCTAGCTAGGATCTGTCCATTAGAATTTCGACTGGAAAACATCCGGTTCTTTGGGTAATATCATTTTATGTTCTGTAACTCTATTTGGTGGTGAAGTGTGCTGTGTGATGAAGTAGACACGAAAAATGACTTGGATATAATGTTATGAACCTTAGTTCATATCGGGGATACGGAGAATAACCATTGCCAAGAGGAAGGCCGGGCAAAGTCAGCGTGGAGGGAGACTAGAATATTTGGGGGTAACTGGATTGTTTGTTGTTCATTGCTTGATTCAATCTCAACTGGTTACAGGGCATAAATAGAGGAGCTCAGCCCCTATAGACGCCCAGCCCTGGCTCCTTGTTTCTCTCCCCAACATTAACTCAAATCTCTCATTAACTCTAATCTATTCCCCAGACTCCAATTGCCATTGATTACAGCCGGCACGCCCTGGGATACTGTCCTGGCTGCATGCAGCCGGTCTCCGGCTGCCCCACATGACACATAATCTATATGTTTCCTTGTAAAGATATCAGCAAAGTTATTGTACTAAACAAATTATATAAAAGAAATTTATTTCAACATGCTCATTTTGAAAGGATATAACCTACATATTTGAGACACATCAGAAACCCAAAAGAAGCCAGCCTAGTTAAATGGGGAATTACAATTAGATTTTCTAATTGTCTGACTTGTTTGTAACTACAAGGTTGGTTGAACTGTGCACCTTCTTCTGAAAAAAAAACATGTTTTAAGTGTACAATTGTTTTCTCCTCGGTTCAGGTGGCCTTTATTACCGTCATATATCCATGCCTTATACTACAATATATGGGTCATGCTGCATTTCTGTCGAAGAACACATTTCACATGCCGACAAGTTTTTATGATACTATCCCAGGTTTGTGTCTCCTCCCTCACCCCAGCCCCTCTTTATTTTCTGGGACAAAGTGTAACTTAAGTTTGTCATGTCTTGCAGAACCTGTGTTTTGGCCTGTATTCGTGGTGGCCACACTCGCTGCAGTTGTTGGTAGCCAAGCTGTTATTTCAGCAACATTCTCCATTGTGAAACAATGCCATGCTTTGGGATGTTTCCCACGAGTGAAGGTTGTTCACACATCGAGGTGGATCTATGGGCAGATATATATTCCAGAAATAAATTGGATCCTTATGGTTCTCTGTGTCGCTGTCACTATTGCATTTCGTGATACTACTCTTATCGGCAATGCCTATGGTAAGCTTTTAGCATTGGTTCACAAGCATCGGGATCCTTCTTGTCTATATTTTTTTTAGAAAAAAAAATCCAGCATTCTCATGCACTGGGAGTCTAAGCACAGTAGTTTTTTCTTTCCGTGTTTCCAGGTATTGCCTGCATGACTGTTATGCTTGTTACTACATTCTTGATGGCATTGATAATCATCTTTGTTTGGCAAAGGAACATAATATTTGCCCTAGTTTTCCTGGTTTTCTTTGGATCCATTGAAGCTGTATATCTTTCGTCATCTCTCATGAAGGTTCCTCAGGGAGGATGGGTGCCTCTTGTGCTTGCTTTTATATTCATGTCAGTCATGTACATCTGGCACTATGGGTTAAGGAGGAAGTACCAGTTTGACCTACAGAACAAAGTATCAATGAGATCCATCTTATCTCTCGGTCCAAGCCTTGGCATAGTTCGGGTTCCTGGTATTGGATTGATTTACACAGAGCTGGTCACTGGAGTACCCTCCATCTTTTCACATTTTGTCACAAATCTCCCTGCCTTCCATGAAGTCCTAGTCTTTCTTTGTGTGAAGTCAGTGCCAGTGCCATATGTTTCACCAGATGAGCGATATCTTGTGGGTAGGATTGGACCTAAAGAATATCGGATGTACCGTTGCATTGTTAGATATGGTTACAAAGATGTGCAGAGAGATGATGACAATTTTGAGAACATGTTAGTTATGAGCATTGCAAAGTTTATTATGATGGAGGCCGAGGATGCTTCTTCTTCAGCAAGTTATGACATCGCTAATGAAGGAAGGATGGCAGTCATAACAACCACTGATGCCTCTGGCAGTCCATTGGCCATGAGAGATTTCAACGGCCTAGCTGACTCAATGACTACGAGGAGCAGCAAATCAGAAAGCCTTCGAAGTTTGCAATCCTCTTACGAGCAAGAATCCCCAAGTGTAAGCCGGCGCCGCCGTGTTCGCTTTGAGGTCCCAGAGGAGGATGACATGGGTCAGCAAGTGAAAGAAGAACTCATGACGCTAGTGGAAGCGAAACATGCTGGGGTGGCATACATCATGGGTCATTCTTATATCAAAGCTAGGAGGAGCTCAAGTTTCCTGAAGAAGTTTGCTATTGATGTTGGCTACTCTTTCCTCCGGAAGAACTGCAGAGGTCCATCAGTCACACTGCACATTCCACACATTAGTCTGATAGAAGTCGGCATGATCTATTATGTTTAGCGTAATGCCCATTGCCAAAGTTCACGTGGATACCCGGTTGGGACAAAAGCTTGGTAAGTTCTCGTTGGAACATGCGGCCCAGTCCTTTTTGCTCTCCTTCGTCGGTGGGAATTAACTTAGAAACTGATTTAAACTAATAACCTTCGTTTCTGTTTTCCCTTCAGTGCTATCTGCGGATTTTGATCTGGAGTTCAGGCTTGTGTTTTCTGGGCCAAGGATCCTCGTGTGCTTAAGTTTCAGCTTGTAGAGGAGAAGGCAGACTTTCCTTGTTGATATTATTATTTTTAGCCTAAATAAACCAGCAGAATGTTGCCGGTTATGTTTCTCATTTGGCATATTTGCATGCATGCTCTGTAATTTTTTCTGCGAGCTATATGATGGAAATATATGAATTCTCTTTATAAACTGGTCGGCAACCAAGCAGCAAGATCCTCAAGTAGACGCTATTGGAGCAAAATGCCTCAGGCTGAACATGGAAATATATGCATTCTCTTTATAACATCTGCGAGCTATTGGAGCACAAGATCCTCAAGTAGACGCAGGAGAGAATTACCATAAAACAAATTTAATAAAACGATGCAAAGGTAAACCATCTTATTTTGTTCCGTGCTTTATTGTGAACCTGTGTACGGCTGAGAAGGCTTTAACGGGCTCTACTTAACTGACAAACGTATTTGAACTTCTCACATATGTAAATATCTACACAGGTTTGTTACTATTACTACATTGGTATCATAACATCTACGAACATAGCAGGAGGCAAAATGCCTCAGGCTGAACTTGCAGCAACCAGTGTCTTGTTCAGCATCTCGCGAAGCGCCTCAGGAGAGGTTACCGGTGGGCTGCACTTGAAGTCCTGACACACATGCGCCACCGCTGGTTTCCCCGGAGGGCTGCTCCGTGCTATTTAAATAGCACGATGTTTGCATTGTTGCCATCCCAGAATTCCATTTCTTCTGTGTTCCTAGGGTCGATTTGGATCACCTGGTTCAACAATTTGCCTAAAGTCACTATGATACAGCAAGAATCAAAAGTCATGCATAGAACTTATAAGAGTTGTAGAGAAAGAATAACACCTATACAGAATTCATACATGAATCAGATAGATGCAAAGTGGTCAAATAAACTGACTATGATAAGTTGATAACATTCATAGTTCTCTAGTAACTTATTCATTTGGACAGAAGGCTTAACCAGCAACTTGTGCTGGCACTCATTCTAGTCACAAGACATTAGGTTTTATGTATTATAGAAGGAAAGGTGCAGAAATGGTTATAACGCCCCAGGCACATGGCTAGCAGAACCTGTTCACTAACCAAAACAGAATAATTTGGCCACAGAACAATCTTCACTTACGGTTCTATTCGGATCATATAATGAAAACGTAGCTGCTACCATGTCCTGAAATTCTTCAGATCCTTTCTGCCCCACCAGTACAACCTGCTTCCTTGAAGGAACAGAGAGCATATCTGCTGCACAACACATCAAAGGCAATGCTATGCTAAGTTGTCGTAGCCTGGTCTCAAAGACCGCCTGCAAAGCAACAAAAGCCAAAAAACAAACATAAGCAAATATGCTGTTCTAAGATAAATGGCTTGAAGCTGTTAGTCGCTGGATTCGCACTCTTGGTAGTAGCTGAATCCTTACTCTCATCGAGAGAGGATGACACTAGGAGTTGGGGCAATTTTCTGGTTTATTTCTCACACAAACTCATACAATGCCATGCCAACCTGAGGGGTTGGGGTTACATACTTATAGGCTGCTAGCCAGCCAAGCATATGCTAAGATGCTAGTCTAAGATGCTAAAGTGTTGTCCTAGCTAAGATGCTGTCCTCTAGTCTAAGATGCTGTCCTAGCTAAGATGCTGTCCTCTAGTCTAAGATGCTGTCCTCTAAGATGCTATCCTCTAATCTAAGATGCTGTCCTAAAAACAGAAAAACAGCCATAAGGACCATGTGAGCAGCACAACCCCACAAAGACCAACCACACATGAGACTTATCCATCATTCTCCCCCTAAGTCTTGTGCGTCGTCTTGTGGGAGAGTTGAACCATCCCGGTCCTGGAGCAGAGCTCAAGGAACTTGATCCTCCCAAGGGGCTTGGTGAGCAGGTCCGCAAGCTGGTCCTTGGTGTAGATGTAGCTCGCCTTGATGCTCCCTTCCTCCAAACAGCCTCGGATGAAGTGGTACCTCACCCGGATGTGCTTGCTGCGTTCGTGGAACACGGGGTTCTTTGCTAGGGCCAGAGCGGACTTGCTGTCCACCCTGAGCTCCACCGCTCTAGTGTCTCTGCCAAGGAGATCACCAAGCAGTCGAGCGAGCCAGAGCGCCTGAGTCGAAGCGGTGGAGGCCGCTATGTACTCGGCCTCGCAGCTGGACAGGGCCACCACCTGCTGCTTTACCGACTGCCAGCTAACGAGGCACTTGCCGAGGAAGAAGAGGATCCCGCTCGTGCTCTTGCTGGTGTCGATGTCGCCGGCGTGGTCGCTGTCGCTGTACCCGACGAAGTGTGCCGCCCCAGGGCACCTCGGGTAGTAGAGGCCGTGGTCGAGAGTCCCCGCAACGTAGCGGATGATCCTCTTCACAGCCTGCTGGTGCTCCGTCGTCGGTCGCTGCATGAACCGACTAACGTAGCCGACGGAGAATGCCAAGTCCGGCCGTGTATGGGCGAGGTAGCGAAGGCTCCCCACAAGACGCCGGTACTGCGTAGCGTCCACCTCCTCCGTCGTGCTGTCGCGGCTCAGCTTCAGCCTCTCCTCCATCGGAGTGAGGGCTGGGTTGCAGTCGGTGAGCCCAGCTAGCTCAACGATGCGCTTGGCGTAGGCGGTCTGTCGAAGCGTGATCCCGGAGTCATCCTGGTGCACCTCGATTCCCAGGTAGAAGGAGAGAGACCCCAGATCACTCATCTGGAAGGTGGCCTTCATCTCTTCCTTGAATGCCGCCACCTCCGCATCCTTGGTGCCGGTGATCACCAAGTCGTCGACGTAGACACCCACCAGCAGGGCCTTTCCTCCGCTGCCCCGCCGGTAGATGGCCGCCTCGTGCGGGCTTTGCTCGAAACCCATTCCCTTCAGCGTGGAATCCAGCTTGGCATTCCACGCCCTCGGTGCCTGCCGCAAGCCATAGAGGGCCTTGCGCAGGCGAAGCACCTTGCCCTCCTTGCCGGGAATCGCAAATCCCGGCGGCTGATGCACGTAGACCTCCTCCTTCAAGTCGCCGTTAAGGAACGCCGACTTGACATCCATGTGATGGACGCGCCAGCCCTCCTGGGCAGCTAGCGCAAGGAGGAGTCGCACGGACTCCATCCGTGCAACGGGCGCGAAGGCGTCGTCAAAGTCGATTCCTTCTTGCTGGACGAAGCCGCGCGCCACCAGACGCGCCTTGTGCTTGATCACCTCTCCGGTCTCGTCCTTCTTGAGCTTGAAGACCCACTTGAGAGAGATGGTGTGGTGGCCGGCTGGAAGATCGGCCAGCTCCCACGTCTTGTTCCGCTCGACGGCGTCCATCTCCATCTGCATCGCGGCACGCCATGACACGTCCCTCTCCGCCTCGGCGAAGGAACGAGGCTCGCCATCGTCCTGTGCGAGGTGCAGCTCCGCCTCAAAGTCGTGCTGTGCCAGTCCAGGGACCGGCTGCTCGCCGAGGAGGTTGTCCACGGTACGGTAGCGCAGAGGCTCGCCGCCGTGGTAGGCGTCGATGCGATCCTCGTCGTTGGACAGCGGAGTGGCGAACTCCACTGTGCGCTGCTCGTCGTGGGCCGAAGCTGCCGGTGCCGAGCCTGAAGAGGTAGGGTCCGGTGTAGGAGAGCGAGGCGTGGCCGGCGGTGCTGGTGGTGGACTCGCCGGAGCCTGTGGACTTGCCGGAGCTGGTGGTGGCGGTGGTGAAGGACTCGCCGGAGGTGGTGGCGAGCGAGGTGGTGGGGTAGGCGAGCTCGGTGAGGACGAGCTGCTAGCTCCCCCCGCCTCCTTGAAGTGGACGTAGTCGACGACGAAATCACTGGTCGTCGGAGTCGAGTCGTCATCCACCATCTTGCCCCACGTCCAGCTTCGCCCCTCGTCGAACGCGACGTCCCGCGTGATGCGCACGCGCCGTGTCGCAGGGTCGAGGACGCGGTAGGCCTTGGCGCCCTCCGCGTAGCCGATGAAGACCCCTGGCGTGCTCCGGTCGTCGAGCTTGCCGACGTGGTTGAGCTCCTTGACGAAGGCCAGGCAGCCGAAGACGCGAAGGTGTCTCACCGCGGGCTTGCGCCCGTGCCAGGCCTCGTATGGCGTCTTGCCGTCGAGGGCCTTGGTGGGGGAGCGGTTGAGCAAGTGGACGGCAGTCATCACCGCCTCACCCCAGTAGATCGCCGGCATCCCTCTCTGCTTGAGGAGGGCACGGGCGGTGGCCACCACCGTCTGGTTGCGGCGCTCGACGACGCCGTTCTGCTGCGGAGTGTACGGCGCGGAGAAGTGGCGGTGGATCCCCTCATCGGCGCAGTACGCCGCGAACTCGGCCGCCGTGAACTCGCCGCCGTTGTCCGTGCGTAGGACCCGAAGCTTGCGGCCGCACTCCGCCTCCGCAGCAGCTTGAAGACGCTTGATGGCGTCCGCCGCGGCTGCCTTGGCGTCGAGCAGGATAGCCCACATGTAGCGGGACATGTCGTCGACGAGGAGGAGGAAGTAGCGCCGACCTCCAGGTGTAGCCGGTGTCACGGGGCCACAGAGGTCACCGTGTACGAGCTCCAGCTTCTCCTTGGCGCGGAAGCTTGCCTGGCGAGGGAAAGGGAGCCGCCGCAGCTTGGTGAGGACGCAGGTGTCGCAGAACTGCTCCACGTGGTCGATGTGCGGCATGCCCCGCACCATCTCCTTGCTGCCGAGCTGCCTTAGGGCCTCAAAGTTGAGGTGCCCAAAGCGCTCGTGCCACCTCCAAGCGTCGTCGTCGCGGCGGGCTGCAAGACAAAGAGGTTGCGTCACCTGTGCGTGAAGGACGTAGAGGCGGTTGCTCCTGTTGACCTTGACCAGGAGCCGGTGTCGATGATCCCAGATGCGCAGCACCCCGTGCTCGATCTCCACGCGCGATCCGCTCTCATCCAGCTGTCCCAAGCTGATGATGGAGTTCCTCAACGCGGGGATGTAGTAGACACCGGTGAGCAGCCTGTGCTCGCCAGTCTTGGCGACGAAGACGACAGAGCCGACGCCCTTGATCTCCACAGCGGAGGCGTCGCCGAACTTGACGGTGCCTCGAACGCCTGAGTCGAGCTCGGAGAAGAACTCCCGCCGCCCGGTCATGTGGTGGGTGGCGCCGGTGTCAAGGCACCACCCGTCGGTCTTGTCGTTGCCGGAGCTGTCGTCGAGGAGGGCGTGTGCTTTTGGCTCGTCAAGGTGGAGGAGAGCCGTTGCGGCCGGTGCCGCTGGAGGTAGTTCGATGCTCGCATGAGCAATGAACAGAGCCGGCTGCTCCTCCTCCTCCGCCTGCGCGACGTGGGCCTGGCCGCGTCGTGGCTGTCGACAATCCTTGGCCCAATGACCAAGCTTGCCGCAGTTGTAGCAAGGTTCGTCTCGTGCTGGCTTTTGCTTGCCAGCGGCGCCGCCCTGGGCGCCTCCACGATCATCACCCTCGGCACGTCCTCGCGCCCCTGCCGGGGCGTCTTTGCGTGGCTTGCCACGCTTGCCACGCTTGCGGCTGCCTGTCGTGGAAGAAGGCTCCCCCTTCTTCCTGTCACCTTGGCCGGCAGCCCACTGCTCCCGAGTGAGGAGGAGCTTTCCGCCAATGGTGACGGGTCCCGAGAGGCGCTGTGGCTCATCGCCGTCAACGACCTTGAGGCGGCCCAACGCCTCCTCGATCGTCATCGTGGAGAGGTCCAGCAGAGACTCGATTGAGCGAGCCATCTGCTTGTACTTCTCGGGGACGCAGCGGAAGAGCTTCTCAACAGCTCTCTCCTCGCCGTAGGTGTCGTCGCCGAACTGCACCAACTTCTGCAACAGAGTGTTGAGACGGAGAGCAAAGTCATCAACGTCCTCACCTGGCTTGAAGGTCAGGTTCTCCCACTCCTTGCGAAGTGCTTGCAGTGTGGACTTGCGGGCGCGGTCGCTGCCGATGCGTGCTGCAGCGATGGCGTCCCAAGCCTCCTTGGCAGTCCGCTTGCTGGTAAGCGAAAACTGCATCTCGGACGGGACTGCAGCAATGAGAGCATCCAGCGCCCGTCGATCTTGGTCGTAGTCGACGTCGCCGTACCGGACTGCATCCCACATATGCCGCACCTGGAGCTTCACCCTCATCACCGCAGCCCACTCAACGTAGTTGGTCTTGGTGAGGGTAGGCCACCCGCCGCCGGGGCCGACGTCCCTGACGACAGCCTGGTACTCGTGGTGACCACGGTACCGAACCGGGGAGAGAGAGCCGCGCTGCCTGTGAAGGCCGCGCTCTCCGTCGACCCGTCCGCCGACAGCCTGGTACTCGTGGTGACCACGGTACCGAACTGGGGAGAGAGAGCCGCGCTGCCTGTGAAGGCCGCGCTCTCCGTCGACCCGTCCGCCGCCGCCATGCGCGCCTCCTCCAGGAGCGCCACCGCCGTGCGCGCCTCCTTCAGGAGCGCCGCCGGCGTGTCTGCGCCTGTCTGGGCTGCCGCCGCGCTCGTGGGCGTGCACGGCTGCCCACTGCGCCGCTCGCCCTCGCGATGCCTCCCTCTCCAGCAGCTCGAGGTCCGCGTCGGCGCTATCATCAGCAGCGATGGAGCTGCTGTTGCTGCCGCGTAGAACCTCGACCTCCGCTGCTGCTGCACGCGCTGCATCCGCCGCCGCCGCTGCTTCCACCTCCGCTCTAGCTGCTGCTAGCTCCGCTGCTGCCAGCCTCGATGCCCTTGCCGCTGCTGCAGCGGCGTCTGCTGCCGCTCGCTCGCGCTTCTCTGCCGCGGCGAGGTCGGCCTCCTGCCGACGCCGCGCGCTCGAGGCGACCGAGCCCTGAGACTGGCCTGCGGACATGGCGCGCTATCGAGGGGGCTGCTGTGTGGAGAGTAGGGGCAGCCGGAGCTGCTGCTGCTACCGGCTGCGGTTGGGGCTGCTGCGAGGCCGGGGAAGGAGAAGAGCAGGAGATGCTCAGGCTACAGGATAATACGGCTCTGATACCACTTGTTAGTCGCTGGATTCGCACTCTTGGTAGTAGCTGAATCCTTACTCTCATCGAGAGAGGATGACACTAGGAGTTGGGGCAATTTTCTGGTTTATTTCTCACACAAACTCATACAATGCCATGCCAACCTGAGGGGTTGGGGTTACATACTTATAGGCTGCTAGCCAGCCAAGCATATGCTAAGATGCTAGTCTAAGATGCTAAAGTGTTGTCCTAGCTAAGATGCTGTCCTCTAGTCTAAGATGCTGTCCTAGCTAAGATGCTGTCCTCTAGTCTAAGATGCTGTCCTCTAAGATGCTGTCCTCTAGTCTAAGATGCTGTCCTAAAAACAGAAAAACAGCCATAAGGACCATGTGAGCAGCACAACCCCACAAAGACCAACCACACATGAGACTTATCCATCAGAAGCAACAATCTTTTGCTTCCAGAAAAAGGTTTTAATATTGATGTCTATTTCAGTTGGATATCCAGGAAAAAAACAAATGAAATTTCCCTATCCTATTTTTTTCTCCGATCAATTCGGGGGGAGAGCCCCACCTACTTGAAGGGCCTGAAGCACAGGCAGAGTACAGAGATACACCCGGCATACCCGGGACGAGAAGACAAGGTACAAAGGAGGGGGATAGGAGGGAAACTACAGATCGTTACATCGATTCAGAACAAAGTTTTTTCCATGCTAGAACGAAGCTTTTGTGTCCTTTGTAGCTTCCCTATCCTATTATCACACGTTATGTTCCAGTGAAGAGAATCAATTTAAACTAGGAGTACAAAACAACGATAGCTATGATACTGGAAGTAGTGTATGACATCCAGCTGCTGCTGGAATGTAGTGATATGACCTAAGCACAAAATAACCACATACCAAGAGATGCTCAACGTTGCGCTTGTAACCAGTAGATTTTGACGCATCAAATATACTGGATAATCTGATCAAGTTGATTGCTGCAACTGAGTTACCAGAAGGTTCTGCACCATCATAATCCTCTTTAACACGCAAGAGAACAGAAGGGTCTTCTCCAGGAGTATTAAAATAGCCACCTCCTTGTTTATCCAAAAATAACTCATCCTACCAATGCAAAAAGTTATGACATAATATGGACTAGTTAAGAGTGAAGATAGTTTCCTCAAGAAAAACGAAGAGAGAAGATGCAACACTGAAGTGTTTAACGAATACAATTAACTTGCCTGAGTGACTTGCAGTTGGAGAGCCCACTGAAGCCACTCTATCTTTCCACCAAACTCATAGAGATCCAGCAAGCCACTGATTAGGAAAGCATAATCATCTAAAAATCCTGGTGCTTTTGATGGCCCATTGCGATAGCTATGATGCAGCCTTTTTGAGCTTGCATCATAAAGTTTTTCCTTTATAAAATTAGCCGCATTTTCTGCAACTTCAAGATATTCAACTGGCTGCAAAAACACCCAGAAACATAAGAATATCTAACTTGTCCAGAAAATAATTTAAGTGATCATAGCTATACTTGGAGTAAATAACATTGTGATGTGGAGCATACAAAAAATATATATGACACATTTTCCTCTCATAAGCATGAGATGACAGCTAAAAAGTGCATATAACGCAATACAAGGGATAGGTGCAAATATGGTGCACAACATCATGGTACTCCTTTGACATGCAAGGTGCAGGCATCAGTCACTAACAACTTAACATTTAAGAAATTATTATCATGGATTCCCGTGAATCAGTTTGGACAAGGGAAACTATCATAACACATGTTAAGAGAAACACAATTGAAGCAAGCAAAATGAATACTCCTGGAACTCATGCTATATTGATTAGATCGTCATGTAGTACGACTGTAAATGAAAAATGGGATGGAGGAAGAAGCAAAGCCTTACATTGCATCCAGTTACAGGGAAACTGAATATAGTTCCAGATGGTCCTGACATCAGAATTTGTGAAGCCCTTGCAAAAGCAGATATTGCTAGCCCATTCCAGGAAACAATAACCTAAAAAGTATTTGTAGTTAGTAGATTGTAGCTGTTATGGACGCTGTTGGGATCGAGAGGGAAGAGTCGAGGGGAGCGGCGGCAGAGCTACAGTACCCGCGAGTACTGTTCACGTGAGAGAGGCAGAGGAGCAGCGGCTAGGGCTGTGAGATGCGCTGGGAACGCCGGCCGCGGGGCTTCGCCCACGGCCGGCAAGAGAGAAGGTTTTTCCTTCTAATCTCTTGCTTGATTAGATTGATACATCACCTCTCATTATATAGAGAAGAGGTCTTACTTGGCCCCTAAGCAAGCGACTAATTAACCCTAACGGGCTAAGGCCCAATAGGCCCTTGACTCTTCTAACACTACACCCCACCTAGACATGCAGCTTGTCCTCGAGCTGCAACCTAACTCGACTCTGCTAGACACAAACCTAACACCTAAAAACAAGCCTTTTACATCTCGGCTTATTTTATTGACCTGAAATAGACTACGACTCTTTATTTTTGACTCCTGAAGATACGGCGGACACCCTCCGCGTGACGAACCTGCACGTGTGTAGCCACCTGGATCCCATGGAGCCCACCGGAACGAGAGGGGTGCACGGGTATAGCCACCAGGAATTAGTCGCGATAGCGACCAGCGGAGACGTCCTCGCAGCGGCCGGTGCCGAAGCACGGCAGCGCTAATTAAGGTCCGCCTATGGGTGGCCACACACCCACGTCCTCAAACGCCGGCGCTGTAGACACCGAGTTCGCCACCCGAGGTGGCGATGCCACGCCCGATCTCCATGACGCAGCGGACGAGATCGGGGCCCTCCATGTGGCGAAGCGCAGCCTAGTGGTGAAGCAAAAGGGCACGGGGCACAGGCACCAGCTGCAACCCACGCATCTCCCGCGCCTGCCGTTGCGCCAGGAGTCCGCGTGCTGCAGCCTGTAACCGCACCGCCGCCAGGACCGCCTCTCGCATCTTCTGGCGCATCTCCTGCAGCCGCCGCCGTGCTCGGAGACCGCGCGCAGCAGCCTGCAGCCACACCACAGCCGACACTTGGTGAATAAGCATCGGCTGCGCTGCGATGTCCTTTCGCTGCTTGATCTGCTGTGCGGTGTCTGCCTTCGCGCGGCGAAGCACAGCTTGGAGGAACTGCGACGGGGTGCGGGGCTGAATCAGCTGCAGATCGCACAGCCGCCGCACTTGCCGGCGCGCCAGGAGGCCACGCGCCGCCGCCTGCAGCCGCACCGCCGCCGACACCTGGCGCGCAAACGCTGCCTGACGGCTCTCCATGGCGGCCAACCAGGAGTTGATGTGCGCCTGCTGTGCGTTGATGACGGCCAGCGTCTTGGCGATCTGATCCCATAGCGGCTCATCGGAACCTGACATCTCCGATACCAGATTGTTATGGATGCTGTTGGGATCGAGAGGGAAGAGTCGAGGGGAGCGGCGGCGGAGCTACAGTACCCGCGGGTACTGTTCACGTGAGAGAGGCAGAGGAGCAGCGGCTAGGGCTGTGAGATGCGCTGGGAACGCCGGCCGTGGGCGGAACGCCGGCCGCGGGGCTTCGCCCACGGCCGGCAAGAGAGAAGTTTTTTCCTTCTAATCTCTTGCTTGATTAGATTGATACATCTCCTCTCATTATATAGAGAAGAGGTCTTACTTGACCCCTAAGCAAGCGACTAATTAACTCTAACGGGCTAAGGCCCAATAGGCCCTTGACTCTTCTAACAGTAGCCTGGTTAAAATGATATGTGACGGACATGTAAAAGAGAACCTTATCATCCAAATGAGGTCTTGGCCTTTTTGACCTGACATCAAACAACTTCTGCCGACAATCCCCCAGGATTTGAGAATATTCATCAAGAGATTTTCCACACTTCTATGCCATCGAAGAAGCTGGTTTTCTTTCTATCAGCACATTCTTACAACTGAACTCATTGTGAGGATCGCTCATCGGTGAAAGATCACAATTGCCGGATGATTTAACATAGTAATGGTTCTTGAATAGCTCTGCATTCTCCCCAAGTGTGTCTTCGATCTTTTTCAAAATGCAGAAATTAAGCATAAAACAAGTTCTAACTTCTAAGTATATGAATATAACTGATATTATACAGATATTCAATGATATGACAACTATCAATAAGCAGTTGCCAACAAGGCTGTAGGACTGTCCAGCCTCAACCCCACTTTTTGGTCCAACCTTGTTCACAATTTTATAAAGGTTTATGACTTTTTAGGTGCAATCTAAACATCAGAACTGAAAAACTCGATTTGAAGCTTCAATGTCGGCAAATCAAGTGGGAAGCATTTTCAAGGAAGTGATCACATGTCCACATTACGTTAAGTATATAACAAGTTCGCATATATGTACCTTTTTACTGGTCCACACATAAAAGGCCCCCTCCTTTTTTCTTGGAGCACCTTCATATTCTGCACTGTCAGCATCTTCTGCTGAGAAAATTTCACCTTCTTTTCCTATCATGTCTCTCCTCAAGTAATCTAGTATGTCACGTGCAACTATAGAATAATACTCGTCTCCCGTAATCAGAAATGTATCCAGGTACACATTCACTATCTGTCCCTGATCGTACATCTTCTCAAAATGTGGAACTGAAGATGCAGAGAGCATGTGAGAGGAGCATTCTGCAAAGTCCCGAAATTAAATTTCTCCATGATATTGGAACGAACTTACCGTGCCAGCACTCGTCCACACTATATCTGTGAAAACCACCACCTACGTGGTCATGAACTCCACCTCTTGCCATACAGTCCAATGTGTGAGTCACCATCTTCTTTATGTTCAAGGCTTCACTCTCCTTCCCAGCCTCCATGTGTTTGCGAAATTTATAGAGCATTATATAATCTTCAACAGGTCTTGGAAACTTGGGAGCAGAGCCAAATCCACCAAATTTTGGATCATACCTGCTCGCTAACTGCAACAACATAAGGTGAAAATCTATTAAGGAAAATAATAAAGGGTAAGTCCATGATTGTTAGGTTTTCCACAACTACATTCTATAGGCAGCATTATGTTAACGACAGTTATAGTCATCCCAAAAATACTGTGCTGTACATTGAAACAGCAGAATTTTATTATTGTTCTGGCTCATTCCAAGGTTATTATTTTTTTCTCGAACTATGCAGGAGAGCTGCGTGTCATTTCACTAAGATAGGAGAAACACTCAAGGCTTATTAATTGATGGAAACAACTTCCATCATAAGAAAACATTTCAATTTTGATCCTGAACCCATCAATACAAAAGAACAAAACCATGTTAGTAAACTCATAGCATGTTGTTCAAGCATAACCACCCATAAAAGACATCTGCACACCAGATTTTTTTTCTCGAACACGAAGGAGAGCTGTGTATCTTTGTATTAAAGAAGAGAGAAAGAGGTAGAAACCCCAAAGTACACACACTCACACCCTTTTAGTTTTCAGTTGTACACCAGATTATAGTTTCTCCAAAATATTTTCATACAAGAACAAGTTTGTACTTGTCCACGTAGTCATAGAACCTTTGGCTGCAGAAGCAACTCCAGGAAGTTAGATGATATGGTTGGTCTGACTGATGCTTTATTAGATGGCTGGGAAGGATAGCAAAGGCACATCAGATCTAGTCCGCCCTCCCTAGGAGGCTCGGAACCTTTGTGATCTATCTCTGCTTAAAGATTACATCAGTTACAATAGTTTATATAGAGCCTGAGCTAACCAAATCTTAGAAACAAAACTAACTTGATGGGTTAAAAACAAGCAACAAACTAGTAACAACTTGTTCAGACCGCCGGCTGCTCCTTGAAAAGTTGCTGCTAATAAGTCTTGCCCACAAATGCGTCCCTAATATAGAACAGAGAACATCCATGATACATAGTACAGTATGATTTATCACTGCAAGCCCCTCTTATTTAAGCATATTAGCTAGCTAGTTAAGAAAAGCATGAGCACGAGAAAAAACTAAGAATCTAATTAAGTCTGAGTAAACTAGGAGCTAAGCTAACTATATCTGGTGCGAGTCACAGAATCTGCCTTTCTTGAGAGCCATTATTCTTTTCTGAATACATCAGTACTTAGCGCAGAAGAATATCTTATTACAGTACAAAAAACAATAGAATAGAGTACTTGTCAAACCTGTTCGACGCATTGATCAACAGATACAACTGCCAGATCATTTGGCACATCTTGAGAGCTAGCCTTAGCAGATAATGCATCCCTTAATTGTTCGATAACAAGATTTCCCGACCGCTCAAGCGCTTCACGTTTAGTTTCCCAGGCTTCCTTGACCTTCCTAAAGATAAGATATGCAGTAAACGTTTAGTAGGGATGACAAGGATAGCTTCTGAAACTATGTGCTTCAGCTGATACTCAATACAGTCTTGAACCCTGGTCTTCCATAATTATCATCCGGTGGAAAGTACGTACCGCCCATCAGGGGTTTCAAGTCAGGTGACAAAAAGACGCTCAAAGGCCAACCACCACCACCATGCAGTGCTGATACATATGTCATATACACCTACATATGTGAGGTTATAGTCAACAAATAACCTAGTGTGGCACCCAAAACAAACACACTCAGAAACCTTTTCGAGCTAAATACACAAACAAGGGGAAAAGGAACTGCAACTCTGCTAGAAATGGAACTGATGTATGGGAACACTTAAAGAATATTACCTTATAAACATCTGGCCGCTCCTCACGGTCAACCTGTCAAAACTAATAATCAGAGTGAAAGCAGTATGGTCACATTGCATATGTATAGCTTTTGACACATCAAAGACCGGTAAAGAGTGAGACGCAGCGGAATAAATTTATGGGGATCCAATATGAACAGAAAACTACCTTGATGCTAACAAACCAATCATTCAGCAACTTTGCCACTTCCTCATTCTCAAAAGACTCCACCTCCATTACATGACACCTTCGAATTTTGCCCCAAACAAAATGAACCGAAACTAATGTTAGCATGAACGTATGGTGCATAGTAAAAATCACAAATACAGGAATATTCAGTCTCAATGAAAGAAAAAGAAAAAAAAAAGCTAATAGAAGCTCACCAATGGCATGTGCTATAGCCAACTTGTGGTGCACAACAGCGTTTGCAATGAAGCAAAATAAGAACGTTAGGTAGAGAAAATTTGGGTTGACTAAAACAGAATCAACAAATTCGGTAACATTTTAACTTAGTTCTCTCTTGACGAAACCATCGTAACATGGTCATTCAGAACAACTTACCATGTCACACATTGGTGACACTACACGCCTGCAAAGCTGCAACACAACTACGGAGCTAACCCAATGATATCAGCCTATGAGGAGAGTTCATACTCGAGAGGAAGATGGGGACGTCCTTTGCGCGAGCCTTCTGGAAAGCCTCATCCCCCCAAGGGTACCAATCAACCTGCGCCAAGCAAAATTAATACTGTAGAAGAGAATCCAATTCACAGGGAGAGGATAAACAGGAGAGCGCTCGGGAAGCAGAGAAAAACTCCTCACCGGGTTGTGCGCGTGCTGCAGCAGGTAGGGGCTGTGCTCGGCGGCGAGGCGGTTCGGCTTGCGGCCGCCGTGGGGCGCGGACGCGGACGCGGACGACGACGACATGGCGGCGGCGACGAGGGTGCGCAGGCGGAGAGGCGTGCTGCGGCTCGGCGAGGAGGACGAGGCGGCGGTGAGGCGGTGGCGGAGAAGAGTGGAGAGCATTGGAGTTGGAGGAGGAGGGGTGAGGGGGCCTAGAAGGTGGGAGAAGACCGGCGCGGATGCGGCGGAGGACATGTGGGCTGCGCGCCCAGCGACACCTGCCTGCCTCCGCTCGGCCTCGGCACACGCACGCTGTCGTCCGCAAGGCCCGCGCGACTGCTACTGTGTGTTGTGTTGTGTCACTTCGTTCTGGGCCTGCCAGTTGGCCTTGTGGGCTATCCTCTCAATACAAAAATAAATGAATTTTCAAAAAGACTTTCAGCTACATGGTGGATAAAATGGACTGAAAAACTCCATGACCGTTCCGTATTTAATCACCAAAAAAGAAAAGAGGGCTGAAATAACCAGAAACAAAAACAAAAACAAAAATGATATATATACGGCGGACACGAACAAATACGGGCAGGAAACTAAAAACTTTCATAGCTTGGCTTAGTGTGTCTATTTATTATAACATGTTAGGAGCCTTGTTAAAGTGGCTCAGGGGCTTATCCATACCCCTTAGGAGAACTTTTAAAATCCTTGAATGATCTAATGTTCAAATGTTGTTACAATAATAACTGAAAAAGTTTATCCCGTATTTTATAAATACAGGAAAAATGTGGATCTATGCATTCATAAAAATGGGAATCGTCCAAAAAGAAATGGAAGAAACGTCTCTTTCCGCTCTGGGTCCTCTTACTGTATTTTCTGGAAATAATGGGACAAAAATTATCCTGTCCGTTTCATCCCTACATTGAGTGTTGTCGAGCGTTGTTGTTTGGTAGGCTTGGTTACAGCAAACAATTCACAGCTAGTTCGTAGCTACCAACCGGCACCAGGTTTTGACCATCAAAAATTCAAACATGAAACTTTCAAATCCACTAGAAAGTGCTGCGCGGCCTTGCTGCGTAGGCCTAGTATTTGACCTCGAGTGGCTCTTTGTCGTCCTTGGTGTCTCTCTGGCTGTCGTCTTGCCGAACCCCTCATCGAGTGTCAATAGGTTTTTATAGTCTAGGCAAAAGTGGCTTTAGATTAGGCCAAAGCTTCCATTTGTTGCAACGAAGGAGCCGTGAATCAAGAATATAGTGATAATCATAATGTCGGGCCAGGCCTTTGAGATCTTGCAAGTATATGTTGCCTCCTACAGAAGGCTGGTGAAATAGATCAACCACTTAGCCAGAAAATAAGCTATAGTGGCAACCATTTAACAGTAGAACTCAACCTTTCTTAAATACAAGCTTACAGTTTTGGACAAATGCTCCATCACTGGAAAAAAAAACCTACTGTATTTTCTTGTGTTTTACATTTTAGAATGAGAGCTTGTATTGTGAACTTCATAGCCAAATGGGAGGATGTGGCTGCCCTTTTTTCATCATACTCCCTCCATCCATTTATCGAAGTCATCTTACCGAAAAAAAATTCTCCAAAAGTCAGAGTCGTCTAAGCCAGGGACCATAGTTTTCACATCATCCCAGGCGCATGCGGCTCCTCTCACTGGCCCAATTAATTCAACCGTCAGCATGCAGTTCCTCTCACTGGTGGAATTAATTCAACCGTCTGCATGCGCCACCCCTTCTTGGTCACTGCGCATGACCCTAAGATGACTCCAATAAATGAATGGAGTATTGCTTAATTAGAAGTACTACATAGCTATTTTACTTAGAAGTCTTCGTTTGAACCATAGCATTCTAAAAAAATGCATGGCATGTGTTTGAACCTGCAAACAGGAAGCAGATAAGTAACTAAAATTGTGAACTTCAAATCTCAAGTTAGTTTGGAGGATGCGGGAAAATAGCTGCTCTAGGTTATAAATGAAGGAAATGTTGCTTAAGAAACATTCAAATTGCAGTTGATAAATAAGATTAGGCCTTTTCAGGACAATTAGTACAAAACATTCCTAGTATGCATGAGTGATGACACTTAACTCACTTGGATGACAAATCAGGGCGTGTGCACTTCAAACGAGACTCTAGCTGCAAGGCTATATGCAAAAAGGATATTAAGAACAACTCATGCTTATACCCAATCAAGTACCTGAGGCTTTCTCAGTATCAGTAAACACAAATAGTCACTGTGCAAGTGGAACCTTCTGTAGGAAGGCCAGAATAGAAATCATATGTCCTGAACTATTGACAAAGGATTCATCAGGAACCCTAGTTTAATTACAGGTTATATGAGTTTCTAATCTTTAACCCATTACCTTGCAACGCAGGAAGTTTTATGTTCTCGTGGGCTTTACTGCGCTCTGGTGCCCCGGGCTGCTGGGTGCTCCGTTGGTTGTTGAGCTGTGCCGGCCATCCGATGTTCCTGTGCCATTCCTTCGCGGTAGCCCTGCTCTGTTTTTTCTATGGGTTGAAGCGGAGGTTCAGGTCCATTTGCATGGGTGCCGCTGCCACTTCTGTTGCTGGAGCCGCAAGGCCGAGGCACGAACACTTGCCGCAGTTGGCGATGCGCATGACGAGGCCGGACCCGCGGAGCCAGCAGGTGGCCAGTGCGGCTAACGGGGCGAGGTGGAGCTGAAGCGGCGCAGGTATGGCGTGGTGGTCGGTATGGCCTAGCTAGATGCCACGGCGGCACACGGTACGGGGGATAGCGCCGTGCGGGAGGACGGCCGCGGTGGACACTCCCAGCGGGACATCAGCGGCAGGAGGGATGAAGCAGTGGGCACTGGTGCGGCCGACCGTCTACCTCTCGATCCCCGCCTCCGCTTCCCTAGATTCGCGCGCGAGTGGTTGCAGAGGAACGGCACCCGCAGAGAAAGAGGGAGGGAGAAGGGAAGACGAAGACGTACGGAGGGAGGAGCCGACGGCGTGGGCACGGGGGAAGGGAACGGAAGGATCGCAACCGCAATGCCAAGGGCGCCGGGGATGCCATGGCAGGGACGCAGGCGAAGGTAGCGGGGCAGAAAACCGGCTGCGCCAACCGGCCTAGGGCGGCGGTGGCGGCAACCGCGGGACAAAGGCGGGGAGAAGGGAGCAAGGCGAGGCGGGCCCACGCGGGGTCGCTTGCCGGTACGCGTCACGCGTCATGCGTGGGTGCCCGGGCCACAGGCCACGGAATTCTTCCCGTCCGAACACTCGGATGGGAGCGCGCCATGCTTTCCTGCACGATGGCTGATTGGTTGTGCTCCTGCGATGCTTTCCCGCGTGGCTAGGTAAGTACCTATGTTTCTGTTTTCTTTTCTTTTTTTTCTTATTTTCCTTTCTTTTTCTTTTTCTTTTCTTTTTCTCTCCCGCTCGCTGTTGTTTAGTTTTCTTTTCTTTTCTTTTTTTGTTTCTTTTCTTTTTCTTTTTTCTTGGTATTTTTCTTTTCTTTATTTTGTTTTTCTTTTCATTTCTTTTTTCTTATTTCCTTTTTATAGCTTCAAATTTATTTTTATTTTTATTTTTAGTTTTATGTTATTTTTATATTGTTTTTCATTTTATTATTTTTATCTTCCTTTTATTTTTTCCTTTTTATTTTCTTTATTTATTTTTCTATTCCTTTTTTGTGCTTCAATTTTTTTCTTTTCTTTTCTTATTATTTTTATTTCCTTTCTTCATTTTATTTTTGTTTTTATTTCATTTGGCAACACATTAATCCAACGCCGGTTATAAAGGTGTTTATTAGATCGCTTTTTGCGGCATGTATGCGGTTGAAGCACAACAAACGTCTCGGTATATATTAATCCTAGTGGTTGTTGAATCTTTTTAGTAGACCGATATTAATTACGCAGGATAGAAAACCAGAAAATCTGCATGCAAGCACGTTCACATCCTATATATGTGATGTTATGTGATATTTTTTTTTATGTTCACGTGGTATGCATGCAATGTTATATGATATATTTTTCGATGTTCTTGTAATATATATGTGATGTTCTCGTATTATACATGTGATGCTCTATGGTATTTTTTTGATATTCACACGGTATAATGTGATGTTTTATAGTGTATTTAGTGATGGTCACGTTATATATATATATATATATATATATATATATATATATATATATATATATATATATATATATATATATATATATATATATGTATTTAGTGATGTCCTTTGGTATATTTAGTGGTGTTTCGTGTAATATATATGCGATGTTCTATAATATATTTTAGTGATGTTCGCGTGGTATACATGTGATGTTCTGTGATGTATTTAGTGGTGTTCACATAATATATATACGATGTTCTATAATGTATTTATTGATGTTCTATGGTGCAGGCAGTGATGTTCATTTAGTGTATATGTGATGTTCTATGACGTATTTTGTGATATTCACGTAATATATATGCGATGTTCTCCAATATATTTAGTGATGTTCTATAGTGCATCCAATGATGTTCACTTTAGTATATATGTGATGTTCTATGATGTATTTAGTGATATTCACATAATATATATGCGATGTTCTACAATATATTTAGTGATGTTCTATGGTGTTTTTAGTGATGTTCATTTAGTACACATGTGGTGTTCTATTATGTATTTAATGATGTTCACGTAATATATATGCGATGTTCTATAACATATTTAGTGATGTTATATGGTGTATTTAATTATGTCCACTTAGTACACTTAGGATGTTTTTTCTCTATTACATATTTTTATTTTTATTTTTTATGCTTTGCTCCAGATTTTATTTTTTTTATTTATATTATGTATTTATTTTATGTGTATTATAATAAAAATTTTATGAAGCTAAATTAGAATATTGGACATTTTTATTGTGAGGGCGGAACATTGTTTTTTTGAACCTAGAACATCGTCTTTGTTCAATAATAAAAGAAAATGTTCTATCTTTATAGAATTAATGTTCATTAATAAAATTTTATCTAAATATATTCATGTGGGGTCTTATTTTAAAGGATTTATTGTAAGAAACACAATGGTACAATCGGAATTTAATTTGGATAATTGATTTAGAAGTTATAATTATTTTTAGTTTGTTGAAAACAACACGTAACTTCATGCATGCAAATCAATAGAATAAAAAATTAATTTGCAGACCCACTTTCGTTCACTTCTTATGCACGTAAACTTCTCGTGTCGCTGCGGACGGACGGGAAACCATGTGGCTAGGAGCAGGCAGACAGGAAACCGCGTGGCTGGACAGGGACAGGCGGAATATAGGGCGCGGGAAACATCGGACCAAGTTTACGGTCCGAACGGCCGACTGTAGATGTCCCCCACAGGCCAGGCCTTTGCCAAAGTCCAGCATGCCCTTGACCGTTGATGCCCAATCCGACGGCCTAGCTTTTATTGTAGACATGGCCCAATGGGAAGCCCGGGAATGCTGCACGAATCGTATTAAGAGCTAATGGCTTGTGGTTGCACTTTGACGGAATGCCTTATCTCAATCTCAAGGTTATGTCTAACCCTTGCTAATACATATTAGCAGGACATGCACAATGACCGTAACTATGTTTTTGCTCTTTGCACTTGTTATCATGATTAACTTGTTGGCGTTTTGGCGTCCCTCTTTCCGTAAGAGTTTGTTTGGATGTACTCAACCATCCCAGTCCAGATGGATTGAGTTGAATACGAGTGCAGCTAAACACAAGTCCTAAATGATTTTTTTTTCATTTTTGGTGTCGATGGCCCTAAGTGTTTCTTGTATGTGAGCTCTTCTGTTATCCACTTTCCTACATGCATAGAAATCAGGGACTATTATGTGCTTTCTAATAGTTATTATGTATCAACACAAAATTGGATTGACATTGCCACACGATTTTTTTTTGAAAGCCACAAGCAAGAGAAATGCCAAACATGTATTAATAGAGAAAAAGTAACACACAACAACACAGAGAAAACAAAATGAAAACACTCACGATAGAAAAAATCAGATTTCTAATATGTATATGAGTTAGATATCAATATCCGAATGATCTGTATCCGGTTCTAAGATCCGATAAAAAAAATGGGGATATAATACGGGATATAGGACATAATGTAGGATCACTGGTATCCGTCTGTATCCGATCCGGTTTCACCCCTACTTTCAATGTCTTTTGCAAATTTAATTTCCTACTCTTTTTGTTTTTTTTAGTTCTGAATGTTGATTATAACATAGGCATCCTATCTCTGCTAACTAAGCCTGGATTTTGCGATTGAGCTTTTTTAAAAACATATTTGGCTTGTGATTTAAAATGCTTTGCCCTCTTTTGAATTATTAGTATTTCTTTTTGCTGAGAATTGCTAATTTAAAGGAATATTTTCCTAGTGTTATATCCATGAGATTGTCAAGCAAGTGGCCTGAGTTGGTCACTGCTCCTTTATACTGTTACTGTATTTCAGCAATTGACTCGTTTCTGTGTCATAACCTTCCGGTATTGATTTTCAGAATTAAGATTCGTGAAGGCTTGCATTTCAATCGCCACGCGTAGCCTCTGCGTCTAACTGTATATTCCATCTTCCAACTCTAGATGGGAGTCAAATGGATTTTTACATATACACATATTTTGGCTGAACTGCTCGATGAAATCCAACGGAACACGAAGATGAAGAAAATGCCAAGACACAGGTTCGTCTGTCCCTGTTTCTTGAAATTTCCTGAAACGGAGGGTGAGCAGTGAGTGAGAGAATCACCGGCCACGAACTGCTCGACGTTGCGTTGCATCGCGTCTTCCAGCTCCCCAGGACGCAGGAAGCAGCGCTCATTCTCTGTTGGTTGCAGATTCGAGCGGCGATCACCCCCGGCCCCGGTTGGTCAGGGCGCCGGGCAACGGGCATGGAAGACAGAGCAAGTGGATCCGGGCGCCGGCCCGCTTGCACTACGGGCCTGGGGTCTCCGGCAAGGCCATGTGGGCGGCGGCGACCATGCTGCCAGCGGGTCCCGATGATCAGGACGTGAAGAGCTGGCTGCCGAGCGTGACGATGGCGGTGCCGTCGCCCATGACGGTGGTGAGGGTCATCTCCTTCTCCAGGATCCGGTCCAGCTCCGCCGCCACCAGCCGCATCCTGGGCCGCCGCCTCGCCGACGGGCTCAGGCATTGGAACGCCAGGCCCACCACCTCCGCCATGCCCTCCGAGGTGAAGCTCCCTCCCAGCCTCGGGTCCACCAGCTCGTTCGAGCTGAAACGCGCCTCCATCTGACACAGAGATTCATCGGTCAGGCAAGATATTCGGAGATATTTTTTTTTCTTGGTTGGCTTTTGAGATTAGAGATTTGTACTCACCAATTGAGCGAAAGTATCCTTGGATTCCGGCGGAACCAACCCCGCTGCTTCCCTGCCGGTGATCAGCTCCAGAAGGAACACCCCGAAGCTGTACACGTCGCTGCTTTCAGAAAGCTGCGCCAGTGAATGTACCCTGCAAACGCCAGAAATGCATGGTAAGAATTCATGAGGAGCACATTTTGTGAGCATTGGATTGGATTGTAGAGATTGCAATTTCATGTCCTATACTATATACTATATACTGTGACAAAGAAAGGCCGAATGCAGGTAACACGGCAGAATGCACATTCAGACTACTCACTCTGGGTCTTGGAAGACACCGCCGTTCGCCGCCGGAGCGGCGGCGCCATCGAACCCTCGCAGCAGCCTGTCGATCCCGGCGTCGGACACCTTGGCGATGAAGTTCTCGTCGACCAGGACGTTGCTCGTCTTGAAGTCCCTGTGGATCAACGGCGGCACCAGGCTGTGCAGGTGATTCAGACCTGCAGTTCAGAGTTCAGGCTTTCAGGCACCGTGTTTGTCTTTGTGTTGTACACCCTGGGCAATGGGCATGCATCTCCAGTGCATTGTTTGTTCATCATGACAGGTGTAAAAGAATGGCATGACTTGGCAATCTTGTCACCTTTAGCTGCTCCAATGGCAATTGACAGCCTCTGCTTGAACTCCAGCCTTGTCATGGACTCCTTGCCGGTGTCTGATGAACAGAACCGCACACAATGTTGATGCAGCATCCGGAGAAGCAGACACAAGAAGGTTACTGCTAGAAGTATTAGTGGATGGTCAGCTCATTACCGTACAAGTGGCCGCTGACACTGCCGTTGGGCAGGTACTCGAACACCAGCATCTGTAGACCGCCTCCTTGGCAGTAGCCGATCAGCGTCACCACGTTGCGGTGCCAGATCTCTGACAGCCTCCTGATCTGCATTTCAACAAACAAAAAATTCATCATGCAAGTACTGATGAAGATGGTAGCAGTGCATAGGGAGCTGAGGTCAGAAACAGGCACGGTGCATTGGTGTTTGGCTATACATATGCCTCGTCGGCGAAGTCCTGCCGCGGCGCGCCGGCGCGGCGCTTGATGGCGACGACGGTGCCGTCGAGCAGCAGGCCCTTGTACACCAGGCCGAAGCCGCCGGCGCCCACCAGGTTGGCCTCGGCGAAGTTGTGGGTGGCGTGCGCCAGCTCCTCCAGCGAGAACTGCCTGGCGCCGTGGAACTCCGGCGCCGACAAGGTCCGGCCGCACCGGCCCCACTCCGCTGCAGCCAGCACCAGCAAGCTACACGCGTAAGCGGCAGGCAGATGATATGTATGTATGCGCGTGCACTGTGCACGCACGCGAGTTGCGGGCGGTCGAGGACGTACCTAGCGTGGGAGGAGGAGCCTCCGACGAGGAGCCGGTGTCGGAGCTCCGGTCACGGCGCCGCCGCCGCCTCACGAGCCACCACGCCACGGCGAGGGCGGCGGCCAGCAGCAGCGTGGCGGCGCCGGCCGCAATGCCGGCTACCACCGGGGTTGGGAGTGGCATCGGGGCGGCGACCGGGGCATCGAATTCGAACCTGGGTGCAGCCCACGATCGATCGATCGATCACCCAGCTCAGAGCGAGCAAGAATCTATCTATCTGCTATATATACATCAATGAAGCGAAGTGATCGACGAACCTCGGAACGAGCACGGACCGCTATAGCTTCGGCATTCATCAATGAAGCGACGGAGCTCCGGACCACTCTTCTCGGCTCGATCTCTTGCTTTCAGCGCTGCAGCTCGACGCCGTCGCCGGCCTACGACGACCAACGAAAGCTTTGCTCCGTCCTCGGTGGCGGCCGGGCGAGCCCTCACGAGCTGTTTGTCCGTCCGTCCGTCCGTCCGCCCGCCCGGCTCTTTAAAGGCAGCAAGAGCATAGTTTTAAATCTCCCGCTATAGCTGCCGTTATAGCCCGCTATAGCCTTTTGAGACAGGGTGCCGCTATTTGTGTTCATGTACAATTTAGCCGCTATATCCCGCTATAGCCCGATATAGCTCCGCTATTAGCTGTTTTAGAGATATACCGCTAAACACCTTAGCCCGCTATTTAAAACATTTAGCAAGAGCGGCGCGCCGTTGGCGGTCAAGAACAAGAAGAGGGGACCGGAACCGGAGCGAGACGACGCCGCTGGCCCAGGTCCAGGTATGGATGTGACGTGACGTGGTGGCCGCGGAAGCGAGAAACCCCACATGGCATACGGCAAGGCAATTGGATGGCTGGTCGGATGCATGGTTCTTCAACTGCGACGCCATTTTTTTTTTTCTTGGGACTTCTCCTCGGTGCAGTGTGCATGTGGAGCTGTAAAAACGGATCGGTGCCTGCCTTTTTCGACGGTTCTTTGTTCCCATTTCTTCGCAGACGTACTGTTGGTCGATCTTGTACTAGCTAAAAAAAAATTATTCCTGTTGGCAACATGGAAATGGGATGAGATGATGATCAGGCTAAGCTTCCACGTTCCATCTCAAGAACCGAGAAACTGAATCGTCTGAATTGGGGAAAACGAGAACGGCTGAATTGTTTCATGCGAAACTTTTGTCCTGCTGCTGGCCAGAAATCAGAATTCAGAGATGTGGCAACTCACTCAAGCAGGAGTAATTGATAATTGGCATCGGTCTGTTACTTGGCCGGGCCCTCGTCTAGCCGGCGGTGGTGTCCACTGTCCAGTGTCCAGCGCTAGCTGCTACAGGTAGGCGGTAGGCGCAGGCAGCCACTCCCCCCCTCCAGCTTTGCGAGTGGGGACCACATGGCTGGCTAGTGTAGGGCTCTCCTCCTTTGACTGGCTGACCACGAGTGAGTGAGTCCATGATAGGCTGGAAAGCCGAGCAGTATGATGCGCTTGTCACCTAGCGTGCTCTCTCTCTCTCTGGTGTGGCGAGTGGCGTAGGGCAGGAGGAGGAGGCCATGGCCATGGCGTCCGAAAAGGAAGCCGAGCACTTCTTCTCCTTTCTTTTTTTTTCCTAAGAGAACAGACCGACTCAAGCGCTGAAGAGTGACCCGGTGAAAAGACTGAAGATTACTGTCGTCTGTGAGAGGGACTGCCGGAGGCTGGAATTCATGACGATGACCATGGGTGCAGAATGTGAGACTTGAGCAGAGGAGTGACATCAGTTTGCACAAGGAAATACTGCACCACCTGCAGCTGAGTTGCACGTCATGTGCTGGTAAGCTACGCAGCCACCAGCGCACACCGATGCATGCTCAAAGTATAGTTCCATTAGGCTGGCAAGCTGCAACATGGAGGACAGGAGTAGTTGCTTCCGAATGAGCACCTGTTGTAAGATTAAACTACTGCAAATTGGGCAGCTCGCGGCAAAAACAACAAGCGTGTTTGGCTCATCATGCAGATACAGAACTAGCATATACTACTAACATTCAGAGAAATTAGAATGTGCTGCACTGCATTATCATCATGTCACATGCTAACTAACTGCAGCCACAAGTGTATTGGCCACTGGGTGTTTTTTTAGAGTCTTTAAGAATTGGGGAGACACACTGAGGTGTACGTGACTGAGGCATGCTCATGCCGAAAACGAGGTGAAACTTTACAGGCATGTCACCCTCTGTGATTTCTTCGTATGGGGTCCTCCAAGTTTCTGTGTGGTCAGCATCACCATCACCATCACCACTAAACACAGCCTGACAAATCCCTAATTACATTGACACGCTATATACAGTTAGTTTTCCTCCAACAAATTCAGAGTTCGATTGTTTACTGCTTCAGATTAAGAAACGTGCATTTAGTTTCAATGCGATTAGTTGATGCAATGGGGTTTTCGAAAAAAAAAATAGTTGATGCAATGCAAAAATCTGAATGATTTAGGAAACAACGTGCAATACAACTCTTTGCCGGCTAGCAGGCGCAAGTTGTTCAAATTCTAGTCCTAGGAGAGCTGTAACAGCAATAAAGAGGGGTCCAGTCAGATACTCTTCCTCCGAGATCCAAATCTGGATCGAATAGATTATCAGATTTGCTTAGGTTCGGTTCTTCAACAGTCCGAAGAGAACAACTGTGAACAAATCCTTTTGTTCTCCCAAAAAAAAATTCTGTTCAGTCTTAATTGTCTCTGACAGCATATACTATATTAGTAGTATTATATCATTGTATGCTTGCATGAACACAACGAGCCTGTTTAGTTCACAAAAAGTGAACCCAAAAAGTGCTACAGTACCTGTCACATCAAATCTTGCGGCACATGCATGGAGTACTAAATGTAGATGAAAGAAAAAACTAATTACGCAGTTTAGTTGTAAATCACGAGACAAATCTTTTGAGCCTAATTAGTTCATGATTGGACACAAATTGCCAAATAAAACGAAAAGTGCTACAGTAGCCGAACCTAAACTTTTTCACCAACTAAACAACCCCAACATCTGCACTGAACCTGGACTGCCTTTGGACATGATCTAGGATGCAAAGTTCAGCTGTTTTGCTGGTAATAGTATATATCAAGAGAAACATCTTCAGGGTGCATGCCAGACAGCCAGAGTTACTCCACAAGAGCCCAAGGGAACCAAATTAAAGAAGTAAACGGCACATGCTTGGTGTTCTTCTGTAGATGAGAATCCAATGACTGTCACAATACCAAGTGTTCATCAGAACAGGCCAACTTCCAGCCTGTCGAAATCAGAATTATGAGATATCCTCTTACTAGATCCATATACAGATAGTAGGTATACTAAAAGGCGTCGTTTTACTCTACACAGGGTGATGGGGAAATTGCTGAACTATTATTACGAGCTAGGGATCCAAAACTAGTAACAGAAAAGCCTGCAAAGCAACTCTAATGGAAGTTGTACTTTCTGGGTCTGGGAAGTGTTAAAGTATGCATTAACGTTTTTTCTCGAGCGTGCCATTGGCACGGCTAGGGAGTGTTTAGTTTGGGTGAAAATGGTGAAAAAAAAATATTGTAGCATGTTTTGGCTTTATTTGGTAATTAGTGTCCAATCACGGACTACTTTGGTTTCAAAGTTTCGTCTCGTGACTTTCCACCCAAATGTACAATTAGTTTTTTTCGTCTATATTTAATACTCCATGCATGTGCCGCAAGATTTGTTACTGTGGTTTTTTGGAAAACTTTTTGGGAACTAAACCAAGCCTTATATACATTTTTATTGGGAATCAAGATTCTAGTATGCTGAAGTCAGCTTCTTGTATTTATTGAACCTGATGAAGACTGTCCAAAGTTCAGTGCATCAACTTGAACTTCATTTAGGCCGTGTTCAGTTCCGAACTCGGCAGCCATGCATTTGCCGACATTTTGATGTGATAGGGAATCTCCTTTTTGTATAGTGTAAATTTGACACCCAAATCTGGAACTAAACAAGGCCTTACTTATAATATTGTGATTCTTTTAGAATCAGTAGAAGCTGCTAGCTGACAGACAAGACATCATGGAAAACAGATTGTCGTCAGTGTACCATTTTTACAGTAAGATAATTTGATCTTTTTTTCCCCCAATCGACAGTGGAAGGCTAGAAGCTAGTCGACAAAAGTATAGAGAATTATAAGTTAGAACACAAGTACACAACATTGTGTTTAGATCTATTGAAAAGTGCACTATACAAAAAAAATTCTCCGTTACATCAAACTTGCGATACATGTATGGAGTACTAAATGTGGATAAAATCAAAAACTAATTACACAGTTTGGTTGTACTTTGCAAGACGAACGTTTTAAGCCTAATTAGTTAACGGTTGGACAATTATTACTAAATACAAACAAATGCTACAGTAAATTTTAGCGCCCCGAATTCAGGAACTAAACACGGCCGAGTGAACATTTTCTAGGAACTCTGCAAACTATCCAAAAGGAATTTAGCATTTAAACTACAAGTTCCGGGTCGCATATGACTTCTGCAATATTACAAACCTTAATGACTCAAATCTTCAGTAAGCCTGGGCTTATTGGACATGTATGATTTGTACTTCAACTGCTTTCCTCTTAATGAAAAAACGTACCACGGTCGTGAAAAAGCTACAGATTCCTTAAGGTAGTGATGAATGTGTTGTATAGGTTGGCTGAGAACCAAAAGTTTCCAAGGATTCACAAGAACCAAACAGCATATTGATGCGGCGGCTCCCTTGGAGCAGGAGCAGGGGGGAAAAGACAGGGACGAATGATAGCGAATGGAGCGTTGTAGAGCCGGCCGGCATGACTGCCAGCAAAGGGTACGGCATGCAGTCCGGAGGTCACCAACCGATCTGCATGGCATTGACGCTGTTCTTCTGTAGCTGCCAGCCCGTTCACCACATGCATGGTTTGCACTAGGGTTTATGGTCCTGTGTGTGTTTCCGACCCCTGCATCTACATGCCTCCCAAGTCCCCCCCCCTCCCCCACCTCCGGACCAAGATACGTGCATGCATGAGAATGCGATCTGCAATGAACAGAAATGGCAGGAAATGAATTATGCAACGTACTACCGTCTGTCAAAAATGTCTTTCGCATTTGACTTTGAGCGGTGTTGAATGGCTCAATGCGTATCTTTGACCACTATTCTAGAATAAGTTCATAATATCTTTTAAGTTTATAACATGTTTTTCAACCAATACAATTTAGAAGATATCGATGTCTATAGTTTTCAAGGCTTGATCAACGCCCTGTCCGTTTAAACTTATCAGTCATGGTACAATGTTTTTTTCCTCTCATAACAAAACATCATTAGCCGGCTTAATCTTGTTGTAAACCATATGTTTTATGACGGAAGCAAATACTACTCCTTCCGTCCGTGAAAGAACGCAATTCTATGTTCCAGAGGCCAGATTAGTGACTAAGCTAAATTACCTGTGTACCCTTGCTTAGGCGCACTATCGTTACACCAGGATCGATGTCAATTAAAATGCCAGTGAGAAGGTGGGTGCAGAGAAGGTGTTTGTGGCTGAGAATACGCCTGCTGCTGTAGAGATATGTGAAAACAGGACACACTGCATCCTTTACCGGACAAGGCCGAGGAGATAAGGCCCTCTTTGCCACGGCTCCTCTCACGCGGTCACGGTGCAGCACTGTAGTAAGAAGACGTTTCAAATTTCGAGGCAGCGGCGGACCTAGGATTTTACCTCAGGGTATGCCTCAAAAAAAAATTTCTTATGCAATTCGGTAAACCATTTACAATTCGGTAAAATCATACCCTAATTCGGTAAAACCACATACATTAAATAACATATTAAGCCTCAAATTCAAAGATTAAGCTAGAAACGATGACAAATCTTGATATAAATTGTTCAAATGAAATACAAATAGTTTGAAATATAGCCATAGAAGAGACTTACAATATTACTTGTTTATCCGCCGCTTTCTTAATGACATGAATGTCTCAATTATATCATCTTCATCAACTTCGAAGAAAATATCCTGCTCAATGAATGTGACTAGACAATCATCCAAAACACTGTCACCTAGCTTATTCCTTGACTTTGTTTTCACTATAGCCAATGCAGAAAATACCCTTTTAACACTCGCAGTTGCCACCGGTAAAATCAATATCAATTTGAGAAGTAAGTAAACCATATCATACACTTTGTGCCTCTGTGTTGCGACAAGCTTAACTGAGAGATCAACAATGTTGTCTAGACCTTGGAAGGTATCATCTCGTTTAATGGAGTCAATATAATTATCAAGTTGCAATTTAAATTTTAGCAAATCATTCTTGGAGAAGTCCTTTGGATAAAATTCAGCCAATCTACGTACCTTCTGTGCATCAAAATAAGCAAATGAGTTGGAAGGACTAAAGGCTGACATACAAGAGGTAGCTCCATATTGATCTCATCAAATCGATTATCAAGCTCTTGACTAATTTGATCAATGACACCAATATATACTTCTCTTCTGTTATTCCGCCGATGTTATTCCGCGAGTCTGCGTCCGCGTGCGGAAGGCAAACCGAATGAGATTGCTTTCTTTCCTTTTTTTACGTAAAAAATTTCTATTATGTACAAATGACGGCTGGACCTGTAGGTCCGCCCCTGTTTCGAGGTAGAAAATAAACTGAGAGGAGGAGCTGGAAAAGCTACGTTTTACAGCTCCTGCCAGGCCTGCCATACGGGCTCTAAGACTACCCGCAGTGGGATACTCTAAATGATACTCTAAAGCTTTAGAGTATGAATATAGAGTAAAAACTGCTGTACTGGGTACTCTAAAACGATACTCTATCCTTTCTCTCACTCTATATTTAGAGTAGAACAGTGCTTAATCTATAGTGGGCAGTGACGGCCCCACTAGCTAAACAAAGGAAAAAATGCTATAACTCACAAACCAAAAATCCAAATTAAATTTCGATTGCACCATTAAATTCGTCTCAATAAATCCTTCAAAATTAGATCACACATGGATAGAGTGGATAGAGGATGATATAGAGGATGGATGTGTACAGGAGAATTGAGTATAGAGGAGAGAATCTTGCTGACTAAGACGGATAGAGGATAAGTATAGAGGTCCATGAGTGCGGATGTCCTAAAATTGCATCATACCGGGCGGAGGGAGTACCATAAATGCATGCACGAGGTCTGCACAGAATGCAAGATTGAAACGACAACACACCAAAAACTCCCTTCTGCCTCCTGTTGTCCGGTGCCTGCTGCATCAGGCCTTGTTTAGATCCCTGATTGGGGGTGGCTGAATTTGCACAGTGTCATCCGAACACTGTAGCATTTTTGTTTTTTTAGTGTAAAATATTTAAAAATTGATTAATTAGACTCAAAATGTTCGTCTCGTAAAGTACAATAAAATTGTGCAATTAGTTTATGATTTCATCTACATTTAGTACTCTATGCATTTGCCGGCATTTTGATGTGACGAGAAATCTCCTTTTTGCATAGTGGAATTTAGGGTGAATTCTGGAATCTAAATAAGGCCTGAAGTTTTCTGCGTCACCAGAATCCGGCAGTGTTTAGATCCAGACTGGGATGACCGAAATCGACACGGAACACTGTAGAAACTTTTGTTTTTTAGTGCACAAAATTATCCAAAAAATGATAAATTAGACTCAAAATGTTCGTCTCGCAAAGTACAACAAAACTATGCAATTAGTTTTTGATTTCATCTATATTTAGTACTCCATGCATTTGCCGACATTTTGATATGATGGGGAATCTTCTTTTTTATAGTGAAATTTGGGGAGGAATTAATCCAACAGTGGTGACCACTGACCAGAGAATAGGCTGCAGGCTGCAGCTGGAATGCAGGATCCGGTATCTGGCTGGCAGGCCACAGCTCCTGCGACACTGGGGTGTGTTCACTCCGTGAAAAGTAACTGAAAAGTTACTGTAGCATCTTTCGTTGTTATTTGGCAAAATTTGTCTAATTATAGACTAACTAGGCTCAAAAGATTCGTCCCGACATTTACAGACAAACTATGCAATTAGTTATCTTTTTTACCTACATTTAATGCTCTATGCATGCGTCGAAAGATTTGATGTGATGGGTGGAAGAGGAAATATTTTGGGTTAGGATGGGGAAGTGAACAAGGCCTGGTATCTGCTGTCTGCTTCCATGTCTCATCATGGACGCATACTACCGGCGTAGGGGTTTCTCAAAAAAAAAAAAAAAAAAAACTACCGGCGTAGGGCTGGTAGTGCCAGCCAATGGGGCCTGATGTACTGTATGGGTGCCGACGTGCAGTTGGGCATGAGAGATGTACGATCACACCACATTGTGCGTGTACAATGCAACTGTACGATGGTCAAAACGATGGCCCGACGCAGCAGCATATGAATTGATCATTTGGGTACTATAGAGCAGCTGCATCCAACATGTCAGGTCACATGGATGCATTGTACTCCTACTATAGTACTGTCTCTATAAAGAAAATGTGATTTTGAGTTTGAATTGGATCAAAGTTCCTTAACTTTAACTGAATTTATCCAAAATATTATTAATATTTATAACTCTAAATAAATGCACTATAAAAATATATTTCATTACTAATCTAATATGGAGTAAGGAATTGTTCGGCTGATAGTTTCTATGGCTGATAAGCCGGCTCAAACTGATTTGTTGTGAAAGAAAAACATTGTTTCATGGTTGATAAGTTCAAGTGAACAAGGCGTCAATATCATTAATATTAATATTTTTTATATAGATTTAGCCTAGCTTTAAAATATTTGACGTGAATATTACATCGTTTTTTGGACAGAGGGTGTAATTCGAACTGATTCATACCAGCACGATGACAAGCAATCAAAACACTCGAACCCTTTCATCACGGCAATGCAGGTACCAAACCACTCAACATTTTGATGAGGGGGAAATAAGCAAGCAACCATGTGCTTGTTGCATAGCAATATCACCTGATACGAGATAGGCAGAACTAAAAACAAGACCAGAATAACTTGGCAAGTTACACAATCAAACTGAAAAGAGATCACTATCGATATTTACCATTATTACAAAGCTAGCATAAAACTGTCTTCCACCTTAGCAGGGATTTAGGGCCAACTGAAAATTACTTGACAAGACACAATTTTCAGTAGGGCACCAATCAATCCAAATCCAAGTAACAAGCACAAAAAGGACAACGAAGATATAGGCCTTGTTTAGATTGAAAAAAAATCAACCCGATGAATAGTACCACTTTCGTCTTATTTGACAAATATTATCCAATCGTGGACCAACTAGGCTCAAAAGATTCATCTCGTGATTTCCAACTAAACTATGTAATTAGTTATTTTTTACCTACATTTACTACTTCATGCATGGGTCCAAAGATTGATATGATGGAGAGAGAGTGAAAAAATTTCAACTTTTGGGGTGCATCTAAACAAGGCCATAGTATTTGAGAACAGAAGAACCAGCAGGTTGCCATTAGTCTATCTTCAATATTTTGGTGTCCTGTTGGGTGCTCAATGCATCTTTGGAGGAACTACCGTAGAGGATATAGATCTAAGTAGATAATTGTGTCCTTAGCCATGATCAGTAGAAGAATCTTGAAGTAGATCAAAGCCCACTTCCTGGTAACATCATGGTGGACATAGTCCAGCAGGATCTCCTTGTGGAACATGTAGATCTGATGGAAAATTGGCATGACCAGAAGAGAAGTGGTAATGGTATTTTTTTGACGTGAAAAGCAGAGCCGGGATCATGACATATGTAGCTACTCTAGCTAGCTCAGTTACCCTCACTTTCAAACTTTCATATGTCAATGGACTGCATCTGGGTTTGGTGATAGTTGCTTCTAATGGGTTGAATGCCATCAGCTTTTGTACCAATTATATGAAATTAAGTAAGAAAATCATCCGCCAGAGCAGACGATTTAGCCAACTTAAGCCCGTATAACCCGGTAGTCCGTGAAATCACGAAGGATTTCAAACCAACTCACATATCAGCCAAGATCGTAATAAGTTTAGCGGTCACCATCACACATTACATAAAGTTTCGCATCACAGATACATCGGAGTTTAAACATCGTTATTACAAACCGAGTTCAAATAGAAGTAGCGGAAGCCAAATAGTTTCATAAGACACACACTCATTTAGTTCAGATACGGTGCCAGTAGGTAGCCATCCTCAACAAAAGCATCAGATGTGAGATACGAAGTGACCATTGCCCCTGGTCCTAGTTGTCGCCTATCGCCGGATACAGGCAATTAATGCAATAGTCATAGTACATTTGACCATCTGCAACAACAATGGGAACAATGCCCTGAATACGAGAAGGTACTCAGCTAGACTTACCCATCATAACCAAAAATAAAGTGACACCAAGGAATCATGAAGGGCTTGATAGTGGGGTAGCTGACTCATTTGCAAAAAGACATTTTTATCATTTCAAGAACCTTTCTAAAAACATTATTGTCAAGTTAATTATTATTAACCTGTCGACTACATTTTGCACCTACACTAGAGTAAACATGTGATTAAACAAGTAATGATAACCAATGATCATTAGCAACTTCCATAATGTCATCTCCATTATAACTATCCAAGTGTTCCATCAACATTATTACGATAAAGTAACTCAAGTCAAGTGTTCACTATCCAGTGAACGATGGCGATTCGAATTGATTATTAACCAGTTGGTAATTTATTTCTCACACAAACCTCACTCACCCGCTAAAGTGAGATATTGGTCACCGAGTCAACTATTCAGGTAAAGTCTCGAGTTCGCTAGGAACCACATGTACCCGGGGACCGCCCGACTGCCTTTCGGTCTTATCATCGCGCCCCCGTGTCCTACCACACCTGCTCCGGTACAGTGCGTTGCGGGCAATCCACTCAGCCCGAATAATCCCCCAGCTTCACGGTCGAAAGGTACATTATTCGGCTAGCTAAATGTAAGGCATGCATTCAACATGACCCGATGCCAACAACGATCGGTCCTTAATCGACACAGACGAAAATCACTACAGTCTGAAACCCTGTAAGTCTCTGTCCGGTCTCAACTTCATATTAACACTTAGTTATACTATTACGACATAGTAATGCAAGCAGATCTAGGTAACCACCTATAGCTCGTAGGTGACAGGAAATCACCTGACTTCTACCGGTCTAAGCCAGCTAAGCATTGACTGGACTGCGGATACCAGGATAAAAAGGATATTGTAGAACAAAGGTAAACAAGGTATAATGCAGCAACGGTTGCAAACAACTCCTACACGTAATGCGTCAATTGAAGTAAGGCATTATTAAAACATTTGCAAACCGGGATAGAAATACTCTGGGGCTTGCCTCTTTCAAACGAACTAGGCTGGTGATCTGCGCACTTGAGCAAGTCCTCGCCTTGTTCCTCTTCCTCGGGCACCTCTTGTGCCTGAAGTTCCTGCGGATCTATCCCGGTCTGCTCTTCCGGTACTGCTACCGGAATTTCTTTCTGCGATCCTGTATGATGCAAATGTATAAGTGCTCATGCATAGGTGCATTGGAGAGATGACATGTAATGATCATGATGAATGAAATATAGATGAACATGTTTACTTTATTGGATAGAGTAGAAATATAACTCTTCTACAAGGTAGTCCACATCATCCAAGAACATGTACTAGTATACTACTACTACAACCACTCTTCTACCATGCCAAGTCACCACAGCAAGCTAAGATGTTTCAAAGATACACCAAAGCAAACTTTATTAACTAATCATGCATTAAAAAGATTAATTAAACCCTAGTTGAAACTAGGTTTAAATAGCAACACCTCTTTTGGTAGCACAGAAAAATATGAGAACATTACAATGGCTTACTATCATCTAACCTAGCATGCCACAAATATTTCATTACATTTAGATTACTAGAACTGCCTACACAAAAATAACAAGCTAGGGCCTAAATATGAGCATGAAAATACTTTGTATTATAAAAAGTATCAAAAAAAATATTTAGTATTTTTCTTACATTCTACACAGTAAACAATCATTATATAAAAATTATCATATGCATGTTTTATACAATTTTTGCTCTCTATCAAAATAACAAAAACCATCAATTAAAGGCACTTGAACTACACATCATAATTTTTCTACAGAACATGCATGACACATATTTTTTCCTAGAAAACACATTGCACAAAAAGATTAATAAAATTGGAACCATATTTTTCTGAGCTTTCTATGATTTATTATGCATTTATCAAGAAAACAACAATTTCAATAATTAAATAAAAACTCTACAGAAAAGTATTTCAAACTTGTCATGCAATATTTTTACATCATAGATCTAGTTCTAAGAAGTCCACCAAAATTTGTTTCACAATTTTTGGAGCTAAAATGAGCAAGTTATGATTTTCTAAAGCATTTACATCTTTTCTGGAAATCATTTTTAAAATCATTTTAAAACAAACCGACTGAAACTGCTAAGTGCACCCGGTGCAGTGCACCCAGATTCACACAGAGGAGCTGACAGGCGGGCCCTTCGGTCAGCGGAACCCCACATGTCGGTGAAACAGGGACAGTGGCGGTGCTGACCGCGCGGATCTCGCCGACGACGAGGTCGCCGGCGACGAGGTCACCACCATCGTGATCACTATGCCAAGGCGGTCATGTTGGTACAAATGGCGTGACCGGAGGAGCTCGCAACCGAGCTCGCCCACGGCCATGGCGGCTCGGCGGTGCGGCTCAACGGCGGGAGCGCGCCTTCGGACAAGAAACGGCACGGTGAGAGGCGCACGAGCACCGGGGAAGCGAGGTGAACGGAATGCGCGCATGAAGGAAGGAAAAGGGGGAGCGGAGGAGAGGTTTCCACGGAGCGGGAATCCTCGGTGAGCTCGGTCGGAATTCCGGCGAGCGATTCACGCGGAGGGGAAAGCTTACCATGGCGGTTGAGGTGAGCGCGGGCTGCGCCAGAGGGAGGGGAAGCTTGGGGCAAGATGGAGCGGCTCGCGGTGAGCTGGTGTGACGGGAACGGGCGTCTCCGGTGAGCAGCTGCGCGATGGCGGCGGAGGGGAAGCGCTCAGCTGCGCTACGGCTGTGGAGAAGCGAAAGGAAAGAGTGAGGAGTGAGCTGAGACGCGGACGCGGTGCGGGAGAAATAGACGAGCGTGTGGGGCGCGGGGGCCAGCGGACGCCACCCGGCCGGCGTCGCCGGCATGCGCTCGCCACGCAGCGCGGTGAGCCTAACATGGTCGGGTGCGTCCGCGCGCGCGGGGAGGAAGACGGCATGGCGCGTGGGGCTGGGCCGTGGAGGGCGAGCTGGGCCGCGGCAGTGCGCAGGCGAGCGGGAGCGGGAGCGGGTGCGCGCGCGGGAGAGTTGGGCTGCTTTGGCCAGCGGGCCGAAAGGGAGGCGGCGGCCCGTTAGGTGAGAAATAACGATTTTCAATTTCTATTTTCAATGAATTTTCAAACACTGATTTTCAAATCCCATTTTGAGCAAGAAAATGACATTTTCTGAAAATGACCCAAAAATGAAAGTTGCTTAGAATTTAATTCTCTACAACTTTTATTAAGGGACCAACTCAAAATTCCTAACAGATTTTGAATTGGAAAGTAAAAGCTAAATATGAAGGGTTTTTGACCATTTTTCAATAATATTTTTAAAAGCAAATTTGACAAAACTTTGAATACAAACTTTGCTCCGAAATTGTGCTAACTAATTCTAGATGATTTACAATTATAGCCACACATGTTTTCTTAGCCTAGCAAGCATAATAAAGGTGGAACAATTCTAAACAAGTGTATGCAACATTCACGTTTCATAGCAATGTTTCAACTCAAAGATACACCCTACTTCACATGTAATTATGAATGCAAATGATGCATCATGCGTATGATTTACAATGCTAAATGCATGCGTAACGCCGGGGTGTTACTGTGGAGGCACTTTCCTGTGTTTTCAATTCATCAGATTGAGTCGTATCAGCAATTATCATAGGCAGTGTAGAAGAGATTTAAGGTATAGAAAGAACATTGAATTTGCACTAGCAAACCAATGACTATTGGGAAGTAAGAACAAACTATCAGAGGCATAAATGCTATAAAGTGCACAATAGGACCCACCTGCATCTGCTCCACAGAAGATCCATTGGATGCTCCAGCAGAAAACCAGCGAGAGAATACTTGTGTGCCACTGAGTCGTGAAGTTCGCTCATACCCTAGAATCTGTTTGAATACTCAAAAGATGAAATGTCACAAGAATGTAAGTTAATAGGAGCACAACCAACGCTACATGTTGAGAAAGATAGGATCAGAAGTAAAAAAACACAACAAGTTCATTAAGAGGGCACAAACTGAACTTATTAAGAGTTAGGTACATATAGAATAAGCCACAAACCATGCATTAATAATCCAACTCTCCATGCCAATTATACAACTATTATGTTCCAAACTTTCAAAAGTGTGATTGCACAAGACAGAGAAATTCTTTCCAATGCAAACAATAATTAGCAAAGCATTCAAGAAATACACAGACTCACAATAAATGTCATGGTCATGGTAGTTAGAATATAAATGTCATAGTGAAATGTGACACTGTTTTTTGTGTGATATTGGTAGTGCTTCCCTATAAAACTTCCTTGTTCCTTATTCAAGACAGTGAACTTAAGTTCCCTCCTCTATATTCAGTCCTCCATAGAATAATGAACCATCACTGATTAATGCAAAAGAACTTTAGTAAAGCAATGGAAACAAATTTCACACCGAGTGTAAAGAGTAAAGATGTGTCGACTACCCCAAGCAGGTTCTAAAGATGTGGTTACTAATCCTAGAAAATTCTTGAGGATATTGATCCTAGCAAAATTAAAAGGAAATGAGAACTTGCATGACAAGAAATACTTATATCAGTAGGTATGAGCTACCATGAAACCTGGTGGCACAACATTTAATTAGAAATAAGACCCCTGAATGTCAGCAAAGGAATGACATGTTTGTTCTCTAATAAGTTGCTACTGAAGGTTGGTATTGAAGTGAGAAACTTTCCATAGAAAATGAAAGAGAACAAGAGAATGTTTGCGCAAAGATACTCCCTTTGATCCAAAATGCAAGTTGTTTTGGCGGTGAAAAGGTCTACAAGACAATTTGACTAACAATTTCTATGAAAAATGTGTTAATTCAAACAGCATATTGTGAAAGTATTTGTCATGATCGATCTAGTGATGCCACTTTTTTTTGTTATCAGTCTATGCGATCACTTATCTGTTGATGGTCAAAACTTAAAATAGAATTGACCAACAACAATTCTTCCATTCATCTATCTAGACTATAAGCTAGCAAACTTTATAACTGCCCCCACAAAACGCAAGCGAATACGCAACACGGAGAACCATAGATTCGATCTACACAGACACATTGCCTGAGAAAAAAATGTATATCCGGAGCAAGGAAATGGGTGGGGCGAGGGAGGGCGAACGCGAACCTTGGGGAGGTCGAGAGGGAAGCAGACCGATGTTTGGCGCAGTGACGGGGCGGCGGCGGCCGGGTTCTGAGGGAGAGTGGAGAGCGCTCGGAGAGACCGGGCGCTGTACAGCGGCGACAGCGCGGCCACGTCGGCGCGTGAGAGGGCGTGCGCTAGGGCTTTGGATCGGGTCAGCACTCGCGACGCCATTCTCGTCGTCTCTCCCATCGCGCCGGAGGAGAGGACTGCAGCGAAAAGGGAAACTGGGAAAGAAGGTGGCTGACGACGCGGAGGGTATGCGAGAACATATGGCTTGGCCCAGTAAGGAATACGGCCTAGGTATGGGCTGGGCCAACACATGTGGTGGAGTAAGGACTAAGGAGTTCCGCTTTCGAGCCACAAAGCCTGAAATTGATCGAATCCTTTTAATCTAGATGGATTGGTAGATAGATTCCATGATCATTTTACTTGTTCTGGAATACCAATTCGTGTAGTTGAATTTGTGATTTTGAGTCGGATCAAAAGGGCAAATCATTGACATGAGTAAGTTTTTTTTTCGATCGACATGAGTAAAGTTTTCCTAGCTCTTGGGGCCTTGTGGAGGGGGGAGGAGGCAATGACATCCACTAAACTTTTTTGTACAAAAAAATTATAGGCTTTGACTTATATATATGCTTAGAATAAATACATCCTCAGAAATTTCATATAGGTCCACAAGAAATAAACTACCATACAACTATTTTCTGGCCCTATCCTCATTAGGTTTTATCCGATTACACTCAGAGGCGGAGCCAACAACTTTGATTAAGGAGGGCCGGACAAATAAAATGAAACACATAAGTGTATATTTCAATAACTTTTTTAGTACTTTTATATGTGTAGTTAGTATTCATAACGAAACATAGATGAATTATCATATTTTCGCAATACTATGATTAAAAATAGATGAATTGTCGCATTTTTTGCCATAAATTAACAACATTTATACGAGTACTTAACTAACTTTGACTGTGTGTGGGGGGGGGGGGGGGGCATGGCCCCTGTTCGCCCCCTGGCTCTGCCTCTGATTACATTTATATCCACCTCGATTCATGTATAAAACAAGTGCAGCCAAACAAGCTTCGAAGGTGGTTTGAATCTATATCTACTTATTTCATGTGTTTTAGGTTGGTCTACACTTTAAAGAAAAATATAAAACAAAGCATGCATGATCAGAGCATTGTTTGTAGTTGTCTACATGTAGGGGCGGATCTGCCACCGGGGCTGGGGGGGGTCGAGCCCCCCCTATCGCGGCGGCGCCCATGGAGCCCCCCATGAAAAGTTCTGTCATTGGAGATTGGGAATGAGGGCATGGACGCTGGACAGAGGTTGAAGACGAAGCTCTATTCCTTTGTGGGCCAAGCCAGTTTGTGTTTCTTAGCCCAAATAGACAAGTCAATAAACCCAATAGGAGATAGGAATAGGAACCAGCCGCATGGCCGCACCAGCAAGCAACATCGTGATTCTAAAAAAAAGCAAGCAGCAGCTAAGCATGGTAGTAGCCCGTGGCCAACACCTAGCACAACAACTTGTTCAGCCCCCTCCCCCTAAGATTTTGTCCTGGATCCGCCACTGTCTACATGAATGCTTATCATAATTTCAACTATTTTTCGTCTTAATAGATACTCCCTCTGTTTTAAACTATATGTTGTTCTAATTTTTCTAGATAACTTTTACTATGCACCTAAAGATGTCTATTATATATCTAGATAAATAGTAAAAACTATATATCTAAAAAAAGTCAGAATAAATTAAAATGAAGAAAGTACATTTTATATTTAGCCTTTTAGAAATTCTGGCATTTGTACCTGCATGTGTTGTGGGACAAAAAGGCTATGTTGTCTCTTTTGGGTTTCATCTCTAGCCTACCCCAACTTGCTTGGGACAAAAGGCTACGTTGTTATTGTACCTGCATGTGTTGAAGCAAATTTGTTTCATCCCTCCCTCACTCTCTCATCCGTCTATCCTTACACTCCTACTCATCTTGTTTGGTATTAAAAGGAGCAAATTTATTTCATTCCTCCCTCACTCTCTCCTACGACTATCCTTCCGTAGGTCCTACACTGCCACCTTCTTGTTAATTTGGTCACTCTTTTAAAAAAATTTGTTGGCGCTGCGGGCGGCCGGGTAGCTCGCATTTCACCTTTCTTAAACTTAAAACAAGTGCACACAATAGCTACGTATATTTAAGCTGTGTCAATCTCTAGTTAATTTTCTCATACGGGATTAATCCTTCATTGCACCTAATATTTATCATGAGCCTTATAATTTATTTGATTTAATTTAAATAAAGTTGGGCCAACAGAATTAGATCTAACAAAGATAACTAGCTCGTTATCATTGTCATATATATATAGACGGGTTCAGGTAACTATGCAACAATTGTACGCCCCAGTTGCAGTGCTCGGGCATATTATTTGTATATAAAGTTATAATTGCCTCAAATAACATGTGGTCGGATTTTCTTGAGAAGTGATATATTCTGCTAGCTAGCTAGGTGTAAAAAAAATGCACTTAAAAGAGAGAATGGTATCAATTGCATGTTTACCTCCACGTATAAAACGTCAATTTTACACGATCATCACACACAGACACACGTACCTCAAATGGGGGGAAAAGGCAGATAGGGCGGTTACGACTGCTTATTCACCTCCATTATGTTCTTAGGAATAGGCATATTCTACCGACATTTATAGCTAGTGACTTAGTGTACCAAATTAAGGCCCCCTTTATTCTTTGAGTGTCTTCTTAGGCGCTGGAAATCCATTGATTAATCAATTATATATATTGATTAGTACTTAATCCTGCCGATTTATTCTTTACCTCGACCTGTACGTGGAAATAGATATGCCCATTCATTTCACGTTGACACATCGAGAATGCAAAGTAGGGCATTAAAGAAATGGGCGGGGTTTTACGCCAATATGGCACCCCAAACAATGTGCTGAAAGCTGAATGCATGATGTTTGATGCCCACTCAAGAATTGTTCTTCTTGTTGTACTGCAATCGGAAAAAAGGAAAACAGCTAGAATCGATTCAGTCCTTACGGAGTTATCTACAAATAAACTGAAAGAAGTCAGAGGCATGCATGTTTACTTGCACCAACGTTGCATTGGTTTCCCTGTAGTGTAAGACGAGCTCAGTTGGACTTTTCAAAAAAGCAAAACTCTTGTTAATAAAGGTATAAATAAAATGTAATATTAATGATAAAATGGCATGACACCTTGTGATGACGTACACGCTCACTGGAACGGATGGCAAATAGAACCCGGCGACCACATATTATTTGTGGTGGCTAAATTCTGGTTGTTGATGTGATGATTTGTTGTAATGCACATTAAATTTAGAAAAATACGAACATCCAACGCCAAATTGAGGATTTAAGGCCACGTTTAGTTCCCAAAAATTTTCAAGATTCCCCGTCACATCGAATGTTTGGACACATGCATGGAGCATTAAATGTAGACGAAAAGAAAACCTAATTACACAGTTTGGTAGAAAACCACGAGACAAATCTTTTGAGCCTAATTAGTCCATGATTGGACACTACTCCCTCCATTCCAAATTATAAGGCATTCCAAGAATCTTGAAGAGTCAAAGTATCTTAAGTTTGACTAAAGTTATAGAGAAAATTACAAAAATTTATAACATCAAATAGGTATACTATGAAAATATAATTAATAAAGAATCTAATGATATTTAATTAGTGTCATAAATATTATTATCTTATCATATAAGATTCTTGGAATGCCTTATAATTTAGGATGGAGAGAGCAATTGACAAATACAAACGAAAGTGCTACGGTGGTCAAAACCAAAAATTTTCGCGAACTAAAGACACCTTAAATTTAGATGAGCAAATCACACCATAAGTAACATAACCAGCCAAGCTAAAGCTTTGTTCGCGTCATCATTTTTAGTAGCAGTAGATAGAGAAGAAATAAAATGCTGTTTTGGCACCCGGCCGGCTGATGCAATTTTAATTAGTTGACGTCATCATTTTGAGTATGCATGCATCAGACGCTGGTATATTTTCAGCTCAGTGTGATCTTGGTGATGTGATGTAAGTAACTACCTTTTATCAAATTAAACAAACAACTGTAGAATGGTGGCCCGTGGCTCGTCCCAAAAGCAAAGACGATCACAGAAAGTAGCCGCGAGCCCTCTCGGCCGGAACGGTGGAGATGGAGACTGGCCTCTCGATCTGCCATATAAAGCCAGCCTCATCGATCATTATATCGTCACCACAACTCATCATACACACACACACAACTAGCAGCAGCAGCAGCAGCAGCAGCAGCATAAACTCTGAACCCTCAAGTGAGGTTCGATCGTCGATCGTTGGCACCATCAAGGTATCAAAGGAGAAGCAAGAGACGACGACGACGTCAATGGCGTCGCAGCGGGCGGTGGTGATCTTCGGGACGAGCAACTGCTGCATGTGCCACGCGGTGCAGACGCTCTTCTCGGAGCTGGGGGTGGGCGGTGCACGAGCTGGACAAGGACCCGGGGGGCAAGGACATGGAGAAGGCGCTGGCGCGCATGGTGGGCGCGTCGGCCCCACCGACCAGGTCATGGCGCTGCACCTCCGCGGCAAGCTGGTGCCGCTCCTGCGCGAGGCCGGCGCCCTCTGGCTCTGATGATCTCATCTGTGAATTACCCGCGCGCTGCATGGCTTACTCCATCATGATCCGATCCAGCATCAAGTTATATATACTTGCTACGTAGTCGTATACTTGTAACTGATGCAACACACATGCATGCATAATCCATGCATGAAAGGTCATCGAACTATTAAGAGCTATGGTCTTTCAGTTGAGTATTATAGTATTGTACCCGTCGTTACTATGTTGAGGAATGCTCTGCAAGCTGTAACCGATGAGCTAGTATGTACATACGTACGCGTACAAGATATATTTTTTATGGTATGCATATCTAGTGTCATAATATTAGTTAAACATATATTTATCAAACTTTAGTTACTAACAAGAATATATAGAATTGAAATTATAAAAAATATATAAACGCACACGGAGGTGGCAGGCAAGACGGGCGACGTGCCCTGCCACCTTCTTTCTCTCTCCTCACTCTGCCCGGTGCTGACTTTTGCTCCATCTGCCTGCGTCATATTTCTCCTTCTCCCCCCTCCTCCTTCCTGTAGCTGTAGCTGGAGCCTTTCACCCCACTCCCTCCCTCCCTCCCTCCCCCTCTACTCTACCCCTTCCCTCCCCTCTCCTCCGCTCCCTCCCGAATTGGGCCAGCAGCCTGCTTCCAGTTGCGGCGTCGGTCAGGGAAGAGGCCTCGCTCTCGTCCCGGCCCGCAGATCGGGGGAGGGAGCTCCCTGCTCCCCCGGCCCCTCGCCGGCTCGCCCGCTTCCCCGCCGCCGGGTCTCTCTCCCGCGGAGGCGTCAGCGTCGCCGATGAGCTGCTTCGTCTGCTTCGGGTCGGCGGCGCAGGACGGGGAGGCCAGGAAGCCCCCCGCCGGCAAGGACGCCCCGCCGGATCGCGCGGTGGCACGCGTCGGATCAGGTACGCTACGGCGGCTCGACCTCGACCTGGATCTCGGACCCGTCCCTCCCTCCCTCGCTCCGCTCTGCTCTTTCGGCTAGTCTAGGTTTGCTCCCTGTTGTTTGCTAGGCTAGGCTAGTCTTCCTGTGCGCGCGCGTACGGCGTGCCACGAACTCCGTGGGTACAATCAGCTGCGATCGTTCCGGTGAGCCACTAGTGGCGGCTGTGGATCGGTGGAACCCAGCCTTGTGCTTCGTTTGTTTGGTCGGGGAAACCACGGGAACCGGTGCTGGTGGTGTTGGCCTCTCTGTGCCTCTGCCATTTAACTCTACCTCCCGCGTTTGCGCGTCGTCCGTGGAGAGTGTCTGAAACCGCGTTGGGCTGTCTGGATACAGACATATGGTGTCCGGACTCCGAAGTAGCTAGGAGGAGTATTTGTTTTCTGGGTGGGATGTATGGGGGTGCCACGAATCTCAGTACCTATTCAATATCGGTGACCTGGTACAAACTCATGGATACGTTGCTGCAGCCCTTGGAATTTGTTAATAGTCGATAGGATTTAGCTATTCTGCTGTTTACACTATTGGGATGTGCTTGGACTCTCTACACAAAGAGTATTTTCCCCTCCACCTAGGCAGCTCCCTCCCTACCTGTGTGTGTGCTGTGCAAATTGTATGGAGTGATTTGGTGGTTTCATATTGACAAATGCTGGATGGGTTATGGTGTTGGCCTTCTGCAGTGTAGGTAAAAGATCAGGGATGTGGGTTTATTATATAATAGCTATATAGGTTGTACTTGCTCTGCCTTGACATTTGATCCTTGTGATCTTGATGCCAAGCTTAGCTGATTGGCCATTGCAAGTAAGCTATTGATTCATGAACTGAATTTTCTTTTCTTGGGCCGACGCCATAGCTTCTTACACAACATTTTTGCTGCTGTGGGGGAGAGGAACTTACTAGGATAAAACAATCTATTTTTATGAGTCTATTTATACAACCAAATGTATCCTTCAAAGTGCAATGGACCATCTAGAATCGTAGGGGATGTGTTTGGGACCCTACACCAAAGTTTTTTTTCTCACCTAGACAGCTCTCAATGTGTGTGATGTGCAGTTTGTCTGCAGTGATTTGGTGGTTTGATATTTTGTAAAATGTTGGATGGGTTATTCTGTCCTTCAGCACTGTACAAAAAAGATTAGTGATGGGGGTTTTATAGTCATAGGTAGTACTTGCTTGCCCATTACCGCGCCTCGACCAAACTTTCTTGGGCTGGCTGCGTAGCTTCTTACATGGTTTTATTGTTGCTGCGGGGATGAGGAACATACTAGGATAAAACAACTATTATTATGAGTCTATTTACAAGTAAATGTATCCTTAAAAGTGAAATGCACCATCTAAAGTTGCAGGGGATATTATATTCGTATTTTCCCTTTGTTCCATGCAAGGTTATTACTTAAGCGCCGAAGCGGTTAGGGGTCACGATAGAGGCAAAGCGTCGCCCTGTCGCCTTATGCGCATGCCGCCGCCCACTCGATTGCACCATCTCCCACTCGATGCTGCTCCTATCCCACTCGATTCTGACATCTCCTGCTCGATTCCACTGCTGCTTGCTTGATTTCTTCCATCCTCACTTGCCAATTGCTTGATCTGGAATGGGACGGTGTTGGCGGTTGGTCTGAGGTCACAGGACAGTGATGCAAGTGAAAGGAATCGGAGAGGTTGCGAGTGGCGGCAGCGCATCTGGAGAAGACAGGGACTCAGAGAGGGAAGCAAGAGTAAGAGTCGGGGCAGGGGTGGAGGCAGAGGCGGAAGCGGAACAACAGCTCTGGAGATTGAGTGAGTGAGTGAGGGAGGGAGGGATGCCTCTGGATCGTGATGTATATGCAGGCGAGGGGCACATGGGCTGCCTGGTGGACTGAGCCAGCCCACTTCTTACCCCTTCCTTCCTTCCTTCCTTCCTTCCTGCCTTCCTTACTTCTTTTTCTTTTCTTTTCTTTTTTCCTATTCTTCCTCCTTCATGCTGATGTCTTGGATTTCCTTACCTTGGTATGGCCTCGCCTCGCCTCGCCTCGCCTCACGCCTCACTCACCAAAGTGGTATTGAGTCGCCATGGCTCGCTTTACCGCCTTGGTAGCCATGGTTCCACATTTCTATTGATATAGTTCTACTTTTCTGAGTTATGCACCTTTTTAAATGTTGAATTCTTGAATGTAACTGCTATTGATCCAATGTATGTTTTCTTTCTTCTTGCTTAGATAAATCAAGATCACAGGGTGGACCAGACTCTAAGAAGGATCTAATCATCCATAGGGATGGGAATAGTCAAAATATTGCAGCACAAACTTTCACTTTTCGTGAACTTGCTGCAGCCACTAAGAACTTCAGGCAAGATTGCCTTTTAGGGGAGGGAGGTTTTGGTCGTGTATATAAAGGACGCTTGGAGAATGGGCAGGTAAGTCTCTGAAAGATGCATTGACATTTTGTCTGTAAAGCTAAATCCTCTCAAATTTGACTTCTGAGTTGAAACATTGAGTAAAATGTTGGTAGACAATGCTAACGTAACGATTATACCTACGCCCTGGATTAGTCCTGGATACTAACAGAGTTTTACTTCCCAGGCTGTTGCTGTGAAGCAACTTGATCGTAATGGTCTCCAAGGAAATAGGGAATTTCTGGTTGAGGTTCTCATGCTCAGTCTCTTACATCACACTAACCTGGTCAGTCTAATTGGCTACTGTGCTGATGGTGACCAACGCCTTCTTGTTTATGAGTTTATGCCATTGGGGTCACTAGAAGATCATCTGCATGGTTTGTGTATCTCCTCTTTGTCATCTAGTCTTCTGAATATTCCATGAGTGCCTGTAGCAATGTAATGAAGCATAGTGGCATGCTTCATCTGACTGTTAAATCTATTTTATATATAGCATGAGTGTAACTGTGTGCTTAGGTTGATAGATCGTAATTCTTGGTTCAGCTTAAAATGATAAGCATATATGTTGTACTACTAATGGGCCTATCATATAAGGTAGGGGTGCTAAATTTTTATATCGTGTGCCTGGCCATGTAATTTTTTTATACGCTATAAATAAAAAACAACCAAAAACAAACAAACTCGAATAGAGGGAGAAACATCCCCCTGATTTTGTTCTTGAAGTTTGTGCCAGCCTTCAAACCTGAACTGGTGATGGGGGTTTCATCAACCCCCAGACATCATCGGTCTAACCAGTGTAACTTAGGAGAAGTTGGCTTTTCATAGGCTAAAATGAATCTGTTGATGTTTGCCTGGGACTTTTGTGTGTATTTAGCCAGACCTTTGTATGAAGCTTGCTGCAAACATAAAAGTGTTAAACCATATGTAGACAGTTCCTTTTGACTAGAGTTGGTATTCTTTTCTTTCTTTCTTTCCTTCTTTTGCTCTTCCAATTCTTTGCAGTCAGCTTGGTCTCTTAACTGAATAGTATTTATTTGTTTATTTGTATAGATCTGCCACCAGATAAAGAACCTCTTGACTGGAACACACGGATGAAGATAGCTGCAGGTGCAGCTAAGGGCTTAGAGTACCTTCATGACAAGGCAAGCCCTCCAGTTATTTACCGAGATTTTAAGTCGTCAAACATTCTTCTTGGAGAAGGATTTCATCCGAAGCTATCAGACTTTGGCCTTGCAAAACTTGGTCCAGTTGGTGACAAGACCCATGTTTCAACACGTGTGATGGGTACATATGGCTACTGTGCCCCAGAATATGCAATGACCGGGCAGCTGACAGTTAAATCGGATGTTTATAGCTTTGGTGTCGTGTTCCTTGAACTCATCACAGGGCGTAAAGCAATTGACAACACCAAGGTCCAGGGGGAGCAAAACCTAGTGGCATGGGTATGTTTCTATCTTATTTCATCGCATGTAGCCTTTTTTTTTAATGTCAGTAAAGCACCTATGTGTGCTTATAAATGAATGCCTCATAGTTCTTCCAACTCATCTGAAACTGCTATCTGATAGATTGATACTGCCACAGCCTTTAAAACAGAAGTAGACAGTTTTATCTGGACAACTAATACACTTCATCTAATCTGCAGGCTCGTCCACTGTTCAAGGACCGAAGGAAATTCCCTAAAATGGCTGATCCAATGCTTCAGGGCCGCTTCCCTATGAGGGGTCTATATCAGGCCTTGGCTGTTGCTGCCATGTGCTTGCAAGAGCAAGCTGCTACACGCCCTCACATCGGGGATGTCGTCACTGCTCTGTCATATCTCGCTTCTCAGGCATATGACCCAAATGCCCCTGTTCAACACAGCCGGAGCAATTCATCTACCCCCAGGGCCAGAAACCCTGCTGGATGGAACGAAGACCAGCGCAGTGTGCGCTCGCCTAATAATCATCATTCTCCAGACCTGCGGCGGAGGGATGCGGCCAGGGCATCCAAATATGGAGCAGAGGTTAGCAGGACTAGCTCTACCAGCGACTCTGGCCGACGATCAGGCCTAGATGACATGGACCTGACCGGGTCGCAAGTGGGAAGTCCAGCTCAGACCGGAAGAAGAAGAGAAGCTCCAAGGGCCACTGACAGACAGCGCGCTGTCGCGGAGGCCAGGGTGTGGGGGGAGAATTCAAGGGACCGAACAAATGGCCATGGTAGCTTCGACAGCACACATGAGTGAATGCTGTCAGGTTCCATTCGAGGCATCATTCCAGACCCATCATGGGTTGAGTTCACTCATCAGCTCCAGTCGGATCCCCGATCTTGGGACATGGCGTCGGTGCACCTTGTCTCGAGTGTCTGTGAATAAGTCTTTTCTTGCCCTCCTGTGGCGAATGCAATTCTCCTGGTGTCCATTCCTTGCGAATGTGACGTGTGTCATGCTTTCGGGGAGGCTCAGGAGGAGCCTGTAGGATTCAGTCAGAGGTGGACAGGTGAGTGGAGAGGTGGGGCGCGGAGTCACATTGGTGAGTTGTTTTTGTTTTGGCGGCTAAATGCTGAGTATGTTCAGCTGCATGTATCCTTTTTGTGTATGTGTATGTGTAAGAGCAACTGTGTCAGGTTTGGGTACCTGAGAGGCCTTTGAAGCTGCTGCTGCTGCTGGCCAGCTGCTTCTTCCTCCCCCCGTCGGGAGTTCAGAGCTGAAATGTAGGATAGGCGATGTTGTTGAGTAGTACAGCAACTGTTTTATGTTCCGCTTCCCAGAACAGTTGCATATATCTGTATGACCATGTTGTGATCCTTGCCAGTCTGTGCAGACGAGTGCTCTGCACGCGTCGAGCCGCTCGGCCGCCCGGGGCATTGGTGGCCGCACGGTTTGCTGAAGCCGCCCGGGGCATTGGTGGCGCTTGACCATACCAGATCGGCATCTGAACAATTGTGAGCGAAGACGATGAAGAACAGACGAAAAGAGAGGCCAATTTGATGATGATCACGGCAAGATCCGAAATCGCTGGCTGGTGCGCGGGACCAGGGCCCACATGTCAGGTTATGTTTGACTCGCCTACCCTACCCAACCCACCCATCGCGGCGGCTGGCCGTGCGGGGCCCGGCGCGTGTGGGTCCCTCCTCCCAAAGAAAATTTACTAGGGGTAGGTGAGCGCACCGCACACACACCAACGCGATTCGCGCTGCTCTCCCACTCCCAGATCAAAAAGGCTCCGCACTCGATCCAGATCCAAGGTAACCCACCCCACCCCTCGTTTCGTTCGTCAATCATCGGCAGGATGCGCGGGCGAATCTGCTGTTACGTTACGTCCGCCGTCCGGTTCTGCTCGGGAGGACCGGACTGCCTTTTTTGTTTGCTGGCAGTGGTAGTGGTAGCCATAGAAATCGGAGTCTTCGTTTCTGAAACTTGAATGGATACGCCTACCCATACCCATGTCTCCGAATCTCTTAGGAATCGACGCCGTGGACGGGCTTTTGATGCAGGAGAAGATATATTTCTTCTGTAGATTCGGCTCCTTTAGGTTGCTGGGGTGAATTGAAACGCATACTGCTGTGGTCCACCTCACCTAGCAGGGGAAGGGGAGTTCGGAGTTGCCTTCGAAATCTTTAGAGCTCAAATCTTTAACATGCTGTGTCAGACATCCTTGCCATCAGTCAGTCAGCTCATAGCACTCGGTCACTGCATTCATCTGAATCTTTTGTTCACAACAAACTGCTAGCGCTAAGGATGACGCTTCTTCCTCTTCACGTGCACGGCCAGGGATCTTTAATGGGTTGTTTGGTTTCGAAAAAATGCTCGTTACCGATATACCTTGTTTGAGGAACGGAATGGGTCAAGTCGCCGCCTTGTTCCTCGCGTGCGCATAATTAGTACAAACATGAGAGATGGTGTCGTCCCTTTTTTTTTTTTTTTTTTTTGAGGAAACTGGAGGGGTTTGCCCCCCTACAGAATCGTCCCTTCAAAATTCACAGTATCTAGCTCATGATGGACTAGTATGCTCTGTCCCTCTCACCAGGCACTAATAGAGGTCCAAAGAAAGTGCATATCCTCTGTTACATTTGGACTGAGGTCTGTGTGGCCTGCGTTCTGATTCATAAACCTGATGTTTTTGGTGCTTGTGTGTCCAGGTAGAAGATGGCTCTCACGAGAATTGGTCTCGCCGGCCTCGCGGTCATGGGACAGAACCTTGCCCTCAACATCGCGGATAAAGGGTTCCCCATCTCGGTCTACAACAGGACGACCTCCAAGGTTGATGAGACCGTGCAACGTGCCAAGGTGGAAGGAAACCTCCCCGTGTTTGGTTTCCATGACCCCGCGTCCTTTGTGAGCTCCATCCAGAAGCCCCGTGTCGTCATCATTCTCGTCAAGGCTGGGGCGCCGGTGGACCAGACCATTGCCACGCTCGCGGCGCACCTTGAGCATGGAGACTGTATCATTGATGGTGGCAATGAATGGTATGAGAACACAGAGAGGAGGGAGAAGGCGATGGAGGAGCGTGGGCTCCTATATCTTGGCATGGGTGTCTCCGGAGGAGAGGAGGGTGCCCGCAATGGCCCGTCCTTGATGCCCGGGGGCTCCTTCGAGGCATACAAGTACATTGAAGATATTCTTCTCAAGGTGGCTGCTCAGGTACCTGATAGCGGTCCATGCGTCACATATATTGGAAAAGGTGGATCAGGCAACTTTGTCAAGATGGTTCACAATGGAATTGAATATGGTGACATGCAACTTATCGCTGAGGCATATGATGTTCTCAAGTCGGTCGGTAAGCTCACGAACAGCGAACTGCAGCAGGTGTTCTCTGTGTGGAACAAGGGTGAGCTCCTCAGTTTCTTGATTGAGATCACGGCCGACATCTTTGGTATCAAGGATGAGCAGGGTGAAGGCTACCTGGTCGACAAGGTCCTGGACAAGACTGGGATGAAGGGAACTGGGAAATGGACAGTCCAGCAGGCTGCTGAACTTTCTGTAGCTGCTCCTACAATTGAGGCATCCTTGGACTCCAGGTTCCTCAGCGGTCTGAAGGATGAGCGGGTGGAGGCTTCCAAAATCTTCCAGGGTGACTACTCCACTGGCCTGCCGGTGGACAAGGCACAGCTGATCGAAGATGTGAGGCAAGCTCTCTATGCCTCCAAGATCTGCAGTTACGCACAGGGCATGAACATCATCAAGGCCAAGAGCTCAGAGAAAGGATGGGGCCTCAACCTTGGTGAGCTAGCGAGGATCTGGAAGGGAGGGTGCATCATCCGTGCCATCTTCCTCGACCGCATCAAGAAGGCTTACGATAGGAACTCCAATCTTGCCAACCTCCTTGTTGACCCTGAGTTTGCCCAGGAGATCATGGACAGGCAAGCTGCCTGGCGCAGGGTTGTCTGCCTAGCCATCAACAATGGTGTTAGCACCCCAGGCATGTCTGCAAGTCTGGCCTACTTCGACTCATACCGCAGGGACAGGCTTCCTGCCAACCTGGTGCAGGCACAGAGGGACTACTTCGGGGCTCACACCTATGAGAGGGTTGACATGCCTGGTTCTTTCCACACCGAGTGGTTCAAGATCGCGCACAACTCCAAGATCTGAGTTGCTGCTCTGCTGACGGCACTTACAACACGATAGAACATGATTTCGTGTTTACATATGCTGCCGTGTCGAGTAATCAATCATATACTGCTTCCAGGGGAGGAACTGTGGTTTAATTTTATTTTCCATACGCAGTGCTTAAATTTAGGTCAGGAAGCCCAAAGTTGCTCCCATTGTTTCCTTGTAAGAGCTAAGCAGTACCAGATGAAGAACATTATATTTGCCGGAAATTTGCTGTTTATCTTTGTAATAACATGAATAAAAAGCATTTTGACATGCTTGTGTCTAGTTCTCTGTCGGTTGGCCAATCAATATATTTTCCTGTGCCTTGACAGAAATTCTCTCCTGTAGTAGTTTTTCTCTTCTCCGTTTGCTGCACTGAACTGTTGGCTAATTTTCCCAGTCCCTGCACATCCAAACTAGGCCTGATGGGAACTTTGCAATAGCTCAGCATTAGTGTCATTTCACGAATGTTCACACTCCCCGTTTATAAGAAAGACGAATGCTCCGAGTTGTATTGTTGCTCATGCCAAATTGGATGCACTGTTGATTTTTCAGATGCATTTATCAAATGTCGGCATTTATATTTGCAAACTGAACAATACATTACGTAATCACAGCAAGCATCTCGGAATCGGCATGCTCGTTCCAACCCTCTCTTTGATGCATTAACAATTCAACAGCCAGCATCACAATGGAGGGGAGAGGGAACATATGTGCAACACTAGCTCTGAACATTACTGATTCGTGATGCTATTATACTATACAAATCATACACTGGTTCACTGGGCACTGAATCCTGTGTCATTCGACAAACCAGGCTGCTTCGACAATACGAGATTACCTTTGAGGTCCATCTGATACTGCAATCTGCTGTAGTCCATGACGATTCTGCAGGAGCTCCAGCCTTCTGCATGCATGCTGACGCCAAGATAGAATATATGGTCTCGCACGCTGTTTCCAATTACTGACCTGAACACCGAAAAATGCAAAAACAAATATGGAAAGCATCCATAAGTTAAAAGTAGAGAGGGGCAAAAGGAAATGCTAACAATGAATCTGCTGTGTTCTTTCATCTGAGAGAGATAGAGGACCTGCAGCATGTAGGGTCTTCACCAGAATCGTCGCAGATCTTTTCTGCAGAGTACACTAGGGTTCCTAATCCAACATTATGGACCCATACCTGAATAAATAAACAATAAAGTATATGAGTCTAGGGGAGCATACAAACAAGGAATGCCACATATCTGTAGAAGTAGCAAAGTACAATACCTCTCTTGGGAAGTGATGGTAGGTCTTCTGTGGGAAGAATGCGAAGTACGGTGGCAGGTGAGGCACGATATCGTGGGCATGAGTAACTCGAATTGCTTGAGGCAAGTATGTCTTGAAATAAGAAGCAAATGCAGCATTGCCAATACGGGGCTGCCCAAACGTCATCAATTTTACACCATCCAAACAGTAGTTCACCTAAAAGAACATAGGCATTTATTTTTGGGTGTAGAAGCTAAACAAGAAGGAAGAAAATTATGGAGAAATATTCTCTTCTTTTTCGGAAACATGGCACTCCCAACATTTTATTTAAAGCTACATTTATGGTAAAATCCTAACTGCTCAGACATGTGGAAGATTATCCGAAACTCAAGACAAGCTTTAGATTGCTAAATGAAAGATGAAGCATTATCCCTACAACAGGCTAACTCAACGCCTGCAAATATTGCCACCGAGCATAAATTTCTGAAGAATGAAGAGAAGCTTAAATAACATATGCTTCGGGCAAGGTTCAGTACTCACAACAAGATCGAGCGCACAAAATGAAGCCATAGCTCCACCCATTGAATGCCCCGTGATCATGATTGGAATATCTCCGTAAGCTTCCCTAGTCTTTTGAATACCACTGACTACTCCATCACGTAGTGTCGTGTTATGGTAAGCAGCATAAAACCCTCGGTGCACCTATAACCAGGCAGAACAATAGTATGAATTGGGTTTGCCACAAGTGCTGTTTAAATATAATCGTTAAGCTCTACTCACCATTGCTTCAGGCATGCCAGGGTAGTCAAGATCAAGTTGTTTCCATAGCAAGTCTTCTATCCAATTCTGGATGCTGAGAAATTGGACAATCAATATAGTTGGGGTAACAGAGTACATTTTATACATTGCACACAGATGACAAGTTGTTAACTAAAGGTCAAAGTACTTCTAAAAGATAAATGTATACGAATGAACCATAGTAGTACATAATGGGTTGATTAGTGCAGATTTGAAGTAGCGGAGTTCTGAGTTCAGATGAGAATAGCATGTTTAAGAACTAAGTAGTACCTGTTCTCTTGAGTTCCTCTAAAAACAACGACGACGGCGTTTATATCGCTGGCAAAACCAACATATGCCTGCTTATATTCATTAAAACACAATGAGTATACTACATGGCAGGGAGATAATGGTACGAATAAAGCAAGTAGAGAAGAACCTGCAAGCAGTTCTCCACATCTACAATGATCTCTATCATCTCGAACCCCTAGGCCATCCAATAAAATTCCAATATCTATCTCCAACATTGCATGGGGTGGGATAACAAAACTCAGAATGCACATGAGTGGTAGTGAAGGTTTACCTTGATCAAGTCACCACATCTGGCACATGTCCAAGTAAACAATTCTGTCAAATCAGCAGTATAGATCTGCAAAATATCGTAATGTTTAACTCCAAAACACAATAAAGAAAAGGCACAAACCTAAATAGCTGTGGCATATTTCTGTATGAATTTTGAGGAAACAGTTTAAGAAGTTGAATATTGAGGAAGAAGGGGGGGGGGGGGGGGGGGGGGGGGAGGGGGGTGTGGGTGTGGGGGAAGGTAAATGAACTTACTGCAGCAGCATACTCCACAAGTATCTGGGCAAGAGTCGAGTTGTATATGGTAGTGGAAGGGTTCTGTTTGATCGTAAGTTCTATTTGACAAAAGCAAAGCGTTACAACAAAGTTCCATTGCGAAATTACTGTGGAGTAATATGGAACACGATGAATACTTGGAGACAAAAAAGGCAAAAAGTATAACTGCATAGAAAATTCTATTTAAGTGGGCATATGTTGACGTCTTTGAATCAAATGTGTACGCAACTGTTGCTTGTTAGAGTGAAACTGACTATGAGTAGGCTACAAAACACACCCTGTTCGTTTGGACTTATCAGCAGAATCAGCAGCCATCCAGCAGTGTTTTTCTCTCACAACAAACCAGCGAACAGTGCTTTCAGCACAATAAACCAGCGAAACGAACAGGCCGGCGCCGACAAGACACGGCTCCAACGTTGTCTTTCAACCTTGAAGAATCGAAATGCAAGGACAATGCAGATTTTATACTACTAAAAGAAAACCTGACGAATCGAAATGCAAGGACAAGGCAAATTTTATACTACTAAGAGAAAACCTGAAGAGTCGAAATGCAAGGACAAGTCAAATTTTATTATGCTAAGAAAACCTGAAGAATCGAAATGCGAGGACAAGGCAAATTTTATTATACTACGAAAATGTAGCTGCGTAAAAACATTGGCAGAACATGTGTCTGCATAGCAGCAGGATCGTTTGCTGCTAATTTATTTAAGCAACCTTTGAAATCTAAAGGCCTTCCCAGTTCGTTTAGAGAATCCTGAGGAAGAGACGCGCTAAAAGCATCTCATCTGTTCTTTGCACATGGTTCCTTTTTTTTTCACAGCTCCCACGCATAGCAAATATACCCAAATTAAGTAAAACAAGCACCTCTAAATACAGACGACGAGCATCGCGATAGAACATTGCGGAACCAATAAACAGAAAAAAAAAGGAGTAATTGGTCTCACCTCTGCCGGAGCAAACAGCAAGGAAGCACAGCAGAAGCGCGGCCGTGAGCAACCCGCGGCGCCCCATCCCCTGAAATGCTGAAGCCACAACACGGGACAGGACAGGACAGGACAGGACAGGACAGGAAAGCCAAGCGCACAGTCGAAAATCACGACGAGTTCCACACTAAGGCAGCTGAAATTTGGGCGGAGATTAGGCGAACCACACCCGGGGTCACCCTTCCGGAGAGGCCCGAATCGGCGGCGCCCAGCCGCCCAGGCCGAAATTCCACCGCGCGCGACCGCGGGGCGCGAGAGATCGGTGGATTCGGTGAATCCAAACTTGCGCGGAATCTTATTCTGACACAAGCAAGCGAGAGCAAGCAATCCGAGCCGGTGTGAGGCACGGGAACAGTCGGGAAAGGAGGGCGAGCGAAATCAATACATATGATAATAAGAAATAAAATAAATTAGGAGTGATGATAAATTAAGGGAGCGAAGCGAGAGCACGAAACCACGATCGGTGGTGGCGTTTTTATACAGGGAAGGGAGGAAGGGAGGAAGAACAGTAGAACACTGGTGGGTTGGTACGACGGGGATGGATGCCCCGCTGAAGCTTGACGGGATTTCGATCGGGGTCGCGATCGGAGACTGACCCACGACGAGTAGTAGATCTTGCTATCCACCATTGGAGTTGTTCGGCTGGTCCAGTGCTCAACTGAAATCGGCACAAAGCTGGTGGGAGACCAGCCCAAACCAGTCCAGCTCTGGACCAGCCGAACTAGGCCATTGATCAGTCTGTCTCCTGCACAGCACTGCACTACCACCAGGCCAACAACTCTGACGCGAGTGGCACAGCGGTCCCTAGTGTCCTTAAGGTATATTTTTATGTTCTCAAACTTTTAAATGAATGCCATTTAGGTACTAAAATTCTTTAAATACTCCCTCCCATCCAAATTATAAGAAGTTTTGATTTTCTTAGGTACGAGATTTTGCTATGCACTTACATACGAGATTTTGGTTTTCTTAGAGATCTAAAGTTTAGAGTGATGGATTCAGCTCTTAGATATAAACTATTTTCTACTGTCTAGAAAAGTCATAATGTCCTGTTATAATTTGAAACGGAGGGAATAATATTTTTAGGTTACTCGAATTATCTTAAGGTGTTATCTTAGTCTTTAAACTTGCCACGGTGCCTTCCTATTAGTGCCTTGATATGAATGCTGCGCCTTGTTTCTACCATGGCAGCCATCCGGCTAGGGAGCATAGCTTCAACGTTGTGTGCCTTCGCGACTGGGTATTAAGGACATTGTGTCCTTTGATGTGGAGGAAGATAATAAGGGGCATGGAGATGGAGTGCCCAAGATTATACCCCCCATCTTTGTGTGATAGGACTTTTTTGGGTTTAGTAGATGACACTACGTGACACCTTCGATGACTTAAAATAATAATTTTAACCTAGATGACATCATATAATATATGGACATAAAAAGTACTCTCTCTATTGTAAATTATAAGACGTTTTGGTTTTTCTAGATACATTGCTTTTGCTATGTATCTAGACAATGAATATCTAAGTGCACAGCAAAAGCAATGTATATATAAAAGCCAAAACGTCTTATAATTTGAAACGAAGGAAGTACATTTTAAGAGTTTAAATAGCCGAATAACGTCACATAACAAGTTGAGTGACCGCCTTTGCATTTTACAACCACACAATTGTTTGCAAAGAGCTAGCAAAGCAAAAGACATCGATTAATTGCAGATTACCTTTAGAATGTCTAGCTAAAAAAATGATAGATCACTTATTTGGTAATTGGTATTATATATAAATCTTAACAAAATTTTATATAAATTCTATGAAATCGAAAGCACTTTAATTTATCGCTATACTATGGGGGTGTTTGGGACCGCTTCGCTCCACGTTTTTCAGCTCCGCTCCACATTTTTTAGCCAAACGGTTTCAGCTCCATGCACTCTGTTCGAGGAAAAATGGTAGAGTTGTGAGAGCACCTAAAGAGGTACTCCACGAACTCCAATTTTTTCATGGAGCTGCTCCACGAGCAGAGTTTGTGGAGCAGTCCCGAACACACCCTATATGCATCATTTCAAGCCAAAATATCTTATAATTTGAAATGGAGGAAGTACATTTTAAGAGTTTAAATAGCCTAATAACGTCACATAACAAGTTGAGTGACTGCCTTTGCATTTTACAACCACACAATTGTTTGCAAGAGCTAGCAAAGCAAAAGACATCGATTAATTGCAGATTACCTTTAGAATGTCTAGCTAAAAAAATGATAGATCACTTATTTGGTAATTGGTATTATATATAAATCTTAACAAAATTTTATATAAATTCTATGAAATCGAAAGCACTTTAATTTATCGCTATACTATGGGGGTGTTTGGGACCGATTCGCTCCACGTTTTTCAGCTCCGCTCCACATTTTTTAGCCAAACGGTTTCAGCTCCATGCACTCTGTTCGAGGAAAAATGGTAGAGTTGTGAGAGCACCTAAAGAGGTACTCCACGAACTCCAATTTTTTCATGGAGCTGCTCCACGAGCAGAGTTTGTGGAGCAGTCCCGAACACACCCTATATGCATCATTTCAAGCCAAAATATCTTATAATTTGAAATGGAGGAAGTACATTTTAAGAGTTTAAATAGCCTAATAACGTCACATAACAAGTTGAGTGACCGCCTTTGCATTTTACAACCACACAATTGTTTGCAAGAGCTAGCAAAGCAAAAGACATCGATTAATTGCAGATTACCTTTAGAATGTCTAGCTAAAAAAATGATAGATCACTTATTTGGTAATTGGTATTATATATAAATCTTAACAAAATTTTATATAAATTCTATGAAATCGAAAGCACTTTAATTTATCGCTATACTATGGGGGTGTTTGGGACCGCTTCGCTCCACGTTTTTCAGCTCCGCTCCACATTTTTTAGCCAAACGGTTTCAGCTCCATGCACTCTGTTCGAGGAAAAATGGTAGAGTTGTGAGAGCACCTAAAGAGGTACTCCACGAACTCCAATTTTTTCATGGAGCTGCTCCACGAGCAGAGTTTGTGGAGCAGTCCCGAACACACCCTATATGCATCATTTCAAGCCAAAATATCTTATAATTTAAAATGGAGGAAGTACATTTTAAGAGTTTAAATAGCCTAATAACGTCACATAACAAGTTGAGTGACCGCCTTTGCATTTTACAACCACACAATTGTTTGCAAGAGCTAGCAAAGCAAAAGACATCGATTAATTGCAGATTACCTTTAGAATGTCTAGCTAAAAAAATGATAGATCACTTATTTGGTAATTGGTATTATATATAAATCTTAACAAAATTTTATATAAATTCTATGAAATCGAAAGCACTTTAATTTATCGCTATACTATGGGGGTGTTTGGGACCGCTTCGCTCCACGTTTTTCAGCTCCGCTCCACATTTTTTAGCCAAACGGTTTCAGCTCCATGCACTCTGTTCGAGGAAAAATGGTAGAGTTGTGAGAGCACCTAAAGAGGTACTCCACGAACTCCAATTTTTTCATGGAGCTGCTCCACGAGCAGAGTTTGTGGAGCAGTCCCGAACACACCCTATATGCATCATTTCAAGCCAAAATATCTTATAATTTGAAATGGAGGAAGTACATTTTAAGAGTTTAAATAGCCTAATAACGTCACATAACAAGTTGAGTGACCGCCTTTGCATTTTACAACCACACAATTGTTTGCAAGAGCTAGCAAAGCAAAAGACATCGATTAATTGCAGATTACCTTTAGAATGTCTAGCTAAAAAAATGATAGATCACTTATTTGGTAATTGGTATTATATATAAATCTTAACAAAATTTTATATAAATTCTATGAAATCGAAAGCACTTTAATTTATCGCTATACTATGGGGGTGTTTGGGACCGCTTCGCTCCACGTTTTTCAGCTCCGCTCCACATTTTTTAGCCAAACGGTTTCAGCTCCATGCACTCTGTTCGAGGAAAAATGGTAGAGTTGTGAGAGCACCTAAAGAGGTACTCCACGAACTCCAATTTTTTCATGGAGCTGCTCCACGAGCAGAGTTTGTGGAGCAGTCCCGAACACACCCTATATGCATCATTTCAAGCCAAAATATCTTATAATTTGAAATGGAGGAAGTACATTTTAAGAGTTTAAATAGCCTAATAACGTCACATAACAAGTTGAGTGACCGCCTTTGCATTTTACAACCACACAATTGTTTGCAAGAGCTAGCAAAGCAAAAGACATCGATTAATTGCAGATTACCTTTAGAATGTCTAGCTAAAAAAATGATAGATCACTTATTTGGTAATTGGTATTATATATAAATCTTAACAAAATTTTATATAAATTTTATGAAATCGAAAGCACTTTAATTTATCGCTATACTATGGGGGTGTTTGGGACCGATTCGCTCCACGTTTTTCAGCTCCGCTCCATATTTTTTAGCCAAACTGTTTCAGCTCCATGCACTCTGTTCGAGGAAAAAGGATGGAGTTGTGAGAGCACCTCAAGAGGTACTCCACGAACTCCAGTTTTTTATAGAGCTGCTCCACGAGCAGAGTTTATGGAGCAGTCCCGAACACGTCCTATATGCATCATTTCTAGGTGCGAGAGAGTAATAATAAGAATATAGTAGCAACATGTCAAGAGCCACTGAGCAAGCGTGCGACGATGGGAACGTTGAGGCATGCATGACATAATTGACATGAACGAGGTGAGCGTTAGCGATCAGCGGGTTGCCTGCCTCACCAAACAGATAGATTATTCCGTTTTAGCTTCCCTCCTTTCTGAAAACCATTCCGTTTTAATTCTCTGCTTGGAGCATGCAATGCAATGCAGTGTAACGCATCCGTGCACGTCTATCATTTTGTTGGGGGTGGTTATGCATCTGCATGAGCTCGACGTAACTCTAACTTGCTCATGTGGCAACCCACCAGAAAGTTCACACCCGATAGAGCTACCAGATTCGCTGTTTTTCCTTTCCTAACGTTCTGAAAACGAGGCCTCAGCTTTGATTTGATCTGTCTTCAGGTTCATCCGTTCGGGGGTACCTTAGCTTTTTAATTTGTCGCAACATGTTTTTTTAATTTGTGATTACTACTCCTTCAATGGCCTGGTTTAGTTCTCAATTTTTTTTTTGCCTCCACCCATTACATTGAATGTTTGGACACATGCATAGAGTACTAAACGTAGATGAAAAAAAGTAATTGCATAGTTCTCGAGAAAATCACGAGACGAGTCTTTTAAACCTAATTAGTCCATGAAAAGTCTTAAGTGCTACAGTTACCACCATATGCTAATGATGGATTAATTAGTACCATTAGATTCGTCTCGCGATTTTCTGACGGGTTCTGTAATTTGTTTTTTTTATTAGTATTCAAAAGTCCATCCCGACATCATTCCGACATATCCGATGTGACATCCAAAAATTTTCTTTTCGCGAACTAAACGCAGCTAATGTTAACATGCATGCTTCTGGAATCTGGACAGAGAGGCAGAGTCGTTACAACAAGTGCAGCTACACGCACGTACACGTAAGTCAATTGTATAGCGTGAAGCAATTGGATCGTTACACTTATTTCGTATTATAAATATTTAATAATTTTGGTCAAATTTTTAAAATTTTTCTCTTCTGCCACGTTGATGAGTTCCACGCAGAGGACGAGAATGAGAAAATGATAATAATAGTAATGACGAGGACTCGAAACCGTTGGACACACGAAACGGTGCCGTGTTACTATCAGTGCAGTGGTCTTTTGACATGGTCCGACGATCGAGCGCATCCGCATGCAGTTAGGCTATCCGCACTCGTGGTACTCTAAATTTATCATCTATATATTCTAGTCATCAAGATTCTCTCCTCTATATCCAATTCTTCTGCACTCATCCATACTCTATATCATCCCCTATTCACTGTGGGGTCCAATTATTACTTTATCTAAATATATTCATGTGACATTTTGTTTTGAATAATTTATTGAAACGAATTTAATGGTGTAATCGGAATTTAATTTGGGTTTTTAATTTAGGAGTTATAACATCTTTTATAGTTAGTTAGCAACAGCGGGCCCACACATGCATTTTCTCCCTCACATCTCGCTGCAGCAACAGTGGGCTCTGCGCCACTTACGTGGATAGCGGATGGTCGCTGCTTCGCCAGAATTAGCGGACTGCCTCGAGTAGTATGTGTTAGACTATCTCCGACCATGACAACCCAAACACAGCACCTATTCTCTGATTTGGATCATACACGCTAAAAAAGATCCCAACCCAAAATTTACGTTCTCCAACAGAGGACCCAAATCACCCCCCGTCATCTACGGTACAGCACTCTTTCTTCCTCCCGTGTTCGTTTCTGTAGGAACGCACGACAGGAAAACGAAGAGGAAAGCGGCGGGTAGCCACGGCCTACAGGGCCCATGCCTGCACCGCTCTTCACGTGCTCGCCGGCGGCCAGGGAGCTGCGGCGGGGCCAAGGGCGCCCGCGCCAGGGGACTGGGCAGCGGCATCGGACAACCAGGAGGGCAGCCCGTGTGCGCGCCGCTTGCTGCGACGGCCAGCAGCAGCGACGGCGGGGCCGGAGGCGCCCGCGCGTTCGCGCCGTTGGGTCTGCAGCGGCAGCCTGCGGCTGGCCGAGCGCGCTCACCGGTGGCGGCGGCCCCTGCTGGGGGCGGACCGGATCCGCGAGCCTCTCCCCTTCCGGTCAGCGGCGCGCAAGGCCGAGAACTGCCGCTCGCCGAGGCGGAGGCCGCCGCCGTCGCCGCTTCCGCGTCGGAGCCGTCCAAGGCCGCTTCCTCGTTGACGCCGTCCAAGGCCGCTACGCGCAGCGGAGAATTGGGTCGAGGAGAGAGAGACAGTCATTTTTGCGTACCCACTCGACTCCGACGCAAATTGCGTCTTTGGTTTTGGTACTCGGTTGGAGCGTCGTTTTTTCACCGAAAGCAACGTGCACGACCTATATTTGGGTTTGGGTGCCGTGATGGCTATCCCGTTGGAGACAGTCTTACCGGACGGCGCTGCACCAGTTTTTTACGCAAAATGAAACTGGAGGATAGCGTAGCGGATCATATTCAGTACGCGCTGCAGTTAGTCTTAGGCTGGGTTTAGTGGGGGAAGAAAAGTTTCTGATGTCACGTCGGATGTTTCGTGGATGTTTGAAGGAGTTTTTTGATATTAATAAAAAAATTAATTACACAGCTCACCTGAAAACTACGAGACAAATTTATTAAGCCTAATTAAGCCGTCATTAGCACATGTATGTACTGTAGCATATAAGGCTATTCATGGACTAATTAGGCTTAAAAGATTCGTCTCGCGATTTCCCACCAAACCGTGCAATTAATTTTTTTCATCTACATTTAGTACTCTATGCATGTGCCCAAACGCTCGATGTTACTGTAGAACTGAAAAAATTTTGGGAACTAAACCAGGCCTTAGGTTAGTTTCAGTGAGGATTTCATGTCACTGTTTCCGACACATCTAGATTTTGAAAACAGTGCAGAAGAGTTTCATCCCCGTGAAACTCTCTCTACTCCCATAAAATTTTTATCATCTCTTTCTTCATTAATATGGTGCCACACTAGCATAATTAATGTCCATAAAACTCGGATGAAACCCATTAAAACTGGTCTTACAACTTTTAACTGAGTTTTGACATCACAGCAGTCTCAGGTGCTGTTACGCTACGTCGCTACCGACGTGGGACTGATGTCACCTTGGTTTTTTTTACCTCCTGTTTCTTCTTTATTACGTATATAGAAAAAAGATATTTTAATTCGTCGCTAAAAATAAAACACTGGCGTGGGCATGGAAATTCATTTTTTTAGGAGAAAGGGCATGGAAATTCATGTCACGTGGACATAGGTTCTTGGGCTGTGTTTAGTTGAGAAAATTTAGGTGAAAAGTTACTGTAGCACTTTTTCATTGTTATTTGGTAAAATTTGTCCAACCATGGATTAATTAGACTCAAAAGATTTGTCTCGAACTTTACAGACAAACTATGTAATTAGTTTTTTTTTACCTATATTTAATGCTTCATGCATGCGTCTAAAGATTCGATGTGATGGATGAAAGAGGAAATATTTTAGTTATGCATGACAAGTGAACGCGGCCTTGGTGGGGATCGCTGGACCTAGAAGAGAGGGAAAGGTCCCAAATTTGCCACATCAGCCTTTCACCGACCGTGGGTACGGCGGAGAACAAGACACGCACGAGTGCGGATGTCGAGCGTGTTTTGTACGGAAGGGTATTTTTGTCTTTCGCCGGTTTTAACTGCTATTAACTGGGTTAGTTATCTAGTTTTCATAGCTGAGAGACCTTTTGGTTGCTAAGGCCAACCTCAATGGGGGTTTTATAGAGTTTCATTGGCATTAAATACGCTGACATGACACTGTATTGATGAAGAGAGAGATGATAAAAGTTTTATGGGAGTAGAGAGAGTTTCATGGGGATGAAACTCTTATGCACTGTTTCCAAAAACTGGTTGTGTTGGAAACTGAGCTATGAAACCTCCACTGAGACTGGCCTAATGGAATGAACTGTTTAGATCTAGCACAGCTAAAATTAGCTAGCTAAGATTTAACCGGTGATCCAAACAGGGGCTAATTACAATGATATGCTAATTCGTCGCTAAAAACAAAACACTGATACTGACATGTTCATCTTTTTAGCAGAATGGGCATGGAAGTTCATGTCACGTGGACATATGTTCTTGGTGGGCTGGACCGTTGGACCTAGAAGAGAAGCCCGAGGGAAAAGTAGTCGGGCTCCAAAGATCTGGTCCCAAATTTGCTTACAGGCCAGAGAAGCCCATCAGCCTTACACAGGCAGGCAGTGGGCAACGGCCCATCGTGTCCAGTGTGGTGGGCCACACCAGAACAGCCATCGCACGCACCAACACATCGGCCCATGGGAGACATGATTCGCTGGCTGAAAATGACATCTGAAGATCCGAATTATCGGATGGTTTTGATTAGACATAGCATGAGCTGATACGACTTGACATAAACTCTGTCAAGACATGAATAGGACCTGCTCCTTCGGTCTTCTTTTATGATTTCAACAATAAAAAAAAGCGTGCGCATAGAATTCTTTCGGCCTCACCTACTCTATTCCTAGAAGCACATCGAAAACATTAAGCACATCGAAAAAAATACGAGCCAATTTAATTCTAGATAAACAAGTTCTACTAATGAAATTCTCGTTTGCTTCTACTAAAGCTGCAGCTACAAGCTACTCACACAAATGAAATACTAGGGGCATCGCAACCATAACCATAGCTTAAACCTTTAGCAGAACCGACATCCCCAACCTAACTAGCTGACCTCATTTCACACAAATCAGCATTTTTTTCATCCCGTTACAAATGCTTTGGAGATGCAATATAATAAATTAATGCCACTCGGCTTAAGTTGACCTCTTCTGTTAGTGGACTTGACTCCCATTTTCAGTTGTCAACATTTTTGTTTTTTATAGAAAAACATTTAAATGAATCGGATTATTACTCGTCATGCGACACTTTACTGAATCTCCCCTAAATTAAGCACGACCTCACCTACTCTATTCAAAATTATTAATCTGGATAGATCCCAACTAACACTTTGTTCGTTTGAACATATCAGCAGAATCAGTAGCCATTCAGCAGTATTTTTCTCTCACAATAAATCAGCGAACAGTACTTTCAGCCATAGCAATCCAGCGAAACGAACATGCTTTAATATTCTAGGAGTATATTTTATATATATGAAACATCCTAAAATGGACTTGCAAATAAAAACCACGACCGATATTATTCCACTTAGGTCTTGTTTAGTTCACTTCAAAATGCAAAAAGTTTTCAAGATTCCCCGTCATATCGCATATGCCGGTACATGTATAGAGCATTAAATGTATGTAAAAAAATAACTAATTGTACAGTTTGTCTGTAAATGTCGAGACAAATCTTTTGAGCTTAGTTAATCTATGATTGAACAAAGTTTGTCAAATACAAACGAAAAGTGCTACGGTGTTTTTATATTTTTTTTTGAAAACTAAACGTGGCCTTAAGCACCGTAATGAATGATCACGATTTTTAATTGCAACTGGGAACAATACGATTTTTTTTTGCACAAAACTCCCTAGAAAAGTATAACAGATTGCGAAATAGTGCTTCCCCGCACTCTTCCCCATGGCTGATGCTCCCTTCTCGTCCGGCGACGGCGACGGCAGCTTCCGTCGCGGCGAGTGGGCTCCCATTCCTCCCCCTGCTCTCCCTCCCCTTCCCAGCCGCGTTCCGCGCCGCTGCGCCCCCGTTCCTACAAGTCTCTCGTCATGGATATCATCATATCAAGGTGGCTAACCCGCCACGGCGCTACCACCTCAGAGAAAGGGGGGTAAACAAGGAGGAAGAAAGTGTTCGTGTGGATTGCTACGGATTGGAGGATCACAAGGTGGAGGGATATGGGGATTAGATCGGAGGGCGAGTTCGTGGACCATTGGTTTCCCCAGGTGATGCTACGTTTGGCTGCTTTGGACTACTTTATTTGTCCCCCCTCAATGCTCGAACCATGATTTTTCTGCTCCAATATTTTTCTCTCTTATATAAAAAATAGATCTGTGTTTATCACGGCACATAAGTAATTGTTGACTCTTGCATCATCGGATCATGCTAGTATAAGTTTTTGTTTCCTTCCTTTTGACACTAAAGTAGTACAGACTGAACCTCAAAACAAGATGTAGCACAGACTGATCATGCAATTCATGAACCGAGACGAACTACACACACTCACCCTTTCAAAATTGTACACAAAATCCTAGGATCAAAAGTTTTTGTGAAGATGCGATGGATTTTGGTGCCTTAAGTTCTCTTCCCTGATTTGACAGAATATTGGACACAAATAGATCTTGCAGAAGGCAACTCAAATACGAAATCAACAAATTTCAGTAGTCAATTTAGCAAGAACTTTCGGATCAGGTTACAGATCAACCTTTTGCAGTAGGCACATTGATAATAATACAATGCTTTACAACTCAGTATAATTTATTTATTTCATAATTTGAACTTGACTAAAATCAACATCGATGCCTAGCTCGGTGCTCATCTCCTATTCACCCCAGCACACCTCAGAAGATGATCCTCCCTACCTTGAAGCTCGAAGGCATGGCCCCATCCTAGCAGTAAGGGTAGTAGGCGACGCAGCGCCTGCGCCGGGGAGGTGTGCACAGCATCAGCAGCAGCAAGGCGAGGACGATGGTGACAAGCAGCCCCAGAAGGTTGAACGCCGGCTCATCATCTTCCTGGCTGCAACACAGCTTGCCCATGTTAGCTGTTACAAAGGGAGGAGCGATGAGTTTTTGGTAGGATGGGGATGAAGGAGGCGAGGGGGCAATTAAAGGCTTCTTGGCTGTGGAATTTCTTTATGCCGATGACTCTGGATGGAAGGTCTTTCTATTCTATGTCTGATAGGAGTCTTCTTTGCTTTCGGGCTTTGTTTTGTGGCTGTGTGGGGCTAGTTGTTGAGGCATCACTATCCGCTTTTCCATTTTGTAGTTTATTTTTCTTCTTGGTCCTTTTGGTTGAAGATGAGACAACTCACTCAACCAATCAATTCCACACCAACTAGTACCACTACCACCCAATCAGGATATAGTTTGTTACAGGCACATCAGTAGGAATGTTATATGATTTAACTGGCATCAGCTTCCTGATTTACCTTTCAGTATATCCTGGTCAAATTTATATTCTTCTGACCTGTACTGTCATTATTAAGTGTTAATTTCATTATATTGACACCGTAATCCACATTGGTAGCATGTGCTGATACTGGTGGAAGGCCACGTTGTGTTCAATAATTTGCTGTTTTTTTTCCAGTGCTGCTATGCGTCGCGTATGGTTTTTCCCCCTCAAATTTTACTTCACTCGTAGGACACTGTCAGATCTATCGATAGCATATCTATTGTGGGCCGTCAACGTCAACTTGAATTCTGGTAAGCACATCATTTGTACAAACAACAACACAACAACAACATAGCCTTTTGTCCCAAACAAGTTGGGGTAGGCTAGAGATGAAACCCAAAAGAGACGAGAAACAGGGAGACACATAAAGGGATATAAAGGGCACAAGACAAAAGAGGTCACGGTTCAGGCACGTTGATTGCTAATCTCCAAGCGCTCCTGTCCATAACTAAATCCTTGGGGATATTCCACTCCTTAAGATCTCTCTTAACGGACTCGTCCCAAGTTAGTTTAGGTCGACCTCTACCGCTCTTTACATTATCGGCCCGCTTTAGAACTCAACTACGCACCGGCGCCTCAGGAGGCCTCCGTTGGACATGTCCAAACCATCTCAACCGATGTTGAATCAATTTCTCCTCAATTGGTGCCACCCCAACCCTATCCCGAATATCGTCGTTCCGTACTCTATCTCTCCTTGTGTGCCCACAACACCAACGCAACATACGCATCTCCGCTACACTCAATTGCTGGACATGTCGCCTTTTTGTAGGCCAACACTCAGCACCATATAACATCGCCGGACGAATCGCCGTCCTATAGAACTTACCTTTCAGCTTCTGAGGCACCCTTTTGTCACAGAGAACGCCAGAACTTACCTTTCAGCTTCTGAAGCACATCATTTGTACTTTAATTAAAAGACACCTGTCCAGTTGTTTTCACTGTATAACTGCAATTAAGTACCCTTCCTCATGTTGATAATGATTTTAAAAAATGTCTACCCAACTCTTGATGCATCATTTTGCTATTAGCATTTGCACATAAATTTTTTGAATAAAGACAAGACAACCTGTCTAGAAAAGGACATGCTGACTTAGTTTGTTGTTCTATATGTCCTTGATTTTGAATAATGCAACAAACTCATCAACAAATACCTACCAACGACATTGAAACCACATGGTCAGTATAGATTTGCCTAAAATGGTATTTTTAGACAAATACCTTAATGCTGTATTCCACAGAATGACAGTCACGCTATCAATTCTGTAAGCATGCAGCAGTAAGAAGCACATATAGAAAACACATGCATGCACAACTTCTTTGATTAAAAGGAACAGTGCATGTTGAACATTCAATGACGCATACATGTTATCTGGTATGGTACATCATTTTCAGTTCAAAAAGAAAGATGCACTTAGAGCAGCAGCCTTTTCATCACTGTTCTCCTTCTCTGGGCTCAAAAAGACGATGCACTTAGAGCAGCATCCTTTTCATTATCGCTTTTCTTCTCTGGGATACCCAAGTCCAATGTATTTTCCTCGGTGGTTCTGGCCTCCTTCAAATCATTGGGTTCTTTCCCATCTGATTCCCCTGCACATGGGACGAATGGGTTTTTGCCAGTACTTAGTTTGGCACATGATGGTACTATAAAGCAGAATTATATAATTCCTTGCAGGGAGTGGTGTTGTTAGCAACAAATTGATTATAAATTGAGGATAGCAGCAGATGACTTATTACTTTCGCTCTGATCAATTATCATGAGTTCATGCCAAAATAGAAGAAATGTGCGGTCAATATATAGAATGATACAGTTAACAATAAGAAAATTCAACTTACCGTCCTCGTCTCTCAAAGGTGTAATGGATTTCCCATCCTCTGGCTCTTTGGAGACACTCTCCTCTTCCTCCTCAACCTTGTTCTCCCCTACTGTGTCCACCTTCTCCTCCTCCACTTTCAATTCCTCAACAACTTTGGTTAGCACCTGCTCAACAGCAGTAGGATCTGGCAGGTCTGCCTCATTGTTTACCTCATTATCTTCAGAAAGTTCAGACTGCCCTGCCTTCTCCTCTTCAGCCTCTGTTGCACCATGAGCTTCGGTCATGGCCTCCTCATCCTCAAAAACAGTAGGCTCTGCCTCGTTTTCCACCTCATTGTCCTCAGAAGGCTCAGGTTTCTCTTCTACCTCCTCTTCTTCTTCCTCCCCCTCCTCTTCTCGGGCAGCCTGTAAGCTGAGAATTTCATTGTCCTTGGTCATCGGGGAAGCTGCAGAGGTAACACTATCGTCATCCTTGGTCGCAGGGGTAGCCGTGAAGTTAACACTGTGGCCATCCTTGGCCACAAGGGCTAATGGTTTTGCGAAGGTGACACTGCCATCATCCTCAGTCACCATGGCAACCATGTTTTGGTCCTTAGTTGCTGGGGCAGCTGCAGAGGTAACACTCTCATCATCCTTGGTCACATGGGAAACTGGTACTGCAAATGTGACACTTCCATCATCCTCGGTCAACATGGCAACCATGTGGCTGGTCGTGGGGGCACTTGCGAAGGTAACACTTTCATCGTCCTTGGCCTCGGCGTCATCTGGTACTGCGAAGGTGACGCTGCCATCCTCCTCTATCACCATGGCAACCGGGAATGTGACACTGTCATCCTCCTTGTTCTCCTCAACATTGCCATTCTCGGTCGACGCAGCCTCATCGTTCTCCTCGATCGCCATGTCTTTATTGTCACCCCCATTTTCCTTCTCGATGGCTTCCTTAGTCGATACTTTGAGGACATCATCCTTCTTGATTTCTTCTTCTTTCTCCTCGGTGATGACATTCACATCCTCAGTTGATGACATGCCAGCCTTCTGATCAGCGACCACTGCTTTGTCCTTGACGACCTCATCTTTCTTCTCCTTGGCAGCCTTATCGGCCAATTCTTCTTTGCCCTTTTCAACGGTGATCCCTTCTCTGGCATCCGTGACGACTGCTTCATCCTTCTTGATCTCAACCTGTTTCTCCTCCCCGTTGGCATTCCCCTTCGATATCGTGTTGCCCTCCTTCGCAGCGACGACTTCTTTGTTGTCCTTCACGGCCTGTTCGGCCTTGTTGTTGATCCCTTCCTCTTTCTTCTCCCCAATGGCTTTCTCTTTCAATCTGGCTGCCTTGTCCTTTGTCTCAGTGATCGCCTCGCCGTTGGCCTTCACAGCGGCGGTGGAGGCATTGTCGGATGGCTGAAGCACACGGGACGATGGCTGGGTGGCGTCGACGACGCTGGATTTCCTCTTGAATCGGTTGCATCTGCTGCTGCCGGAGTTGCCGGTGGCCACCGCTTCTTTGGAGCCACCGCAGCCCATGGTGGCTCAAAGGAGGAGAGGATAGAGACGGTCGGAGATGCAAAATGCAACGAGAGGACGAGGAACCAATATGGGGTTCTGGGATTTGAGACAAGGAGAAGTCGCAGGAGATTAATTAGGGTCTTATATGCCACGTGCATGCATGAATGGGCAAGTCTCGTGGGGAAAACGCATGCATGCATGATGTGACAAATTTAGGGAAACCGTGACCAAACAAAAGTTTTTGTTGAAGGGGTTGCGACAGGTGTGCTAGTTGTCTAATTGCAGCGCATCATTGCTGTAAAATTTGCTTCGTTTATAGATTTTTTTTAAAAAAAAAACTAACTTTGTGCCTGCTGGCTTGTGATCATTGCTGATCCGTCGGCTGATCCAAGAAGGAAGGGAACTATTCAGGTGCTTCATTGTCTCCCCTCCCCTACTACTCCTAATATGCTGACAGCTTTGATACAAATGTTGACCGGATAGAGGCAACACCACCATGTTTTTGTAGATCACACAATATCGGCGACAACTGAGGCGCAATTAGTCATGTAGTGAACCAAGCTTAAGAGTGCAAAACACTTCCCTAGAATGCAACACTAATTAAAGAACAGTGGTTGAGGCAGAGACCAGAGGATGAGATGAGATGGAGCTGCTATTGAACGGCAGGTGCATGCACAGCTGCCAGTCCTGAATCTTGATCGCCGGTCTATAAAATCATCCTCCACCTTGAGCTAGCACTGCATCACATCAGTCCATACACTCACCTGCATTCCTGGTTCACACTCTTCAAAATTTTGTGGCCTGGGCTGAGTTTTTGTGCAGCTGTGGACTGTGTGGTTAGGCAGCTTCCTGTCTTCGTGGGCGGTCGAGATGGGTCCTCATGGACCGGGAGGCCCAGGGTGGGGCCCACCTGGAGGAGGCCCTGCAGGCTGGGGGCCGCTGCCTGGTGGACCTGGCTTTGGAGGCTTCATGGGATCTTGGTGAGCTGAATATTTAACTACTGTAGCTAATACCATTCCAATCCTTTGCATTTGTAGACCGAACAGAACTGTCCAACCAGATGCTGCTCAATGCTCTAGTGTATATTATATAAGATCCTCAGCATCTCTCGTTTAGGTTTTTTTTTTTTGGCTCGTGTTAGCCGGAAAATTTTAGGACCCTGATGGGCTATGGTTCTTGTACTGCTGTGCAGCTTCTACGTTCTCTGCTGCTGCTGCTTGCTGCAGGACTGCTGCCCGCCGTTCCTCGGACACCCCGGCCCCGGCGGGCCGCCGCCCTTCTGAATTCCTGATCAGATCCTCCACGTGAAATAATGTATAGCTTGCAGTAGTGCTGTACCCCGTGGTCCTCTGCAGAGCCCATCAGGTTGAATGGATTTCCGTTTGCAGGCCGCTGTGCGTGCCCATCCTTTGTATGCTCCCTACTTTTCGTTGTACTCCGTATTATATGGTATATATGATGAAGACTGATGAAAATCCAATCAGGCTGGCTCTTACATCTTGGTATCTTGACACGAACTAAACGGTCGCGAATTCGTGACTTTCTTGGATTTTCGATACACTGAGTGCCTCTATAGGCCAGCAGGATATTAGACTCTAGTTAATTAACTACACAATCAATAACTGGAACTAAACCAGGTGTAAATAGTCACACAACAGATCAATACCGATTCAGGACAAGCGAATCCAGCAAACTATAAAAAAGAAAAGCTTAGGCAGATGGAAGAATCCCATGTTAGTCTACAAGGCAGCAGGCATCTTTTGGGTGGGTTCTATACAACGCGAAAAAAGAAACTGTTCTATACATACGGGCAACTGGTAGTTTAGCACTGCTGTTATGTGCAAAACCATATGAAGTTCTGAACTAATAATGCTAATAAATTCACCTCCCCAACATTTTGGAGTGCAACTGCCGCTCCCGCATATGAAGCATCCCAGCTGCTGAACTTTATTTTAGAGTTTGGAACTCATATGCGGAGCAGGTAACCGAGTGAGGTACCAAGAAGCGCCACGTACACCACAAAGAGCAGGGGGAAACCCACTTGCCTCCTTGGGGTTCCCTTCTTTCTTAGGAATACCTGGATAAACCATGCATCATATTAGAAATAAAATAATATAAGCAAAGTATGACCGATTTGTAATAACTAAAGCAATCAAAGCAAATTCAATGATGGTAAAAGAGCAGTTTCAACAGTGAGAAGTTTGCAACACCCATTCGGTTAATATGATAGTTCAGAGAGTATCTTCAGTGCTCAGTTTCAAACATGGATAAGATATCAGGTGACTATCAGTCAACCCTCCAGATCTAAACGCATAAATTGGGAAATGAATGCACCAATAAATTTGGTTGTCAGATTCTATCAGGGGACCTTTTTTGTTAAGATGTATGGGGACCATATAGTAAGGCCCTGTTTGGTTTGGACATGTTAAAGTTTAACTCCCATCACATCAATGTTACAGCAAATGCATGGAGTACTAAATGTAGACTAATTGCATGCATGTCGGCACAGATTAAGAGTAATTTACGAGACGAATCTATTAAGCCTAATTAGTCCAAGATTTGAAACTTTTTGTCAAATAAGACGAAAGTGCTACAGTGTTTGATAAACTTTAACACCCCAAACCAAACAGGCCCTAAATGAAATTCGGGATGGATGGCTCCTCCAGCATCTGTCACAAATGCCTCCGGCAGAAAACATGGCACGAAGAATCTACCAGAACCAGTTAACGGCATGATGCATTGTCGTGCGGATCTAACTAGAAAATGTTAGCCGCTTTCATTCATTGTGAGTATAAATGTGTTAATTTCTGGCCAAACAGTAACAGGATGGGAATTGGGAAGGGGGTTTTGGCTAAAAGGCGTTTAGCCTTTTCATGCTTTTTATTTATCAGCCAAGCTAAAAACCCTATGCTTGAATACTCTTTCTTTTAAGCAACAGTATATATAGTTGTTCTACATTTTCCAGATGGTGATATATATATATCGATGAAGTTCAAGACAAACCATTTCTTGCTGTAGCTTATCCCGCTCCTGGGTGGTACTTCTGCTCTCTTCTCTTAGCCTTATTATCATCTTTTCAGCCTACGAAACAGAAACATATTAGACTATCCTCACCATTTAATGAAAATCTAATCCTGATACTTGTTTAAGTAATGGAAAGTATCCCATAGTGTTCAGCTTACCTCTTCCAATTTTGATTCAAGTTTGTTGAGCTTTGATTTCATATTCTGAACATCTTCTGTTACCTGGTACATGTGTAAAAGGAGGAAGTGAACACATTGCTGTACGAAAAGAAAAACAACAAAACATCCCCATGCAAGTTGGGAGTTTTATGTATATATGTTGACTTGAAGGCTGTGATTCTGTGAAAGAAATAAATCAGAACTGTAAAGCCAAGATGAGGGCCACAATTCAAAGTTCAATCCAGTTTTCTAAGTAACTCTTCACCTTTGTATTTCATAACTGTTTTTTTTAATAAAGATTCAGTAGAAAACAGGTGGTTTTTTTGCCAAAGTCTAACCAGTATTAAGGCTTGGTTCTGCTTGGGGTGTATGTGACTGTTGGGCTAGAAGCTGGCTTGTGACTAGTGTATCAAAAACATGTTTAACAGCTCTACTGACCATTTGCTTATATTAAGCTAAACTGAGGAAAATGGGCATATGGTGTATTAGTGTATTAGATAATGGAAGCTTACATGAGATAATTGATGGTTCTGCACATTGAAAAGTCCTCGGTCACTTAGCATAACAGCTTCTTTAGGAGTAGTTTCCTCCAGTGGAGGAGATTCCTTAAAAACTGCAATGCTTTGTTTCAAAGGAGGAGATTCCTTAAAAACTGGAACACTTTGTTTCAGAGGAGGAGGAGGTTCCTTAAAAAGTGCAACACTTTGTTTCGAAGGAGGGGATTCAATGGAAATAGCAGGGGCATGTTCAATTGTAACAGTAGAGGCATGTTCAACTGTAACAGCAGAGGGGTCTTTTTGAGCGGAAGGAGATTCTGCCAATACAGCTGGTGCTTCATTCAGTGGCACAGGAATTTCTCTCGGGCCTGGAGCCTCTTCGACAGGTGAAGGTATTCCAGTCACAATTGCTGGAGCTTGTGCCAGAGGGGCAGGACCTTCTTTTGCAACATCAGGCACTTCGTTCTCTATATTTGGCATCTCTTTCTGTACAGGAATTCCAACAGCTGGCTCAGTGTCATGAATTCCATTAGTCAGTTGTTCTTCGAGGGATTGGTATGCACTAACAAGAACAACTCTTAATTTGCTTTCCTCGATGTATCTGCCAGTTTCTTTGGAGAACTGATAAGAAAGAATTAGTGAGCATCACAGTTACAACAAATGACATGAAAAGACACTATGAAACTAAAGGTTATAGCTAGGTGCTTACAAAAGCAGGAACGAGTTCCTCGTCAGATGTACCATAAGGAACAACTGTGGTCTGTACCAAAAACTTGTCTTTTAATTGCATGTCTGGTGGAGCAGTTCGCAGTGCTTGCATGGTAACTACATATATAAGTAAAAAGCAAGCACAAATAGAATAAGAGGAAAGAATAATGTAGCCAACATAAGAAAGAAAACTGACAAGGTATACAAAAGACAGAAAAGTTTAATAACTATTGCCCTTGTACCAATAGCAAGCACAAGTGTTTATTTAATGGGCAGTGAAAGCAAAGAAGGAATCCACTTGTAATGCACATCAAACAACAGTCAGAAATACTACCTCCGGTCTGAAAATTATCACTTTAGCTTCATGCACACTGATACTGAACCAGGACTCCACGAGGATGTTAAGAATTACTGAATTGCTTCTTTTTTTACTTTACTTGACAATATTATTGTGCTTCCACCTCTCAATCTCCAATACCAGTAACCACATAGTGAAATTTGGTGGAAAATGTTACCTTGAAAACCCAAACTGACTCACCAAAATGACATTGGACAAGATGGCTATGACATATGTCTCTTTTAACTTCTAACCCCCAAGTAAGCACATTCTTAGAAGTAGGTTCAAATTATATCAGAGTACTACCAACATGGTTCTACTTCAATAACCACAACCATTATCAATGACAGTGAGCGTAGATGCATACCTGTGAATTCACATGTTTTCCTCGGAAGGATAACCCCGGTATTTGGTCGAACACAGTATCTTTTAGGAGATGTTGTTTTAACCTAGCCAATTTGAGGAAAAAGGAAAACAAGATCAGAATTTGCTCAAAACAAGAACAGAACAGAATAGACAAAGCATCATCAGAAATCAATTACTTAATTGGATAATAGCTTGTACTTATCTACTCAACATTATATCAAGTAATGGATAATTGGATATTCAATATTTAAATGTCTAGACATCACATATCAGCCATTAGCGTGATTAGAGAAAGACTTGAGTAGAAAATAGGACTTGTTTAAGATGCTAAGTCAAAGTTGTTGACAAACCTTGAAAGCAACATATTCATTGGACTTGTTGATTAGGTGGACAACACATGAACTTTGTTTCTTCACCTCAACTGAAAACAACACAGAACAGGAAAAAGGGGGTCAGATGTACATTTAAAAATAAAGAACAGATACAGAGTCCAGGGTTTGAAATGAAATGACAAAACTAGTGAAAAAAAGCATTTTAAAGCATTTTTTTAGATAGAGGATATAAAATACAGCCAATGCATTTTAAAGCACGATGAGAAGTCCAGAACAAAGATGTAGCAATGCAGAAATGTTAAAAAAAAAAATTAAGGATGCTGAGTTCAGTCCAATAACCAAGCTGACCAGCCGAACAATTTAAAGGTTTCAACATGGTAGATTAGGTATCTGTGAGCGACAGTTAGATTTTTCCTGTGGAAATCACAAAGTCCATTTGATGATGCACATATTTGACAAATGTGTTGCCGGCATTCACACAGAAACCAGAGCAAAAATAGTGATGGGAAAAACTCAAGTGCACTTTCTTATAGAAAGATCAGTAACATTTCACTACAGGGTCCCCCAATTATTACTTTTAGCATATTCATCGTGTCTTTTTTATTTTCTTCCCAAGAACACTCGTAGGACCATTTTTCACTTAATAGTGTAACCCAACCTTTTTGAGACAAACTCGGTTACAGCTATGATTGTCCTCGATCCAGGTCCGGCCCAAGCGCACCGCAACACATTTCCAGTTCATGGATGCAGAATAATTTATCAAGTTCATAAAGCTTAACACCTTTCCCTCTCATCAAGGTCCTTCTCTCTCAACACAATTAATATCAAGCGTAGTGTGAGCCATTAGTGCACTTTCATGTTAACAAGAGCCCAGCCAAGCAGATCCTTCCCTCCGTCCCTGCTTCCGTAACACGCTGACACACGCCCCACCACCACCAGCCAGCGGACTTTACAACCACTCGCACCACAAAATCAACCTGTCTGTGACCGAACGAAGAGAATGGAAGTAACCAAGTAGGCAGCAGGAAGAAAAGTTACGGCCTCTACAGTCGACACTGCCACACATTACTGACAAACGCCTTGTTAAGTTTGCCTCCAAGTTCTAAGTTTTTTCACTCTCTCCGTCACATCAATTTTTAACCGCTTGCATGGAGTATTAAATATAGGTAAAAAAAATAACTAATTACACAGTTTAGTTGGAAATCACGAGATGAATCTTTTGAGCCTAGTTGGTCCATGATTGGACAATATTTGCCAAATAAGACGAAAGTGGTACTATTATCGGGTTGAAATTTTCTTCAATCTAAACCAGGGCAAAGTAAAGGTTGAAAAAGGCTAGGCTTATTGCCTCGATTGGATTTGGATCTACCGAGAGAGGGATTCTGCGAGGTGGTCCTCTAAAGCTCATGGAACCGTTACAACTGTAGTCTGAGAAAGCAAGGTGGGGGGAAATAAAAAAAAGTGGACGAAACCGTTTGCTTCCCGAATTCACAAGGGGTTTAGCTTGGCTCCTACTCCATCGAGTAAATCGCAGGTTCGGAAGCCGATCCCCAAACCAAAACGCAACAGTAGTAGTTCACGGGTGGACTACCCCTCTGCGCCTATGATCAATCCATCGCACGCGACAGGAAACCAACAAATCGGCAAAAGTTAACTCGAATCATGCATAAACATTGGCACGACACGCACAGACGATCCGCAACGGGGGGAAAAAACCGTGAGCTACGCCAACAGAGCACGGAATCGAAGCAGATAAGCACGCCCCCGACAAACAAGCGCGGCGCCGGCGTCACGGGCTCGTGCGTTTGGTCGGCGTCGGCGGATGAGGCCAGGCGAGCGGAGCGGGGAAGGGGAAGGGGGAGCGGGCGGGGACTTACAGGTGAACTGGAGCTCGCGCGGGTGGATCTCGACGAGGTCCTGGCCCATCGCCGCCGGCCGCAGGGTCTCGGCCGCGAGCAGTTACACAACAAGCACAAGCGCTGCCCACCACCAGTAATCCGCTGGCGAGGCCGAGGCCGAGGCCGAGCCGGCGGGTGGTGCGCTATGAATCAGCAGCCTGTCCCGGTCACGAAGGCTCGGCGTCGCGCGCGACAGGGACCGCCCCCCTCCCAATAGCGGTAGCAGCAGCAGGGGGAGGCGTCGGAGTGAAGACGACGGGAGTGCGGAGGGAGGAGGGATGGCGGTCGCTCTCGCCCCCCGCGCCGATTTTGACGAAGCGGGGGACGGCCGGACCCGGGCGGGGTTTGGGAGGGAGTTGTGTGGACTTGGGGCCTGTTTAGTTCCGAAAAATTTGGCAAAATGGCACTGTAGCGCGTTTCATTGTTATTTGGCAAATATTATTCAATTATGGTCTAATTAGGCTTAAAAGATTCGTCTCGTCCATTTCGTCTAAACTGTGTAATTAGTTTTATTTTTTATCTATATTTAATGCTTCATGCATGTGTCCAAAGATTCGATGTGACGGAAAATCTGAAAAATTTTGCAAAATTTTTTGGGAACTGAACTGGGCCTTGGGGTGAGTGGGAGCGGAGGGAGACCCTCGGGGGACGCGGAGCGGTCTCCCAGGCGAGGCAGACCTTTTCTTTGCAGATTGGTCCCTACTCACACACCCCCACCCTCTTTTGGCTCACGACGGAAACGGCAGTGGCCCTCGTTCGTGAATCGACGATAAGGTCGGGGCACTTGAGTGAAAAAGTTGTATCGAGCCCAGCCATGCGAACGCGACACAAGCGGCGTGCGTTTCTGAAGCGGAGGCTGCCAGGCGGGCCCCGCCGCCGTGTCGGCTGGCTCGAGCGGACGCCGGGAGTGGGGCGGCGCCACCTGGAGGCTGTGACCCGCGCCCCGGGTTCGCTGGGAGGCGGGTCAGCGTCAGCCCGGATGCTGTGGGCGCACCTGCACCCCAGGCCCTGGCCCTGTACCAAATTGGAGAGACCAACGTGGCTGCAGGGCGCATACCGTCATCGTCTGTCCATCGCTAAAAAAAAGCGCCATGCGAACGGGTCCCAAAACCCAAATTAAACCCCGTGTTACCGTTGCCATAAACAGGCTTAAGAATTTATTTAAGTGAGGGGTTCTAGAAAAGACTTTGAGAGGGTGATGATGAGGGTCTGGGTATGTATATTAGCTGTGGCTTTGTGTTGGTGATGTTGCCTGTAACAAACGAGTGTTGTAAGAGCAAGGATAATAAGCCTGCCGGCTGCACGTGAGTTGCATACGAGTGACATCTACACTAGTATACTGTACGAGCTAATGAATCAGCTGTAAGGAATAAGGGTGTGTTTAGTTCTCGATTTTTTTTTGCTTTGGCTACCGTAGCACTTTCGTTTGTATTTGTCAATTAGTGTTCGATCATGGACTAATTAGACTTAAAAAGTTCGTCTCGTGATTTTTTACCAAACTGTATAATTAGTTTTTTTCGTCTACATTTAATGCTCCATGTATATGTCCAAACATTCGATGTGACAGGAAATCTTGAAAATTTTTAGGAACTAAACATGGCCTAAATAGCAGTAAAAAACACATGTGACTGGAGGAGAGGAAGAAAATAGCATCCTTTTCTCGCCGTGTGCTTGCAGCGAGCTATTAACTCTCTCTCTCTCTCTTCAATTCTCTCATCTCCATGTAGGATTTTGATGACATGAATAGTCGTACAGCCCCGGTGAGTAGAACTTATTATACTTGCTCTAATGAACCATGCACTTGCTTGCTCTGGTGGCGATCTTTGTTATGTTGTTTTGGGATTATCTCTGTTGCCACAAATAAAAACAATAAACAAGCTAGTATGTGTAAGGTGCAAAGTAAAAAATAGCGGATAGCGGGTTGGTAGCGGATTGGCGTCGAGGTAGCGGATTGCGGATAGCGGGCGATATTGCGGACGATAAGTTCCAATAGCGGCACCTAATAATCTCACATAATTTTTAGTACATATATCATGAATAATGTGTATAAATAGACATTTAATTGCACTCAAATAACTTATGTCTCAAATACTTAAATTAAGAAAACAAACATGGTGTTCCACACATTAAATCATTACATTGAGAGTTTGCAAACGAACACACTATGAGCCATAAAATAGTTCACAAGACTGTCACTCGGCATTGTCAACATCATCGACCACATGGTCACCTGAACCATCTCCATCTGCATAAGAGATATTCTCTTCCTCTTCCTCTTCACTTTCAGAACAATCAAATTCTTCATCATCTTCTGCAACAACTCTGCTTTCTTTGCTTTGCTTTTGGCTTGCGTCCCTCCCTTTTGCGACCTCCGTGGTGGCGTGGCGCACGGCGACTCGACGGCGGCCGGCCAGCACAACGGCGGCGGCGCTGAACCTGGAGGCCAAGGGTGGTGGCGGCGGCGCTGAATGGAGCCTACAGCCGATGCGTGGGGGTGTCTGACCTGGGGTTGGGGTGTGACCGCGTAGTGGGCTGGGCCGCTGGTTAGGGATACTGCTCCCACGCTATTGCGCTCCGCTACATGCAATTGCGCCCGCTATATCGGCCCGTTGCGGCCGCAAAGTTCCACGCCGCAAACTTCAGAGCGCAACCTGGTAGCAGTAGCGGCAATGGGCCGCTACCGCAATTGCGGCCGCTACCGCTGCTATTTTGTACTTTGGTAAGGTGAGCACCTAGGAGCTGTTTGATTGAGCCACCAGGGCACTTTTGTTTATAAAAGGCAGTGGCTTCAAGCCGTTGATTTTGATCATCTTGCAACCTAGATCTATCGATGCATATCAGCAGGCTACCTGGTAGGCCATCAACCAAAGGAGCCCCTAGTGCAAGGGTTGCAAATTGCATGCATGTAGATGTAGGGCAGCGGTGCAGCTCACCTAGCAAGTACCCCGTATAACGGTGGCACACTAGGAAAGCAGGAGGAGAAAGGTTGACAACCACCGCATCTTTCTGCGTCGAGCTAGCAAGCCACTAAACATATGTTCCTCTCGTAGTCTCGTATAAACAATATATCTTCTCGCTCTAATTTAACCCAATGATTTAATGACATGGGATCATGATTAAAAAGTTGCTTAAGTTTTAGTAAAGCAAGCATTTCTTTTACCAAAAGCCAGTACTAGATATTATTGCTGATTCGATCGCCTTTGCATGTAAACAGCTGTTCTGTAATGTAGGGGGTTAGTAGGTCCTTTACGTGGAACGCGCGCGCATGTGCCCTATATAATTATTTGACTATTGTTCACATACTATATATCACATATTTTTTTTAAAAAAATGCTCCAACAAACGCGCTTTCAGACTTTAGGATACGCAAAAGTATATATATAAAAGAGTAGAGCCCCGGTCCTTTCAGTTCAGCTAATAAAGAAATCAAAAGAAAAAGAAACCCAAACGTGCAACCACTTAGAGGTCTGTTTAGATCAGATACAGCTAACAGTGAGCCACTAAAAAATAGCCAAGATTCGGTTTAGAATCATCCGGTTTAGATCTTCGAGTAATAAATCAACTAATACTTTTATCTACATTTATAGTTAACAATTAGATATTAGCTGATTTCTGTTCGCTAATACAATACAACTAATAGCTAGCTAGCTAAGTTGCTTGATTTCCTTGCAAGGTAGTACGTACGTGTGTACTACTAGAAGACGGCTCATGTTTCTTCTGCGGTGGTTGTGGTTGAGCTTTCATCGTCATCGTCCAATCTTTTTACAACCGACGCGGAGAGTAGCGTACCGACAAGCGAAGGGACGATCGAGCGCCGCTCACCCACTGACCTTTGTTTGCTTCGCTGAAGTCTAATCACTACTGTTCCTTGCTCCATTTCCATCCACTGATGTGTCACGTCGTGGTCGTGCCATTTTCATTTCCCAGCATGCGCGCTGTTAGTGATGGCCACCTATATTTGTGCTGCAATGTATTGTTTGGTGCAGGAGGAGGAAAAAAGGGTGTCTGTTCACTGTTGTCTCTCCACCTCTCTTTTTCTTCCCCTTTTGTTCGTAGGCTTCGGCCGTGACATATGACGGGCTGTGGTGGAAGGCTTCGGCCGTGAAAAGCCCCAGCTGGTCCACTGGGGGTGGCACGACCGCGCGACAGCATCAGGACCTTTGCGATCTTTTGCGTGGGTGAGCAATTCCCCTACAGGAGTTGCTGCTTAGTGCAACTCCTGTTTATTGTTCACGAAAATGATAGAACTAGGATCATGTCTATTGTTCACGAAAATGATAGAACTAGGATCAACCAGAAGCACAATCATAGCGATTCCCCTACAGGAGTTGCTGCTTAGTGCAGAACACCGTCCTCATATTCTGAGTTCAGATCTAGTGTAGCAATTGAAAACCACCAGGCAGACGGGGACAGGGCACAGAGGCGGCTGCTGTGTTGGACGTCTGGAGAATGGATATTGGATAGGGCTGGCTGGGGACTTTGGCGGCGTTTGAATAAGAGCTTTTTATCTGTATGGCTCTAGAAAAAATGCATCTTCCTTGTATAGCCTTCTTTTTGTTGAACCTACCTATATGGTCCTAAAACAAAATTTTCTTTCTTCTATGGGCTTCTGTCAAGTCTGTTAGAGAGATTTGTTAGTCTCCCCACTAGTAGATACGCGAAATATCTAGATTGCCCTTCTGCTTTTCCTCCCTTGTACCGCATTCGACTGAGTCGGGAAAAAGACTGAGTGCTACAGTGATGGGAGGTCAATTGTTGGATTGGATGCAACAATGAGTACACTATGTTATAGGAAGTTTTGCACAATCATAAGTCATCAGTTTGTAGCCAAATAATAATACTGATGCATATATTATGCTATTTGTTTTCAAGTGTTGATGGATTCCCTAATTCCTTGAGATAATAATGGATTCATATGCTACATATAAAAAAATTCTTTGTTGTTGTTTTCTCTGCTTTCTATGGTTCTAGTTGGATTTTGTTTGAACAATGTTTCTCTGATAGACCTTCCAAAAAGTTTTGCATGAATCTTAAAGTAACCTAACAATTAGTAAAATTGTATTAATTAGTTTACCCATGGATCTTTAGCCCTATCCATACCCAAACTGAGGTCGAACCATTGCCAATCCATGTAGAGAGCGTCAACTTCCAATTCATTTTGTAAGTGCGATGGTTGCATCTCACCAAGCATACCACAAATTAGCCCGCTATAATGGTGCCGCTAAGGACCCTTGGAGGCGCATCTCCCTGTGGCCGAGCATAGGAAGACCATCAGTAGCACCTTGAGGTGACAGTGTTCCATGGCGGAGGTGGCCTCATTCCTGCCAACCCCGGTGTGGATACATAGAGCTTCCCTGTAGTGTTTACAATTTTTAAAACGCTTAACTCTGAAGCATCTCTATTTCGCCTTCAGGACCAGCGAGCAATAAAACAGACGCCTAGGACGTATCCAAACTCTGTTTTTGACGATCCGCATATGGATGGAAGCTAATTTCATAATATAATAATTGGTTTGATGTCCAAATTCTGCTGGAGTCAACGACAATCGTCGAAATAAGTCAGCATTCAGAATTTGTCAAGGTGTTGTGTCACTGTCTTTGGGTCCGTTGGGCCGTGTTTCGTCTTAGAGCCCGTTAGTGGGCGTGCCCACGGGAGTCACGACCTTAGACCTTATATTGAGTCGTCACACCACATGTTATGATTTGGGTTTTTCTTTAGATCAATCTGTTTTTGAAAAGTTGCTGTCATCGATTGTGAAACCCCAACTTTGAGTGCTTAATTATTCATCTGCAACTGTCACATTCAATTAAGTTGTTTTTTTCGAGTTTTTTTTATTGTATTCTTCATTTCACAGGCAAGGATTAGCCTTCTTGGCGAGGTTAGTCAGATTAGTGACACGGTTGATAACTAGGAGAGTCGTGGTGCTAAGATTGTAGGATTCGGGTCTTTCGATCTGAAACCGGATTAGTGTGTCATGCTCCACCAAAACGATAGATATCTCTACCTTACGGAAGATCGGAAATCCTGTTCCCATCATAACCAGTGTCACGTCACAAGTGCTACCATTAGACACGGATCCTTATGGTCAATTACTTGGACACACGTGAGGGACTTTATTGTCACCATGTGAAGCAGAGCGATGGCTGCACGGTCGATTAGACATCAGCATGGCTCGAGGGACATGTGTCGGCCATGTAACCTCCATCGTGTCTCAAGTGCTACTGATGATGGACGTGGATCCTTTCCCCATCATGGATGTACATATATATATGCTCTTAATGGTGGAAATTCTAAGGCAATTAAAATGTTGTGGCTTGTATGTTATTGGAAGCCCATAACAAGCAACCTTGCCGGCTGTAACCACAAATGAATTAGTCCATAACAGCTTCCACTCATCACACATCACTCATCAATGATTACACCACTAGAATTTTGGTAACAAATAAAACCTTTTAATATAGACCATGTATTGTATGGTACACAAATTAAAGAGTGAGCATCCTTGTACATTTTTATATATGGAGTGGTCAAGAATTCTCCAATGCCGATATGCAGCCCTGACTCTGTCCTCATTGCTCATGTCCAGCACTTCAATTGGTAGATTCTGTCCCAAAGATCTATTATGAGGGATAGCAGCGTGATGACTATGTTCTTGTCCTCTATGGTTTTTGGATCCTTTTTGTTGCCTGTTCTGTGTAAGTATATATGATGATCTGAATTCGCTTATCATTAAATCTGTGACAGATAGATGCATGTGTGATTATTACTAATGATGTACAGACATATTGCAGGTCATCCCCAGTTACCTGATGCTACGAGTTCTATTGCTGTAGCCGACAACTTTATAACAGTACAAGGAGATGTCTCTTTGATATTTTGCGCTCAATCCCACTGCACTTACTTTGGTGGATATGTGCCGTGCTACTGTTGTCCGAACGAAGCACGACCAGAGTATTGCCACTTGTCATTGGCAAAGTGCAGGGACCACTGCGCCTCGTGCAGACCCAAATGCTCGCAGAACTAACAGTGATGGAAGATCGGCTGTTAGAGGCAACAATGAGTACTCTACATTAAAAAGAAGTTTTGTGCAATCCTAAAGTCCTCAGTTTGTAGCTAAACAATAATACCGATGCATATGATATACTATTTGTTTTACTTGTGTTGATGGTTTCCCTTTGATATATAATTAATGGATTCATTCGCCGTATATACAAGCAAATCTCTCTTGTTCTTCCTCCGTTCTATGATTCCATAATGGCTTTTGTCTGAATGTTGCTCTGATTGATCTTCCAAGAAAAGTTTGCAGTAACCTGAGAATTAATAAATTGTTCTGAATTAATTTACCCACGGATCTGGGCCCTATCCATACCCATACTGAGCTCGATCCTTTGGCGATCCACGCAGAGAGCGCTGACTTCGAATTCGTTTTTCAAGCCCGGCGGCAGCACCTCACCAAGCAGAGTTTCCTATAGCATTTGCAGTTTTCGGTGCTAAGCTCTGAAGTGTCTCTAGTTTCATTATATTTATTAAATGAATGCTTTATAACACAAAAAAAAACAAGTTTATGACAAATACAAAACCGCAGGAGAAATACAAAACCAGCACATAGACATGATCAAGTCGATTTTCGAAAGTGCTCGGTGTACCCTACCTAGCCAGCGAGAGTAAAATTGAAGTTACTGCACGTCGTCTGCCTTCCGAAGAGCAGGCCACTGAAGCCGAGCTGCCCCTTCTCATCGAACACCAGCAGGTTGTTCTCCATCTGAAACCCTCCGATGACCACCGCCGGCGCTGGTGCCGCCGCACCGCCGTAGCCGTAGCCGTGCCCTCCCTCCTTAATATCGAGGAACGCGAAGCACGCGGTGTTGTCGCTGACCTACACCATAGAGTTGCCGCCGAACACCGTCCAGTTGGCGAGCATCAGGTCCACCTGCGGCACGGTGTAGCCGAGCCGTGTCGACCCGAGCTCCCGCGAGTCGTAGCACAGCTCGAAAGGCGGCGTCGGCGGGTTCACCCGCTCCCTCCCGGGCGTGGCCACGTCGAATGCCCTCACAAACGGCGCAAACACGTCCGGCCGAAGCACCGTGTAAGGGATGCGCCACTGTTGGAACCGAGTCACTTTAACTCTCGATGTAAAGATGAACAATAGACAAGAAATTTCTCGGCGACGAATGCCGCGATGACAAACGCTTGAATCTTGGCTTCTATTATTCAAACACACAACTCGGGACAATTGAGTTGACACGAGTACATGGCTATTTGTAGCCCAATGACACACTGCCGAGCAACAACTCCTGACCGATTCTCACGCTCGCACGGGTCCATGTCACCACGCATGCATGGCCCACATGACTCTCACTCGTTCCGCACTAGCACTAACTAATAATAGCCTACAAGCAGGACTCTGCTACTAGCAGAACTGAGTAGTACGTGACACACACATACTACAGACTCAAACTATAACACATGCATGAGTCCAGGTGGAGCTCGCACACTGCCTGTACTCTACACATTCGTCGTCACGTCACGAACTCATCCGATCAATGGACTTCGACGCGAGCTCCAACACGCGCACCATCTGACACATGCCATGCACGGCGATGACATGGTTTATTCTAACAGCCACGTCCAGCGGGGCCTGCGCCCTTGCTGCACTTGCACCTGGTTCACGGCGATGCCCTTGGCCGAGACGAAGTACTCGGACCCGGGGGTTCCCGCGGAGCGGCGTGGTGCCCGCCAGTGACGCCGTGACGTCAGGCTGGCCCAGCGGTCCCCCGCCGAAGATGGCCAGCCGTTGCCGGCGGGGCCGGGGAGGCAGAGCTCGAACCTCCTTGCGACCTTCTGCTTGCTGGCGACCTACGCCGGCAGGGCGAGCTTGGAGCGCGCGAGGCTCATGATGCCGACGGCGCCCGCTGGGAGGCCGGCGAGCAAGGTCCGCGACGGCGGTGAAGGAGGCAGGGGCGAGCGGGTTGGCACCGTCGGTGGCGTTGGCCATGACCTGCGCCCGCATGAGGTCCCCGCCGGACCCGGCCCGGGGCACGAACGGGTTGTAGGGGTGCGCCCTGCACCTGCAGCGGAACGGGTCGGACTCGTCACCACACCATGGCCCGTGCGGCGGTAGCCCGACGGGTGGTGCGCGTACGGCGCGTGGCGACACTTATAGCTCGGGTGCGCTGCGGCGCACGTGGACCAGAGGGGCGGGCCGGAGAGGTTGAGGACCAGCAGCTATGCGTCCTTGAGCGGCACCGTGTACAGCTTGGTGGCCGTGTCCTTGGTGATGGCCGTCACCAGGGGCTTGCCGCCGGACGTCGATGCTTCTGCCGTGCGTGGCCGTGTCCTTGATGATGCCGAGCAGCAGCTCCGCCGGCTTGAGCAAGAGCAGCTGCGCCATCTTGGGCTAGGCGGGATGGTTTGGTGTCTGGCACCGTGACTGTCAGTTGTGATCGTCACACCACATTTGGGTTTTTGCTTTAGATAAATCTGTTTTCGAACAGTCACAACTTAGAGCGCTTAATCTTCTTCCGCAATTATCACTTTCAATTGAGTTGCTTGTTTCGAGTTATTGCCTGTGTTCTTCATTTCACAGGCAGAAATTAGCCTTCTTGACGAGGTCAACCGGATTAGTGACATAGTTGATAACCAAAGAAGTCAGGGTGCTAAAATTGCAAGATTCAGGTCTTTCGATCTAAAGCCAGATCAGTGTGTCATGCTCTACCAAAACGATAGTTATCTCTACCTGACGGAAGATCGAGAACTCCGGCCTCATCATAACCCATGTCGTGTCACAAGTGCTACCGATAGACACGCATCCTTATGGTCAATTACCGAGAAACACATGGAGGACTTTCTTCTCACCATGTGAAACAGAGCACGACCGCTGCACGATCGATTAGACGTTAGCATGGCTCAAGGGACATGCGTCGGTCGCGTAACCTCCACTGTGTCTCAAACACTGCAGATGGACGCGGATCCTTCCCCATCATGGATGTACATATATATGCTCTTAACAGTGGAATTTCAAGGCAATTAAAATGTTGTGGCTTGTATGTTATTGGAAGTCCATAACATCAGCCTTGCCGGCTGTAACTGTTAGTTGATCTCCTCCTGACTCGGTCCAACGACCAAGTCAGGGCCTTGATCGTACCCTGATCGGGGTGTCCAACCGTTCAACGGGCTGGTGGCCCCCCCGTCACGCAGCACACTATAAGAGAGAGGTGGGGGCCAGGGGCTCAAAGAACGAGGTTCGCCGCCACCCTACTAGAAACCCTAATCGATCCAGAGGGGAGTGTTGTAAGCGACGGGAAGTCCACCGCCGGCGTCACTGCACCATCACTGCTTCACATACGCCGTCGCCTACCGCACTACCCACGAGATGGCAGACTCGAGCTCCTCCACCTATCCCTACCGGACGATCAATTAATTCCACCACGTCTCTCTCTATTCCTCTCTCCAGTAAGTGTTCCATGATGTTCTACTGATTTATCACAAATGGAAAGTGTTGTACCCGCTAGATCTCCACCTAGACGATCCAATAGAACCTAACAATGGTACCGGAGCCTCACTAGTGTGTAGATCTAAGTCGTGGGGTTGACAATCGAATGAAAATAGAAAGAAAAGATGACCGATCAAATCGGACCAGGACAAAGATGTAACTGGAAACCTAACCCTAAGCCCACAGAAAAGAAGTCACATAAAAAAAGAAGGGTGGGGAACCTACCTGGTCTCCCCGCCACCGTCGTCGTGCGGGTAGGACCCTGCCGTTGTGCGGGGGGAAAGGAATTCGCCGGCGCGCGTGGTGTAAGGTCCAAATAGGCTAGAGGGGGGGGTGAATAGCCTAATTAAAACTTCTACAAGAATTACTTAACCACAAGTTAGTATGAAAGGTGACGAAGCAAAAGCACTAGCTCTAACTAATTAAGCAAGCCACCTACACAAGTCTAGTACAAGGCTATTCACTAAACACAACAACAACTACAAGCTAGAAACAAGAAGTAATACGAGAGAAGAGCTTCGAGTGATTATACTGCCGTGAAGGGACGAGAAATACCAATCAATCAATTACACAAGAGAAATCCTCAGGAAGAGAATGACACAAGAATTTATTCCGAGGTTTACTTGCTTCCCGGCAAGCTACTCCCCATTATGGCGATACACCCACTTGTCGGTTCACGAGCTAATCGACTATCAAGAGTCGAGCCCTCGGCGGGCGCCGCACAACCGCACACAAGATGGGGATCCTCTAAGCCACGAGCTCCACTAGAGTATCTAATTTGCGAACTCCCGCAGGGAAGGATCAAGAACCCCTTACAACACTTGGTGAAGGCTCCAACAATCTCCAATTGTGAGCTCAATCACCTCCGCTGCTCCAAGCCGTCTACCGTGTCGGAAAACACGGAAGAGTAACAAGAAATCCGCAGCAACTCGAAGATCAAGTGCCTCTAGAATGCAACTCTCAAGCAATGCACTTGAATCTCACTCAATCTCACTCAAGATGTGCAACTATGCAAAGAGATGAGTGGAGGGGTTGTTCTCTAGCTCAAAGGATGTCTCTAGGTCTCAAAATGTGCAAGAGATACCCTCAAACCCCGGCCAACGTCTATTTATAATGAAGGGGTACGTAGCTAGCCGTTACGGACGACACAGTTCAAAACGGGATGACCGGACGCTCCGGTCAGGGTGACCGGACGCGTCCGGTCACTACAAGACAAGCGTGAACAGTGCGCGTCAGAAGTTACCGTTGCTATGACCGGACGCGCCCTAGCGTATGACCGGATGCGCCCTACCTAGCGTCCGGTCAGAGTCTAGTAAGCTCCCATCACGACCGGACGCGTCCGATCGTACATGACCGGACGCGCCCCGCGTCCGATCATCACTCCTGCGCTCTCTGCCCCTCTGGACACCTGACCGGACGCGCCGGTCCCGTGAAGGACCGAACGCGCCGGTCACGCGCTATGCTTCTGCGCACAGGTGAACTGACCGGACGCGCTGGTCAGGCCAGACCAGCGTCCGGTCACTCACCCTAGGCACGCTGACCGAATGAACTGACCGGACGCGCTGGTCAAACCGTGACCGCGTCCGGTGCAGCATCCGGTCACCACAGTGACCTCCATTCGCCTCCGTTTCTTTTCCAACTTCCAGCGCAGTAGAAAATAGGCGTTTCACTTCTCCAAAAAGCGCCGAATTCCGCCTCGCAAGCTCGGCGGGAGGGAGAGAGGAACCCAAACCTCTCTCTACCGCTCAAACACCACCGCCTTCGCAAAGGTGCTAACACCACCAAGAGTACACCACCATGTGCATGTGTGTTAGCATTTCACAATCATTTCTCAAGGCGTTATGTTAGCTCTTTACTAGATCCTAATGTATATGCTCAAGACAATGATCTAGTGGCACTTGATTTCTGAGCTAACTGTGATTGCCCCTCTTGATAGTCGGCTATGTATCCTAAACCCGGTCAATCACTTCTCTACTCATCTTAGACTGGCAAAAGGAAAACCCTATGGTTATACCTTTGTCTTGCGCTCTTAGATCCTTCTCTTCCACTTGATCATAATGTACACCATATTATGTGCATCTCCACCACTTGTGGTCTTGTGGCCATCACTCCATGCCACATGCTCCTTCATCACGTGTGTTGCTTATGCCTAACTCAAAACACTTAACACATGGCATTAGCAACTTGGTGTCATTGATTACCAAAACCAAACTTGGGCTTTCAATCTCCCCCTTTTTGGTAATTGATGACAACCATCACAAAGATATGAAATGAAATCAATTTTTCAATTTCGATAGTATTAGCTCCCCCTACATATGTGCTTCCATGAGTTTGGTTCAATTATGCACATATGTATGGATTTAAATTTTAGGAGAGTTACTACTATCAAATTGATGCTAAGGTATATAGAATGGACCTTTGAAGCGTGATACCAATCGGAGTTGCCTTTATATACCATCCTTAGCATCGATGTAGCTAGACACCACTTGTAAAGCTACTCTCAATAATTCATCATTCAAGTTCTATTTCTATCAATCACCATTCAATCATGAATATGAATTTAAGCTTTGCAATGCAACAATTCATCATGTTAATGCACATACAAATGCAACAAATAATTCATGAGTTTGCTCCCCCTACTTGTGTGCTCAATTTTAATTGATCCCTTTCTCCCCCTTTGTAACTTAACTTTTTATGTTTGTGACTTTTCTCTCCCCCTTATTATATCTTATTCCCTCTTTGCAATATCTTTGTGACTTTTCTCTCCCCCTTTGTCAACAATCACCAAAAAGGTGCCAATTTTTAGTGAGAGAAAAGTCAATTAATATGAGGGAGGCCAAATTATGGTTCAATCTAGATCACTTGCCTAGAATATGTAATTTGATTTGATCCAAGCACAAGCTTCTTTGCACCTCATAAAGTATAAGGGTTATCTTGAGCATGTTGAATTACACAGCATGAGCTCATTTTCTAGATTCAACACTAGGTTTGCAAGCCCACAAACATGTCATATGCTACCACTAGATCAATCAAACATAGAAGCAATAGTGGTACCATATATACGTCAAAATCATTTGATTTTCATAAATGAGCCTATTTGTCATGCAAATATGTCTATATGTTCTAACAATGTCCTTAGCAAAGTATGAATGATATACCAAACAACTTTACCTTACTATGTTGGAGGAGAGGCATGTCATATAAGGATGTGGGGGTGTACTCATTTCAAGTTGGAGAAGTCAAGTATGTTCAATTCATTCTTCAACTTGTAAAATCTCTTTTCATCAAGTGGTTTTGTGAATATGTCGGCTAGTTGATCTTTGGTGCCAATGCTCTCAATGCTAATATCACCCTTTTGTTGATGGTCTCTTATGAAGTGGTGCCTTATGTCAATGTGCTTGGTTCTTGAATGTTGAACCGGATTTTGTGTCATCTTGATAGCACTTTCATTGTCACAAAACAATGGTACATTCTTGAATTTGATTCCAAAGTCATTCAAGGTGGCCTTCATCCAAAGCAATTGTGCACAACAACTACCGGCACTTATATATTCGGCCTCAGCGGTAGATAGTACAACACTATTTTGTTTCTTTGATGACCATAAAACAAGAGACCTTCCAAGCAATTGACAAGTGTCACTTATGCTCATTCTATCAATCTTGCATCCACCATAGTCGGAGTCTGAATATCCAATCAACTCAAAATTAGACCCCTTTAGAAACCATAATCCAACATCATGAGTGCCCTTAAGATATCTCAATATTCTCTTTGTTGCTTTCAAGTGACTTTCTCTAGGTGAAGCTTGATATCTTGCACACTTGCACACACTAAACATCACATCCGGCCTAGAAGCGGTGACATAGAGCAAACTTCCAATCATAGACCGATATAGCTTTTGATCTACCATGTTTCCACTATTATCAATACCTAATTGATTATTAGTGCCCATTGGTGTACTCATTTGCTTAGCATCTTGCAATCCAAACTTCTTGATCATATCCTTGATGTACTTGCCTTGACTTACAAAAGTGTCATTCTTCATTTGCTTGATTTGAAGTCCAAGGAAGTAACTAAGCTCTCCAATCATAGACATCTCAAACTCATTAGCCATCATATTTCCAAACTCTTCACAAAAGTCTTGGTTAGTTGATCCAAAGATAATGTCATCCACATAGATTTGCAACACAAACAAGTCATTTCCAAGCTTCTTGGTGAAGAGAGTGGTGTCAACCTTTCCCATCTTGAATCCTTTAAAGAGGAGAAAGTCCCTCAACCTCTTATACCATGCTCTAGGTGCTTGCTTCAAACCATACAATGCCTTCTTTAGCTTGTAAACATGGTCGAGCTTCTTGTCATCTTCAAAACCGGGAGGTTGCTCAACATAGACTTTTTCATTGATGTAACCATTGAGAAATGCACTCTTGACATTCATTTAATAGAGCTTGATATTGTGTGCACATGCATATGCTAATAAGATTCTAATTGCCTCCAATCTTGCAACCGGTGCATATGTCTCTCCAAAGTCAAGACCCTCAACTTGAGTGTATCCTTGTGCTACTAATCTTGCTTTGTTCCTCACAACCATGCCATCTTGATCTTACTTGTTTCTAAAGACCCACTTAGTGTCAATCACATTGTAGTCTTTGGCCTCTCAATAAGTTCCCAAACTTGATTTCTAGTGAAGTTGTTCAGTTCTTCATGCATGGCATTTACCCAATCGGAATCTTTCAAAGCATCTTCTATTTTCTTAGGTTCTTCAAGTGACACAAATGAGTAATGCTCATAAAAGGATGCTAGCCTTGATCTAGTTTGAACACCACTTTGAATTCCACCAATGATTTGGTCCAATGGATGATCTCTTGCAATGCTAGTAGGTTGGAGTATTAGGAGTTGATTGCTTTCACTTGTTTGACCTTGAACTTGAGCTTCATCATGAGTACCACTAGAGCTTGCTTGATTTGTATCAATTTGCACACTTTGGTTGATCACATGAATATCATCATCATCAACTTGCATCGGCCTTATATCACCAATGTTCATGTTCTTCATTGCATTTGACAATTGATCTCCTCTCACATCATCAAGGTTTTGAGCTTCATTTTGAGATCCTTGGGTTTTATCAAACTCAACATCATGAACTTCTTCCAAGGTGCCATTTGTGAGATTCCAAACTCTATATGCATTGCTTGTGGTAGAATAACCAAGTAAGAACCCTTCATCACATTTCTTTTCAAACTTGCTCAATCTAGTGCCTTTCTTAAGAATATAGCATTTGCAACCAAACACTCTAAAGTATGCAATGTTGGGCTTTCTTCCATTCAATAGCTCATATGGTGTCTTTCCAAGCTTCCCATGGCAATAGAGATGGTTGCTACAATAGCAAGCCGTGTTGATGGCTTCACTCCAAAATGAATAACTAACATTGTATTCACTAAGCATTGATCTAGCCATATCAATCAAGGTTCTATTTTTCCTTTCAACTACACCATTTGATTAAGGAGTGTATGTTGGTGAGAATTGATGTCCAATACCAAAATCATCACACAAATCTTCAATTCTTGTGTTCTTGAACTCACTACCATTGTCACTTCTAATATTCTTGATGGTAGTTTCAAACTCATTTTGCACCCTCTTGACAAAAGACTTGAATAGATCATAAACATCACTCTTGTCATAGAGAAAGAACACCCAAGTATATCTAGTGTAGTCATCAACAATCACAAAACCATACTTGTTGCCACCAATGCTAGTGTATGTTGTTGGCCCAAATAAGTCCATGTGCAATAGCTCAAATCCCTTTGATGTGCTCATTTCACTCTTACTAGGATGTGTATTTCTAACTTGTTTGCCGGCTTGACAAGCACTACAAGGTTTATCCTTCTCAAAGGTGACATCCTTCAAGCCTCTAACTAAGTCATGCTTCAAAAGTTTGTTCAATTGTTTTATTCCAACATGACCAAGCCTTCTATGCCACAACCATCCCATACTAGATTTACTAAGCAAGCATGAACACTTATGAGCTACCATGTCTAAATCCTTTGAATATCAAATTTGATCCATCAACACTTATGACTTCAACATCATCACTACCAAATATGCACTTGAAGCCAAGATCACAAAGTTGTGCTACCGATAAAAGATTGAAATCTAAGCTCTCAACTAGCAACACATTAGAAATGCTCATGTCATTTGAGATAGCAATTTTACCAAGCCCCTTGACCTTGCCTTTCTTGTTGTTGCCAAAAGTGATAGCATCAAAACCACCATTTTGACTTGTATCAATTGATTTGAACATACAAGAGTCTCCGGTCATATGTTGAGTGCACCCACTATCAAGCACCCAATGCCTTCCTCCGGCTTTGTAATTGACATATAAGACAAAATCAATTCTTTTTAGGTACCCAAACTTGTTTGGGTCCTCCAAGGTTAGAGACGAAACTCTTTGGTACCCAAATGGCTTTCTTCTTTGAGCCCATCCATGGTGTACCAATGAACTTAGCATAAACACCATTTGTACTCTTGGTAAGTATATAGAAAGAATTAAACTTAATTGAGGATACATTAGCATTGGATTTCTTATTCATACAATGTTGCTCTATGTGACCAACTTGCTTGCAACTTTTACAATAGCTACCATTGTTCTTCACAAAACGAGTCTTGTGAGGAGCAAAAGCGGCCTTGCCCTTCTTGGGGTTATAGCCCAATCCCTCTTTATAGAGAGAAGCCCTTTAGCTACCCAAGCACATAAGCAAGCGGTCCTCACCACCATAAGCCTTAGCTAATGTGTGATTGAGCTCTTTTACCTCCTTCTTGAGATTTTCATTCTCAACTATAAGTGTGGAGTCACAAGTGAAACCACCACTACTTGATGAGGATGATGTAGATGAGCTACATGAAGGGTTAGTGGGAGCAACAATAATAGTCTTATTAAAGAATTCATTAATTATATCACATGATATGCCTATGTTGCAAGTTTTAGCTTTCTCAACATTAGTTGGTATGTTTTCACATTTTTCAACTAGAGAGGAATGAGCTTCTTCAAGCTTAGTGTGAGACTTTTGAAGCTTCTTATGGTCTACCTTTAGACTCTCATAAGATGCCCTAAGCTCATCAAGTTCTTGCATAAGGTTTTTCTTTTCCTTAAGCAAGCCATTGCACTCCTTTCTAGATTCTTTAAAATGTTAAGTGTAATCTTCTAGCATAGTGATTAGTTCATCTTTAGTGAATTTTTCTTTATCACTATCACTATCACTAGCATTATCATGATCACTCTCATCGTCGGATGATACCTTAGCGGCCTTAGCCATGAAACACGATGGAGTGTCGAAGAGGGAGACCTTCTCTTGGATGGCAATGCTAGCATGTCCCTTCTTCTTGCTCTTGTTGTCATCCTCATCATCACTTGAGAAATCATCACTATCCCAAGTAGCAACATGAGAATCATTCTTCCTCTTATGAGAGCTCTTCTTCTTTTCTTGCTTCTTCTTCTCCTTCTTGATAGCATCTTCATCATCACTATCATAAGGACATTTTGCAATGAGATGGTCCTTGCTATGGCATCTAAAACATCTCATGGTATGCTCATTCTTTTTAGATGAGTTCTTCCTCCTCCTTGCATGATAGCCCTTCTTCTTTATGAATTTGCCAAATTGCTTAACAAAGAGAGCCATCTTCTCATCAATGTCATCACTATCACAAGAGCTTGAGTCTTCATCACTTGATGATTCAATCTTGGATTTGCCCTTGGATGTGGTGGCTTTGAATGCCACACTCTTCTTCTTTTTATCATCTTTCTTCTCATTTTCTTTCTTCTTCTTCTTGACCAACTCATCCTTCTCATCATCTTCTCTATATGAATCATCGGTCATCACTTCTTGGAATATTTGTTGAGGAGTTGAATCCTTCAATGTAGTCCTCACTAGCACGGTGATCAATGTATCAAATCTCTTAGATAGACTTCTCAAGAACTTTATAGAGAATTGATTGTCCTTGACCTCCTCACCAAGTGCCTTGAGCTCATTGACAATGACTTGCAACATATGAAACATCTCCGGTATACTCTCATCATCTTGCATCTTAAAGCTTGAAAATTTTTCTTGCAAGATATATGCTTTAGCGGTCTTTGTGCCTTCGGTTCCCTCAAATGTTTCTTCTAGCTTGGCCCAAGCATCATGAGCAATCTCTATGTTCTTCACTTGCTCAAATGTCTTATCATCTAATGCCTCATGAAGAGCACTAATTGCAGTGGAGCTTCTTCTCTTCCACCGGTGTAGGTGCTTCCAGATTAGCAACCTCAAATTTTGTTTCGGTGACCTTCCACACTTCTCTATTGATTGACTTTAGGTGTGCGGCCATCTTAACCTTCCAATATGCATAATTTGTGCCATCAAAGTGAGGTGCCTTCTTGGTGTTGTTGATATGCAAGCTTAATTGAGCCATTTCTTTTTTACCGTAGGTTGTTAAGCCTAAAAAAACGGTGCCTCAGCTCCGATACCACTTGTAAGGTCCAAATAGGCTAGAGGGGGGGGGGTGAATAGCCTAATTAAAACTTCTACAAGAATTACTTAACCACAAGTTAGTACAAAAGGTGGCAAAGCAAAAGCACTAGCTCTAACTAATTAAGCAAGCCACCTACACAAGTCTAGTACAAGGCTATTCACTAAACACAACAACAACTACAAGCTAGAAACAAGAAGTAATACGAGAGAAGAGCTTCGAGTGATTATACCACCGTGAAGGGACGAGAAATACCAATCAATCAATTACACAAGAGAAATTCTCAGGAAGAGAATGCCACAAAAATTTATCCCAAGGTTCACTTGCTTCCTGGCAAGCTACTCCCCGTTGTGGCGATACACCCACTTGTCGGTTCACGAGCTAATTGACTATCAAGAGTCGAGCCCTCGACGGGCGCCGCACAACCGCACACAAGATGGGGATCCTCCAAGCCACGATCTCCACTAGAGTATCCAATTTGCGAACTCCCGCGGGGAAGGATCAAGAACCCCTTACAACACTTGGTGAAGGCTCCAACAATCTCCAATTGCGAGCTCAATCACCTCCGCTGCTCCAAGCCGTCTATCGTGTCGGGAAACACGGAGAGTAACAAGAAATCCACAGCAACTCGAAGATCAAGTGTCTCTAGAATGCAACTCTCAAGCAATGCACTTGAATCTCACTCAATCTCACTCAAGATGTGCAACTATGCAAAGAGATGAGTGGAGGGGTTGTTCTCTAGCTCAAAGGATGTCTTTAGGTCTCAAAATATGCAAGAGATACCCTCAAACCCCGGCCAACGTCTATTTATAACGAAGGGGTACACAGCTAGCCGTTACGGACGACACAGTTCAAAACGGGATGACCGGACGCTCCGGTCAGGGTGACCGGACGCGTCCGGTCACTACAGGACAAGCGTGAACAGTGCACGTCAGAAGTTACCGTTGCTATGACCGGACACGCCCTAGCGTATGACCGGACGCGCCCTACCTAGCGTCCGGTCAGAGTCCAGTAAGCTCCCATCACGACCAGACACGTCCGATCGTACATGACCGGACGCGCCCCGCGTCCGATCATCACTCCTGCGCTCTCTGCCCCTCTGGACGCCTGACCGGACGCGCCGGTCCCGTGAAGGACCGGACGCGCCGGTCGCGCGCTATGCTTCTGCGCACAGGTGAACTGACCGGACGCGCTGGTCAGGCCAGACCAGCGTCCGGTCACTCACCCTAGGCACGCTGACCGAATGAACTGACCGGACGCGCTGGTCAAACCGTGACCGCGTCCGGTGCAGCGTCCGGTCACCACAGTGACCTCCGTTCGCCTCTGTTTCTTTTCCAACTTTCGGCGCAGTAGAAAATAGGCGTTTCACTTCTCCAAAAAGCGTCGAATCTCGCCTCGCAAGCTCGGCGGGAGGGAGAGAGGAACTCAAACCCCTCTCTACCGCTCAAACACCACCGCCTTCGCAAAGGTGCTAACACCACCAAGAGTACACCACCATGTGCATGTGTGTTAGCATTTCATAATCATTTCTCAAGGCGTTATGTTAGCTCTTTACTAGATCCTAATGTATATGCTCAAGACAATGATCTAGTGGCACTTGATTCCCGAGCTAACTGTGATTGCCCCTCTTAATAGTCGGCTATGTATCCTAAACCCGATCAATCACTTCTCTACTTATCTTAGACCGGCAAAAGGAAAGCCCTATGGTTATACCTTTGTCTTGCGCTCTTAGATCCTTCTCTTCCACTTGATCATCATGTACACCATATTATGTGCATCTCCACCACTTGTGATCTTGTGGCCATCACTCCATGCCACATGCTCCTTCATCACGTGTGTTGCTTATGCCTAACTCAAAACACTTAACACATGACATTAGCAATTTGGTGTCATTAATTACCAAAACCAAACTTGGGCTTTCATGTGGGAAGGGAACCCAGAGGGCGCGGCCTTGCCGCCGCATGGATCTTCTAGGGGCTCAGCCTTAGGGCCTCTGTTGAAATCGCCGCGCACGGGAAGGACTCAGCGACGACCTCGCCGGCATTCGGCAGACGTGCCAAGGCACCGTCGTCGTCGCGGGCATGAGTTTCAGGGCACCGACGTGGAGCCGATCGACGGTGGCGCGCTCTCCCTACGAGGAGCGCACACGCCGGTGAGAGGGCCCACGGCGGTGGCATTTTCCTCCTCCGATGCCGGGTGGCCGCCGATGCCGCTGCTCTCAGAGGAGTGAGAAGTGGAAAGGAAAGCAAATAAGGCTAGGGTTTTGGGAGCCAGTCAACAACTGCTTGTTTTGTCCTAGCGCAATGAGCGGACAACCGTCTGATGATGATCAACACTCAAGAATGACCGGGCCAAGTTTCGGCCCAGGCGTGTTGGTGAAAATCCGGCCCAGGGCCAGGTTGCAGCCTAGGCGCGGAACGCGCCGCGCGCGTGAGGGCCATGGGCCATGTTCACCACCCGTGGGCCCTTCTGCTCTCGCTGCTGGGCCGTAAAAGGATAGAGCGCGAGCCACTGCTGGGCTGCAGAGGGGAAAAACGCGCACTGATGCTGTTGCTGGGCCATGACACTGCTGGCGAATGGGCCTTTGGCCATTTTTTTCATAGCTGAATAAAAGGAAAAGGTGGGCCACGAGCAGGCCTTCGGTCATGCAGAGTTTAAGTTTTACTATTTTTTCAGAAGCAACTGTTGAATGAATTTATGAACTTATCTCTACTTAAATTTGAACAAACGTGATAATTTATTTAGAGAAAAGATGAGTAAAGTAAAGCGCTTCTGAATAAGTATTATTTTAAGAGTATTTAATTAATGTTTCCGCTGCAAAGTGAAAGTTTGTTGTCTTCTCATTAAATCCGAATCAACGGAAGGATTTAATTTGAAGAGCAGTTACAGTTATTCAATGAATGATGAAAAGGTTATCCTCCAGTTAAAGTTGGAACCAACAGAAAAAATTTTAATTGGAGGAATAGTCGGTTTATAGTTAAGATAAATTATAATATTGTTATTTTCTGACCAACGTTGATGATAACAATATTATAAGTTTATTTATGAATTTAAGTTTAAAGAAAGTTATGATATTGTTATTTTTTCACCAACGTTGATGATAACAATATTATAATTCTATGAGTTTTATGTTTAAAGTTTAAATATGTGATGAATTTTGCATCAAAGTGACTAATTTTCAGAGAATAGATAAGAAATAAGAGATGCTCCAGAGCGAGCAGAATGTAATGTATTTTCATGTTTTCTGTTGTAATGATGATGATGATCTTTAAAATTAAATTCGAACCAGGGAGAATTTAATTTTGAAGATGGTTATAAGATAATTGAGTTTTTATATGTTAATTCTATTTCCGCCCAACGGTGATGTGGAATTAATGTAGAAGAATGTTGTTTTATTCTATTTCTGCCCAACGGTGATATAGAATAGAACATAAAATTTTAAAAGTTTAATGAGCATTATTGATGATTATTGATTAATGTTTTTCAGATAAAGAACTTCATGCCTTTATTCTTGAAGGGTGAAAGGGAAATGAGTTGGGTACTTGTGACTCAGAAGATGAAAAGTGCAAATTTTTGCAGAAAGAAGGCCATTGTATAAGGGACTTCGTTCTCTTTAAAGAATGACTTCAAAAGAAAAGAACTCTAGGATATTGATCCAAGAAAAGATATAGAATAATAAGAGCTTAGTTTAAGAGAAGAATTTGATTTTAGTTTTATCATCATGATAAGAGTTGTAATACGTAATATAATCTTTAGACTTAATCATTATGATATGAAATGTAATAAGCGACATGTATGTTTAATTTGACCAACGTCGGATTAAGCATGTGTGTTAAAGTGTATTCGGATTTATTCCTAAATTTGATGATTGAATATGAGCCAATCTTAACTTTTATGTTCCTTCAAGAAAATTATCTCGCATGGCGGGAAAAAGTTTATGATAGTACCCGCATGACGGAAAAAGTTTGAGAAAGTACACGTATGGCGGGGTAAAGATGGCATAGTACTTATGTTAATCAATCCTGCATGGCGGGAGAAATTTGACATAGTATTTATCTTGTATGGCGGGAGAAAGTTGTGATGACTCATGTGCTTTGAGTGTATCCGTATCCCGCACAAGGAGAAAAATTTAGGATAGCTCTTATTCTATCCTAGTATAAGTTTAAGGAGAACAAAAAGTTACAGACGAACCTCAAGATAAGAATGGCATGCAAGCGTGACTTGCGAAAGTATTAATGATAAAAGACTCTATTGAGTTTTTGAAGTGAAAAAAGGTACTCCCATACGAATTAAGAAATAATTTCATTTACATGATGTAATCATGTGGGTGAAGAAAGTAATCAAAGTTTTCTCATTCACAAGAGTTCTAAATAGTTTTCAAAATTGTGGTAGAAAAGTTCGTACCACATTTCGAGGGGAAAAATATGAGATCAATTAAGAAAGACAATTAAGAAAGATACTTCCCACACTTCAGATAATGCGAAGCATACTATGTATTGAAGGCAAGAGTGATCTATAAAAGATAAATGTGATCGTCGAGAGAGTAAGACGGTCATAATAACGATACCCCTAAAGTAAAGAAATAGCTAAATTCATGGACCTTTTACAGTTCCAATAGAAAGATAGCATAGTCGGCCAGTATTCATACAGGACGCGTTCAGAGTTATTAAGACGATGCTAAATGCGCCATATGAGTTTTAGTAGATTAAACCCAAAATGAGAAAGTTTGAAGATAGGACAATCTGGAGGAGCATGTTACAAAAGTACCTAACTCCGCAAGGAGAACAAATAATGTAAACAAGGATCTTATTACACAGGACCTTGTAGAATCAATTATATTTTGGCAATAAAGGTCAAGAAATGCTAGTAACTGAGGCCCCAGAAAATCTCAAAAAATAAGAAAATCAGATATTTCTAATGACTATAAAGTCTATGTTAGTAAAATTCAAATGGAGGGAAATCCCACCTAATTTGAAGAAGTCATGAGAGGCGTTCACTCGTCCAAGTGGCAAGAAGCAAAGAAAGATGAAATAAAATCGATAATACCAATAATATTTTGGGATCTAGAATAAATTCCTAAGGAGCCAAAACAGTATGTTGTAATGGGTCTATAAGATAAAATGTGACTCCAAAGAGAATACGTAAAGATGTGGAGCGCGACTTGAATCAAAAGATTTTACGCGAAGCGAATAAATAGATTACAATGAGTGCTAGTGGCACATCATGATCTGAGTTACATAAGATGAAAGTAATGACAACATTTCCCAATGTGATTTGTATGAAAATGATTACGTGGCACAACCCAGAGATTTTGTCATGAAAAAAAAGAACGTAAGGGATGCCACCTGTAGAAATCTCTTATGGACTAGAGCAAATCTTTAGACAGTGGCATTTAAAGTTGAAGAGTCAATTAGAAATTTTAGGTTAAAGAGAATGAGAGGACAATTGCGTTTGTACAAAGTTATCGAAGGGGAAATTAATTTCCTAATCCTGTGTGGATGACACCTTAATTGTTAGTAGTTTTGTCAATCTACTGTATGAGAAGAAGTTCTTGTCCTCAAGGTTCAATAAGAAAATTCTCGATGAAATGTATCTCGTTATAAGAATTGAAATTCACCGAGATAGAAGAAAAGGGGTATTACGACTATCGCATAGGCATGCTAAGAAAAGTTTCTAAAGAAATAAAGTACCTATGCGGGTAAACCTACGTCTGTTCCCATGGTCAGGGTAATAGTTTTGAGAACTTTAATGTTCCAAAAGCAATGTAAGATTGTTATAGATGGACGTCCTATATGCTTCAGCTGTTGGAAACCTAATGAGTATAAAGATAAGACCTTACCCTAACACAGTTCATGTATCCGGGTTGTTTTGGCAAAAGTACAGTCCAGATATAGATCACTGGAATGGAGTTAAGAATGTCGGCCTCATGCTAAGAAAGAAAGTACAAGTACTCTCAAGTAGTTGTGGATACAAATGTTAAATTTTGGCGAGATGTTTGGTGAAACCCACATAGTAGCTAACACTTGCAGTTGGAGTTTTATTATGGAAAAGCTCTAAAGAAACAGTTCTAGTATCATCAGTGATGTAAAGTTATAATATAGCATGATATGAGGTTGAAGGACAGACAAAATGGTTAAGAAACTTGTACTCGGAATTGATAATGGTTGTCAACAGCCATAACCATTTAAATAGTTTGCTCCTATGACAACGAGTCAAGTGTGTTGTTAAACACATTGACATTAAAGTTATACGTTGTAAAGGAGAAAGTCTGGAATCATACTAAAAGTATTGAACGTAACAGTAACAAGCAAGTGCTTGCGGATCCGCTTACCAAAGGCTTACCACCCAGTGTGTTCAGAGAACACACAGTCGACATGGGTTTATGGTATAGCCTATGGTTTCCGGACAATAAAGGACCCAAAAGTTAAAGAATCTGTTTCAGATCAGAGATGTGTATTGTAGCTGTTAAATCTATCAGCGACTGACCGTGACGATGAGGCATGCTCTATACACTAATTTGTGATGAAACAAATAAAAGTGAAAGCAATTAAAGTTAAAATTTAAAGTTAAAGTATAAGATGAGATCAAGGAGGAGAATGTTAGTTGATCTCCTCCTAACTCGGTCCAACGACCAAGTCAGGGCCTTGATCGTACCCTGATCGGGGGTGTCCAACCGTTCAACGGGCTGGTGGACCCCCGTCGCGCAGCACACTATAAGAGAGAGAGGTGGGGGTCAGGGGCTCAAAGAACGAGGTTCGCCGCCACCCCACTAGAAACCCTAACCGATCCAGAGGGGAGTGTTGTAAGCGACGGGAAGTCCACCGCCGGCGTCACTGCACCATCACTGCTTCACCTACGCCGTCGCCTACCGCACTACCCATGAGATGGCAGACTCGAGCTCCTCCACCTATCCCTACTGGACGGTCAGCTACTTCCACCGCGTCTCTCTCTATTCCTCTCTCCAGTAAGTGTTCCATGATGTTCTACTGATTTATCACAAATGGAAAGTGTTGTACCCGCTAGATCTCCACCTAGACGATCCAATAGAACCTAACAGTAACCACTAATGAATTAGTCCATAACAGCTTCCACTCACTCATTACACATCAATCATCAATGATTACACCATTAGAATTTCGGTAACAAATAAAACCATTTAATATAGACCATGTATAATATGATACACAATTAAAGAGTGGGCGTTCTTGTACATCTATATATGGAGTGGTCAAGAATTCCCAGTGCCGATATGCAGCCCTGACTCTGTCCTCATTGCTCATGTCCGTCCCGCCCTTCAATTGGTAGATTGATGACTATGCTCTTCTCCTCTATGGTTTTTGGATCCTTTTTGTTGCCTGTTCTGTGTTAGTATACATGATATGTATTCGCTTATCATTAAATCGGTGACAGATAGATGCATATGTGATGATTACTGATGATGTACAAACATATTGCAGGTCATCCCCAGCTACCGGATGCTATTGCCGCAACCGACAACTCTATAACAGTACAAGGAGATGTCTTTTTAATATTTTGCGCTAAAACCTTCTGCACTTACTTTCCTAATTTTCAGACGTGCTACTGTTGTCCGAACGATGCACGACCAGAGTATTGCCACATGACATTGGCAGAGTGTAGAGCCCACTGTGCCTCGTGCAAACCCAAATGCTCGCATAACCAAAGGTGATGGAAGGTCGATTGTTGGATGCAACAATGAGTACTCTACATTATAGGAAGTTTTGTGCAATCCTAAAATCATCAGTTTGTAGCTAAATAAATAACACTGATGCATATGATATAACTATTTGTTTTACGAGTGTTGATGGTTTCCGTTTGATATAATTAATGGATTCATTCGCTGTATATACAAGCAATCTCTCTTGTGTTTCCTCCGTCTTTCTATGTTTCCAGTTGGCTTTTGTCTGAATGTTGCTCTGATTGACCTTCCAAGAAAAGTTTGTATGAATCTTGAAGTAACCTAGGAATTACTAATAAAATTGCTCTGAATTAATTTACCCACGGATCGATCTGGGCCCTCGCCCTATCCATACCCATAGTGAGCTCGACCCTTTGGCGATCCACGCAGAGAGCGTTCCTCCAATTCGTTTTTCAAGCCCGGTGGCAGGTAGCACCTCACCAAGCAGAGTTTCCTATGCGTTTGCAGTTTTCGGAATGCTAAAACTCTGAAGGGTCTCTAGTTTCATTATATTATTATTATTAATAAACGAATGCTTTATGACACACAAAAAAACAAGTTTATGACAATACAAAAACGGTAGGACAAATGCAAAACCGGCACTAAGCAAGTCGAAAGTGCTCGGTGTACCCTACCTAGCCAGCCAGAGTGAAATTGAAGTTACTGCACGTCGTCCGCCTTCCGAAGAGCAGGCCACTGAAGCCGAGCTGTCCCTTCTCCTCATCGAACACCAACAGGTTGTTCTCCATCTGGAACCCTCCGATGACCACCGCCGGCGCCGGCCTCGCCGCACCGCCACCGTAGCCGTGCCCTCCCTCCTTCATCTCGAGGAACGCGAAGCACGCGGTGTCGTCGCTGACCTGCACCATGGAGTTGCCGCCGAAAACCGTCCAGGTGGCGCCGCTCTCGAGCATCAGGTCCACCTGCGGCACGGCGTAGCCGAGCCGCGTCGACCCGAGTTCCCGTGAGTCGTAGCACAGCTCGAACGGCGGCGTCGGCGGGATCACCCGCTTCATCCCGGCCGCGGCCGCGTCGAACGCCCTCACCAACGGCGCGTACACGTCCGGCCGGAGAACCGTGTAGGGGATGCGCGAGCACAGCGCGACGACAAGCGGCCCCAGCTGCTGCACCTGCACCTGCGCCTGGTTGACGGCGATGCCCTTGGCCGAGATGAAGTACCCGGGGACCCGGGGGTTCCCGCGGAGCGGCGTGGTGCCCGCCAGCGACGCCGTGACGTCGGGCCGGCCCGGCGGGAGCAGGAACAGCGAGCCCCCGCCGAAGATCGCCACTCCCATGCCGTTGCCTGCGCCGGGGAGGCAGAGCGCGAACTTCCTGGCGACCTTCTGCTTGCTGGCGACCTGTGCCGGCAGGGCGAGTTTGGATCGCGCAAGGCCGGCGACGCCGACGGCGCCCGCGGGGAGGCCGGCGAGCAGGGTCCGCGGCGCGCAGGCCTCGACGGCGATGAACGAGACCGGCGCCAGCGGGTTGGCGCCGTCGGTGGCGTTGGCCGTGACGCGCGCCCGCGTGAGGTCCCCGGACCCGGCCCGGCGCGCGAACGGGTTGTAGGGGTGCGCCCTGCACCTGCAGCGGAACGGGTCGTCCTCGTCGGCCACACCGTAGCCCGTGCGCGGGCAGCCCGGCGCGTGGTGCGCGTGCGCGTGCGCGCACGCCGCGTGGTGGCACTCGTAGCTCGGGTGCTCCGCGGCGCACGTGGACCAGAGCAGCGGGCCGGAGAGGTCCAGGACCAGCGGCAGCGCGTCCTTGAGCGGCGCCGTGTACAGCTTGGTGGCCGCGTCCCTGGTGATGGCCGTCACCAGGGGCTTGCCGCCGGACGGTGTCCACTTCGCTGCTGCCGCCGTGCGCGGCGAGAGGAGGCTGAGCGCCGAGACGACGGCGAGCAGCAGCTGCGTCATCTTGGGCTGGGCGGGATGGTTTGGTCTGGACGTCTGGTGCTGTGACTGTGATCGAGTCGGAGTGCTTAAATATTGCAGTGCGCCGCTAGCTAGCTGCTGCAGATCTGTGACGACCTTGGAATGCTTTTTTCTAGGTTATCGCTAGTTTTCGTCAACCATGGCATCTGCTAGCTGTAGACGATGGATCAACGAGGGAGCGTCTGGGGTGGGGAGTGCCGCGATTCCCGTCTGGGGACTTGATGGAGGCCTCGATTCTGCATTTCGTCAACACGCGCAGAGTCTGTTTGAAGAACAGGATTGAAAGCGTCAGCTCGATCCTGCTAAATCGCATGTGCATTCATTGTTGTTAGTGCCGCACTCCCATGTGTAGGATTATTAGCCCGTGTCGGTGTTTGCAACTTTGCCATTCCCAGGTGCTCGCATGACCAACACAGAAGCTGCATGCCTGCACGCAGACATTTCTCTTCTCGAACGTGGCCTGCACGCACAACTCTGAGCTAGCATTACCGGAGCTGCACGAGGACCACGACGACGCCGACGCCGGGTTCGAGCAGCGTACATATCGGATCTGCTTCGTTCTGGGGCGCAGCGCGCTCCTCTACTCCTCCGTGCCTCCATGCCTCTAGCTAGGCTCTAGTCAAAGGGTAGCATTATTTCAAGTTCTGATTCTTTTTTCTCTGCTGTGGCACTCGAGGCCGACCTATCCGTGCCTGACGCCGTGCTTTCAGTGCGTGATTATTAAAGCTCCTCGTAAAAATTACTTGGTGGTTTTCACAGAATCACACGGCAAGAGATTTTTAGAAATGACCCCATTCCTAACCGTTTACACATGCTCTAACCGATCAGAATGATAACTTCACTATGAGACTTTGTTTGGCTGTACTTGAATCCATTCCATTCACATCTATTGTCCCATGAGTAAGTGTACTCCTGGAACAACACATGTGAAATGAGATGAATAAGAGTACAGCCAAACAAAACCTAAAATGAAACTCCAAGTTGTTGCTTCAACGATTCTATTGTAGTGATGGCTCAACATCTTCTTGAAAGAACAAATTCAGCTTCAGCTTTCATAACAAGTCCAATAGGAACCTGACCTGCTTTGCGCCAACGTGCACTCCATCGTGGATCACTCGTCGTTCAGATCCATCCACTCGCAATACCTCACCATAACGCTACTCCATTCATTCCAAATGAATAAGATGTTTTGAGTTTTCTAGATATATTGTTTTTACGATGTATCTAGTCATAGTGTATATCTAAGTTTATGGAAAATGGAGACGCTAGCACTCGGACGTCCGGACAGATGCCTATGCTTGCACCCCGTGTGTTGCGTGCATTTTCGTTTCTCGCACCCTCCTTCGTTTCCCGCGCCCGCATTGCCCGGATGCCTCGCCCTGCCTGCTCCACCCGCTTACACACAAGGACAGCCTGCGCCCCGCTCCGTATGCACACAGGGACTGCCTGCACCCCACTCCGCTTCCCGCGTGCAGGCAGGGATCTCCTGTGCCCCGCTTCGTATCGTGCACGTGGGGACCGCCTGCGCCTGCTCCATATCGCGCTCGCACCCCCGCCTACGGATGTGCGCCGTGTGACTCTAGTCGTCCCATTCAACGCTTGAAACATGAAAACACTTGCAACAACAAAAACACTTGCTGCAATATACGTCTGAAAGAGATGAAATATTTGGAACAAACGCGTACAATATCTGTGTGAAACATATGCAACATCCATATAATACACTTGCAACATACTTCTAAAATGTATGAAATATTTCGAACAAACGCTTGCAATATCTGTGTGAAACATTTGCAACATCCAGATAAAAGCACTTGCAACATACACCTGACAAATAGATGAAACATTTCAAACAAACGTTTGCAACATACGCATATAGCCATGGCAACATATGCAATATCCTGATTTCTTTTACAACATCCATATGCAACACACCACTAAAACATCTGAAACACTTGAAACATACACTTCTTCTCATGGTGTCTTCGGCCAATAGCGGGAGACGATGTCCCGGCTGGCGACGACCTTCACCTGGTCGCGTCGGGGTGGTGGTGGCACAGTGCACGCCAGGGCTGCGACAGGCGAGCGCGGAGTGGGGCACGGCGGTGGATGGCCACCGCAGCGAGGCCGAGTGGGGCAGCGAGGCGGTGGATGGCCACAGCGGCAAGGCAGACTGGGCGGCACGGCGCATGATGGGTGTGCGCATGGGGAGATGGCCGTGGCGGCGAGGAAGAGTAGGCGGCGTGGTGCACAATGGGTGCGCGTGTGGGGAGATGTCCGTAGCGGCGAGGAAGAGTGCCGCAACGCAACGTAGGATGGGGGCCACACGTGAGGAGATGGCCGTGGCGGCGATGCGGATTGGGGCGAGCGGATGACCGCACGATGCAGTGAAGCATACCATGGGCGAATGGAGTGGGCGGGGAGATATTTTTGAGAGAGATGAGGAGACATAGAGAGGAGGCAGGCCCTTCGGGTCAGTAGCGGTAGCGAGCAGGCCCGTCAAGGAGCGGTCGGGTGGACAGACGCCTCGACTGAAGCATTATAGTGTAGAAAATTATCTAAAATAATTAAAACATCTTATGATTTAGAATGGAGGGAGTAACGTTGCGTCAAGACGCGCATGATCATTAAACCAAGCTACTCGAACAGGTGGTGACATACATGGCAGGTCGCTAGCAACATCCAGACTATCCAATTGACTAAAACCTGCGCCGACACTGGCTTATTACAGTACACTTTATTACTGTCGTCCCCTGGTGAAATTGAAGTTGCTGCAAGCCGAAATAATCGGCACCTTGGCAAACCCTAGCTGCTTCTTCTCCAGGTCGAACTGCAGCAGGTGGTCCTCCATCTGGAAGCCCCCGACCACCACCGCCGCCGCGGCAGGGTCCCCGGCCTTCACCCCCTTCATCTCGACGAACGCGAGGCACGCCGTCTGCGCGTTCACGTCCACCATGGAGCTGCTGCCGACGAACGTCCACTCCTTGCCGCCCTCCAGCACGAGGGTTATCTCCGGCACGCCGTAGCCGAGCCGCGTGGGCGGCAGCAGCGTCCTGTTGTAGCAGAACTCGAAGGGCGGCACAGCGACCACCCTCATGTCGCTCCGTATCAGGCCCCTGTCGAACGCCTCCACAACGGGGCGGTACACGTCCGGCCGGAGCGCGGTGTACGGCACCCTGGTGCACAGCACGACGCCGCCTGTGGCCAGCGCGTGCGGCGGGAGCGGCACCTGCGTCCGGCCGACGGCGACGTTGGTGACCGGGATGTAGTACAGCGGGTTGCCCGGCCTGCTTCGGAGCGGGGTGAACTGCAGCGTCTGCGTGAGGTCCCCGCTGGACGGCTCCCCGGTGAGGAAGAGCTTGAGGTAGAACGGCCCCCTGCTGCCGAAGACCGCCACGCCGTCGCTGCGGCCGGACCTGGGGAGGCAGAGCAGGAACGTGTTGGCGACGCGCTGCGACGCGGCGATCTGCGCGGGCAGCGCAAGGCCGGCGGCCGACAGCCCCGCGACGCCCGTGGCGTCCCTGGGCAGCCGCTCCAGGAGCGTCCTCGGTGCGCACGCCGCCACGGCGCGGACGGACACCTGGCTCAGCGGGTTCCGCCCGTCGGTGGTGTTGGCAATGAGCCTGGTGTGGACGAGCTCCGCCGCCGCGCCCCGCCCCGTGATGGGGTTGTACGGGTACGCCTTGCACCGCTTCGAGCAGCGCTGGCCGGCGATGCCGCAGCTCGGGGCGCGGTACGCGTTGGCGAGCTTGCACACCGGGTCCTGGCAGGGGATATTGGCCGGTATGTGGTCGCAGGTGGACCAGAGGAGCGGGCCGGCGAGGTCGATGACGTGGTTGGCGCCGTCGCGGATGGGGATGGTGTAGAAGGAGGTGGCGGTGTCCTTGGCCACCGGGAGGAGCACGGGGTCGGCGCACGATGCCGGGCACGCCAGCACGAGCGCCGAGATGGCCAGGACGAGGAGGGGGTTGCGTCGCGGCATCTTCTTCCTTTGGGGAGCGTGATTGGCGTGATGCATGTGACGTGATTGGCGTTCGTTCGGTCACTTCGGTGCGTTTGCTTATGTAGCGAGTTGGCTGGTCACCTCGATCACCTGTCAGGCTGTCACGAGATGGTCGGTGCATCGTGCATGCAGCGCGCTTCTGAAACAGAGCAGATCTCACTCATATCTCCACATCACACGTGTACAGAAATGGTGCGATCCCAAATCAACATCATACGTGAAAATCGGCGGGCCTGGCCAGCGTGGCCGCCGTGGGCGTGTGGCGTATCGACGAAGGTGCGGGCTAGTCAACGGAAGCATAGCATAGCATGCCCGCGCGTCACTCGGGAACCACCACGGGTGTTTAGTTCTTCGTGGGTAGTCCTTCCGCCCTAAAAATAAGTTAAAAATCAAACTTTTATAATTAAAAAGTTATAGAGAAAATAATATCAATATTTATATCTCTAAATAAATTTGATATAAAGTATATTTTATTACCTATCTAACGATACTTATTACACATAATAAATATGAGTATCTTTTACATATCATTGCTAGTCAAACTTTAATTTTTTTTTCTCTCCTCTCAAAGCGAGAGAAACAACTCTTTTGAGATGGAGGGAATACGTGGCTACCCGTCGCATGTGCACTAACCACTGCCTAACTAGGGGGCTTCCATGTACGGCACCGTAGATCGAGTCAAGTGGTACTGTCCCTAGAGATTTTAACTCAATATATTTTTTACTCACTCCATTTTAAATTATAAGTCGCTTTGACTTTTTGGTACACCAAATTTACTATGTATGCGGACATGTGTTATATCTAGATACATAGCAAATTCAATGTACCAAAAAAGTAAAAGTGACTTATAATTTAGAACAGAGGGAGTAATAACTAATGTTATGTCAATATACTGCAATGGTAAAACAAAATCAAAGTAATTGAATTTTGAATGTGTGTTTAAGTGTTATGCTATTAAAAAACAATGGGGCGATTTGAAAGGGGGGACAAATTCGATCACTTCATGTTGGACTAGCAGAGCCGATCTTTATTGGTGGTTGGTACATCTGGTGGGAGTGTCGACAACATGTCCATGGAGAAAATATCCAGAGACTAGCAAGACCAGCCCTGTCCATTGCAGCCTTAGCAGGAAATTATAAGCTAGCTATTAAGAAGGTAGCAAAACCCCGAAAGGGATGGCAGCCGAAAGGGATGGCAGAAACCTCTGGAAGGAAAGATTACGGTGAATTTTGATGCATCCTTTCATGAATGAGTCTGTCTATTTAACATTCGGGTGTTTTGCCCCCACCCCACACCCGGTTTTTTTTTTGGCACTGTTCATCTTCTACCTCCAGCAGCCCACCGCACCCTACCATGCTCGTGTCGGTCTCCCTCTTCCCTTCCTCCCTCCCGTCACCGCCGACATCTTCTCCAACTCCGGCGAGCTCTGCCGCTGCCATCTTCTCCAACTCTGGCGAGACTCCCTTGCCCTGACTTGGCCCGACCATCGCTACCATTGCCAGGGCCCCCAAACCGCCCAGTCACCATCCCCACCGCCTGGCCTGCCTGCCTCCTGTTGACGGTGGATAAAGTCAACAATTTATAGTTGAATAAACATGAGAAATGGTATAAATGAGATAATATACATAGGTCTAGGGTTTAAACTGACAAATTCCACGAGTTTTGGTGAACCTCTGTTCTCTGCAGGATTATTCCAGAAAACCACCAAGAGGAACCTATTCGTCAAAGGAAAATTTAGAATTAAAATACGGCATATACGTGAGAAGACTCTAGAAGACATGAGAAGACACCGAAACGAAGCGGGAGGCGATGGGCTGCCAAGTGGGGCCGCCCGACCCCACCTGCAGGCCGCCCGGCCCCCTCTTGGGGGATTCCTTCACGAGCTTCTGGAGTATTCTTCCACCGCCTCCTAGGATACATCTTAGTCGTACCTCAAGTCGGTTTGATTCAAGGGCTCACGTTGGATCCCTTGGGCTATATAAGGAGACCCCAGCCCCTCCTGAAGGCATCAAGTCATCTTGTCATTTGGAAATCAAGCCATCCAGGGTCAGAAACCCTAATTTCTCAGAGTTTCTCTAGTTCCAGAGCTTTAGCCAGTTAGATTAGGTCTAGAGGAAGGCAAGCAGATTACAAGCTTGGATTCCTGACGTTGGCAAGAGCGTGGTTTGGTATAATTCTTTGTACCCCTCTCTCATTGTACTCTTCACCGTTTTTGTGTGCTTGCTGCAATGTTTATGTCAACATTAATCTTCTTCTAATACATGTTCTTGATTGCAATGTTCATTGTGTACTTTGGTTATATGTCTAGTATAGTTAGTTTATTATTAAGTTCATGTATATGTTCGTATAGCGCCCATCCTAATATGCAGGATCCATGGGTGGGTGGTAGGCATTATATAAGCGTGGTGCTTAGATATTATTTATCTGCGAATGCCCCCTACACGTCGGGACGTGTGGTAGATCGCGGGTGTGACAGACATGTTGAGTCTTATTTAGTCCACCCCCGTGTGTAGGACTTGTAGAACCCGGTCTCGAAGGAGGGGAGGACTATGTTTCCGATCCTCTCTAGTTGATGTTTCTTATGTGTGGATGCGATAGTAACATTAACGATGACTACTAGATGTAATTGCACTAATTGAAGCATTCATTGACTTGTAGTTATATAATGACTTAGGAATTATTCCTCTAATATTCTGATTGGACTAATGCTATTGCCATAGTTAGAGTGCTCTGAGTAATTTATTTATTTATCATGATGTTTGATCAGTACTTATCATATATATCTATATTTATCTTGTGACTTACCCCTTGTTTTGAGTAGAGCATGTGATATTGGTTTATTCTCTCATGCATAATCATAAATTATCAATACTACATGCATAGTCATACCTTCTCAGTGGTAAAATTATAAATCGACAACCTGCTAATGCTCTAGGTAAAATGCTACAATGGTATAATTATTTGTCTGCTTGCAGAATTCTTTTCATTCATATCTTTAGATTCTTTATAGTCACATGAAATGATAGATTTCTGTTATTCTTCTAGTAATGCTAGATAGTACCAATAAACATTTCTTGTTTCATCACTAGGGATGACAACCTAGTTTAATATTAGAGATGTTGTCGACGTGATGTGGTCGACAGTCTACCGAGGGGTATGCCCACAGTAGTAGATTATCTGTGAAGGTGCGCAAAACAACGAACTAGATGGTGACGCAAGGTGAACGCAGGGTTTATTCAGGTTCGGGCCGCGAAGTGCGTAATACCCTACGTCCTGCATCTCTGTGGATTGTATTGATGTATGATGAGATCTCGTTTGAGGGGGTCCTTGCCCGCCTTATATAGTTTGGGGGGCAAGGTTACAGATCTAAGGAATTTAATCCTAGCCGATTACAACTACTGTATCCGCAGAGGATACGATATCTATCCTAACCGACTTTGTTTCTTTGATCATCAAGTAGTCTATGCTTGCTCTGCACGGTTTGCCGAGCAGTTCGGAGATCCGCGCGGCCCTTTCTGGCGAGTTGGGCCACCTTGTCTGGCGCAGCCCATGTGGAGCCATGAGAGTATACCGGTCTATACCCCCACAGATGTAGGTAATCATAGGTGGCTATTGTAAAAGTCACAAGTTAATAATTACCATACTATTTCTAGTGTCATTGCTAAGAGTAGGATTAATTCTATTTTTAGTAGTGGTGCTAAGAAATGCCAACACCTCCCTCGACCGCCCCTCCTATAGCCGTCGGAGTTGGAGAAGAAAGAGGAGGAGATGCTCGCCGAAATCCTAGCCACCACCGCCGTCGTCTTCGTCTCTGGTGGGCACAGATCCAGGAGAGAGAGAGAGAGGAGGAGGAGGAGGAGCCCGCCTACCTCAGCGGCAGCGGCGCCGGAACCCGCCATCGCCTCCGGACGGGAGAGAGGGAGGAGCCGCGGCCTCCACTGTCGTCAACTGCGCGAATCAGACGCGCTAAAACACTAGGTTATCATATAACATTCTTGTTGATGAAAACGTGGGATGTGGGAGCACAAGGACTATATAATAAATGATTTACCATTGTTCATGAAATGATTTTCAATTATTCGTGCAGCACATGTTCACTAGTTAAAAATGCAAAAAAAAATTACGAGTCGACGGTGGTCCCACCAGATCACGACACAACCAGGCTGGCACCGAACGGCTCAACTGTAATGCCGTGACCCTCTCGTCCCCGTCCCTTCCACCTTTCCCTCGTCCTCTCCGACTCTGCCGCCGTCATGCCACCTTGCTGGCGAAGATGGGGAACATCTTCGTGAAGAAGTCCAAGGTCACTGACGTCGACATGGCCATCATCCTCACCCGCAAGAGTCAAGACTCAAGACGCAGCGCCGCAAGGTTGCCCAGTTCCAGGGGAAAAAATTCGATGGACCCTAGGTCCACAATATCTCCTGTGCGACCCCTTGTTGATGTTCGACACATGGCTATCTAACTAGATCGCACTTCTCCGTGAGTTACAAGGGAGCGTATGCTATGGAAACTAGCTTCTTGTGGAAACTATGGAAACTTTAATCTAAGTCCACATGATTCTAATCCGATGATCTCAGATGAAGGTGGGTCATTTATTCACTTAAACCCTCCCACCAAGATTCTAATCCGATGATCTCAGATGAAGCACAACCCACCTTCAGCTGAGGCCATCGGATTAGAATCCTGTGGACTTGATTGAAGTTTCCATAGTTTCCACAAAAAGCTAGTTTCCATAGCATACGCTCCCGAGTTACAAAGCCAACCTGTCTCGATTCCACGGAGGAGTCGTGGAAAAGGGAGGCTCATTGATGATGTTATGGACTCGGTCCACCAAATTTTTTCCTAGTTCCAGCCGGTAGGCCGAAGCCCAAGATAGCACTGTTTCGGCCCATAATACGAAATGTGCCGTGCGATGGAATTTTTTAAATAATATTTTTTAATGAATAATTGCAAATCTAGTAGCTGAACAAATCGTGTGGGTTCAACCGTGACTTAGCTTTTTAACATGTGGCGCACCGAGCCACGAACCGCTCTACATCCCGCCTCATCCTTGGGCAAAAGAAGTGTGTGGACACAACCTCCTCCGTCTTTTTAGAACCAAAATGGCCCATCAATCCACCTCCATGTGCCTCCTGTAATAATAAAAGACGAACGGAACCAACTGGAATGCATAGGCGGTTAGCTCTAAACAAAAACCCATATTGTATCACATATTTATTCCAGGTACGGCCCTCTTTACAATTTTCCAAGTCATATTTGAATTCAACATCATTTACATATTGTTCCTTAATTTTTTCAAGTCCAAAAATACGGCAATCAAGTTGGGACAACATAGTATATCGTCTAGACAAAGCATCTGCAATAACATTATTCTTTCCTTTCTTGTGTTTGATAATATAAGAAAAAGATTCAATAAATTCAGCTCACTTAGCATGTCTATGGTTCAATTTGTTTTGAATTCTAATATGTTTTAACGATTCATGATCAGAGTGAATAACAAACTCTTGAGGCCATAGATAATGTTGCCATGTTTCTAATACACGAACAAGAGCGTATAATTCTTTGTGATACGTGATTTCTCACTAAAGTAAGCAACGGGTTTCCCTTCTTGCGTCAAAACACCACCAATGCCAATTCCACTAGCATCACCTACAAGTTCAAAAGCCTTACCAAAATCAGGAAGTTGTAATAATGGCGCGTGAGTAAGCTTGTCCTTCAAAAGAGAAAAGGACATCTCTTGTTCCTCTCCCCAGTGGAATGCTACATCTTTCTTTGTCAGCTCATTCAGTGGGGCTGCAATGGTGCTGAAATTCTTCACAAAACGGCGGTAAAATCCTGCAAGATCAAGAAAGCTCCGCACTTGTGTCACCGTTGTGGGCGTTGCCCAACTCCGTATGGCCTCCACCTTGGCGTCATCTACCTCAATTCCCTGTGAGGTCATAACATAGCCAAGAAACGATACTCGTTCGGTGCAAAAAGTGCACTTCTCGAGGTTACCAAATAAACATGCAGCCCGCAAAGCATAAAAAACAACACGTAGGTGATCAAGCTGTTCCATTAAAGACTTGCTGTAGATCAGGATATCATCAAAATAAACCACCACAAATCTGCCAATGAAAGGACGTAAAACCTTGTTCGTTAATCTCATGAAAGTGCTAGGTGCATTAGTTAACCCAATGGACATTACTAACCACTCATACAAGCCGAACTTGGTTTTAAAAGCAGTTTTCCATTCATCGCCTAATTTCATTCTTATTTGGTGGTAGCCACTTCTCAAGTCTACCTTTGAAAAAATTATAGAACCACTTAACTCATCAAGCATGTCGTATAACCTAGGAATAGGATGACGGTACCTTATTGTGATATTGTTAATGGCTCTACAATCTACATACATGTGCCAACTGCCATCTTTTTTGGGAACCAAAATAACTAGAACAGCACAAGGACTAAGGCTCTCACGCACATACCCACGGTCCAAAAGATCTTGGACTTGGCACTGAATCTTCTTAGTCTCCTCAGGGTTGGTTTTGTAGGCATCTCGGTTTGGCAAGCTCGCTCCAGGAATCAAGTCAATCTGGTGCTCAATCCCCCGAATGGGTGGAAGTCCTAGAGGTATCTCAAATGGAAACACGTCACTATATTCCTACAAAAGGTTAGTGACAGTGGGTGGCAAAGTGCTAGAAATATCATCCGTGGAAAAATAAAGCATCTTTGCATATCAAGGCATAGCACACATCATTAATTTCTGTAAGATCAAATTTAGTAGCAAGCATCACATGATTTTTCAATTTAATTACTGGCTTACTTTCAGTTTGAGCATCACTAGCTATTCTCTCTTTTTCAACTTGTACGATTTGAGTGGGGGTCATGGGTTGCAAAGTAATTTTTTGTCCTTTATGCATAAGAGTATATGTGTTACTTCTACCATGGTGGATAGCATCATTATCATATTCCCAAGGTCGACCCAACAAAAGAGAGCAAGCTTGCATGGGTAGCACATCACAATCAACAAAATCAGAATATGGTCCAAGGAAAAAGTGCACACAGGCTATTTTAGTTACCTTGGCCTTACCTGAGTCGTTTAGCCACTGAATGTGATACGGGTTTTTATGAGGGCGAGTTGGCAATTCAAGATGCTTGACCAAATCTTCACTCACCAAGTTGTTGCAGCTTCATCCATCAATGATTACACGTGCACGTCGCTCTTTAATCACAAACAAGATCTGAAACAAGTTATGACGCCATTGCTTCTGTGCTTCGTGCATTTGTGTACCGAGGACACACTAAACAGTGAAAATTCGCTGGCTGCCTACATCATCTCAACTCACAAGTACTCCATTTTGTTCCTCATTTGCAGCAGGTTCTTCAACATTGGCCTCTTCATCAGAGGCGCTAACATAGCCCCCATCATCTATAGCAATGTACGCCCTTTTGCTAGGACATTCCTTTGCCACATGACCAAATCCTTGGCAGCGATGGCACTGGATGGCTGAAGAGCGTCCAGTGGACGCCACAGATGAAGCACTCTTGGATGGTTCATGCAAACGAGTCTTACTAGCGGCCGAAGGGGAAGACACTGGTGGTACTGAACATGTGCTCGCTGGCGGTGCTGAACGTGTGCTTGCTGGCGTAGCTGAAGGAGATGCACCCAATGACTTGGGCGTGAAGAAGCTGCTAAAGTTGCTCCTGCTCCTCTGCTCCTGCGGCTGTCGTGCCTGCAATTCTTTCTCTGCAAGCATAGCAAGCTGGAACAACTGATTGGTAGTGTTAAATTCTTTATAATCAACAATATCATGAATTTCACGTCTCAAACCACCATAAAAACGACATAATTTATCCTTAGGTTCCTCTTCTACTCCACAACGCATCATACCCCTTTGAAGCTCTGCAAGATATTCTTGAACAGACAAATCTCCCTGCTCTAAGCGATGTAACTTCTTACATAAATCTCATTTATAAAAAATAGAAAGAAATCTATCACGCATGGTCTTTAGCCCTTCCCACGATTCAGGTTTTGTTTGCAAAGAAGCCCACCATATTAGAGCAAAATCCTTAAATTCACTTGTGGCATGTCTAACCTTATGGCGATCACGTACAAGATGGGAAGCAAATTTTTGTTCTACTGTCATCTCCCAATCTAAGTATTCTTCAACATCATATTTCCTAACAAAAGATGGAATGATAAATTTGATTTTAGCATAAGGATCATCGTTACCTTGAATGTGTCGATCTCTGTTACCTCCCATACCTGTTCTATTTTGCTGAAGTCGCCTACGCCGCAGGCGGCCCTGGTTGGTCTTAATGTTGTCAGGCAGACCATCAGAACCGTAAAACAACATCGTCTTCAATCTCTAGGAAACCATCATCGTCATCCTCCTCCTTGTTTTTGTTATCGACAGGTTTGGGAGGATTGATCTCGATCTCTTCAACCCTATCTGTTAGTGTGGAAACTCACTTGTCCACATGCTCAACCGCATGATGGATGCTTCTAATATCATTCTGTAATGCGTTCATTGCGTTCACCGTTTGTGTAACTAAATCCTTCATCTCCTGAAATTCACTAGACAAAACAGGAACATCGTCTGGCATGGTTAGTGATTAGCAAAAACACCTATGACTAAATTGGGTTCAGTAGGTGGAATCACACCCTCACACACGTCTTACCAAGTTCTTACCAACACTAGTAGAGGATGACAACCGACGGCTTGGTTGTGATACCTGTGAGGAAGTGGCACCGCGATTGCAAGGATCTTTTTCTGTACCGATCTGAAGTATATATGTGGAGCTTGGAAGGCTTAAAATATGGTAGCAAGGAATAGCAATAATTTAGTTTAGAAATTGCAAGATTGAAAAGTTGTCACAAGCTAGTCTATGCCACCGGCCTAAACTCGTCCTGGACCTAGTTCAAGCAAACAAATATACAACTCAGCACAAGGAAGAAAAAAATGATGCAAGCACTTCTGATTTTCTTTTTACTTTTCTTTTTTTTGTTGCGCCGTTTTTTTCATCTCTTTGTTTTTTTTGTGCGGCTCTTTTTTTTTTGCACGCCTTGCCTTTTGCTTTTTTTTTTGGTGTGCGGCTTTTCTTTTCTTTTTCTTTTCAAAAAGTGCCGCTCAAAGAAATAGCTGTAGTACAGCAAGAAACTCAAGAAAACTCCACGAGGCATGCTAGGTTTGCTGCGTATATAAACAAATCAATTTGTGCTGTCTTCTTCTCAGATTGTGAAAAAGACACAAACTAACCAATCGACAATATCAGTACTTAGAGTAGCTTAAAAATCTTTCTACGGTTATTTTTGGAAACACGTGATGCTACTTTGGGTCAATGGATTAGAACTATTTTAATCTTGTGGCTCTTCAACATGGGATACTGGATACATGCACTTTATGACCAACCCAAGTTTTCCTAATAAAACTAATTATGGATCAAAAGCCACGTACGCAGTGCGCCCAAATTTAGACGCACAGCTAAACTTAGGTCTTGTTTAGATTCCAAAATTTTTTAGAAAAAATTTCTATAGCACTTTTCGTTGTTATTTGACAAAATTTGTCTAACCATAAACTAATTAGGCTCAAAAGATTCGTCTCAATATTTACAGATAAACTGTGCAATTAGTTATTTTTTTACCTACATTTAATGCTCCATACATGCGTCTAAAGATTCGATGTGACAGGTATTGTGCAAAATTTTTTTGAGTGTTTTTGGCAATCTAAACAGGCCCTTAACCGTATGTATCTAGGACTCGATTAAACACAGCGACACAATGACCTATGAGGGACGACAGTTCAATAAAGCAAACTGAAATTAAAATATTGCAATGGCACAACAGGTTATGGGACAAGGAAAAAATTATGAACACAACTATTTTTGTGGGACAATTTTCTAGATTTATAGGACAAAGTGAAATCAACTGCACTATGATAAAGGTGAATCTAACGGTATACCTGAAGCTCTGATTACCACTTGATGGGACGGGTCCCGATCTTCCGTCAGGTGATGATAACTATCGTTTTGGGTGGAGTGCGACACATCGATTTGGCTTCAGATCGAAAGACCTGAGCACTGCAATCTTAGCACCACGACTCCTCGGGTTATCAACCGTGTCACCAACCAGTTGACCTCGCCACAAAGGCTAATCCCTGCCTGCGAAATGAAGAGCACAAGCAAGAACTCGAAAAGAACGTGACTTGAATATTTGGGACAACTACAGATAATTGATTAAGCACACAGGTTAGGGTTCCACAAACCGATAGACGACGATTGTCGATGATAGAATTATCTAAGCAAGACCCAAGAAAGAAAGTGCCGGCTCTAGGAGCCTTAAGTAATGCATAGGCGATGAAAAGGGACGTCGCGGTGCTGGGTGATCCATACGGCACAGCTATTGTGTGGCAACCAGGATGCATGATGAAAGGTTTGCTGTCGTGCTAGTGATCCCTAAGACGCGGTTATTGTGTAGGATGCATGTTCAGCTCCATGCCAACTGGATGCATGGTTGTTGGCTAAACATAGGTGACGTCCTCCTCCAAATTCTTCATGGTTCCAAGTTCTTCATGGTTATTTTCTTCACGACCCTCTCCATTGTTCCTTAGCCAGTGTTCGCCTAAACGGCCTAAATGGCCGATTAAACGGCCGCTAAACGGTAAACGGTGATAAACTGTTTTGTTTAGGGGTAAACGTAAAATTAAACGGTTGACCGTTTAAACGGTCAAAAAACGGGGAAAAACGGTCTAAACGGCCTAAACGGAACGGGGATAAACGGTATTAAACGGGCTAAACAGTGGTTTAAACGGGTGTTTAGGCGAACACAAGGTAAATCTAGTTAAGTTTTACATGTATAAATTTGTATACTTAAGTTTATTATATTTATAAATATGTACACTTGATTTGTTACATGCATAAATATGTACATTTGATTCTTTTCACATGCATAAATATATATACATACTAAAATAATTGATTTTTACTTGAATTAATATTTATAAATGCTAGAATAATTGATTTTACATCAAAAAATATACATATTTGGGTAATATTATGTAAAACCGTTTAGACCGTTTTAATCCGTTTAAACACCGTCTAAACCGTTTAAACGCTAAACAGAGGGTGACCGACTGTTTAGCGTTTAGTGTTTAGGATAACATTGTCCTTAGCAATAAAACATCATTAGGTAGCAGTCTATTCTCAAAAGTATGAAAGGAATCGCTTAAGAACGAGCTCACCTCTAAGTGTAGTTGATGCATTCAAGTTCGGGTCATTGGTCCTTGCATAACGGTTGGAGGATCAGCAGCGGGTGCATCCGAAGGAGTGATGTGCTCATCAGGGTGCCACTATAGTGACATCAAATTTTACAAAATAAAAACTATTAACATGGTGGAAAAATGTTACCATAGACAAAATACATCACTTGACTTCACATCTTGATCATCCTCGACAATTTGACAGCCTAAAAAAGCAAACAGATGACTTATGATGAATTTTATTTTTTTTTTCAAGAAAAAAAATGATCAAATCAAAAATATATACATTACATTACCTTTTGGCCCGCTCGGGTCCTTGGAATTAAATTCATTTTAATAATCATAATTTAGACATATATTAATTAATTAAGCGGATGTGGTTGTATATGGATTATATTTATATATTATTGTTGGTTATACGAGAGAGATACTTATGTGCTGCATTTGTACTGTAGGGGAGTGAGTTGAAGAGCGTGTTATAAGTTGCAAAGTAGAAATATAGCATATTAATCTATAGAATTAATTTTCATCTCTCACCCTATTAATTCGAGAAAGTCTTATATGTGAAATTTGGAAAGTAGTGGAACGTCAAATTCCAAGTCAAATAGCCTAGTTTATTAAGGAGATTTCAATTTCTCCAAATGAAAGGAGCCAAACGGACCCTTAATTTAATTGTCACCATCAGATCTGCGTTCTTGCATTTTCGTGAAGCGACAAATCATGGCCTCACCCGTGAGTTTACCACATAGCAAATAAGTCAGTTGCTCATAAATTAATCACCGATGTGGTTGCACAAATTTGTTTCACAATCTTCGTGCCCCAAAAAAATCCTCTCGACGGTAGTAGTAGCAACTGACAATACTAATACAAGCTTCAGGAGTCGATAAACTATTGGATAATGATCATGTTTTCTAGTCTCTACCGTTTCCGGAGAAAAAACAGTATGCTCTATCTTTAGATTCACTGTATTCAAGCCAACTTTCAAACTCATCAAACCATTCTAGAACAAAGCTTCTTGGGTCTCCTCCAATCCGTATCACATGGAACCTAAATGTGCGAGGTTGGCAAGAACCTTTTTTCATGTACTTCTCACCATCTTTCTAAGATTAGGATGGTATTCATCTATCTGTTTCCGTTTCGCAACCCTAGATTATATTTAATCTCCTCTTGTCAGTGGACATCATCCAAACACGAATTGTAGGCATTGTTGGCAGTATCCGGCTCCGGCGCTTTTCTTTTGAAAAATATTTCCATCAATACCTGTTATTAGTAGACAATAGCAATGCTGTAGAATAATAAATTATCTGAGAAAGAAATAGATGCAAAAATCTACAAGACTATAACTACATACCTACAGTATTACTGTAATACTTTTTTTTTAAATATTACTGTAATACTCCGTACTTTACTGAGTATACGTACCTTGGCTTGAAGGCTTAAATTATTTACCGAGCAGCGCTGCAAATGCAGCCCCAGCCTGTGTCAGCCGACTCTGCGAGGCCGGCCGGCAAGCGGCATCGCTCCGGCTCGTACGTAGATGTGCTCCGAGAGTCCGAGGCCTGTCGCCTGGGCTAGGCGTAGGCGACGACCGATGGCGATCGCCGATTCAGATTTCAGAGGAAGACGGAGCGACGCCGACGTGAGTAAGCGATGCGAGGCTCGAGGGAAACCGACGGATTGGATTGTGGACGCACGGACGGTTCAGCTTCCTGTGACGGGCTCAAAGGCTCAACTGGGCTATGGGGGGTGCAGCAGATTGGCCAAATTGGGGGGGGGGGGGGGGGGGGGGGGGGGGGGGGGGGGGGGGGCTTATAGGGCCGGAATCTGATGGCAATAGCTTGTTTTTGATTTTGGGTTGGTGCATGTACACCCACGGGCCACTATTGGTCTTCACCCTAGTATTGCCCAAAGCTCTATTCTGTGCATGAAAAGGAGTCCAATATCGATGCTCATAACATCGCTCGTTGCTATCCATGTTTGGTTTTTGAGCCTACTACCAAATGGTGTATGTAACTCCTACAACTCTTCTAGTTAAATAAAGTAGAGTGGTGTTGCTTAAAAAAAACTAGGGGCCTGGATTGCTACCTGACAGGCATTTGTTTGCCAGGGCAGCAACCAAACAGCCCCTAGTGAGAATTTTAGATGGAGAAAGCAATCTTTTATAAATTGGTGGATTTTCTTCAAGATAGAAATTTTCTGCAAGATACAAGATGAGTTGTGATTGAAGAACATGTAGCTATATGCCTATATTCATGTATACTATTTCAAAAAATGCAAGCAATAGAGGTCTGCAATAAGTAGAGACTGTGGGGACAGTACTAAAAGCAATCATCAGGTTAACATGCATGAAGCCGTATATAGTTGCCAACAGTGAATACTGTGATCTAAATTTCAAGTATGTCAAAGTTTATGCCATACTTTAAGGTACATATAGCGTCATACATCTATTTATCTTGTTTGGTTTTAATTTTTAACTAGAGTTATATTTTGTAGGAATGTATTGGAGCAATAGATGAAACACATGTAGTTTCCGTAGCCCCACGTTTACAAGATCTGTACCACAACATAAAAGGGACATTATCACAAACTGTCATGGTCGAAGTAATTTTGATAGTTAGTTTTGTATATCTTAGTGTTGGGTGGGTAAGCTCAGCTTCAGGTGCTAGAATTTTGCAAGATGCACTACAGAAGCAAAGTTTTATTTAGTTGATGTAGGATAGGCCAATACACCAAATTTTGTTGCACCATATCGTAATGTAAGATATGATCTACAGGAGCAAGGCAGAAGCAACCAAAGTCCACAAACTCCACAAGAATTATTCAACCTAAGGCATGCACAACTCCATAATTTTTTTTGAACATGTTATTGGTATTATAAGATGTGTTTTCACATGGAAGTGATTCTCGCATCACCTTGTTGACTTACAGCTAGACATCGTTTTGTCATGTTACGCACTTCATAATTTTGTGTGCAACCATGAGGGAAGCAAGCAATGGATTGAACAGTCAAATTTTATATGCAACCATGAGGGAAGCAGGCATGGATTGAACAATTTAATCTTATATGCAACCATGCATGAGGGAATCAAGCAATGGATTGAACAATCTAATTTTATATGCAACCATGCATGAGGGAATCAAGCAATGGATTGAACAATCTAATTTTGTATGCAACCATAGGGAAACAAGCAATGGATTGACCAATCTAATTTGTGTGTCGAAGCGAGCGGGGAGATACACAATATACAAATGATGAGCTATCTTTAATCAAAGGAGAGCTTTGGGCAATGCAAAAAGGGATAAAAGAGCTAGTGGCATGTGGACATACACATTTTCTTTTATCTATAGTGTAACATAAGAAACGAAATGATTATAAAAAACAAAAGAATGAAGCATGATTTTGTACTAATTTTTCTACAATATAAAGGTTGTATAAATATTGATTGCACTATTTGCACAATATATGATATTTTCTAAATACGGAACTATATAATAGATTGCTGAGCGAGGTGTTTCGGAGGATAGAGAAAATAGGGTTTGGTATGGTACTCCCAAACAACTGTGAACCGAGGTGTTCCTAAGAAGTAATGGGAGTAACCATAGCAATTAGCACCCCAAACAAATAGCTGCCGCACTCCAACTAAAAATTTATTTCTAAGCCTAGCTTAGAAGAGAAATTTGCCGGCTAGGAACTAAACAAATGCTCAATAGTAGTGGGTGGTTGTATATAGTATTAGATATATGATAAACACTGCATATTGTCTTGTATTTTTTTTATCAAAAGTCTTCTTGTATATTAAATATGACAATCACCACAAAACGACGCACCCTATATATAGTATTCTGCAGGTTGGAAACCCACAACTCATTGTAGGTTTGTAGCTGAGTTCCCTCCCAAACCATGGACGCCACATCTGTCTTGTACATCATCCTGCCTCTCCTCCTCCTGTACCTCATAAAGTCTTGCACAGCTTCCCTGTGGTCCGAGCACCATCAGGGCCTCAACCTCCCACCGGGGCCCTGGAAGCTCCCTGTGATCGGAAGCCTCCACCATCTCATCCGAGCACACCCACATCGCGCGCTACGCGAGCTGTCGCGCCGCCACGGCCCCCTCATGTTTCTCAAGTTCGGCGAGGTCCCCGTCGTCGTGGCGTCCTCCCGTGAGGCGGCCAGGGAGGTGATGAAGACCCACGACGCCATCCTCTCCTCGAGGCCACAGACATCGACGGTCAAGATCATCAACCGGGGAGGCACCGACCTTGTGCTAGCCCCCTATGGCGACCATTGGCGGCAGCTTCGCAAGATCTGCATGGTCGATCTTCTCTGCGCCAAGCGTGTCCAATCTTTCAGAGCAATCCGTGAGGAGGAGGCGATGCGGCTCATCCAAGCTGTCTCCCCCTCCTCCTCCTCCTCGTCAGCTTCAGCTTCAAACCCGCATGCGCAAGCGCAATTGGTGAACCTCACCGACCTCCTTGCGTCGTATGCTAACGACACGGCAGTGCGATGTGTCATGGGTGATCGCTTGAGCAATAGGGATACCTTCCTGCGATATGTGACTAGGGCTATCGGTTTGGCGGGAACCTTCCGCCTAGCTGACCTGTTCCCGTCGTCGAAGCTGGCGTGTGCCCTGAGCCGCACGATTAGCAAGGCAGAGGTGCTCCTGGATGACATATACAAGTTCATGGATGGCGTCATCAGCGAGCAGCTTGAGAGAAGAAGGTCGACACAGCGAGAGGAGGAATTCGCGCATCACCAGGAAGACATGACCGGTGCCCTACTGAGGATCCAGAAGCAGGGAGACCTTCAACACCCAATCACAATGGGCACGGTCAAAGCAGTTCTTTTTGTATGTTCTTGCTTGGATTGCACAATATATATATATATATATATATATATATATATATATATATATATATATATATATATATATATATATATATATATATATATATAAAATTCATGTTTCCTCAGCTTATTACTAGCTAGATCTTCTTTACTTCCTGCTTAATATAATATTTCTGAAACAATCAAACATGCATGTATGTAGGACCTTCTATCGGGTGGAACCGACGACAGTGTGACCTCACTTCTGCAGTGGGCTATGGCCGAGCTACTGAGGAACCCAGATGCGATGCATAGGGCACAATCTGAGGTAAGGGCAGCTTTTATGGGGCAGACCAAGGTAACCGAGGATGGGCTAACCAAACTGAGCTATTTGCAATGGGTCATGAAAGAGACCTTAAGGTTGCATACCCCGGCGCCAATTTTGGTTCCAAGGGAAAGCCAAGAACCATGCCGCGTCCTGGGCTACGATGTTCCTAAAGGGACAATGGTCATGGTGAACGCATGGGCAATCTCTAGAGACCCAGAGTATTGGAACCAGGCAAAGGTGTTCAAACCAGAAAGATTTGAGACTGACAAGAGGGACTTTAAAGGGCAGGACTTTGAGTTCACGCCGTTTGGTGCTGGGCGCCGGATTTGCCCAGGCATAACGTTTACCCTTGTTACTGTTCAGCTGGCTCTTGCTAGCCTTCTGTTTCATTTTGACTGGAAGCCGCCACAAGGCATTCTTGCCGGTGAACTAGACATGGAAGAAACTATGGGGCTCACTGCTAAGAAGAAGACAGACCTTTGGCTGGAACCTATTCTCCGAGTCCCTCTTGTTTAAGTAAACTCACAATTTAATTAATTGCTGCCTGAACAGCAAAGAATATGTATGCGTGGAATTTAAGTTAATTTGTTTTCTACTTTACCTATATGTACAGTAATACCTTGGTACAATCGGTGTAAATTAAATTTCTTCCATGGAATAAAGTTAATCTTGCAATGGTTCTTTTCTAGATAATTTGATATTGTACCTTATGTTTTCTTTGGATCTTTCCGTGAATTCTAAGAATAAAACCAAGACCCGAATTCATTCTATGCCTCCAATTTGGGTAGTAGTACACCTTACCTACAACTACACTACATTAGAAAACTGCATCCTTCTAGAGATAACAGAAACCATCTATGGCTCCATTGGAGCCGGACCATGTTGCCATTCCTCTGTGGCTTCACACCAAAGAGGCTACATAGACTATTTATAAGCTTCTCTCGACAACGACGTGCTTGTGATGACTTTGTCGATCCAACTGTGTCCTTTCATCAATTTTGATATTTACCGAGCTCCCTAGATAATGAGGCTCTTATGGTGACTTCTATCAATCTAGAGATTTGTCAGTCCAGCACAGTCCTTTCATCAATCTTGAGATTTGTCGATCTCTTCTAGAGATGCTAGCTCATAGGGTTACAGTGTACGTGTGTGCATTGATAGTGGTGAGTGCACGAATGTGTTTATTAACGTCTATACTAGATTGCTGGTAGTTGAGTATTGTGATAGCTCAGTCAGTCAATCTTAAGATTTGCTGAGCGCGGTGTACGGCACCCTGGTGCAGAGCATGACGCCGATGGTGGCCAGCACGGACGCCGGGAGCGGCACCCACGCCTGGTTGACAGCGATGCCATTCACCGGGATGTAGTACAGGGGGTTTCCGATCCTCTCTCCTGTGGCAGAGTGCGGTGAACGCCAGCGTCGACGTGAGGTCCGGGACCGCCGACTCCGGGAGGAGGAATAGCGGGCCCTCGCCAAAGACCACCACTGATGGGGGCATGTGCCCTTAGACCCTCCAAAGGGTGGATTAATAGTGCTAGTTTTTGTATTGCCGAAAGCACTGCTTTAGGCCTTCTCACCATGGTATGAACTTGATTACTTGAGCCCCTCCTAGATATTTATCCTGGATCCGCCACTACAGGTAATACAAATTGCTTGGAGGTTGGATCTTCTGTGATCAATACTACAATCTTTTTCCTTATTACCATTTTGAACTGATGGTGGCAAGAAAACCTACCAGGAGAGGCCTGTGAAAGTGTTTCCATCAACCTACTAGATGACAATGCTGACACCATTTGTGGGGAGCATTCAAGCTTTGGTGGTGGGTGTCTTCCTCGTCCTAGACAGAGCAGAATGGAAGCTCAAGTGTAACCTGGAGCTGCTAACAGTCGTCTATTCGGTACTAGCTCATCTATTTGGTGCATGTATTCCTAGCTTGTCCCACCCCAAAATTTTTGGTAATGATCAAGGTGTACTCCTCACCGGCCTCGCATTTTTGTTGATCTCGTGGGTGGAGCAGACCCATTTACCCTACAATGTTCAACTCGGTTTCCCTAGTCATGATGATGGTGTTTGGACTCAGTGCTACTTGGCACCAATATCTACCTTGGGAGGTGAGCAACATGTATGTTCCATCATGGACTTTAGCCAGAGGCAGATCCAGCGGTGCAGCGACAGGGGGGAGGGGGGGGGGGGGCGGGGACTCTAGCCCCCCTCCCTACAGTCGCTTAACCCGTGGAGCCCCCCTTAGCCCCTCTTAGGAATTTTTGCCATGGATGCACCTTGAGGAGAGGTTGAACTTGTCATCAGGAGGTTGAAGACGAGTTGTAATTTACGATTTTGGGTTGGCAGCTGGGCTAAGTTTCGTATGGGCTTCAATGAAGTGAAAAAGGCCCACTCGGGAACCCACCTTTCGGCCTTCTCCGTGCCCCTCATTCTCTCAACTAGAAAATATGGGGCGTGGCGTTGCTGTGCCATCTCTAAGATGACCGGTGTTCATATGATTTTGTAAGGAGTACTGTGGTAATATGAAAGTGCTACGTGTTCATATTAACGGCGGAGCCAGGATTTTTACATGGGATATGCCAAACCAAAAATTTCATATGCAAACCGGTAAAAACCATTTAGCAATTCGGTAAAGTTTCATAAAAATTGTCCAACAATTCGGTACACAGGCATAATAAGTCTTAAATTATAGTACAAATAGTCCAAAATAGCATACTAATAGTTTGGAATGTAAACAACACAAGCTAAAATAACAAATAAGATTACAACATTATTTTTTGGGCCTACGCTTTCTAATAGCCATGAAAGTGTTGATTACATCATCTTCAGTCACATCTTCAAAAATGTCTCTCTCAATGAACGTGACAAGATAGTCATCTAAAAGACTATCACTCATCTTATTTCTCCGCTTGGTTTGGACAAAATCCATACTGGAAAATGCCCTCTCTACACTTGCAGTCGCTACCGGTAGAGCAATACCATTTTGAGAAGCAAGTAAACCAAGTCATAAACTTTGTGCCTATTTGTTTCCACTAGCTTAACTGAGAGGTCAACAAGGTTCTGTAGGCCAATGAATCTATCATCTTGTTTCATGACATCAATATAGGTATCAAGTTGCAATTCTAGCCTTAACAAATTAGAGCCAAATATGTCCTTAGGATAGAAATCAGCAAGTCGACGTACCTTCTGTGCATCAAATGATGCAAATGAATTTGAAGGGTTGAGGGCAGCCATACAAGAAAGCAACTTCATATTAACCTCATCAAACCAACTATCAAGCTCTTGACTAATTTTATCAATGACCCCAATGTACACCTCTCTTCTAAAGTGATCATCATTTGTTTGATTTTGGACAAATCGGCGTGATCTTCCAAAAGACACATAATTATCCTCCATAGCAGGAACTTGGACACCATGCTGATTGCAAAACAAAGTGACCCTTTGAAGGAATTGATTCCGTCCTTCAGACCTCAAGTGTTGCATTCTATTTTTTGCCACACCAACTAGTTGGACTGCATGAATAATATCTTGCTCTCTCCTCTGCAAACACTCAGATAATTCATTTGTGTATCCAAGAATGACAAATATCAAGTGTAAACTGAACACAAAATCAAAGGACTCAAATGCTCCAACCATAAAATGAATTTTTATCCAATCAACCTTATGTGTTGTATCCTCTCCAAGAGTGATCAACCTTATGTGTTGTATCCTCTCCAAGAGTGATCAGTACATCACGAATTATAGGATACATAGAAATGATGTTGCACACAGTTATGTAATGAGAGCCCCACCTTGTCTCACCTGGCCTAGCCAATCCCATCTTTTGATTTAGTCCACTCCTAGTTTTGAGTTCACCACATTCAAGTGCTTTCATAATATTCTCAAGTCTAGCACTTCGAAGCATCCCATGACGCTTACAAGAAACTCCAACAATATTCAGCAAGAGAGTTACTTGTTCCAAAAACCAAACACAATCAGTGTTGTCCTTAACAACGACAACAAGAACTAGTTGTAGTTGATGTGCAAAACAATGGACATAATAAGCAGAAGGTGACTCTTGCATGATCAATGTTTTCAGCCCCTTAATATCCCCTTTCATGTTGCTAGCCCCATCATATCCCTGACCGCGGAGGCTAGTTAAAGTCAAGCCATGACTAACAAGTAAATACTCAATTGCTTCCTTAAGTGATAAAGAGGTAGTATCATCTACATGAACTACTCCAACAAAGTGCTCACGTGGTCTTCCCAATTTATCAACAAAATGCAAGCAAATGGCTAGTTGTTCTTTATGTGATATGTCACTTGACTCATCAGCTAAGATAGCAAAGTGATCTTCACCAATCTCTTCAATTATTTTCTTTCTAGTCTCCATAGCAAAACATGAAATAATTTCCTTCTGGATCATTGGGCTAGTCAGTGAGCAATTACCTAGAGCATTGTTTAGCACAAACTTGTTCACTTCCTCACTATTTGCTGCAAGAAATTTCAACAATTCTACGAAGTTCCCTCTGTTGCTAGACTCTTCACTTTCATCATGTCCACGGAATGTCAACCCCTGACGCAAAAGAAACTTGATACATCTTAGTGAATAAGTCAATCTAATTTTTAAAGCCTTATTTCCTCATCACTCCACTTCTCAATTTTCTGATCTATAGCTGCATTAGGAGTTAGGCAATGTACTTTTCATGAGCCTCCTTGTGTGCCTGAGAGCGACAATGTTTCAAAAGTGCCTTGTCTCCTACATGTCAATTTCTCCAACCTTCTACAATGAATTTATCGGACCCCTTGCCCTTGTATTTCTTGTGTTTGAACAAGTAGCAGAAAAAGCAAAACACAGAATCCTTCTTGATGCTATATTCTACCCAATCATATTTGGCAAACCACATACATGTGAAATTACGATCTCTATCTCCAATTTTTCTTTTTGGAAACTCATGTGCATAAGGTTAGAATGCCCCTCTAACAATATATTCTCTTCTAACTGCATCTTGATCATTAGCATGATAACTTGCAATAGGCAACCTTTCACCTGGATCTTGTGGAAGGTGATTGACATCAAAACCCGATGGTGGCTGTGGCAGTGGTGATGCCTGTGGCAGTGACGGTGGCGGTGGCTGTGGCAACAAATCTTCAATTGGTTCTAAAGATGGAGTAGGTGGTGTAGGAGTAGGATCAGCAACTTCTTCAATTACTCTCTCTTCCACTTGGTCTTGCTCTTGATTCCACTCTTCCACCACAGGAGATGAAGCTGAAGCACGTTTCTTTGCAGCATGCTTCTGGAACATAGAAGCAATGTCTCCATCCCTCTTCATAGTTCACAAATCCTAGAAGTATACAACCAAATTAGATAATAGTAAAGTTAGGGTTAGGGATTTGGGGGAAAACTAGAGGAACAAAGGGCCAAAGGGGGAGAGCAGAGGGGATCGATTTCTCACCAGCTAAGAGGGCTGCAGCAAGTCTACAAGGCCGCAAGGGGCAGCCGGGCGCTGGGTGGGGGCCGGCCGGATGACGGCTGGGAAGAGGTTGCAGGGGGCGGGGCTGGCCAATAGAGACGTAGGGCACCGGTCGCCGGGGCGGAGACGGAAGGGCAGGGGCCGGCCGCTTGATGCCGCGCCGGGGCGAGGCCGGCAATGGCAGGAATCCTGGCGGACCCGTGGAGTGGCGGGTCACGGGTGGCGGTGCTCATGCGGCGAGTCGCCCTTCTTCTGTCGTGCGAGTTGCTCGTGAGAAGGGGAAGCAAATGAAGTTTTTTTTACACAATACATGTATCCTTGTTGGGCTGGGCCTAGAGTATGCCATGCCATACCTGTGCAACCCGCTGTCTCCGCCAGTGTTCATATTCTCATTGTTGATTAAATTGGATGGGTTATTTGAACCTGTACAGTGGTGTAAATTCATTTGAAACTATCTGCTGTCTTAAATTATACTCCCTCCGTATCGGATTTAGAAGTCGTTTTGGACAAGGTTTGAGTCAAACATTGGGAATATAAATCATCAATAACTTTTAAGTTGTTGAGTTTGCAAATGTAAAAATTATATGAATAGATTTGTCTTGAAAAATACTTTCATAAAAGTATACATATATCACTTTTCTATAAATATTTTTTATAAAAATAAGAGGTTAAAGTTGTGTTTTGGAGACTGTGTCGTTGTCCTAAACGACTTCTAAATCCGATACGGAGGGAGTACTTGATGATTCAAGTTTAAACTTTGCAGTATAAATTGAAGTAACAGTAGAGGATGCTCATATTGTAAATGTGAGTATTGTATAGAAGTGCCTTAAATTGTCTACCAATAAGAGAGAAAAATGTCTTAAGCATTGTCTATCATTAATGAAATAATGAGAAAAAAACTCAGAAAGCTTCTTTAAAATTTGTATAAGCTGCTTATTCACGGAATGGGCTTGTCTTATGGCCTGTCTATTTGAAGGGTAATTTGTGATTATTTGGAGATATGATATATAACAACAGGGTCAAGTAGAAATAGTAGTTGTAATTACTTAACAACAGTGATATGATATATAGTTCTTGTCTTTCAGGTGTTCAACAAAATGTTGGCTACAAAATAACTTATTCTGTAGCCACTTTGAGTTACGATAATTACTATGCTAATTTATGCCATGTGTTATAGTAACCCAACTATCGTAAATATGTATTGATATTATCATAAATTAGTATATAAAATTATCGTAAATGGAGGTGGGTACAGAATAACTTATTTTGTAGCTGGCTACTAAATATACTCTATATAGAACTACGACCTTGTAGCTGGCTACAAAATAACTTATTTTATAGCCACTTTGAGTTACGATAATTACTATGTTAATTTATGAGATTCTAGTAACTCCTTACTAAGTGATTTACTACAACGTTACGGTAAATATCCCCATGTGTTATAGTAACCCAACTATCGTAAATATGTATTGACATTATTGTAAATTAGTATATAAAATTATCGTGATTTACTACAATGTTACGGTAAATATCCCCATGTGTTATAGTAACCCAACTATCGTAAATATGTATTGACATTATTGTAAATTAGTATATAAAATTATCGTAAATGGAGGTGGCTATACACACACACACACACTGTCTTTCAGGTGTTCGACAAAATGGGTCAGTATCTTGTGATTTGAGAAATTCCTACACTATATATGCATCGTTTTTCTATTTAGTTAGTTACTAATTTGAGCATATAGTGTCTTGATTTCCGTAGCCTATAGAGGAATACCATGTGAAAGTTTAGGGGCACAGATGCTGGCTTTTGTATTGCCGGAAGAACAGCTTCATCATGCCTTCTCACCATTGTAGCAACTTGATTACTTGAGCCCATCCTAGTATTTATCCTGGATCCATCACTGCTTATCTTGGTATATGCGATTTTGGGATGCTAAAGTTAATCCAGTTTTAGAAGCAGGTTCAGACATTGATTATTATTACATTGAATGCAATATTACTTAGACCATTTTCAGTAGAGAGTTTCGTAGTGTTGTTTTCAAGATGTAGAATGCAATGAAACATAGATGAAACAATTACTCTTAATGCATAGTTTGATTCTTTTTTTATAAACATTTAATTCTGTGACTTATCATAAGTTCTTAACCGAACCAAGAGAGTTTCATCTATATTAGTTATTATTTTGATGGTTTCAAAAATATTATAATTATGTTCGCCTTATTTATTCTGAAACAGTTTTCCATCAAATAGCAACACAAGGGTATACAAATTTATATCATGACTTATGTTGACTACATACAAAGCATTAAATAAATTAAATTACTTGTAGACGATTTTTCTTGTATAACTTGTCTTTTAATTATCTGTATGTCAGATTCTAGTCTCTTAGAAATGACCCTCCTGTGATTTGTACATACATGCCCTAATACGTCAATAGCTATCAATCCAGATAGAGACAGGGAGCTTGGCGTGATGGCGGCGGCCTGGCCCCGGGAGCGGGATCGGTTTGCCGGAGCCGAGGCTTAATTAATTAGCACCGGCTAGGATGTCGGAGGTCGTTGCATTGGGGGCTTGGCCGCAAATGCATGCGCGTGGACCTCGGTGATGAAAAGGCAAGAGAGGAAACAGGTGAGGAAGATGAGGCCCGCTTGGTTGTGTGGTCAGTAGTCACCATGAAACGGATCGGAGCTAGTTGCTGATTTGTATTATCTGAGGGCACTTCCAATGCTAGACACCAATTTACTCCTGTGTGCTGAAGGTTTCAGTTTGATTTCATTTCCCGCCAATACCAATAAGGCTCAAGGCCTGCCTAGGATATCCGGCCCAAAATCAAATTTCAGGTTCCTTCACCAGTCGTCTGTTTATATTATCATACTTTGGGACGAACGCTGTAGCTAATTTAGTTTCAGAGAAGAAAAGGAAAAAAAAAGTTGAGATCCTGCTTACATTATGTCCAAAGCAATGTGCAAAATTACAGAGTAAGACCTTATTATTAGCAAAGCGAGAAATTAATGAAAGCAGAACACACGGCGCGTCTTGCATCCCGGTACTTTACCAAAGTTTGCATCGTTGTAGAATAGAAGAAACAAAGGATCGGATGGAACGCACCCAGACCATCTATCGATCATGCATCTCAACCTCTGCAACCTGTCTCCGCCCATTGATTTCTGCAAACTGGCCGGCCGGCCGGCCGTGGTGATTACCGGGAGCCCCAGCTGGGGCTGCGACTGCACGTCCACGGTCCACCCCTTGACTTGACGGCTTCAACCCGGTCGGTCCGATGCCACGAGATCAACAATGCTTGCTGTTGCTGCAAAACATATATACATGGCGTTGTTGTTGATCAGTATAGCAACAAGTAGGAGTAGCACTAGTTGAGTGAGCTCAGATCTGAATGATGATGCATGTGTCAACTCATGATAGCATCATATGCATACCAAATGAAGTCAAGTCTCCCAGCCATTCCGGCAGGTCTCTAAATCCGCACATGATGCTATCATGAGTTTTCGGAGGGACTTGAAGTATTGAATGGCAACCGGCAAGGTTCTAAGGCCGGTGATACACTCAACCCGTAGACCCTCGATTGAAGAGAGGTGCTGGGTCCGACGCCACGCTTCAGAAGAAAGAGATGTGTATGAAATCACAAGGAAAAATGGAGAGGTAGTAGAGGAGAGGTTCCCAAACCCATGTTCCGGCAGCACGTGGTCGCTGTTCCCTAGCACCCACACCATGCTCCTTGGGGGGTAAGGCAGGAATTTCAGCTATGGGCAATCCGCAGCAATCAACAAATGCAAATTAGGGATTAAGAACTCGCCTTCTTCAGTAGATGATCTCGTTGTCCACCACTCTTCCAAGTTGTCCATTTCATTCAAAAGAATAATTCTTAGCTTCTAGCAGCTTCCATAGTCCCCATAAAATTCTCTATCAACACTCTTCATATCAGGCATGTCAGACAAGGCCAATGCTCTCAGGTTTGGCAGGCGCCCAAGTGGAGGGAGCCGGCTGCACCCTTTCAGTTTGAAAAGAATGATGCTGGTAAGATGAGGTAGGTAGGAAGGAATGTCTAGCATCCACCTAGGGAAGTCTACGCTCATATAACCAACAAGACCAAGGACTTGGAGACATCTAGGAGGCACGAGCTTCTCCGGTACCGACTTATCAGCCATTGCACCTGCATGCCCCACCAAACTACCTTTATCATGTTCCCATTTAAGACCCAACATTATAAGACTTGAGTTGTTTGATATTTTAGCTTGTTCTGCCCCTTCCAAATGCTTGACATTCTCAAGACCTTTGATATACAAATCATGGCAGGGTGCCTTCTCAACATCCACAATCTGGCCCCATAAATCACCACTTCCTCCATCAAGGTTTAACACTTCTAGGTTTAGTTTCTCCCTTAGTCCATCAAGGTTTAACACTTCTTGATCACCGGCCTCGCTCCCCTCCATGCCACGCTCGCGCTAGGCGGAACCCACAGTCACCGGAGCCGGCCTGCCGCGTTACCGCCATCTGTCGCGCCCACCCCACATGTGGCAGGGCCAACACCGGCCGCGCCCTGCCCAACTGCGGTTTCCCACGCCGATTTTTTTTTATTTTTAGCCCAAATTTGAAACATATTTTGAATTTGACCCGGATTTGAATTTTTTTAAAACTAGCCCGTTTGGCCCCGCCACCATGCATGCGCGGGGCAATTGAACTGAACTCCGCCATGCATGGTGACGGGGTGCAGGTGCCAGGTGGCATGCAGTGGGTAGTGAATGCTGACATGGCTGGGAAACGTGGAAAGGCGTACCCCGCCACGCATCATGGCGGGGTACACCTAACCCGCCACAGGTGATGGCGGGGTGTGTACAGGCCCTCTCTCATCGCGTAGTGTGTACAGTAGTGCCCTGCTGCTGCTGCACAGGCCCCCTCTCTCTCATCGCGTGGTGTGTACAGTAGTGCACAGGCCCTCTCTCTCATCGCGTGGTGTGTACAGTAGTGCCCTGCTGCTGCTGCTGTCCCGCAGCCGCAGGGAGCTCACAGCTACTGTTGGAGCTCAAGCACCAAGGAGGAGTCCAGCCTCTTTTTGAAAGTGTTTCTGTACGATACATTCATTGCCTGCAGGTGGTTTAATTTGCGTGTAACCAGTGGTGACAAGTTTAGGGTGTGTTTAGTTCCTGAAAATTTTTGACTTTGGCTACGGTAGCACTTTCATTTGTATTTATCAATTAGTGTCCAAACATTTGTTTAGTTCACGTAATTAGTTTTTTCGTCTACATTTAATGCTCTATGCATGTGTTCAAATATTCGATGTGACGGGGGAATCTTGAAAATTTTTGGGAACTAAACAGGGCCTTAGTGGAAGTAACCTGCTACTGTGCATGGGTGACTAAAGGAGGGGGTGCCTAAGCTCGCTGCAGGCAGCAGCTATATGCCCACCGCTTTTATATACAACCGGTTCCAAATTATAGGATGTTTTAGCTCTTTTTAGATACATTGCTTTTGTTATGTATCTAGACATAATATGTATTTAGGTGCGTAACAAAAGCTAGCTACGTATTTAGAAAAATCAAAATATCTTATAATTTAGAACGGAGAGCGCAGAAATGAACATGGAACAGTGTTTCTGACTTTCTTTGGAAAGTAATTATTTGAGAGATGTGGATAAAAGTGTTTCTGTACGATATGATAAATTTCATGTAGGATATATATGTATAATTTTGTGCAAGAAGTAACTCAAAAGAAGCTACTAGTTTTTTCAGCTTCTAAACCTCTGGAACGTAGACTAGCTCATCACATTTATTTTTTTTCTTGTACAACCGTGGTCGGCGAAGGGGGCAAAATACTGCAGATTGGCACTGATCTTGGATCGAGATTGAGACACCGGGAAGGGAGAGACAGAGACCCACACCCACCACAGATCAAGAAGAAGCCATGGCCCAAGGTTGGTTCTGTTTGGGGAAAGCTGGAAGATTCTTGAATGAGGCTAGCAGTGCAGTGATGCTGTGTGGCCTGTGGGACAGCAGCTGGACTCCTCCTTGGTGCTTGAGCTCCAACAGTAGCTGTGAGCTCCCTGCGGCTGCGGGACAGCAGCAGCAACAGGGCACTACTGTACACACCACGCGATAAGAGAGAGAGGGCCTGTGCAGCTGTGCTTGCTTGCTGAAGGGCCTGTTTAGTTGCCCATGCAACCCAAAAAAGTTTGCACAGTACCTGTCACATCGAATCTTGTGGCACATGCATGGAGTACTAAATATAGACGAAAGAAAAAACTAATTACAGAGTTTAGTTGTAAATCACGAGACAAATCTTTTGAGCCTAATTAGTCCATGATTGGACACAAATTGCCAAATAAAACGAAAAGTGCTACAGTAGCCGAACCCAAACTTTTTCACCAACTAAACAACCCCGAAGTTGCTTTTCCGTGGGCCACGCCGACATCCTGCAGGTGGAGGAAGTGAAGGACAACAAGCTCGGCCACACGCTGCCTACGCGCTGGGGCTGTACCCCGCCATCACATGTGGCGGGTTAGACGTACCCCGCCATGATGCGTGGCGGGGTACACCTTTCCACGTTTCCCAGCCACGTCAGCATTCACTATCCACTGCATGCCACGTGGTACCTGCACCCCGCCACCATGCATGGCGGGGTTCAGTTCAATTGCCCCGCCATGCATGGTGGCGGGGCCAAACGGGCTAGTTTTAAAAAAAATTCAAATCCGGGTCAAATTCAAAATATGTTTCAAATTTGGGCTAAAAATAAAAAAATTCCCCACGCCTGTGGCCGGAACCGCCGCTGCCCTACGCGCCTCGCCGGCTAACTAGCCGCTGCCATCTGCTGTCGCCGGCGCAGCCGCAGCCCCCGGCCCGCCGTGCTCGCGTGGCCAGCCGGCCTCGGGCCACCTCAAGCCGAACTGGAGGTACCAGCAAGTGCGCACAGGCCCCCTGCAGCTCCGCCACCGCCGCAAGCCACCGGGGCGCCGCCCCTAGCCGTCAGCACCGGCCGAGCCGATGTGCTCTGCTCTGGAAGAAGAAGAGGGACCATGGGCATAAATAAGGAGAAAGGAAAGGGTCTTTCTACGAACCACAGACTCATTTGAATAGTGCAAGAAGGATTTGTTTGCTTGGTTTAATTAAAGTTTATTCCAGGGGCCGATTTGCAAAGTGATTGTCCTATGTGATTTTCTGTTTTTATTTTGTGGGAAAATAGCTAAAACTTTGGAAAATCATAGTAAATTGTAGAAAAATCATAAAATAGAAAATGAGGACTTTTTGGAATCCTTGTGAAATTCTCTATGCATTAGATCTATAATATAGCATGTTTTAGTTTAAAGTTTTCTCTATAAAAATAGATTTGTGCAGTAGGGTTGTAAAGCTAGTTGAATTTGTTATTTTTCATAACTGAAGATCTAGGGATTCAAATGAACTGAAATTTTTGTGGCATGCTAATCATGCGATGTTTGATGTGTGGTAAAAATTTCATGAATTTTGGTTGCTGTATGAGTGAGTTATTAGTGTATCTTGCTCTCACATGATTTCTTGCAATAGCAATTTGTCTTTTTTATAGAGGTTGATATACATGTTCAAATGGCTTGAAGTTTGTGAAGTAGACTATTGCGATGATATGCTAGCTATTATAATTTTTGTAAAATTTATGGTGTACTTTTGGTATATGTTCATTAAATCACCTAGGCATCAAAATAAATTAAGAAATGCATTAAAAGAATTTATTTAGTGATGAGCACTATGTTTTTTGGTGATCATTTAACATGTACTTTATGATGGTTACATTGTTTGTGGCCAAATGTATGTTTGAAATATAAGTTAATATTTATTCTAGCAATTGATGCTTTCCTGGACAATTTCTGGGACTTTGGTAATTGCACCATGAAGATGATGTTTTCTGAGAAATATGCTTATAACAAAGTTGTAGATAACTAATTAATATAGCTTGTGTTAAAATTTGGTGGCATTTGGCCTTGTAGTTTATGAGTTATGCCTGTTCCAAGTTAGGTTTCAGAAATAGTTGTTCTCTGGAATCACTGGACCAGATTAATATGCATGTTTGACTTGGTTAACTTGAGAATCATGCTAAGATGATTAAAGATGAATTGTAAACAATTTCATAAGATTTACATAATGTCTTGTTACATGGTTATTGGATTTGTATAACTCCAGTTATGATCCAAACATGCAGCTGTTGTTTGCAGTCTAGAAATAGACAGATGATAGTTGTGGTTGTTTAATCCATGTGTTGCTAAGTGTGGCTTATGCCCTTGATGATGGTCAAGTTAAGATACTTATGATCTTGTTAAACTGGTGTTATGCTTGATGTGCTTGCCCTCTATAATTGGTTGTGTGATGTTAGTTAAATAGCTATTGATGTCTATGTCTTGTGTAATCTTGTGTTTACTTGAATGCTTATGTGATACATCTTGTGTTATCATTCACCATATTCATATACATGCATCTTGCATCTCATCTAGGTACGCTAGACGCACCATGTGAAGGACGAGATGTTGGAGCCAAACCCGAAGACGGTGTTTGATGGACCTATCCCAAAGATGGAAGGACTAAGCAAGTGTCGGGATAGGAGATGCTCACCAAGCGAGTGTCATCTGTCAAACACTAACCTAAGTGTTCGATCCTAGGCAAGCCCTGGAGCATCATAAGTCTCCTACTTTATAAAAGCAATTAAATTGATATGTTATATATATTGTTGCATTAAGTTATAGGAGTTGAGTGAAACCGTTGATGCATTTATTATTATCATTGTCTACCTTGTGATATCCTGATACCCTGCTAGGTTTAGGGTCGAATAACTGCTTAGCCCTGCTTAGACCGGTAGCGGTCGATGATTTCTTGTCACCGGCAACTATAGGTGGTTACTGGAATATTTTAGCTATGGAATGGATGATATCCTGAAAATAACCAAGTGTTGATGGATATTTGGAGACCGGACGAAATAAGTATTGGACAACCAGACAGGGTTCTGGGGTGCTTGTAGTTTCCATATGTGTCGATTAAGGACCGACCGTTGTTGGGCCTCGGGTCATATTGAACGCATGTCTCACATTTAGCTGGCTGGATAAAGTACCTTCCGACCACGAAACTGGGAGATTATTCAGGCCGATTAGATTGCCCGCAGCGCACTGTACCGAAGAAGGTGTGGTAGGACATGGGGGCGCGATGATAAGACCAAAGGGTAGTCGATCGGCTCCCGGGTAGATGTGGTTGCCAGCAAACTCGAGACTTTACCCGGATAGTTGACTCGGTGACCAATATCTCACTTTAGCGTGTGAGTGAGGTTTGTGTGAGGAATAAATTACCAGCTGGTTAATAATCGATTCGAATCGCCATTGTTCACTAGATAGTGAACACTTTACTCAAGTTACGACATCGTAGTAATGATGATGGAACACGGAAGGTTATGTGGATTATGTTGGAAATGCTAAACCTAGGATTGTAACTTTGATGTTAATGATTAATCAAGTGATTGTTTTAGCATAGGTGCTTACCTAGATTAATAGGTTATAACAAAGATGATGCAAAAGTGCTTAAAACGGTTTATTCATGATAACTTATGCTTTTCGCAAATGAGTCAAGCTAGCCCATTGAAAGAAAGCCTTGCATACTCCTTGGTGTCATATTATTTCTGGCTTATGACGGGTAAGTCTAGTTGAGTACCTTCTCGTACTCAAGGTTTATTCCCACTTGTTGCAGGTTGTGAGGTATCATGGCTACTGCAAGAATTGGATGACTCCTGCTATATTGGCGAAGTGTGATCATGGGCATGATCCTTCTGAGTTATCTTGTCTCTCATGCTTTTATTGGAAATTGACCTTGGTACTGGCATGTATTTGAATTGAGGTGATATTAGTTTCAAACTACTTTGCTTCCGCTACTTTTGAACTTGAGTTGTAATAACTCTATGAAACTCCGATCTATGTTGAATTACTTGTAATAATAGATGTAACATGTGACTTGTTATGTTGAATCACTACGATCTTGGCTTGTACATTGGTTGGTTTGAAATCCCTTGTGATTTCATTGGACTACCAGAGTTATAGGAGTTTAAGTACGAAAATTTAATTGCTCCGGCGATTATTTTTATACTTTTGTTCCTATAATTTGGGCGGTTCTGTGACAGTACTCCACTGCATCTATATGCAATACCTTTTCCAATGTCTTCAAGTTCAGTAGGCAGACCACTTCCTGGATTGCGAGGCTTCATGATAGACCAACATTCATCATTTAACAAACCCTCCAGTTTAATTGGATCAACAGTGTGAAAGTATGAAGAATGTATGGTAGATAATGTACTGGCAATCTTTTCACTACGGGTGGTGAGTGGTGACAATTATACTGCTACCTTTCTTTCCAGATTGCAATATGTTAATGAAATTCTCCAACTCAGACCTCCCTTCCTCCCATAAATCATCTAAGACTATAAGATAAAACTTGTCATGGAATATGCGATCAAGTTGAGACTTCAGATATTGTAGTCCAACATTATTAACAGGAGTGCTATTCTCTACCTGAGATATAATAGCAGACACAATCTTACTTAGATCAAAGTCCATAGAGACATGGACCCATGCTTTCACATCAAACATATTTGTTTCCTTGTCAGTGTAAACAACTTTTGCCAATGTCGTCTTGCCCATACCACCAAGGCCAACAATAGGAATAATAGAGCTTTCTTGGTCTCTGTATTTCTGTAACATCTTGTTTAATATGCCTTTCTTCTCTTTTCCCCTTCCTACCATCTTGATTTCATCTCTATCACCAATAAAGGTTTCATTCCTATTTTTATTGCCATCTTGGCTTGTAGGGGTAGGCATCAGTTGTTGCAGAGGGAATTTCTTCTGGTCTACAACAATTTTATCTAGCTTCATCCAAATATTTCTCATCTTATTTGACATGGTGATACACACAATGAGTGGATTAATTGAGGAGAAGAACAATTTAACCTGTAACAATTGTTCCCATACAATCATAAATAAGCATGCATGTGTGACGAAAATTGTTCTAGAAATGCTATTTTGTTTTTTTTATCAAGTGGAATGGCCGAAATATCTGTTTTGGATCAAATAATTTGTATGAGTACCAATGCTTCACCCTGTCGCGTGCACCAACTTGGACAAACAAATTGTGGTTGTTTCAAATTCACGCCCCCACACTTATGAGGTCTAGACTTGGACCGGTGTTCCTACTCTGTTTCTTGGCTGTTTCAAATTCACACGCCACACTTATGAGGTCTAGACTGTTGTAGTCCATGTTTTGGTTGTTCTTGATAAGACTATAGTATGACCACCATAAACTATTAGGGATTAGGATTTTTTCAGAACCGCGAATATTGTTAAAATGTTTGTTCAAATCTGTGATCCATTTATTAACAGAATGGTTCCATGTCACTTTGATATTTATTTTAGAAACATTTAAGGAGCAAAACTAACTTCACTGCAGCTCCTAGAAATATAAAAAAAGAACGCTTCAAATATAAATAATAATAAATTCGACATTAGATAAATGTGACAACTTGAAAGATTACTTGAAATTGTAACTAAAATTTTATTTAAACCATCACTACATGCATATGGTGATAAAACAAAGTATTAATAAAATTCAGATGATACTAATGAAATGTGATTCTAGGTACATAATCGACTTGTGAATAGATTATATTTAGCACCCTCCATGTTGTCTTTCCTGGGCAATCCGTCGATCTTTCATTGTTTCCTTAATTTATAAGTTTGTGATCATAACTAACCACCGTATGATGGTTGTAATTTAGAAATGTTTTTTTCAAGGTGCTATGTTTTAGGAATAAAATTTTTGATTTAGGAATAAAATGTTTTTTCATATTGAGTTGGATGAAGAAAAACTTTATGATCCCAAAATTATGGTTTGTGTTCTTATATTTAGAAATTAAAATTTTATAAAATTTTCAAACAACCTTGGATGAAGAGACGTCATAAACCAAAGTTGTAGTGCTCCAGAAGATCTAAAACTTTTCAGTTCAAACTTTTTTCATTTAAAATCATCATTTATTGTTGGTATGTTGTCTTCCAGCGTGTGAATCAGGTCCACCTCCGCCGGGCCTGTGCTTCGAGCGGAGGACAAAGACTGGTGAACACTAGGAAGGCTAGGGTCTCATAAATACATTCACCAACCTCTCCCCGAAACATTTACATCTCCCCTTTTATAGGGTGTTGTTCACTTCTAAGTATATTTACATCAATGCCCTATGACGATGGCGATATATCCTAGGAATATTCTATCTCTGACGTGTACTTGGTGAGGACAGTTCTAGAAAACTTTTCACGAACCGCCTCAGCAAATCAGGCTGAAAACGCAGGCTTGAGAACGCCCATGTTCTTGCGACGCCTCTACCTTCGTTGTGTCCGCACGGGCCTCTACCGCGGCCGGTGCGCCCTTGGCCTCCGCCTTGCATGCCATGGCCTCTGGTCCTCCATTCCCTGCACGCGAAGAACATCATCGACATTGGTCAGTCTCAGTTGCCTCCGCCGCCGATGGCCTTTTAGCCTCCGCCTGCAGGGCCAGAGGACGTGCGCCTTCAGCTTCCGCATGCAGGGCCGAAGGTCTTGCTTCATTATCCTGTTGAGCTTTGTGAGAGGTCATAAGCACACTTTCTAACTCCGTGTTGCTAGGGCCTCTGCTTCTTGGGACGCTACTGTCCTGACAACCTGGGCCTTCGTCAACGTCGCCAGAGGCTCCGCCATCCCTGCAAGGCGTAACAAGAGATCAGAGTGCCTGCCTGGCCCGTTTATGTTGAAGCCTCCACCACTTGGGATGGTCATGTCCCAACAGTTTCCCCTCTTTTGAGGCCATGGTCTAATGCCGCGGACTGTGATCTCAAAATCCGTTTTGAACTTCCTAGGCGGAGGCTTTCCCACCTTCGTTGGAGGTGACGGGTTCCCTTCCTCCCTGGTTGCGTTGGATTGGACCGTTGGCCTCAGGTTAGCCATGCGTATGCTGGTTTTGTGACTTGTAGTGCACGCCTAGGTGACCGTTGAGTCTCGGGTATCGGGGCGGTTGCGTTCGTGTTTTTGACCATTGGGTCACGGAAGTTGAACCATCCGCCCGTCGCCTATATAAAGGGGGTGGTGCGGTGGAGGTCCCCCTGCCTGCTCAGACCAGTCGCTTTCACGCTCCTTATGCGTGTTGCTTTCTACAGTCGTTTGTGTACTTGTGCTGCTCGATTTACCTTCGCCTTGCTGCGTTTTGTCTCCACCACTTTTGTCCTTCGCTTGGTGTTTGAGTGCGGCTTCAGCTTTGGCGGTGCCTTCTTCTTCTTCCCATCCTCCCCGCCGAGCTACCTTTTTCGGTCCTTATCGCCACCTCCTTGGCATTAGGGCGAGTGGGTGGCTTGCGCATTTTGAAGAGTGGATGTTGATGAGTGCTAAAGCGCGTGACTTGGAAGAGGATCTTACAAGTGTGGACGCATCAATTGGCGATTTGACCGGAGGTAGTGGCGCGATGGCTGGAAAGACAAGGGATTTTGGTGAGTCGCTGGTGACGAAGAAGATGATCAAGAAGATGGAGAAGGAGGGGTACTTCTCTATTGGTCGGGCCAAACTTTCGCTTGCAGGCCAGACCGTGCCTTTGGCAGATGAGGGCTATGCTATGGTGTTTAGGGATTACTTTTCTTGCGACCTTCGCCTGCCTTCCATCATGTTCCTACGTGAAGTTCTTGAAGAGTTCCAACTTCAGATCCATCATTTGATGCCCAATGGGTTCCTTGCTCTGAGTAAGTTTTGTTGGGCTTGCGAATCTTATGGTGCAGAGCCAAATGTGGACACCTTCTGCGCATATTATGAATTGCAACGACAGCTGAAGAAGGTGAAAGTGGATGGAGTGGAGCTTTATTCTCAATACGGAAGCTGCGCTTTCATGGCGAAGAGGCAGCAAGGTGGTTCTTGCTTGGAGATTTCTTACTGTCAGAAGAATAAATGGGACAGAGACTAGATGATGTACTGGTTTTATGTCCGGACATATAGCGTGACCCGTACATTTGATGATGGGACGAAGGTTGTTCGCTACCCCATGGCCTCCGTTATGTCGGAGATGAAGCCTTTGTTGAAGGTTGCCCCGAGCAAGGAATGCTTGAGAGGGAGGCTTGTGATAGGGCGTTTGCTTTGGCATGCCGCTATTCCGGAGGTCAGGATCTTATAGAGGAGATGGTGGCGTCCAATTACTGGCCACTGGGCAAAAGGAATCCAAAATTCTGTATTGAGATGGTGAACGTCCCTATCTACGGCCCAGCTGGTGGGAGATTTTGGCATTTCACCCATCATCAGAAACTGGTTTCACACTTTTACCATCTCGCAAAATAGTTTTGCTCTATTGCCATTATGAAAGGAGTGCAACCCATTGAAATACATTTTGGGGAGTTTAATTCATGAGAAAAAAGAAGACACATCCTTCCACTTGTACCCCTGCCTGCTTTCACCTTATACGATAGTAGCCATCATTCCCGTTCGTCAAAATCAAAACGGATCGATGCCTATGGCCTCCCTTCCTAGGCGCACACTGCTTGCATCATCGCCGCATCCCGCATCCGCCCCAGTCCATCCAAGCGCCACCGCCGCCGAGATCTCTTCCCCCCCGCCCCCCACCTCAGCTCCGCCCTAGACCGTGGGGCAGACCGGCGCCCAGGTTGCCACGCCAGGCCGACGCCACCCTAGGCTAGCACGTCCCCACACCCCAACCCTGCTGCGGCCATGGATTGCAGTTGGAGTGATCTAATTCCTCGGTATGCACTCTCTCTCTCTCTTAAATTTGTAGTCCTCTAACGCACCTGGATCAGACTGTTCACCCTTGAGAAGGTTCACTGCCTTGTACTCGTAATCCACACCTGCAGAAAGAAACAAAGTTTAGTTTGGCAATTTGTAACACCTCGGGTGTTATGGTTGCTAATTAACCTGCCATGTCATCATATTGCATCGCAAAGCATCCATGATTAGGTCAACCCTGTTATACATTAACTAAAATGAGTTTACCTTTCTAGGTTGGATGTGCTTCTCGGTGGTGTGATCCAAACCGAAAACCCTAATTTCGAATGCCACCGCAAATACTTAGTCCATGCCCTATGTAATTTGAGGTGTGTGACTGTGTTACACACTAGTGTCAAGTGTAGGGTATGAACTCAAGTACGACATGTAAAATGAAGCTCCAAGTTTGAGTTTGAATCGGAATCCAAAAACTTATCGCGAGTTTTCCGATTCGAATTTGAATTCAAATTTGGAGAAATATTAAAAAGATTTTTTCAAAAGCTAAATTGATCAACCAAGAGTGGCATTTGGTCAACCATGTTATGCTTGTCTAAATGATGCCCTTGGATGATGGTTTGATCATTAAATAATCACCAATTAAGGTAGCAACAAATTTCAATTGAAAATTCCTCCGAAAACCCTAAAATCCAAAACCCTAGTTTTACCCCCTTTGAAATAATTCAAAATCTAAGCAAAATTTGGGAAAAAGTTTAAAACTAAGTTTGTAGAACTTTTCAAGGGCTACAACTTTGGTGTTTTGAGTTTTCAAAGTTTTAGTGTAAAATGTGGAGTAATTTTGAAAAGAAGCAAATTTCAAATTCGACCCCTTTTTATCCCCAAACTCAAATTTCAAAGTGGAGGTAGATTTTGAAAATGGTTTGTTTAGCAAAGTTGTAGGTCTTGGCTAGATGTACAACTTTGGTGTTTGGAGTTTTTGAAGTTTCAATATGCAATCCAAAGTAATTTATAAATTACCAAATTTCCAAAAAAGTGGCTCCTTTTGAATTTAAAATCAAATTTCAAAATTCAGTTTGAATTTGAAAAAGTGTTCAATACAAAACTTGTAGAGCTTGAAATTCTGAAGATTTCATATCTTGGGAATTTTCCAAGTTGTTACATGAATTTGGGAGTAATTTGTGAAAAACAGTTTGAATTTAAAAAAAGTTGGGGGGGCTATAGTAGCCGACCAATGACCGCCGGGCACCGCACGACATGGGCGCCGGTGAGCCACCGGGCTGCGTCTAGGACCTTCTCGCGCGCGCCCAGGAACACCAGCGCGATGACACGCGTCTTCTAGTGATCGTCATCGTGGTCGTGCCTATAAATATGTTGAGGTCACTGTGAACCATTTTTCCTTCTCTGTTTTTGTCACCGCCGCCGCTAGCTCCGCCGCTCGCCACTGCCGCCGTTAAGCCGCCACCGGCCACGCAAATCACACCAGCAAGCTCGCCTCGCTCTCGCGCGTCTGTTGGTCCACCTGAGCTAGCCGTTTCCTCGCCTGAACCGCCGCACCACCATCTCCCGTGCTCAACTCCAGCGACCGAGCCGCCCTCACGTGGCGAGCTCTGTCCACCGCCGCTCCGAGCTTCCCGTGTGCTTCGCCGTAACCGCTGTGAGCTCCTATTGCTCCCCATGTTTTTGCTTTAGACATTACCGTAGTAGACCGCCGGGACACCGGTCACCGTGACCGTCGGTCTGCCATGGCCGTCGGGAGGGTCCTCCCGAAGTGGTAGCGTAGCCGCTAGGTAGTAAAATGGGGTCGCCGTGAAGTGGTGATGCCGTTGAGCAGCTCGGTTAGGCGACCGATGCTGTGATCACCGGGCGACCACCGTGCGGGCATGGCCGAGTCGAGGGAGGGAGAGAGAGACGGAGGAAGGCGATGACAAGTGGGGGCCGCGTGTTAGCGAGAGAGAGAGAGCGCGCGCGCGAACAGGCCGCGCGGATGGGCCGCGATGTTGGGCCGCGCGGGCGCGAGCGAACGCAGGCGGGCGCGTTGCAGCTGGGCCGTTCGGCTGGGACGAGCCGGAGGGAGAAAGGAGAAGGCGGCCCGAAAAGAAAGTTTTTGTTTTTCTTTTTTTAAAAATATGAATAGTAATAGTATTTGTTTATTTCATTAAAAATTCTATAGAGCTCCAAAAATAGTGAAAATTTTTGTGTAAGCTTTTCAAGATGTAAACTACTTAGGAAAAATATTAAATGCTAAATTTGATTAATTTTGTAGGATATTTAATTAGTTCAATTAAATATTAAATGCAACTTCCATGAATTTTAGTAATTAAATTATTAATCCAAAAATTATGAAATTTATTCTAACACTGTTTTAGGCCATGATTAATCCTTAGAAAAAGTTTAAGCTCAATTAGATGAAGTTTGATTTATTATTAATTATGCCCTAATTAATTAAATGTTTAAATAATTGTTAAATAGTTAACTTTAAGTGTTGTGTGCCTTTTTGATTGAGTGATGACCTTGGGTCACTAATTCTTGGTGATTCTTGGCACCTTAATTTCATGATTGAGCTCGTTAGTAACATGTTTGGTAAGAAACGTTAGTATCGCTTAAGTTATCGCTATTAGTTAGTAGGTTTTACTGTTTTACGACTGTATCGCGAAGAAAAGTTGTACTCAAGTCGTAAACCATGGCATATCATCATCAAGCATCATATTTGTCACCGCATCATGTTGAAACATGTTATATACTCGTGTAGTTCCCGCTTTCAAAGAAGTCGAAACTGGCGAGCAAGTCTTCGGAGAAGAGTTGTCGTCGGTGGGTTCCGGACCGGAAGTCGGAGTCTTCGAGTCTGAGTCAGTCATCACTTCAGAGCAAGGCAAACTCTGGTGCATTTAAACCCTACCTTGAGTTTTACAAATCTTTATTATTTATACTAGGGTTTACTGCATTAAGTAATTAGGAGTTGAGTGATAACCCAATTGCTGTATTGTCATCCTTGATTATTGTAATATCACCCTTGATACCTGTTTTACTGAAAATGCGTAGTATGCTTCGCTATGCTTATGAGTTAAGCTTTTTAAATGAATATTTGCATGTCCATGATGGCATGCTTGATAAATATTGAAATATGAGAATAAACTTGTACGATCGGGCGGGTGGTTCGGCCACTGCTAACTTGCATTGGGAAAGGAATCTCAATGTAGTGTTTCCGCCTTATCAGTTAAGGACCGTACGTTGTTAGCCCTCGCGTCATGGAGTTTTTATTAGTACTAGCCATGTACCCATATCGGGTAAACCTTACTTCGACTATTCCATTACGAGAACGTCTAACCTCACACTGGGAGTGGAGAGATGGCGAGAGTAGCGTGTATCCTCAGGGCTAGAATTGGGTCAGATTCGAGGAGTACTGTGCTCTCGGATGGCGATGGACACGTTCTGGTTTTAGGTTACTCGGGTAAGAGTTGATATATACAAGATTTGGTTCTACATATGTCGTGTGGTTAGGAATCCCTAGCTGGGTAAATGAAGTTGTTCGAATCGTCGTTGCTCCACGAGAAAGGAGTTTTGGCCTTGCACCAACATCGTAGTTAAGAACTGTAATTGAAAGAAAGAATGAGAAAGGTCTTGATAAGAATTACTTTGATCTAGATTAGGATCACTTAGAATTGGTTAATGAACCATCAATGGTAAAAGTAAAATAATGAAGGTAAGGATTTATTTTAGTAAGCTTTTCTGCAAAAGAAATTTTGATTCTTGAATACCCGTACCTTGATTCCCTAAAGCTAGCATGCCATTGGAGTCTTTTCTTAGTCGGGTAAGTCTTGTTGAGTACTCTCGTACTCAGGGTTTGTTAAACCCCTTGTTGCAGGTGCGGTTTATGAACAAGTCTGCTTTGAGCCTTGTTGCATGACCGTTGTGGCTGAAGAAAGTGACGACGAGTAGGCTGTGTGGCCTCTGGGCAAGGCACTTCGTTTGTGTGATTGTAATAAAGTTACTACTGATACTTCCCTACTACCGGTTTGTAATAATGTTACATAAGGTTTAAAATTTAGAAACTGTGGTTTGTAAACTTAAGTTATTGTAAGACTTTCGCTACTTTACTCTGATGGTATTTTGAATAAACTGTTGTAATATTGCAATACTCCTGTGATTAGATCATGTTCGGAGGAAAGCAGGCCTTTTAAGTTACGAGGAACATAAGTACGGTTGTTAGAGGTCATTATGACGATGACAGGTACATGTGGGCCATCATAATTAGGAGGTTTTGTGACACAATTACATCTTCTTTCATATATCTAATTTAGGTAACTAAAGTTTTGATATTTGATATCATATGAATGTCTAGATAGGCATCTTGGAAAGCATGACAAATTTTGTAATTTTCTATTTAAGCAGAATTAAATAACACAAGGAGCAAAGTAGGATATTCATGTAGCTGTTCAGTATTGAAGTCAATTGATAAGGGTTTTATTACCATGATTTCAATATTTATGTATTTTTGGATGCACATTTTGGAGCGTACGGAGGGAAAGTCATGACTGTCGCTTTATCCAGGATCGATGTGGAGCCTGAGCTTAGATTAGATGCTATCGCAGACAGTTGTGATGTTGGTGACAATGCACCGGCTGTAGACCATGGATGTGGTGATGTTAGTGGCAATGCATTGGCTATAGAATATTATGGAGGTGTTAAATGGGACAGCCTGCAGATTGTTGACAGAAATGATGAAGAGGGTGAGAGCAGGCAAGAAATAATTGATGAGGATCAATTATTTTCTCTATTGGGTTTGAGAACCGAGGATGATGAACAGCGATCTTAAGAGCAGCAGGCTTCTACAGAGAGGGAAAATGGGTCTGAAAATAGGAATGCCACTATTGAGGAGGAGATTGACACAACCGGGGCTGACATTCCTGTTGACGATCATGTGCTAGGGGAGAGAATCTTAGTCCATGACCCAATTCAGATTGGCTATGAGGCAGTTTGCAATAAATGAGGAGTTGGAGCTGCACATAGTGAAATCTGAGCCACAACGGTACATTGGGGATTGCAATGCAGATGGTTGCCTGTGGCATATTGTTGGAAGGAGGCAACCTGATGGGGCAACAATTAAGGTGTTTAACTAGTGGCTAACATTTTTTCTCCATTTATTTTGTTGCTGGTCAATATCTAACTCATTGGTATTTTGCAGGTCACATGTTTGATTTCTCAGCATACATGCACTTCTAGTGCAAGGAGGAAGACCACCACTCCAGCAAGTGGCTGGGTAGCATCAAAGGCTATTCACTACCTTAAGAAGACTCCTAACATGGGCCCTAAAGAATTGCAGGAGGAGCTACAAGACAAACACAAGTGTGAAATTCACTATGACACAGTGCAGAGGGAAAGGAATATTACCTTGAGAGAAATATTTGGTACCTGGGAGGAGAGGTTCGAAATGTTGTTCAACTGAGGGCAAAGGTATTGAAGCGATCACCAGGTAGTGTGATTGAAATTGACATAAAGGAGGTAGATGGCAAGGTTTACTTCCACATATTTTTTGTGCATTAAGTCCTTGCATTGAGGGCTTTAGGCATCTAATGCATAATTTCATAAAAAGATTTGGTGGAGATATTTTTTTTCAAAAATGTATCCAGCAGCAAGGACATATAGGCCTGAAGTTTTCTAATATTTCTTCCATCAAATTGTGACAGCTTTCCCAGATGTATTGGAATGGCTTCACAACCACTACAAATTATTGTGGATGAGAAGTGCTTTCAATCAAGAAATTAAGTGTGACTATGTTACCAACAATCTTGCAGAGTCTTTTAATAATTGAATTAGAGATTGGAAGGATCTTCCTGTAGTTGAGCTTGCTGACAAGATTAGAGAGATGATAATGGTATTATAGAACAAGAGAAGGTTGATTTCAGAGAGACTTGAGGGTAAGATCCTACCTGTTGTCCTATCTATACTGAAAGCAAGGACTAGGGGATTAGGAAACCTGACCGTTGTGAAGGCAGGCTGTTTTGCTGCAGAAGTACATGACACTACCAGCACACATAATAGACATGTTGTCAAGTCATACTTGTATGAATGTACCTGTCTTGAATGGCAGCACACTAGAAAGCCTTGCTGGCATGCTTTGGTCTTGATAATAGCCCAACAGAGTGCTGATATAAAGTTGGAGGACTTCGTTCATGACTATTACTTCGTGCAGAGGTTAAAAAATGCATACAAGAGGCTGATAGAACCACTTCCAGATAAGACACAGTGGCCAAAAGTTGATATTCCTTTTTCTGTTGGGGCACCACTTGACAAAAAAGGTGTTGGAAGGTACAGAAAAGTGAGAATTAAAGGTTGTCTGGAAGGAGGCAGTGGTGGCAAAGCCAAGAAGGTTGCCAAAGAGGCTGCAAATGAAGCTGGCAAAGGTGCTGAATTGGAGACCGCTGAGGCTGCTAAAGGAAAGAGGCAACTAATTAGAGGGAAAAGGAAATGCAAGAGATGTGGAGAACTGGGACATGGACAAACTAGCTACAAGTGCAGACTTAATGGGACTAAGAAGCCACCAAAAAGGAAGGCTAGGCTGAATACTATTAAGTATGGCCAAAATGCTAAGGTCCCTATAAAGAGGGCAAAAAAACATGTTTCTGGGGAGCCTGACAATGAATGTGGCCTAGTCCCACCAGTCACAAGTCCCACCAGAACAAGGAAAACAGTGCCGCAGGATAGTCCTAATAGGTTGACACGAAGGTACAAGTGTCCAATATTTTGTTATTCATTCATATGTCCAATATTCTGTTTCATTAATTACTTACTTTTTTTCAAATGTCAGAGAACTTTCGCTTCTGATGGAGGAAGAATCAAGTGTTCAGCCAATGCACAGTGTGCTGGGAGAAGGCACAAGTGCTCAGCCAATGCACAGCCCCCACTCATGGCTGTATGGCCTTGGTCTCTCACGCGCGCACAGGATTTTTCTTTTCTTTTCTGTGTGTGGGGGTTGTGTTCAATGCAAGAGAGCTTGCAGACAGAGTACGTGGAGACGATGTGCTCTGCGATTATATATATACATAGGTTGTGTTTACTTCCTCCAAACTTTCGGAAAAAGTCTAGATCGCCCCTAATTATTGGGGTGGTCTACTTAACCCCAAAACTATAAAATGGTCTAATTTACCACCTGAACTTTTCAAAACCGTCTACTTTATCCCTGGGGCAGTTTTGGACGGCGATTTGGTACAGTAACTATGGTTTGCTACAGTAACCGAATCTTTAAAAAATCATAGTAAATCACATAAAAATCATAAAATAAAAAATCTAATTTTGTTGGACTCAACATGAGTAGATCTACACAATAAACATATAATATGGTATGCTTTAGTACAAAATTTTTGCTATAGCTTTAAATTTATGGGAAAATCCTAATAAACCGCCCCAGGGGGTAAAATAGACGGTTTTGAAAAGTTCAGGGGGTAAATTAGACCGTTTCATAGTTTGGGAGGTTAAGTAGACCACCCCCATAGTTGGGGGGTGATCTAGACTTTTCCCCAAACTTTATGAATTTGGCACTATGCAAAAAAAAGATTTCCCGTCACATCAAACTTGCGGTACATGCATGAAGTACTAAATGTAGACGAAATCAAAAACTAATTGCACAGTTTGGTTGTACTTTGCGAGACGAATGTTTTGAGCCTAATTAGTCAACGGTTGGATAATTATTACCAAATACAAACGGAATGCTACAGTAATGCTACAGTAATTTTGGCACTCCCAACTTTGGGAACCAAACACAGCCATAGTGGCATAGCGCTTGTTTTTTTCCTTAGCCTGAAGCTTTTGCATTGATACCTGGAGTGGAGTGTAGTTCAGTACTTGGGAACTTGTACTAAAGCCAAACTTCATGCATAGATTCTTAGACAGCGTTACAGGTTGGAAGTCTCAGCCTTTGAGGAAAGTATATATATGGCGTGGCCTTGAAGCAAAGGAGTATATATTAGTCAGAATGAGAAAGAACCGGCACTCGAGATGAATCAAAGATTATATGAAAAAACAATGGTTGAAAACTTGAAATTAGATATCGGTGAAACCTTTGCCGGAGTGGTTTAGGAATGATGTGGTCCATCGTGCCTTAAAAGGACTGAAAGTTTGGATCAGCAAACTTTGATGAATATGAACAACTTTCAACTTGAACTGTGGACGGTGGACCTATTAAACTTTTGCCGCAACATATACGAATTCACAAATTTTACACTCGGTTTTGCAAAGGGAAAAATTACTGCTACTTGATTTAAACTCGACCAAAACCTCACTGGAAAGTGGAGCCTGGCTAGTGTCTTGTACTTAAGGTTTTGCATCCACATGTACCTGAAGTGCAGTGCAGGTTGTTCCTGACTTGCAATCCCTGTGGAAAGCAACAAACTGCATAGAGCAAGTCTCTCCTGTTTGCAGTAGGGGCGCGAGCCCCTCCTGTTTTCGTTTTTTAAAAAAAAACACCGCAAGTCTCGCCTTTGGTGAAAGCAACTTAAGCGGGGGAAAATGGCGTGGGCAGTTCCGAACCGACCATCGTGAGGACCTACTGTCCATCTACGACACATGTCTATATGCAAAGCATCCAATCTATATGCACTTCTCTATACAGTGACAGAGCCCAAACGTTTATGAAATGATTTTCAATCATACGTGCGGCACATGTTCACGAGTAGCAGTTTAAAAAAATGCTCAAAACAAAGTTACGAGTCGATGGTAATGGGTGAACATCTTCGTGAAGAAGCCCTAGATCTCTGACGTGGACACCCGCAAGGTCGCCCAGTTCCAGCCGGCAGCAGCCCGTAGGATCGTAGCCGGCAGGCCGAAGCCCAAGATAGCAGTGTTTCAGCCCGCATAACACGAAACGTGCGACGCAAGGACTCTGACCGGGCCCGCTGGCCGTCCCGGTGTTTATAACGCGAGGGAGGTGCGGCCGCACCGCACGGCGCACGCGGAGCACAAACGGAACTCGCCGCTAATTCCCAATTCCACCCTAGGGTTCCACCGCGCCATCACCTCCTCCGTGAGCAATCGAATCCCCTGTTGCGGCGCGGCGTAGCGAGTGGGCAGTGGCTGTAGCGAAGATGGCTGTGCCTGTGGGCGGCTCCTCCGTCTCCGAGGTAAGAGAGGCGGAACCCGCTGCGTCTGCCGTCTTAGAGCATGGGGTGCTAGAGGCCGCGGCGAGCCGGAGGAGGCTGCTGTTGCTGTGGACTCGGACTCGGAGATAATAAACTGGGTGGAGATAACCTGCGCTGGGTTCTGGCGAGGACGAGGGAGAGCGACCCGGTCCCTACCCTGGAGAACTACGGCATCTACACTGAGGAGGACCTCGAGAGGAAGGATCCGGACAAGCTGATCTGCAGGATGATCGCGTGGCTGCAGTCCGCGCAGGACGATTTCTTCGAGTATCAGGCCTGGGTCCGCGAGGTCTTCCTGAGGAACGGGCGCCTCATGGTCCCGGAAGACTTCGTTGGCCCCAAGGATGAGCTGCAGAAAGCACTCGATGAAGCTTGGGGGGGAGACGGCATTCCGTTGGTTGGTGATGCTGATCCCGAGCCAACTAGCTAGCGATACTGATTCCAGCACTAACCAGGTGCTGCCATCTATCCGAGTTCTAATACTGCACGGCTCGGTCTGCTACGGCTATGCAACCAATTTATCTATGCCCCCATAATCTATCTACTACAGTTACACTACTAACTATATCAGGAGTTGATGGCTATGCCTTAATCAGTGTCTTATGTCCTGTCCTCATGTCAATTTTACTTTGGAACTCATGTCTTCTGTGCCATGTGTAATTAATAATAATGGAGTCATCTACTAGAAATAAAGTGCTTAAAATTCGCCGTCCAATGACTACATCATTCTTCTACTGCTCTCTTTGGTCCTGTTACCGGGCAACTGGTGAATTGGTGCATGCATGCAGGTACTACTATAGAAAAGTTTTTTTTAGATGTGATTAAAATCAATCATCAGAGGCGGTTTGAAAAAACGTTGCTATACCATCGATTGTAAAAATAATTCATTTCTACATGCGGACGAATGACCGACTCTGAAGAAGCATTTCTAAAAGCGGTTGTGTTAAGCCAACTGATATTGAAAATCTTTCTAGGGACGGTTTTGTTGTGGGAACCCATACTGAAAATCGATCTTCAGAGTCGGACTGTCTTAGAAACCGCTTGTGAAAATGATTTTTGAGAATAAAAAAAAAAGCTCGCCGGCGGCGAGCCACCACGCATGGCCAGCTCGCCTCCGCCTTGCCGGACGTCGGTTCTGTACAGTCACGCAGGCCATGCTAGGCAGCCAGCCGCGCGTCGCTAGTAGTGCCTCGTTGTGCATCTAACCACGCCATCGTTGTTGTTGCCGTTGCAGCATCCGCACCATCGTCTCTGTCGTCGCGGCTGCGTCGCCATCGCTGCCGTCGCAGCCACACCGTCGTTGCGGCCGCGCCGTCGCAGCCACACCGGCCGTTGTCGCGGGCATGCCGTTGCTGCCGCGCCGTCGCTGCTGCACCGTCGTTGCGGCCACGCTGTCGCCAAGGTTCTAGGATTCATTTTGGAAAAAAATTCGGTCTCAACTGAAATGGACGAAATTCAGGAAAATTAAGATGAATTTCGGATTCAATTCGATGAATTTTCGAAATTTGAAGCATAAAATTTGTTTCGGACCTCATCAAAATAGACGAATTTCATCGAAATTCGGACTATCCCGGTCGAATCCCAGAACCTTGGCGTCGCGGCCACACCGGCCGCCGTCGCAGGCGTGCCGTTGCTACCGCGCCGTCGCTGCCGCACCGTCGTTGTGGCTGCGCCGTCGCAGCCACACCAGCCGTCGTCGCGGGCGTGCTGTTACTGCCGCGCCGTCGCTGCCACACGGCCAGCTCGCCGTTGCCGCTCTGCCGCGCCCATCCAGCACACCGATGCCGAGCCACCACACCCGGCCAGCACACCGATGTCGAGCTCGCCGTCGACGTGTTGGGCCACACCGTCGCCATGGCTGCCGCACCTCTATCCAAAGAACGAACAAGAAAGAGAGAGAAGAGAGGAAGTTAGAGAGGAAGTTAGAGAGAGTTCCAGAGATGAGTACTCCCTCCATCGAACAAAACATGTAATTACAGGATACGTGCCAGTCAACTCACTTGACTAAGTTTATAGTATATAGTATCAATATTTATATCTCTAAATAATTTTATTATAAAAATATATTCTATAACTAATTTAATAATATTTATTTTGTATCATAAATATTAGTTTTTTTATATAAATTTAGTCAAAGTTTAAATTATTTGACTTCTAAAAAACGAGAATTACTTGTTTTTATGGGGGTGGGAGCACGTGAGAAGAAAAGGACGCAGCTACGAGTAGGAAGAGATCGAGGTGCGTGGGTCCCATGCACATGGGTATTGAAAACCAGGTAGTACATGTTCAAACTACCTGCGCGCGAATAGTTTTCTCTCTCGTGGAATTACATACTTGGAAGCGGATATAAAACAACCGTCGCAAAAAATAGATCTCGAGAGGTGGTTCTTTTAATACACCCGTCCAAAAAAAATAGATCTATTTTTAGAGGTGGTTTCGTAATAGAACCGCCCCTAAAAATTGATCTTCAGAGGCGATCATGAAGCTACAGTACCCCAGGCACAGTTAAAGGTGGCGTGCTAGTTGAACCGCCTCTGATTCAAAAGGGGGACCGTCGCTAAAAATCATTTATGTGCTAGTGAGGCTTCTAAAACCGGAAGGGCTAGAGCCCGGACGTCCAGCCACAGGAGGTGTCCGGACGATACTCCAGTTCGAACGCATCTACTGTGCCCCATCACATTCCCATATAACAGAAGCGTGCCCGTCGCGCCTATGTAACAGGAGGACTGTTACCCCGCCGTGTCGTAACAGACAGGAACGCGTCCCGCCGTACCCGCCTCACACTGTCTACCTGCACGGTTACTAGCCTCAGGTGCCCGCACGATGGGCGGCGCCCCAGCAGGAGCAACTGGCGGCTACGACTGGCTGTTGTCCACTAGTCACCGTGGCCATTGCAACATGTGCTCCCACAGATCTATTTTTGAAACATTCAGTTCAAACACTTGCGACATAAGATTGAAAACAAATGAAACACTTGAAAATACGTTTAAAACATGCGTGTATAGCCATAACAACATATGCAACATCGAGATCTACTTTTATAACACCTAGATGAACACACTCGCAACATACATATGAAACACCTGAAACACTTGAAACATGTGCTTAAAACATGCATGTTATGTGACATCCAAATATATTTCTGCAACATCCAGATGAAACACTTGAAACATACGTCTGAAACACTTGAAACATATGCTTGCAACATGCGTACATTATCATTGCAATATATGCAATGCAACACCCCAGACCTACTTTTTCAACATCCAGACAAAACACTTGAAACATCGGTCTGAAACGCCTAAAACATTCGAAACACAGCGTTGCAGGCGGCCACAGCCTACATGGTGGGGCACTCTAGTAGCCAGCAAACTCGGGTCAGGGGGACGTCGAGAGCAACGACCCAGTGTAGACCCAGGCGCACGTGCACACGCAGGCCTCCCCTTCCTATCGACGAGCGAGGTGAATGGGGGCGCATGTGCAGGCCTCCTCCCCCTTCCCTTCCGCGACGAGCGAGGTGGATGGCGGTGTAGCACAGTGCAGGATGGTGGCACAGGAGCGAAAACGACAGACACAGATGGGGAGGAAGGAGTAGAGGATAGACGAAGTGGAAGACTTACGAAACGCGTGTGGGAAGACAGAGAGGAAGGGAGAGCGGGGGCGACGGGGCTAAATTGCATCCAAAATGTTTTCGAGCGGATGAAAAGAACCAGCAACATGGCACATTGTTCTGTGGGTGGATCGATATATTGCGTGCGGTCCACGGTTGACGCTCTATCCGTCGTCAGCTAAGCAGCTGAAACAGATCTCACTTATGACTTATCCCAGGCCTCGTTTAGATCACGAAAAGTTAGAATTTTTCTAACTGTTGCATTTTCGTTTGTATTTGACAATTAATATCTAATTATAGACTAACTAGACTTAAAAGATTCGTCTCATGATTTATAACTAAATTATATAATTAGTTATTTTTTATCTATATTTAATGCTTTAGGGCGTCGCCGTGGGCCAATGGCCCGTGGGGGCGCGTGGCGTATCGACAAAGTGCGGACGAGTCAACGGAAGCATACTATGCCTGCCCGCGCGTCACTCGGGAAACACCACATGTGCGCTGACCGTCACGCCGACGAGGGGGCTTGGGCTTCATGTACACCACCAATTGAAGAACTCATAAAGCAGCACTTCTTTGAATTCATAAAACAGCTCTAATACGCAATCAATATGCTAGTGAAACTTTATATTATTTTTTAGCATATTAATGACCTCAAATGGCAAAACTCAAAACTAGAATTATGTAGATCTTATCAAGTGCTATAATTTTCAAATACAAAATATGTTAGTCCGACACACAAGAAAGATACGATTTTTCTAAAGGTAACAAGTCCTGGTACATGATTAATATGCTGTTAAAATTTTATATTATCTTTTAGCATCTTAACGATATCAAATAAAAAACTCAGAACTAGAAAATTGTCGATCTCATCGGAATCGAGCTACAATTTTCATATAAAAAACATCTTTCTCAAAAGTTGTATGAAATCTAAGGTGGAGTCTTGCCGCTGATATGTAGATTTCTTATTAGATGCATGTCACGTAGGATAGCGGGTCGAGGAAGTAAACGGTCATTAGGACCTAGGCCTTGTTCACTTCCCCATTCCAACCCAAAATATTTCCTCTGTCACCCGTCACATCGAATCTTTGGACGCATGCATGGAACATTAAATGTAGGTAAAAAAGATAACTAATTGTATAGTTTGTCTGTAAATGTTGGGACGAATCTTTTGAGCCTAGTTAGTCCATGATTGGACAAATTTTGTCAAATAACAACGAAAGATGCTACAATAACTTTTCACCTACTTTTCGCGAAGTGAACACACCCCTAGATAAGACTTGTTACAACTTCAGGATCCAAAAATACATTTTTGACTTTAGAGACCTAGATTTCACCTCCGGACAATTTTAAGGACCGCGGGTGCATTTTGACGGATTCAGATGCATGTTTAGTTTCTTACAAGAGGTAATTTATTACTCAAAGATTTGACCGAGTTCTGTTGAAACCGAGCCAGAATGCCAGATAGCGTTGTTTTGTAACAAGAGTCAGCATTTGACCATTTGTTGATTGATTCGGCACTAACAGAACTCAGAAACAAGTCGTTTTTGGTGTTTTGTTATACACTTTACTGGCTCTTGGTGAAGTTGAAGTTGCTGCACGCCTTAAAAAACGGCACCTTGGCAAACCCGAGCTGCTTCTTCTCCAGGTCGAACTGCAGTCTGCAGCAGGTGGTTCTCCATCTGGAACCCTCCGACCACCACCGCCGCCGCCGTTCACGTCCAGCATGGAGCTGCTGCCGACGAACGTCCAGCTCTTCCCACCCTCTCGAGCACCAATGCAATGTCCGGCACGGCGTAGCCGAGGCGCGTGTTCCCCAGCAAGCTGGACCGGTAGCAGAGCTCGAAGGGCGCCACCGCGGGGACCTTGGCGTCGTTCCGCGCCAGGGCCCTGTCGAACGCCTGGACAACCGGGCGGTACACGTCCGGCTGGAGCGCGGTGTACGGCACCCTGGTGCACAGCACGACGCCGCCGGTGGCCAGCGCGGACGCCGGGAGCGGCACCGGTGCCAGGTTGACGGTGACGCCCTGCACCGGGATGTAGTAGAGGGGGTTGTCTCTCCTGCGGCGGAGCGCGGTGAACGCCAGCGTCGACGTGAGGTCGCCGACCGCCGACTCCGGGAGGAGGAACAGCGGTCCCCCGCCGAAGACCGCCACGCCCTCGCCGCGCCTCGGGAGGCAGAGCAGGAACCTGTTGGCGCCGCGCTGCGACGCGGCGACCTGCGCGGGCAGGGCGAGGCCGGCGTCCGCGAGCCCCGCGACGCCTGCGGAGCCCGCGGGCAGCCGCGCCAGGAGCTTCTTCGGGGCGCACGCCGCCACGGCGCGCACGGACACCTGGCTCAGCGGGTTCCGGCCGTCGGTGGTGTTGGCGATGAGCCTGGTGTGGACCAGGGTCGCCGCCGCGCACCGCCCCGTGACGGGGTTGTACGGGTACGCCGTGCACTGGGTCTTGCTCGCGCAGGGCCTGTCGGCCTCGTGGCAGCCCGGCGCGCGGTAGGCGTTGGCGAGCTTGCACGTCGTGTCATGGCAGGAGATCTTCGCCGGCAGGTGGTCGACCGCGCACGTGGACCAGAGGAGCGGGCCGGCGAGGTCGATGACGTGGTTGGCGCCGTCCCGGACGGGGATGGTGTAGAGGGAGGTGGCCGGGTCCTTGGCCACCGGGAGGAGCACGGGGTCGGCGCACGATGCCGGCCATGCCAGCACCAGCAGCGAGATGGCTGAGAGGAGCAGGGGCTTATTACGCCGGCGTGGCATCTCCATCCGCGGTGGGGGTGGTATGGTCGACGGGAAGCTTTATGCAAGTGAGTTGGCTTGTGAATGGCGTTCGATGTGCCTGCTCGCGATCAGTGATATATGTAGTGTCACTTGGAGACACCATTGCTGGATGCTGGAATGCAGGTGCGTATGCGTTTGAGACAAGCCAGGGCCAGCCTGTTGTGTTCACCTGTCACGAGGAAGTCGTTTAATGCAGTGTCGAGCTCTATGCACGCAGGAATGGCAATGGCGAACCGTCGCTTGCTGAAACAATACAGAATAATGGGGCCGCCTACCACCTGCGTCCGTGCCGATCGGATCTTGCCGTGGCCGCGTGGCGTATGGGCGAAGCTGTGCATGGAAGTGCGTGCGAGTCAACGGAAGAGTGCGCACCTGTCAGCCGGAAGCCAGGAGGGGAACCCAGGAGGAGCATGTCTCCTTTGGGTACGTGCCGGAATGCCGGATACGCATTCACCTTCTCGCGAAAACCGAAATGAACACAGGAACACACAGCTTAGCGAGCGGGAGCTTCGCGTAGAGCTGGGCCGTCACCCCCAGGCTCCGGAAGGACCGGAGGAGGCTGGCCGGCGCGCAGGACGGGAGGACGCCGTGCGCGCGCGGTGACCTCTGCGGTCGTCGTGCTCCCGTCGTCGGTGGCGGCGTTCGTGGCGATGTCTGCGAGCGTAAGAGCAAGTATTATAATCGGCTGCAAGCCGACGGAGAGCAGTCCACGCCATCACAAAAACAGCCACGGAGGAGAGAGATCACGGAGCGAGCGTCGTTCTTTTCGCCCGGCTGTAGCGTAGCGTACGAGAAAAAAACGCCATCTTCCAGCCTGATGCGAGCGAGAAGCCGGCGCCTCATCCTCCCGTCTCTCTCCTTCCTGATCCCGTGCTCCTAGCCAAATCGACCATGCTCTTCCCGCCAAATCGATTCCTCGTGCGCCAAATCGATTCCTCGCGCGCCAAATCCAAGGATTTAAGCCTCAAATCTTCCTCAATCGCCACCTCTCCCAAACCCTAGCTGCCATACCCAGCAGCCATCACTTGGGTGAGATGAGTCGGAAGTCCAAGAGAACATCTGCGCCAACGCCCATGGAGATTCCGCCGCCGGTGGCTCAGTCTGGTCAGCCCACGACGACTCAGCCCGCTCCCCCGCCGTCCATCCCTTCCATGTTTGGACCTGGTGTTTGGTGCCCGCCTCGCCCGCCACAGTCCATGCCTCCCTCCTCCGCACCATGCTGGCTAACCGGCGTACAGCAACCGGGCATGGCAAGCTCATCGGTTCAAGGCCCTTGGTGGGCACCTCCTGGCGTTGGTGCTTCAGCATATCCTTGGTCTGGGCCTAATAATCTTGAGGAGTCTGATGTGCAAGAATGGTATGTTATCTCTGTACCGATGACAATTAATATTTATGTGCAAGTATTTCATCTCTGTAGCTATGAAATTAGATGTCCTGTATGCGAGAGACTTCTGCAGTTTTTGTGATGCTTCTTATCTAGTTAGACATGAATTTTTTTAACCGTAGATCTCTAGTTCTAAGCTGCTATTTATTTATATTAGTTCTTGAATACAAATTTTGATTTAGGGTACATTTTTTTTGCCAGGGGATTAGATTCTCACCCTCCTGGTGGTTTCCTAAATATTTTGAAGAGCACACCACAAGCTGCGAGCAATGGGAGTTCATCACAAGCAATACATATTGATGTTGACAACAATACTAGGACTGAAAAACGCTTGACATGGACAAAAAAGGAGGATCTTAGATTGGTAAGATCTTCTTTTTTTGGTTAATGGGCTCCATGTGTTACATTGTTAGCACATCAGTTTACATCTTTTGACAATTTGACAATGTTTTAGGTCGCTGCTTGGGTGAATAATTCAAATGATCCAATCCAAGCCAATTTTAAGAAGAATGATCAGTACTGGAAAGGTGTTGCTGATGTATTTAATAGCACCACCCAAAAAGAACGAGTCAGGACAGCCAAGCAAATAAAGGATCACTTTGGAAGAATTAAGAAAAGGGTTGCTTGGTTTGGTGGTAACTGGAAGGAGGCCAATGCTATGTGGGCTAGTGGTGAATCTGATGAGGATGTAATGAACAAGGCACTGCAAAGTTATGAAGAAGACCACAAAAAAGATGGGCCATTCATGTTTAGGCATTGTTGGGAAGTTCTTAGAAAGGAGCCAAAATGGGACGCCTATCTGGAACGCCTCGAGGATCTTGAACTAGGCAAGAGAAAGTTTGTTGAGGACGATGTGGGGCAACATTTCTCTCTAGATGATGATGAACGGCCAATAGGGGGCAAGAAAGCTAAGGAGCAGAAGAAGAAGAAGAAAAAAGAGCAGCCTTGTATAATAGATCTTGAAGATGAGCTTAACAACTTTTTAGATGCTCAAAAAGCAGCAAATGAAGGGCGTGCAGAGATGTTAGAAACACAAAGGCGTGTGTCCAGTGAGAAGCTTGAATCTCGGAGACTTGCTCACCTTGCAGCAAAAGAGCACAAGGAGGCAGTTATGCTAGAAACATATAGATCATTATTGATGCAAAGCACAACTGGAATGCCTGAAGATGTGAAAGCTGAGCATATGTTGGCATTGAAGTGCCTGAGGGAGAGCTTATTTAACAAAAATGACTGAGGTACAATCCTACTAAAACTTAGTTTTTTTAGTTACTAAGGTCTTGCTTACTGAAATACATTTTGTTGCTGAAAACGTGGACACTATTGGTTTCTGGTGCATTTAGGACCTCTGTATATAATATTATAATCCTATGTAAGATGTAATCTGTAGTTGGCAAGTCAGTCAACCTTGCTGTCCTCTCTATCTACTATAGAAGCATGGCAACAGTGCCAAGTAGTGGCAGCAGTGCCAAGTAGTGGCAGCCATGTCTGAGTTGTTTGAGGCTGATTTCAGCCATGTCTTTATAGAGGACATTGTAGTCACCATACCTCTATCCTAAACTCATCTTACTTCTACACCCCATCAGAACACTCTCATCTTCCTACTCGTGCTCTCTCATCTTTCTACTCAGCCCAAACCATGTCTGACTCATATTCATACTCAGATGATTCTGATGAACTAGCTCCTTCCAAAATCATTGAACAACATGTTGCAGAGCAGAGCGTCCTCGACTCCTTTGCTAGGACGCTCACAATGAAGATCAAGGCTGCCTTCACGGGTGGGGTTTCTCAGCGACAATATGGTCCTAGAAAGAGTATCCGGAGGGATCATGGAGGTGCTCATGAGCGTCTTGTAGAGGACTACTTTGCTGCAGAACCACTCTACGCCGAGAGTATGTTCCGTACTAGATTCCGTATGAATAGGCATCTATTCTTACACATTGTGGATGCCCTTAGTCAGTGGTCTCCCTATTTTACTTATAGGGCAGATTGTGCTGGTCGAATAGGGCTGTCACCACTGCAGAAGTGTACAGCAGCCATGCGCATGCTGGCTTATGGCACTCCTGCAGATGCTCTTGATGAGTACTTGAAGATTGGAAAGTGCACTGCATTACAGTGCTTGGACAAGTTTGCACAAGGGGTGATTGAGGTGTTTGGTGGGGAGTACATGCGACGCCCCACACGTGAGGATGTTGAGTGTTTACTCCAGGTTAACGAGTCTCGTGGTTTCCCTGGAATGCTAGGTAGCATAGATTGCATGCACTGGCGTTGGGAGAAGTGTCCTTTAGCATGGAGGGGCCAATTCACCCGTGGTGATTATGGAGTTCCAACTATAGTCCTAGAAGCTGTTGCTTCTCAGGACCTTCATATTTGGCATGCTTTCTTTGGAGTTGCTGGGTCAAACAATGACCTTAACGTGCTCAACTAGTCCCCACTATTTTTTGATGCTTTAAAAGGAGAAGCCACTCAAGTTCAGTTTTCAGTTAATGGGAATGAGTATAACATAGGTTATTACCTTGCTGATGGTATATACCCAGAATGGGCAGCCTTCATGAAGACTATTACACTTCCTCAAACAGAGAAGCATAAGTTGTTTGCCAAGCACCAGGAAGGGGCAAGGAAGGATGTGGAGCGTGCTTTTGGGGTATTGCAGTCCCGTTTTTCCATTGTTCGCCGTCCTGCACGCCTGTGGAAGAGGAAGAGTGTTGGAAGGATCATGCTAGCTTGTGTGATTCTCCACAATATGATAGTAGAAGATGAGAGAGAGGATGCTACTATTCATATTGATTTGAATGAGAATCCAGGGGCATCCATTGCTCTACCTCCTGAAGTGAACACTGGTGGTAATCTGTGCTTCGCTGATGTGTTGCGCAGAAAAGCTGCTATCCGTGCTCGTCCACAGCATACCCAGCTTAAAAATGATTTGGTCGAGCACATTTGGCGTAGGTTTGGAAATAGCCATCAGAACTAGTCATGGTAGAATTATGAAATCTACATGTTTCTGTTATTTTTTCCCTTCACAGTGAGAACTAACATGATGTCTTACATGTATCTTTTCAGAAATCAGGACTGGGCATGGCGTGCTGAATGCTGCAGATGCTACTTGCAGGTATCCACTCTAAAATTCTGAACATGTTCTCTTCAACATATTTGATCCACACTTGTCCACAAACAGAAACTTTTCTAGCTAATTTCAGGATCCATATGTTTGACTTTCACATTATTATGCTTGCAGTGTTTTCACTTTTGATGCAAATGGGCTGACTGTTGCATTCTACCGAAGTTCAGCTATCAACTATGGGCTATGGCTTCATGCTTCTAGCACCGTCGTCTAGATCAATAAATAATGGCATGTGTGCCAGTGAACTTGTTTAGTACTGTTTTTAGTTAATTGCTTGTGTGCCAACGAACTTATTTAGTATTGTTTTTAGTTAATGGTCTATGTGCCAGCGAACTGTTGCTTGAAATTTGTCATCTATCTGGTATTGTTGCTTGAAATTTGTATTGTTGCTTGAAATTTGCCATCTATCTGCCAATGGCCTTCCATTTTATGTTGTTTGGTAAAATGGTTCATCTCAGATTTTGTTTGGTAAAATCGTATGGATGAGCATATTTGTTTTCTAGTTGAATGAGCACATATATACGGCCACAAAGATGTGATCACAGCTGATGGTTTGCAGCTTGTTTGCACATTTGAGCAATAAATGATTATAATCTGAGCAGCAGCCAGCCAAAGAGCTCATCTATTATATGAGTTGGCTATATAGTTGGCTGTATATGACATGGCAGTGGCATACCGCCCGCTGCTGGCTGGGTTATTAACCATGCTCTAAGGTCGCCGGCGGCCCGTTCACCCGTTCCGGGGTTGGTTGGATGGGCATGGAACTTGCACTGCCCCCGCCGTCCTTCGTCAGCTAAGGCACCCTTTAGATGCTAAAAATTTTGCCAAAATTTTCAGATTCCTCGTCACATCGAATCTTTGAACACATGCATGAAGCATTAAATATAGATAAAAAATAAAACTAATTATACAGTTTAGACGAAATGGACGAGACAAATCTTTTAAGCCTAACTAGACCATGATTGGACAATATTTATCAAATAACAACGAAACTGCTACAGTAGTGTTTCGCCAAAAATTTTGCCAACTAAACAGCCCCTAAAAGAAACCTTGAGTGAGAAGTACATGTGCCAGGCATAGAAAACCAAGTGCCGTGCAACAGTATCGAGTCTGTCATTTGGTACACCAATTTGTCCTCAAATTAGTTTGATTGTTGTAAGGCCTTGTTTAGTTCCCCCAATTCTTCCCCAAATTTCACTATGCAAAAAGAAGATTCCATGTCACATCAAAATGTCGGCAAATACATGGAGTACTAAATGTTGATGAAATCAAAAACTAATTGCACAGTTTTGTTCTACTTTGCGAGATGAACATTTTAAGCCTAGTTAGTCAAAATTTGGATAATTTTACCAAATACAAACGAAATGCTACAGGAATTCTGATATAGTGTTTTTCTCCCCAATTCACCGAACTAAACAAGGCCTAAGCTTATTTGGTGTAGGATTTTTATACACATTTCGCTATTAGTATGGTGTTTTCAACTTTTCTATTGAAACTTCTTTTTCAAATTTAAGACTTATTTTGTTATTTTGTACTTACATTCCAAATTCCGACGCAAATTTAACTATTGTGTACTAAATTACTAAATGGATTTTACCGAATCACATATAAAAATTTTAGTTTGGCATATCCCATGAAAACTCTTACATCCGCCACTACATGGGGGCATGTGCCCTTAAGCCATCCAAAGGGTGGATTAATAGCGCTAGTTTTTGTATTGCCGGAAGCACTGCTTCATGCCTTCTCACCCCGTGGAGTTTAGTCTCTCTTCGTCTATATAAATACCCAGTGAGGCAGTGTTTCACCTTACCACTCGATGAGAGCAGTCGAACAATGGCGATCCGGTGCGCCACTGGCAAGGCCATGGCAGTTCTGCTCACCCTTCTTTTCATTGCGATTACCACTGCCAGCCCGCCAGCGGCGTCCCTCGAAATGAACGCCACGACTACCATCGACCTACCAAGCCTAGCTTCTGCGACTGTTCATTGTCCAGGGAGCGGGGCTCGCGGGCACCGTCACCTCCCTCGCGCGCCTCCCCGCACTCCAGTTCATCAGCTGGAATGCACTCCCACCAGCCCACCGCCGGCGTCCCACGAAGGCAACGCCACGACTACCACTGGCCTGCCGAGCTCGACTTATGCTACTGCGCATTGTACAGGGCGCAGGGCTCGCGGGCACCGTAACCTCCCTCGCGTGCCTCCCTGCGCTCCAGTCCATCAGCCGGAACGCGCTCCCACCAGCCCGCCGGCGGCGTCCCCCGAAGGCAACGCCACGACTACCACTGGCCTGCCAAGCCCGGCTTTTGCGGCTGCGCATCGTCCAGGGTGCGGGGCTCGCGGGCACCGTCACCTCCCTCGTGCGCCTCCCCACACTCTAGTCCATCAGCTAGAACACGCTTCCACTAGCCCTCCGACGGCATCTCCCGAAGGTAACGCCATGACTACCACCCCCTGCCGAGCCCGGCTTCTGCCGCTGCGCATCATCCATCCATTCGATACCAGCTCATCTATTCTTTGCCAGCTCATCTATTCGGTGCATGTATTCCTAGCTCGTCCCACCCCAAAATTTTTGGTGATGATCAAGGTGTACTCCTCACCGGCCTCGCATTTCTATTGATCTCGTGGGTGGAGCGGACCCATTTACCCTACAATGTTCAACTCGGTTTCCCTAGTCATGATGATGGTGTTGGACTTAGTGCTACTTGGCACCGATATCTACCTTAGGAGGTGAGCAACACGTATGTTCCTACATGGACTTTAGATAAGGGCAGATCTAGCGATGGCGCGGGGGGAGGGGGGGCTAGCCCCCCTCCCTACGGTCGCAAAACCCATGGAGCCCCCTTAGCCCCTCCTAGGAATTTTTTTGCCAGGGATGCACCTTGAGGAGAGGTTGAACTTGTCTAGAGGTTGAAGACCAGTTGTAATTTGTGATTTTGGGCTGGTAGCTAGGCTAAGTTTCGTATGGTCTTCAATGAAGTGAAAAATGCCCACTCGGTGACCCACCTTTCGGCCTTCTCCGGGCCCCTCGTTCTCTTAACTAGAAAATGTGGGGCGCGACATTGTTGTGCCATCTCTAATAAGATGACGGGTGTTCATATGGTTTTGTTAGGAGTACTGTGCTAATCTGAAAGTGATACATGTTCATATTCTCATTGTTGATTAACGTGTTTGGTTTGCACCTTCTAAAGTTTAGTCATCTAAACCAGCTTCTAAACTTTAGTCATCCCCTATTTAGTTTGGTGGACTAAAAGAGACTAAAAAAGACCTTTTAGTCCCTTTTAGACAGGGTGTTTGGCATCAAAGTGACTAAAAGGTGAGGCATCCTGACTAAAAGGTGAGGTTTAGTCCCATTTAGCAACATTTGAGTGACTAGTTCGCTAAAGCCCATTTAGTCTTATTTAGTCAAAGTGTTTGGGTAAAAAGTGACTAAATGGGATTAGATTTAGGAGGTAAAGAGTGAACCAAACACCCCATAAATTGGATGAGTTAACTGAATCTATACAGTGGTGTAAATTCATTTGAAACTATCTGTTACTGTCTTAAATTATACATAGAAGTGCCTTAAATTGTCTATCAATAAGAGAGAAAAATGTCTTAAGCATTGTCTATCATGAAATAATGAGAAAAAAAATCAGAAAGCTTCTTTAAGATTCGTATAAGCTGCTTATTCATGGAATGGGCTTGTCTTATGGTCTGTCTATTTGAAGGATAATTTGTGATTATTTGATGATATGATATATAACAGCAGTGTCAAGTAGAAATAGTAGTTGTAATTACTTAACAAGAGTGATATGATATATAGTTCTTGTCTTTCAGGTGTAAGACAAAATGCGTCACTAGCTAGGCGAGTAGTGTTGCATCATACACTACAGCAAAACGCCTCTTTGCCGACTACTTGCCCCGGTCGGCAAAGGCATAAACCCAGTCGGCAAAGGCTTTGCCGACCGCAAAGCCACGTGGCAGTCGGCAAAGAGCAGTCGGCAAAGCCTGGGTCGGCAAAGGCGGATTTGTCGACTGCCATGTGGCACACAGTCAGCAAATCCTTTGCCAACTGCCACGCCAGCAGTCGGCATAGCCACGTGGCACCATCAACCTTGACGGCAGGCTTTGCCGACTGCTGGTTCCTCGGCAGTCGGCAAAGAATTTTTTTTTCAAAAATTGTTTGCCGACTGGCCGCCAGCTCGGCAGTCGGCAAAGAAAGAAAATATTTTTTTTTTTTGAAATGTTCTTTGCCGACTGCTTTCGGAGTTGCAGTCGGCAAAGATTTGACCTCTTTGCCGACTGCCTCCCATTGCAGTCGGCAAAGAATCTGTCTTGGGTTTTTTTGCCCAGCTTTGCCGACTGTAAACAGTCGGCAAAGCTGGATTTTTTTTTCTTGCTTTTGTTTTCTGTTTTCTCGCATCAAAACCCTGCAAAATCACAAATTATAATCCAATTTCACCAGAAGCATCGGTAGCACCATTTATATCACAATTTCATCACATTTGTCGCCAACATCACCACATATATCACAATAACGCACAACATCACATATATCTCACATATATGTCTCAATAACAACCACATAAGTGCATTACAACCATCACATGAAGTCCAACATGTCGAACACCACAAGTCGACGTCCATCACACGAAGTTCAACATAACAAGTCTAGGTCCATAACGAAGAAAAGAAATACATGACAACAACTACGACAATACGGTGGATACATGATAATAGAATCGACAAGTACCTAGCTCATCGCGCTGTCCCCGGTCTCGTCGTCCGCTCCGCCCCCAGAGCCCCCAGGGTTTGCCCACAGAAACCCCCTTGGACCAAACTGAGGCGCCTGCGCGTACTGCCACCCTCCGCGCACCGGCGGCCACGAGTACGTCGGAGGAGGGTCACACGGAGGTGGATACGGTGGATAGGGTGCAGGTGGTGGATACGACATCATCTGATGGCCGGGACCTCCAGGAGACGGGTTCGAACCCGCCGACTGTACCTGCACAAGTTAAATGCCAAGTGATGTCATTAGTATCTGCAGCATAGACGCACAAGTTAAAGCAAGAGTCAATATACTCACCGGGGTCCCTCCAGGAGCGACAGGAGCAGGCACAGGAAAAAAACTCTGGAGGAGGAGGCGGTGGAGCAAACATTGGAAGAGGAGGCGGTGTAGACGCCTGGACGTCTGCATGGACTGGAAGAAGCTGGCCATGTTCTGCATCTGAGTGTTGTAGTGCTGCTGCAGGCTTTGCTGGTAAGCCATCTGTTGCGCCATCATCTACGCGTGCAACGTGGCGATCCTCTCCTCCATCTTGGCCTCCATCTGGGCCTGCAATATTACATCCGTAGTGTTGATTGTATGTACAGGTGCGAAACGAGTGAACGACGAACGAAACGGCACTTACCTGTGACGCTGACTGCCGCCGGGGCGCTACGGGGATGTCGCTGGAGCTCGTGGGCGTGGATCGAACTTGGGTCAGCGTAGGAACCTAGGACGGGTCGAGGGCGCTGTGGGCCATGTAGTAGCGGTCGTGCTGCTTCCCTGGTCCCAACCTCTACAGGAGGTCTGTGTCTAGGGGCTCGACGGTGGGGTCGAACGTCTCCCCGTAGCGCTGGCGAGCCGCGACGGTGTACTCGGTGGCCTTCTCGTAGGCGGTGGGGTTGGTGTACGCATCGGGTCCGTCCTCCGGGTTGTAGACGTTGTTTAGATCCGTCGCCTTGCCCTTGTGAGAGAGGAGGTACGCAGTGTACTCGTTGATTTCCTGCCCACCGTGCGTCTGCGTCTGTATTGAAAACACAAACATGGTTACAAGTATTGACAATTGAGCACAAGGATTAAGACATGAACGGACGCATACCCATCTTGTCGCGAACTGGGGGAGGGGTTGATTCCCTTGGTGGTGTGACACCCCTCGCATCTGCGCGCGGCGGCCCTGACGGTCGGCGCGCCTCGTGTACGCCTCATCCGTGCGCCACATGCGCACAATCTCCATCCAGCATTCCCTGTGGTTGTCGCACCACGACGGACACACCTGCATGACATCAAGTATTTGACATGCGAGAAGATTAGTGTAATGTTTCACTGAAGGAATCTGAACGAATGTTGTCATACTTAATTACAGATCATCTCCAGGTCCAGTCTAGCCATGACGTTGTCCTTCGACTTTTTGCCAACGTCCATGAGTGTTGCCCAGAGTGCCTCGGCCACATTCTTTTCTGTGTGCATTACATCGATGTTGTGTGGAAGAAGAAGGTCCTTGAAGTAGGGGAGCCTAGTCAAGCCCGATATATGAGTCCACATGTGGTCCTGAGTATATCCCTTAAACCCACCTGTTTCCTCAGGTTCGAGAGCCTGTATGTCGGCAAGGACGGCGGCAGGGCTCTTAACCTGCGGAATGGGGCCGGTGACTTGAACGCCTTTCGTCAAGTGCTTTACATCTAGCCTGAATTCATGGTTCTCAGGCAGGAATTGGCGATGCTTGTCGAAAGAAGAAAACTTGCCGCCCTTGGCCAGCCAGGTGAACATCACATCTGCCTTGCATGTCGGGCAAGGGAACTTCCCGTGAACACACCACCCGCTGAATAAGCCATACGCCAGGAAGTCATGCATTGAATACTGGTACCACACATGCATTCTGAAATTCCTCTTCGTAGCCCGGTCGTACGTGAGTACCCCCTCTTCCCAATCAAGTTCCAATTCATCCCACACCGGCTGCATGAACACACCCATATTGTCGCCCGGGTGTCCAGGTATTATCAGCGTCAAGAGCACGTTCTTAGGTTCAAACATGACGCCGGGGGGGGGGGGAGATTGAGGGGGATCACAAACACGGGCCAGCAAGTGTGCGGGGCCACCATCATTCCAAATGGGTTGAACCCATCTGTTGCCAGCGCTACGCGTACATTCCGAGCCTCCATAGCCTTGACAGAATTCATGTTATCAAAGTGCTTCCATTCATCACCGTCCGTCGGGTGTACCATCTTGTCAGGATGGTATCTTTTGCCATTCTTGTGCCACGTCATCTGTTTCGCGGACTCCTCCATCATATACAGCCGTTGCAGCCTCGGTAGGAAAGGAAGGTGTCGTACGACCTTCTCGGGGACCTTAGACTGTTTCATGCTGCCATCAGAGCCTTCTACCAACATGAACCTAGAGGCATCGCACTTCGGACAGGTTTTTGCTTCCTCGAGGTCTCCCCTGAACAGGACGCACCCCTTCGGACAAGCATGGATCCCCTCATACGGCATCTTAAGTGCATGAAGGAGCTTCTGTGTAGCGTAGGTGTTCATCGGCAGGACATGATTTGCCGGAAGCAGTCCCCCAACAATGCTCAACACGAGATCAAAGCCGTCTCGACTAATGCCTAGCTATGACTTCAACCCTATCAGGCGTGAGACGGCATCCAGTTGCGTTAGCTTTGTCTTCTCATGAAGGGGCTTCTGTGCCGACTCCATCATGTCGTAGAAGGCCTTCGCGGTTTCCTCCGGATCTTCCTCCACATCCATTCCTTCGCTAAACCGTGCTTCGTGGAAGTCTGCCATCATGTCTGCCATCCCGGCATCGCCATCATACTCCTCGAGGACGGGTCGCACCACCTCATCCCTAATAGGATGGTATTCACCATGGTGGCGCCAACGGGTATAGTTTGGAACGAACCCGTGCTTGAACAGATCTCTCAACACCTGAGCCTTTACTTTCTTCTTCTTGTTCCTGCACTCGCTGCAGGGACACGGCATCCGAATCGACCCTTTAGCAGCTGGGCCAAATGCATGCTCCAGGAACTCAGTCATCCCCCTGATCCATTCGTGGCTCTTACTTGCGAAGCCCGAGTACATCCACTCACGGTCACCCATGCTCTGTCATGCGGCAATGTTAACATGTGATAAAACCAGCAAGTGCATCTACAACGCGCTCCTACCATCTAATAGGTGAAGGATAGGTCCTAATCCCACCCGAGCATGCGCAGACGAGGTTAGCTTCCATGCTCCGCTCCCGTCCGAGATGGAATTTCGGCAGCACCTCCCCGCTGTTCTCCCGATACACGTCCCGGCGGGGAGAGTGTGTATCCAGAGAACAACGGGGAGGTCCTGCCGAAACTCCGACTCGGACGGGAGCGGAACATGGGAGCTAACCTCGTCTGCGCATCCTCGGGCTGTCCAAATAACGTTGACAATCCGAAACGGATATGGTTATACATATGCGAAGAACGCATACTTCCAACCGTATCCGTTTCGGACGGGAGACGCCTAACTGGGTAACGCGACCTACGACTACATGTGGCGGAAAGAGGGGTCATACCGTAGGTGCCAGTGAAGAAAGGCTAGCGGGGCAGTGCCGAGTCGTGCTCCTCTGGCTAGCCTCCAATGGGAGCCCTCCTGAAAAAGAAAAACAATTAGTGAGAACAAAAAATTTCGGCAGCACCTCCCCTGTACGGGAAGGTTACCAAACCTGCAAGAAAAGACGGCACGATGCCCGATAAACACATATACATGTCAGGCACGATGGTCGACAACCACAAATGTATTTCCAATTCATGCAGAAGAATATAAGCAGGTATTAACAAAGTAAACTACTACTACTAGTAGTACTACTACCTCGTCGTCACTGATGGCGTCACTGGCACGTGGAGCAGAGGCGCGCGCGAGGACGGCGCGGCGAGGCGAGGACGGCGCGGCGAGGACGGCGACGCAGGGCCAACGGACGGCGAATGGCGCGCGGACGGCGGATGGCGCACGGACGGAGCGGGGCACGCCGGATCGGGGCGGGGCAGCGACGGCGCCGGGGCGGGTTGGGGCGAGGCCGCGGCCGCTGCGGGGCCGACGCCGGAGCTGCACGCGGCGGCGCGCCTGGCCGGGGCCTGGGCGGGGCGGTCGGCGCTGGGAGGGCCCAGCGCGGGGGGCCCGCGCGGGGGGGACGTGCCGCGGGGGTGGCCCAGCGCGGGGGGAGAGCGGGGGAGGGGGGCGCTGTCGGGGAAGGCCGCGCCGCTGGGGAGGGACCAGCGCGGGGGGAGGGCGCCGCCGAGGAGGGCCACGCCGCGCGGGGGAGGGCGCGCGCGGCCGCCGGGGAGGGAGAGAGGGAGGGGAGGGGCACGGGGGAGGGGGAGGGGGAGGGCGCGGGGCGCGGCCGCCGGGGAGGGAGAGAGGGAGGGGAGGGGCGCGGGGGAGGGAGAGGGCGCGGGGGGGATGGCCGGCGGCCTGGCGCGCGCGACCGCCGGGGAGGGGGGCGCGCGGCCGCCGGGGAGGGAGAGAGGGAGGGGAGGGGCGCGGGGGAGGGGGAGGGCGCGGGGCGCGGCCGCCGGGGAGGGAGAGAGGGAGGGGAGGGGCGCGGGGGAGGGGGAGGGCGCGGGGGGATGGCCGGTGGCCTGGCGCGCGCGGCCGCCGGAGAGGGGGCGCGCGGCCGCCGGGGAGGGAGAGAGGGAGGGGAGGGGCGCGGGGGAGGGGGAGGGCGCGGCCGCCGGGGAGGGAGAGAGGGAGGGGAGGGGCACGGGGGAGGGGGAGGGCGCGGGGGGGGATGGCCGGCGGCCTGGCGCGCGCGGCCGCCGGGGAGGGGGCGCACGGCCGCTGGGGAGGGAGAGAGGGAGGGGAGGGGCGCGGGGGAGGGGGAGGGCGCGGGGGAGCGGGAGGGCGCGGGGGAGGGGGCGCGCGGCCGCCGGGGAGGGGGCGCGGCCGCCGGGGAGGGCGGGGGAGGAGGAGCGCGCGGCCGGTGGAGGGGGAGGGCCGACCGAGCGGATATGGCGCCGTTTTTATTTATTTTTTATTTTTTTCCCTTTGCCGACTGCCAGGGAGCAGAGCAGTCGGCAAAGGTCTATTATTTTTTTTCAAAAAATTATTTTTTTTAATTTTTTTAAAAATACTTTGCCGACTGCTCTGCTCTCTGGCAGTCGGCAAAGGATATTTTTAATTTTTTTCTCAGAAATTCTTTGCTGACTGCCATACTCCCTGGCAGTCGGCAAAGGCTCTTTGCCAACTGCCACTGATGGCAGTCGGCAAAGAATTTTTATTTTTTTTGATTTTCGATCCTAGTTTTTTTGTGTTGTCTTGCTACCGTAAGTACATGATATATTCCAAGTTTGGGATCATTTTGATTTATTTTGCTATATTCCGTAGATTTTTTCTGTTTCTTTGATTTTTTCCGGCAGCTCCAGATTTCAACTGCAGGTACATGAAATAATGGAATCCGGTGATTCAGAAAATGATATTCATGATGTTTGGAGCATGTTGAGGCCGTGTGCGGGGCCTCGCGTGAAATTTCGACCGTGTTGGTGTCGGAACACGCCGAGCCACGCGCGTGAAAAGTGTTTTAAAATTTTATAAAATCGAAACGGAGTCCGAAAATGATGAAACTTGACGACGTGTCTTGTCATCGCATGCGGAGGCTGGGGTAAAAATTTGAGAAAGTTTCAAGCAAGTGACGACGTCGGGTGGCTAAAACCTGGACATCTCCACATGTGATAACAAGTTATCACATGTGGAGATGTCCAGGTTTTAGCCACCCGACATCACCACTTGCTCAAAACTTTCTCAAATTTTTACCACAGCCTCCGCATGCGATGACAAGACACGTCGTCAAGTTTCGTCATTTTCGGACTCCGTTTCGATTTTATAAAATTTTAAACACTTTTCACGCGCGTGGCTCGGCGTGTTCCGACACCAACACGGTCGAAATTTCACGCGAGGCCCCGCACACGGCCTCAACATGCTCCAAACATCATGAATATCATTTTCTGAATCACCGGATTCCATTATTTCATGTACCTGCAGTTGAAATCTGGAGCTGCCGAAAAAAATCAAAGAAACAGAAAAAATCTACGGAATATAGCAAAATAAATCAAAATGATCCCAAACTTGGAATATATCATGTACTTACGGTAGCAAGACAACACAAAAAAACTAGGATCAAAAATCGAAAAAAATAAAAAATCTTTGCCGACTGCCATCAGTGGCAGTTGGCAAAGAGCCTTTGCCGACTGTTGACGGAGTGGCAGTCGGGAAAGGTGACGGTGTGGATGGCGTCAACCATGGCCTGCCTTTGCCGACTACAATTCTTTGCCAACTGCCTGGCAGTCGGCAAAGCTAGGCAGTCGGCAAATCCTGTTTTGCCGACTGCAGGAAATTCCAGTTGGCAAAGGGACCTCTTTGCCGAGTGTCGAGAAAAAACAGTTGGCAAAGAAAATTGCAGTCGGCAAAGAGCCAGTTTCCTGTAGTGATATCTTGTGATTTGAGAAATTCCTACACTATATATGCATCTTTTTTCTATTTAGTTAGTTACTAATTTGAGCATATAGTGTCTTGATTGCCGTAGCCTATATAAGAAAACCATGTGAAAGTTTAGGGGCACAGATGCTGGCTTTTGTATTGCCGGAAGAATAGCTTCATCATACCTTCTCACCATAGTATGAACTTGATTACTTGAGCCCCTCCTAGTATTTATCCTGGATCCGTCACTGCTTATCCTGGTATATGCGATTTTGGGATGCTAAAGTTAATCTAGTTTTAGAAGATAGGTTTAGACACTGACTATTATTATATTGAATGCAAGATTATTTAGACCATTTTCAAGAATACAGAATGCAACAAATATGGTGAAACAATCACTCTCAATGCATAGTTTTATTCTCTTTTTCCATAAACTTTAGTTCTATATGACCCATCATAAGTTCGTAACTGAGCCAAGAGAGTTTCATCTATATTTAATTATTATAATGATGGTTTAAAAATATTATGGTTATGTTCATCTTATTTATTCTAAAACTGTTTTTCATTGAACCGCAACACAATGATATACAAATTGATATTCATGACTGATGTTGACTAGACATAAAACATTAAATTGCTAGCAGATGGCCCTTCATTTGTGAGCCGTACGACCAGTCTTTTTAATTAGTCTGCTTCTAGTCTCTTGCATATGACTCTCCGTCTGTGGTTTGTACATACATACCCTAATACAGCAGTAGCTATCTAGCCAGATAGCGACAGGGAGCTTGGCGTGATGGCGGCGGCCCGGCCCCGAGAGCGGGATCTTGTTGCCGGAGCCGAGGCCTAATTAATTAGCACCGCCTAGGTTGTCTTGTCGGAGAAGAGGCAAGAGAGTAAACATGCGAGGAAGATGAGGCCCACTCGGTTGTGTATGTGTGGTCAGTGTTCACCAAGAAATGGATCGGAGCTAAAGCTGCTGATTTGTAGTATCTGATGGCACTCCCAATGCTAGACACCAATTTACTCCTGTGTGCTGTAGGTTTCAGTTTGATTTCATTTCCCGCCGACACCAATAGGGCTCATGGCCTGCCTAGCATATCCGGCCCAAAATCAAATTTCAGCCGAGGTTCCTTCACCAGTCGTCTGTTTATATTATTGTCATACTTTGGGACGAACTCTGTAGCTTTCAGAGAAGAAAAGGGAAAAAAAAGTTAAGATCCAGCTTACATTACGTCCAAACCAATGTGCAAAGTAAAACCTTATTAAGAAAGCGAGAAATTAATGAAAGCAGAACACACGGCGCGTATTGCATCCCGGCAACCAAAGTTTTGCATTTGTAGAATAGAAGAAACAAAGGATCGGAACGCACCCCAACCATCGATCATGCATCTCAACCTCTCTGCAACCGGTCTCCCCCATTGATTTCTGCAAACTGGCGGGCCGGCCGGCCGTGGAGATTACCGCTAGCCCAGCTGGGGCTGGGGCTGCACGTCCACGGTCCACCCCTTGGCTTGACGGCTTCAACCCAGTCGGTACGATCACGACGCCCTGCCAGCATGCGACGCCGACATACACACGATGCCAATTGCCAAGAGATTAACAATGCTTGCTGTTGCAGGGATGGGAAGATAACTAACGCCGACGTGCAGTGCATCATGTCGTCGGTCGTGAAACGAAATTAAACCTGCCATTTCTATTGCAGGAGTCAGTGGAGCAGCCAGCCGGTGGTCACTCGTGGGAATAATGTGCATACCAAATGTATATGTCACTCGTGGGAATAATGTGCATACTAATAGGCGCATGTGTATGTGTATGCTAGCCACGCACCTATAAAATAAAGAAACATCAGTGACAGGGGTCTTATACCATGCTCTATAAAATAAAGAAACATCAGTGAGAAGGGTCTTATACCATGCTACATCTTGGCTCGCAGTTGATGACGTGGGAATGAACCATCAGCTACACGGATGTGACGACCTCTGGAATATGAGCGATCTTGTGCTTGTCCTCTCCTGGCACTTCTCAAACAGTTCTGGTCAGCCAATTATCCGTAGTTTCTTCAACTCAGTAAGGCCGCGTATGCTTTCCGGCAGCGAAGACAGCTTTGGACACTTCTCGATGGTAATTTCTCTCAATGAAGTCAAGTTTCCCAGCCATTCCGGCAGTGTCTCTATATCCACACACCACACTATCTCAAGTTTTCGGAGGGAGCATCCGGCAAGGTTCTAAGGCCGGTGATAGAATCAAAATGTAGACCGTCTATTGAGGAGAGGTGCTGGGTCCGACGCCACGCTTCAGAAGAAAGAGATGTGCCCACAATCCTAAGAAAAAAATGGAGAGGTAGTAGAGGAGAGGTTCCCAAATCCATGTTCTGGCAGCACGTGATCGCTGTTCGATAGCTCCCACACCATGCTCCTTGAGGGGTAAGGCATGAATTTCAGCTTTGGGCAATCAACAGCAGGGGGAAAAATATCGGCCGGTAGAATCCAAAATTTTCGAGATATCCCGTTTACCGGCTAGGTCTAAAATTTTTCCTCTATCGTCCGAAATTTTCATATTCTTAAAATTTTGTCATTCAAATAGACGTCAAAGCCCACTCAATACTCTAACCTTAATCTATGTTTAATTTTCTCTCCCCATCTCTTCTAAGTTCAAGTTGCCACCATCGCAACACACTCAGCACGCTCCAGCCGTGTCACTGCCCTCCTCATTGTACTAGTAGAAAAGAGCTCTAAGCTGGCGATCCTCTTTTTTTACTGGCAGTTTCACTTTAGGGCCGACTGTGTAAAGAAATGGGTGGGCCACGACTTTGTAACCGCATGTGGAAATCAATTTCTACATGCGGTTGTCATAAGCCAACTGCCAGTGCAAATGTTACATTTACACTGGCGGTTACTAAAAGCAACCGCTAGTGATATTTCTGGTATATATACCCCTCCTTCCTCCCCGACCAGAACTGTTCATCGCAGCCACTTTTCATTGGAGGTCATATTGGAGGTCCAGATCTCTCAAAATATAAGGGGAGAAGTTTTGATCTTGATTTTTTGAAAGGAGGTTGATAAGAAAGGTTAGTTTATATCCCTATATCATCATTTTGTTCATTCTTACTTAATTTGAGCTACTTTTTGGATGTAGGGTTTCATCATGAGTTAGAGAGAAGAAAATCTAGGTTCTTATCTTTATTTCTTCTAATAAGGTTGCTTAAGATGGTTACATAATGTCTCTCCTCTCCCCCTTTTCATGTTTGCTTCTCAATTTAGCTAGTTTATGCAAGATATATATTCCATCAATGGTGTGTTCTTGTGTATTTATGTAGAGAGAGAAATATAGGTTTTTTGTTATTTTTTTAATTATGCTCATTAGGTTTTTTTTACTTTAATCTCTCTATTTCTCAATTTATTTTATTCACATGTATCTATTTTAATTATGCTACTTAGGTTTTGTAATTATGCAACTTAGGTTTTTTAATTATGCTACTTATTAGGTTTTTTACTTTAATCCCTAGCTACCCTACCTAAACCCTAGCTAAAACGTCACATAAATCGTAAACCCTAGCTAATAAACCATAGCTATACCCTACCTCACATCAAAAGGTGCTAATAAATATCTCTAGATATATATATGGTTACTTGTTTTGCATTGATTACAATACCTGAGGTCCACAGTGTCATGATTTTACAGGTAATGATGGAGAGGTCCTTTTAGATGTATAAGTTATCAAGACTAGATCTATCATATATACCCGAGGTCCATAGGTTTATTGATGCCGCTAAGAACCATGCAAGGAGAACAAAAAAGACACACATACATTGTCCATGCATGGACTGCAGAAATGTTGTTGTATTTGATGACACTCAATAAATCCTTTCTCATCTGGTCCGCCGAGGATTTATGAAGGATTACTTGATTTGGACAAAGCATGGAGAGGGTAGCTCTGCGCCTTATACAACTGGAAACCCTACGAACATCGACATCGATGGTCCAGATATGCTTGTTAGCGGGTTTCAGTTCGTACACGAGACACAACAACCTGACGCCGATGGTCCAGACACCGAACATGTTGTGCCAAATATTCCTGATCATGGTTTCGCTGGAGGAAATGAAGGTGTCAAAACTAATGTCCTGCCAAATAATATGGCTGTGGAAGATGCAGAATTCCTAGAGGCAATATTGCGTCGTCGTGCGAAAGATCCATCAATGTTCTTCATAAAAGGTATGGAGGCTCTGATGAAGACAGCAGAAGATCATTTGTATGATGAGTCTAAGGGTTACACCAAAGAGTTCACGACACTGCGGTCTGTGCTAAAGTTGTTGGTGTGCAAAGCTAGGTATGGTCTTTCTGATGCTGGCTTTGATGCGTTCTTTAGTATTATCGCAAACATGCTTCCAAAGGAGAATAAAGTGCCTGCTAACACATACTATGCAAAGAAGCTAATCAGTCCACTAATGATGGGTGTTGAGAAGATTCACGCATGTAGAAATCATTGTATCCTATATCGAGGTGCTAATTATAAGGACTTGGATAGCTGTCCAAATTGTGGTGCAAGTAGGTACAAGATGAATAAAGACTACATAGAGGAAGAGTGTGTTGCCTTCTTGTGTAAAGGAGAGAAGCGAAAGAGGACCCAACAGAAGACCTAGAAGAGTAGTTCAAAACCCACCAGCAAAGAAAAACAAGAAGTAGACTATTATGCGCAGAAAAAGATTCCTGCTTTCGTGATGTGGTACCTGCCTGTGGTCGATCGATTGAGGTATTTGTTCGCTAACCTAGAGTATGCCAAACTTATGAGCTGGCATGCTTCTAATGAGCACAAAGACGATGGGAAGCTTTGGCACCCAGCCGATGGCTAGCAATGGAAAAATTTCAATGAAAACCACAATGAATTTACAAAGGAACCAAGAAATGTTAGGTTCGCACTGAGTACTGACGGAATGAATCCATTTGCTGAGAGGAGCAGCAAGCACAGCACATGACCGGTGATCCTCACCATCTACCATCTTCCTACATGGTTGATGCAGAAGCGAAAGTACCTTTTGCTAACCATTCTTATCTCTGGACCTACATAGCCTGGAGTTGACATGGATGTTTTTCTTGGAGCCCTTAATGGAGGACATGAAAATATTATGGGAAATAGGTGTTCAAATATTGGACGAGTAACGCAAAGAATCATTTACGCTGAGAGCAATTATCTTTGTTACGATCAACGATTACCCTGCTCTTTTCACTTTACCAGGGCAGTTCAAGGGAAAGGTTGGTTGTGTGGTATACATAGATGGAACCGCTTACATGTCCCTTATTGCATCTAAGAAGATAGTGTACATGAGGCACAAATGCTTCTTATCAAAAGGACACAGGTACTATCAGAAAAAGATGGATAAGTACTTTGACAATAACGTTGAACTACAGTCTACTGCTCCATTAGATAACAGTAAAGGCAAAAGAGTTTTCAACATAATCAGCAAACTCAAATTTGTTTTCAGAAAGAAGACAAAAGACAGAAAACCAAGAAAGGATGTCAAACCAACTCTAGAGGCTACATTCAAGAAGAAGTCTATTTTCTTTGAGTATTTGTCATACTGGCCAGAGTTAGACGTCCGCCACGCGATCGATGGTATGCACGTTCAGAAGAACATGTTTGAAAGCCTAATTGGAACCTTGCTAGACATGAAGGGCAAGACAAAGGAATGACTAAATTCACGCATTGACATGATATAGTTAGACATAAAAAAAAAGAACTTCACCCTATTCTTCAAGAAAATGGGAAGTACCACCTCTCGACAGCAAGCTACAACCTTAATAATGATGAGAAACATGCGATGTGTGTGTGGTTGAAGAATTTGGAAGTCCCATCTGGATTCTGTTCTAGCATACGGAGTATTGTGTCAATGAAAGACCTTACACTCACCAACTACAACTCACATGATTGTCATGTCATGCTGACTGTTTTCCTTCCTATTGCCATCAGAGCTATAAATCCAATATGGATAAAGGTTGCAGTCACACGGTTGTGCTACTTCTTCAACAGGATCTCACAGAAGGTGATTGACCGTGATGAGTTGGCGTCTCTTAAGAAATTCATAGTGGAGACAGTGTCATAGTTTGAGATGTGTTTTCCCATAGCATTCTTCGATATTATGGTTCACCTTATGGTGCACTTGGTTCCACAAATAGAGGCACTGGGTCCCATGTACTTGCATGAGATGTGGACGTATGAGCGTTTCATGTCAATACTAAATGGCTATGTATCAACCCGTGCTCGTCCTGAGGCATCCATGATAGAGCGGTATTTAACCGAAGAGGCAATTGAGTCTGGAGATCTATTATGCAACCGGATCCTAAAAGATCAGGTTGCAATAGGTTTGCCTCCATCACGACACGAGGGTAGGCTGAATGGAAGAGGGAGGATGGGAAAGAAATCATTCATCCCGCAAGATTACAATACAGTCCTCGAGGCACATCACAACATCCTACATCAGCTCTCGATAATAGAGCCTTTGATCGAGGAACACATTGATGAGTTTCGCAAACATAATCATGGGCACACGAATGAATGGTTAATGAAGGAACACAAGAATCGGTTTATCTCATGGCTAAGGGAGCATGACATTCTAGATGGGGAAACAATTAAGGAACGCACCATCAAGGTGTTGGCTTCTGAACCATCACGCCAAGTCACGATATGACAAACCTATGACATTAGTGGCTTCACATACTGTACCAAGTCCAAAGACAAAAAGAGCATGTCACATAACAGTGGAGTTCGATGTGACGCCTTACACTCTGAAACTGGTGAGGAAACTACATACTTTGGCTTCGTTGATGACACATGGGAACTAGACTATGGTACATTTCAAATCCCTGTGTTTCGATGTCAATGGGTTGAAGACAAACATGTCACAGTGGACAACTATGGGGTCATAGTTCTTGATCTAAGTAAGGTAGACTACAAAGATGATCCGTGGATAATGGCTAACCGTGCTGCACAGGTCTTCTATGCTGAACAGATCCTTTCTTCTAATGAGAAGAAAAGTACTGACAAGCCAAAGCATGTAGTTTTTCCTAGAAAGCAACAAGCTATAGGAGTTGATGGTGTATCTGACCTGAATGAATTTAACGAGTTCGGTGACATATCTCTCTTTGTAGATGACCATCCAGTAAAGATAAGGAATGTTGAGCGAAGCATACCACAGAATTTGTTTCTCTGGGTGCGCCACGATGGACAAGAAAGAATAGTAGCTGCCTAGATTATATTTGTCATTTGTCATGTAATCCATTTATGTTACAATGTGTACCTTACGCTACGTACCCTTCTCTGTTTCTACATATGAGACCCTACGCTTATTTCACCTTCATGCAATCTATTTCTTTAATCTAGCTTGTATCATCTTCATCTATAATCCTTAATCTACCCTTAGCTAAACTCTAGCTTAATTAACCGTAAACCATAGCTAAAACCTAACACAAATAAAAAAGAATACATATATTTTCCTCTATGAATTTCATAAGAAATCAATGTTTAATTAGGAAAACACAAATTCATTTTTCTAAGTAACAAGAGCACCAAGGAATATATTTTTCACATCATCTACACAGTACAATAAAGCTAACAAAATTGGATTCACATTTTTCTAGTATCCCTAGAATTATTTATGTATTAAACAAGATATAAGGCATATATTCAATTCAAATCATTTTAAATAAAGCTACATATAAAAGTTTCTCAAACCTGGCATTTCATATTTTTAACATGAAGATCATCTCAAGAGAAACATCACAAAAAAAAATTTCACTAATTTTGGACCAATATTTCTCAAGATATGAATTTTTAAAGCTTTTAAATAATTTCTGCAAATTCATTTTAAAAAAACAGAAATAAATTTGGAAATACATTACTACAGGTGGTGGTCAATACCACCCGCCTGTAGAAACATGCTTCTACAGGCGGTGGTAAATACCAACCGCCTGTAGAAATGTGCACCCTATATAAGAAAGCGCAAGAGCCTTGAAATTTTCTAAGTGTCTTGGTGGACCAGTTTTTCGAATCGACGCCGTCAGCCTGCCGAAATCACCCCCCCCGCCGCCTCCGTCGCGTCGCGTCGCCTCGCCATCGTCGTCGCGTCGGTGAGTTCTCTACGCCTCCTCTCTCTCTCTCTACGCATTGGGTTACGCGGTGGATGCGGTCAGTGCCGGTGGCGGAGCCAGCGGTGGCCGGTGGCGGTGGCGGAGGTGGACGGTGGGGGTGGCTGGTGGAGGAGGTGGACGGTGGCGGTAGCAGGTGGCCGGTGGCGGTGGCGGTGGCGGTGGCGGAGGTGACGGAGGTGTGGGCACGGGGGCGGCAGAGGTGTGGCGGAGGTGGCGGGGGCAGGCCGAGCAGTTGGGCCGGCCTGCAAACTAGTGGACCGGCATAATAGCTTGGCGGTCTTTTTTTATTTTGCTTTGTTTGATAAATATGTATGATGTAATTATTATTTCTTTTATAAATATATATGTTTGATGTAATTATTTTTTTTTATAAATATATGTGTATGATGTAATTATTATTTCTTTATAAATATATATGTATGATGTAATTATTATTTCTTTATAAATTAATTTTTGCCTATGCTTTATAAATAAGTATTATTTTTTATGTATGTAATGATATAATGATGTACTTATTTTTTATGTAATGATGTAGTTATTATTACAAACTCTAATAAGTAGGGTTCAGGTCCTTATGATATCATTATATATTTATATGTCATATTTTCGCGATGAGTTCTCCGCGAAGGACCAAGTACAAGGGTTCGAACACACGGAACAAGCCCTAGGGTCCGAACACACGGAACAAACCCTAGGGTCTAACCCCACGAAGGAAGCACAAGGGACCCACCAAACGCGTCAAGCTCTAGGGTCGTCCCACCCCACGGAGCAAATAGAAGGGACCCACGAAACGGGCCAAGTATCAGGGGCTGCCACGCCTTCATACGAAAGCGTTAGCGACGACATGGAGCCTCCTGAAGTAAGGAAGGCTCGTCGTGAATTGGCACGTGACCCTAATTACAATCCATAAGATGATGATGTAAATTACACATCCATGATTTTCATGTTTGTATCTATATGTGCCAATCGATAATTTACTGTGTGTACCTTTTTTCATGAATAGAAGGTGTTGTCTCAGTTCAAAGAGATTGTAGTTCAAGAAAAAGTGGCACACGAAGACGCACCGAACCCGACCGAGACGACCACTGAGAGTTCAAGGAAAAGGAAGCGGAGTGACAAAAAATGAGGCGACAGAGGACTGAACAGGTGGCCAGATGATACATATACAATCTCAGAAGTGAGCCCAAAAAGACAGCCCCTAGCTCCTGAGGAAGCCCTACCTAAGTTTTGGAACGCCCTTAATTTTTTAGTTAGGGACAATCTTGACATCATAGTTCAACAGTGGAAAGATATGTCCGATGATGACAAGAAAAAAAATTTGGGATAAGCTGGTGACCAGGTTCATTTTTCTCGAAGCTCAGACAAACTCGTGAAGGAATATGCCATGAAGCAGCGGACGATCATGTTTCAAAACTGGAGGTCCGAGATGAATACCAAGTGGACAAAGAAAGGGTTAGACCCAACAAAAAGGTACAAGATTACGGTCGGGCAGTGGGCGGTTTTTCTAGAGCAAAGGAGAGAGCCAGAGTTCTTAGCTCGGAGTAAAGCCAATACCGAGCTCGCAAAGAAGAACAAGTACCACCACCACCTAGGCACAGGTGGTTACCAACGCCAGGTTCCCAAGTAGAGGCAAGAAGAGGCTGCCAAGAAAGTGGTAGGGTTGCCAACGCTGTCTGAGCAACTTGAAGAAAGGACCGCAAATTGGATTCGTGCTCAGAAACTGATGGAAACCGAGACTGGTGTGTCCTTTGATGACCCAATGCTCGATAGAGCAGCAAAGAGCATATTTGTGGTGTCAGCTAAGCAGCACGAAGGATTATTTAAGCCACGAAGAGAGAGGGACATCCTTACTGCTGGCCTAGGTAACCTCAAGCACCCTGGTCGTGTTCGAGGCATCTCATCAAAAGAAGGATGGAAAGAAGGATTCAGACCGGAGTGGGAGGGTGAGTATAAGAAATGTGATCGATACAAGGAATAAATGGAAAGTTATTTTAAGGAGGAGGCAAAAAAAGACTTCCAAGAGATGATGTCTAAAATTCTATCCGATCCTCCTCCAGAGTTGATGCAGCGTTTGGCGAGTGCGATGTCTGCTCAACAGATGAGCACTCAGGCTCCCCAGATGCAGCTAGTCCCAACAACACAACCGTTGGTGACATAGTGTACCACAACCATTCCAAGCTATGTCGCGTCAATGGCAAACAAAGTTCACTATCTAGTTGACGACATTGATAGGTCGGTGGCTTGCTCCCTAGTTATAAGATATGGTATTAATAATCATCGTACAAGAGAAGTAGCCGTAGGCCTTGTGATCCTAGGATGCAAGTACCATGAGAGCGACATTCCAGAAGATTACTGCAAAGTAGAAGTGTCGACGGTCATCCAAGGATACGAGGATGACATGCTAGACATCCATGGTCCCGAGGGCATTAAGAAACTCGGACAGGCTATCAAGAACTTCATCCTTTGACCTCGACGAGACGTCTAGTTGAGTGAGTTACCACCATCCTCTCAAGCCCCGCCATTCACTCAGGACTCGTCAGCATCTGCCGATCCTCTTCATAACCCACCATCATCGCCGATCGTGTCTCCTATTGACCCCATCATCTTCGCCACCATTCAATTCTCCACCTTCTCCACCACCTAAAGATCCTGAACAAACATGGGAGGCACCAGAGCGGCCAAAGAAGAAATTTTCAGTACCCAAATTAGTTTCCCCCTTCGAGCCAAAGAAAATGACTACCGGCACGATCAAATTTTTGTCAGGAATTGCACTAAGCCGCACTACACATACCCTTGACTTGGCTGAGCATAAGTTAGCAAAAAAGCCTAAGGTAATTACCGTAAGTATCAGGAACCCAACAATAGATAATTATAAAAATGTCCCTGATAAATACGTGCCTGGAAGGCCTCTACTCAAGTGGGATATACTCAAGAAGATCCTAGCTGATGTTAAAAGGCTGCATGACTGGTACATGAGAGCATCCTCTGTTGGCATCAACACCATCAATGTGTCTATACCACCAGCTGCATTTGTTAGTGGCAGACAAACGACTGTTATTACCTTCGAGGACATGTGGTTGATGCTGAACCTCCAGAGACTCGATGTACAGCTCGTAACGATGTTTGCATTGTAAGTGTCACTCATACTAACACATGCATGCGTTATTATTAGTGAGTTGTATCAATTTTCAATATCTTACATGTACGTGCGCCTTACAAAATACAATATGATCAGCAGGAGATGCGTTACAGTCCGAATGCTAATTCTAATACCAGTCAAAGGGCTGGGTAGAACCCAATGAAAATATGTGAGGAGTAGCACACATTTAGAATCGGGAATGGTCACGAAGACTTACACGGTTTACAAGGTGAAGAACAGGAGAAGAAAATAGCGAACCGTACGAAGAAGTTTGAAGCCAGATACGCCTTGTAACTAGGACACACAATGCTTCAGTTTCAACACTAGGAATCCATAGTGGCCCCCTGCAACTTTAGGTTAGTGTGAGTTTGCATATATCAAATTAATTATTTTAGTACATACATGCATCACAAATTTGATTCGTGCAGGGACCACTGGATCTGCTTCATGATTTTTCCTAGGTCTGGAAATGTGTTGGTATGTGACTCCGCAGATTACCCAACTACAAGCTATGGAACATTCGTGAGGCACTTAGAGCTATAAGTCGAGATTTTGCATGCATACTTTAATCGATGAGATGTTGAGAATAACAAGGTGATTCTATTCGAGATTATAGCGCATATATGTATTACAAGATTAAAGGTGGAAGGTGTAAGTCATCAACACAAGGGCAGCCATTGAAAATATATCATAACTGGCCGGTACGTATGGAAATTTATGAATACATATCATACATGTACAACACATAGGACGATGTTGCAAGTAAATAACCACTTTCTCGTTATACAGTGCCACAAGCAACCACCCGGATCGGTCCACTATGGATTCTACGTGTGCGAGTTCATGAGAGAGAACGGACGGTACATCAAGAACCCTTCTAAGGTAATATAAGTAATAGTCATGTATGTATTTCTGACATTAAATTTGTAAATGTATTATCAAGTGTAAATATATGATGTTTATAAACCTCCTTTCCAGAAATTTGATGTAAAAAAAGCTAAGCACATGACCGAACGTGCTTTATACAACATAGTTGAGGACCTGTGCTCATTCATCTTGAAAGAAGTCATTCCATGCGATGCGAAATATCACGATGCTACCAGCGTCTTAGCACGCCCAGAGTATAGAATGCTCACAGAGATTAGTAGGCTTCAACTTAGTCGAGACAGTTATTAGACAACGGGTGAAAACTTTGATGTATATAATGTGTGATGTATAGATACTCTTGTAACTTTATGTTTGCGAGCACGAAACTTTGATGTATATAAATGTATGTATGAAATATTTAAATTGCATGTTGCTATATTTGAACACCATCCAATAAGGTTTAGTAGTTCCAATTCAATGTATATGTATATATTTAATAATATAGAAATATTCAACATCACAGGCGGTTGCTTTTGAACCGCCTGTGGAAATCCATTTTCACGGGCGGCTCACTAATCACTAATTGAGCCGCATGTGGAAATGGATTTCCACAGGTGGTTCAAAAGCAACCGCCTGTGCTGTGGTCCTATTTCCACTGGCCTCCAGCACAGGCGGTGCTGGAAAACACCAGTGGAAATATGTATAGACCCGTCTGTATAGTATGTCTCTGTACTAGTGTTGAATAAGCAATTGATAATATGTTTTATTTAGTTTTTTATATTAGATTGTTTAGAAATGATCTATGTGCTTTCCGGAACAAAATAACTCATTTTTTGTCTAAATTTCTTCCAAAATTTTATTTCTATCGCCGATAAATTTCCGATATATCCGATATTCCCGTTTATCGGTGACCACCGAGATTTTTAAAATACCGGTAGAGAAAACCTAGATCCACAGCAAACAACAAATGCAAATTAGGGATTAAGAACTCGTCTTTTTCAGTAGATGATCTCGTTGTCCACCACAATTCCAAGTTGTCCATTCCTTTCAAAACGACCATTCTTAGCTTCTGGCAGCTTCCATAGTCCCCATAAAATTCTCTGTCAACACACTTGAGATCAAGCATGTCAAACAAGGCCAATGGTCTCAGGTTTGGCAGGTGCCCAAGTGGAGGGAGCCGGCTGCACCCTTTCAGTTGGTAAAGAACGATGCTGGTAAGATGAGGTAGGTAGGAAGGAATATCTAGCATCCACCTAGGGAAGTCTACGCTCATATAACCAACAAGAGCAAGGACTTGGAGGCCTCTAGGAGGCACAAGCTTCTCCAATGCTGACTTGTCAGCCATTGCATCCGCATGCCCCACCAAACTACCATTATCATGTTCCCATATAAGTCTCAACCATGTAAGGCTTGAGTTGTTTGATATTTTAGCTTGTTCTGACCCTTCCAAATGCTTGACGTCCTCAAGGCCATTGATATTCAAATCATGGCAGGGTGCCTTCTCAAGTTCCACAACTTGGCCCCACAAATCACCACTTCCTCCATCAAGGGTCAACTCGCCTAGTTTTAGTTTCTCCCTTAGTTCATCAACTTTAGGTCCTATACGATATGCAAAGAGTGTCGTTTGGATATATAAAAGTGTAGACATGGACAAAATGCTATCTGGCAAGTCACCAAGGAAAAAGCATCCTTCAAGACTCACATTTTGAAGTTTTAAATCCCCAATAGAAGAAGGGAGATCTTCAAGCTTAATACAAAATGACAAATCTAGTTGCTTTAACATTGTGAGTTTGCATAGAGAATCAGGCAACATTTGAACCTTGGAGCAGCTTGTCATGTTCAAATACTCAAGCTTAGAGAGTTGATCAATGTAATCCAGGAGCTTTTTGTCAAGATGTGCCAGACCATCAAGTTGACAACAAGATTCAGGTAGTGAGTGCAGTTTGTAGCAATCGGATAGGTTCAAAAATTGAAGCCTATGCAACTTGCCAAAGGATTCTAGAAGTGTATGCAGTTCATGGCAGCTTGCCATGTTTAGGAATAGAAGAGCACTTAGGTCTCCAAAAGATGTGGGAAGCTCACAAAGGCTGACACATCCTGATAGGTCAAAGTATTGTAGCTTTTGGAGGCAACCAATGTTTTTGGGTAATGTGTTCAGGGAAGTATTTGAAAGTATCAATGTCTGCAGGTTTAGCAGACGGTTCAAGGATTTAGATAAGTTTGAGATAGGAAGGGTAGAAGCATCAAGATACCTTAATAGCTTTAATTTATAAACATAAACCGGTAGCTCTGTCACATGGCATCCACTCAAATCCAAAACTCTCAAATATAATGTGTTTGAGAAAGCTTGCTCAGGAAGTTGTAGTTTATCACATTCCCTAAAATGCATGGCCCTGACCTTCTTTGGCAAAGCTATATAGGTCAATGATGTCTTGTTGTGATTTATCAATAAATGATAGTTGCAATTCAATTTATCCCTCTTAGCATTGATGTTTTCTGCAACATTTGTGTAAGATAAGTCATCACCAGCAACATATCTTGCAAGATCATGTACCATATCATGCATACGAAGTCTCTATGTGTGTTTGAATATCCTTGCAGATTATACCTTGCAAAAGAAAAGAGAGTATAGTTTAGATCTCTAATAAAAAAATAATTGTGATTTCATAAATATAATCAGGTAAGGATTATTTCACTTACTGTAGGATGAGTCAAGATATTAAGGAAGGACATCTCCAAGAACTCGTTGACATATTCAATACCAATCTGTTGAAATAGTTGCCTGTCACTACCTTGAATAAACCCTAAAGCAATCCATTGCTGGATCAAGCTGTCATGATCTATGTCATGGCCCTTGGGAAAGATAGAGCAATACATGAAACACAGTTTATGCTGTGGAGGCATGTGGTGATAGCTTAGCAACAGTCCCTTCAGAATTCCCTTGTCATCATCCTTGATATCCATTATATTACTATACTTGATTTCAAGCCATGCTTCTCTTGTACAGTTCTTCTGCATCACATAACCGAGAGCCTTAGCAACTAGAGGTACGCCATTGCATTGTTTTGCAATTTCTTTTCCAGTGTCCACAAAGTCAATAATCTGATCATCTCCTAAATTCTGAGGCCTCATAATAGACCAGCACTCGTCATCTGATAAACCCTCTAGTTTGATTGGATCAACAATATTAAAATGTGAAGACCCCACGACAGAGAGTGTACTAGCAACTTTCTCACTACGAGTAGTTACTACTATCTTGCTACCTTCCTTTCCAGATTGTAACATGTCCACCAGCTCCTCCAAAGTATGTACCCGTTCCTCCCATAAATCATCCAAGACAATAAGATAGACCTTTCCATAGAGTATGTGATCAAGCTGAGATTTTAGATGATGCAGAGTAGTGTCTTCAGCAGGAATGCGACCATCTAGCTGAGAGATAATATCAACTATAACTTTCTGTAGTTTGAAGTCCATTGAGACAGACCCATGCTTTTAGATCAAAGTGAAACTCATTTGTTTCCTTAAGAGTGCAAAAAATTTTTGCAATAGATGTTTTACCCATTCCACCAAGGCCAACAATGGGAATGATAGAGCTTTCTCGATCCCCATTATTTTGCAACAACTTGAGGATATGTTTTTTTTTCTCTTTTTCCCTTTTTTTTTCGAAAGCGTGCATTAGCACGTGCTTCATTAAGTGGAAGGGGAAGTTTTACACGTTCCATCAGCAAGCACGGCGAGAGACCGTCTGCCAACTGGAAAGACACATAACATAAATCACCAACTTAGTGGTGGAGACAAAGGTCGTAGCTACGGCAGTAAGGGTTGTGCGACGGTGCTGTAGAGCGAGGCCGGTCAAGCGACTAGGGTGGTGAGCAGCGCTAGGCAGCTGTATCCGGCGCCAATCCATTCATCGCCTTCCTCCCGAATGCGGTGCAGCAACTGCATAGGAGTTAGAGCCTTGCTATCGAAGACCCGTCGGTTTCGCTCTTTCCAAATGTTCCAGACGACTAGGAGGACCAGCGAGTCAAAACTTTTGCACGGGTCGGAGGCTGCAACTCCGCCGTTCCAGGCGTCGTGCACGGCGTCCAGGAAGCCTGGGACCTTGATCCAGTACTCGTCGAAGCGAAAACCGACGGGTCTTCGATAGCAAGGCTCTAACTCCTATGCAACGCTGAACATAATCTCTGGCACCAATATAAGTTTCTCTCCCCTTTTCATTATTAGTTTGCTCTGTTGACTACACGGACGATGGGAGGAAATCAAATTTCTTGACATCCTCTGCAATCTTATCTAACTGCAGCCTGATACTTGTCATCTTATTTGACATAGTGATACGCACAATGAGTGGATTGATAGATGAGAAGCACAATTTAACCTGTAGTAAATCTCTTTTTAGTTAGTCAAACGTGAAAACAATCACAACCTCCTATCCATGCATGGGCGTGAATGGTTTAAGATGTGCTCAGATGGCACATTTCTGTAACTTGGAGAAGTAACATCTTTATTCTATGGATTGCTAAAACGAAATAAATCTATGAGATGCCATGCTTATATACTCGTGTGAAGACTTTGTCATAGAAACGTACCTTCACCTTGCTTGGGCTCCTTTTCCATATAGTTGCATTAGCCTCCAGCTCATCCAGCGCATCTTCGATGTCGTAGGCAACAGACTTGTACTTCTTGAGCCAATGTTGCGCCAATGTATCATCATAAGTCCCTCGGGAGCGCTTGTCTGCACAGGTAAGCGCAACCTGCAGAGTAACCATTTTGTCCTCCATGTCCTGGATATCGTCCTTGAAGCTCCAGAGCATCCCCATCCTCTCCCACGCGGTTTGGCCGAGCTTGCGAGCGACATGCTGCACAATGGCTCCCGCTATCATCTCAGCTCTCCCCCGCTCATGGCTACAGGCCTCTGCCCTCTGGTGCACGTGGGAACCAGTTGCGTTGCGTCCGGGAATCAGGAGAGTGCAGATAGAGCAGAGGTGATCGATGTGTTCTGCAGTTGTACAGCGGAGTCTAGTTATTCTCGTTTTTTCGGTGGAATTGGGTGGACAAGTAAAGCAGTCTCTTGGATTGGAGTGAAGCACCTATTCAGATCGGATCAGATCTCCACGAGTTGTTAGATCCGTTTGGTGCTGCTTCAGGCTCCAGATCTATCATCTATGGCCAGTTTGCATAGTAAATTAAATTTGTTTAAATATTTATATTTTAATAAAGTAAACAATAAATGAAACGAGTATGTAAATATATTTGACGTGCCGTAGCTCCAGATCTGAATTTACTAGAGCTACGGATAAGTGCTGCCTCCAAAGAGCTGCTAGTGCAAGCTAGTAGAGTCCCACCTCCAAATCCGAAGTTCTAGCATGTTGCATGGTGAGGATCTAAGAAACAATACAATACAACGAGAGCAGCAAGTACAGTACAGATCGGCCCGAGAGAGAAACGGTAAGGTACAAACCGTGCTGTTGGTCGTGTCGTGCGAGGTAGACGGGGAGCTAGCTCCACAAGGGTTGCCGGATCCGAGGTAGAGCGTGCGCAGTTCGCTCGATCGATCACTGGAGCCAAGGTTGAGCGCCGGCTAGGTGGCTGGAGCTCGTCGCGGGCTGGGCGTGCGCGTCCGCAGATGTGGAGCTGGGCGAAGAGGCCAGATAAGAAATCCAAGGAAGAAGATGCTGTGCTTCCTCCGAGGATGAAAACGGTCGAACTCGGTCGAAAAACTCCTCATCTGTTTTCTATTTTTATATTTAAAATACGAAAGCGGACAAGCCGGATACGAAAACGAACACAAACTTACGAAATATCTAAAATTTCGGAAACGAACCAATTCGAGCAGAATTATGTCGAACAGTATATGAAAATTCAATACGAAATACCGACCCACAGTGCATAGCATTAAACAAGTGCACGACCAAATACATAACAAGTTCACAACTAACAAGTGCATGATCTAGTTCAAGTGCATAGCATTAAACAAGTGCATGACCAAATACATAACAAGTCTAGAATAAGCAATTAACAGAACATGAACGTCTACAGTTCATCAGCATCATCCATGATGTCAGGATCACTCTTTTTCTTCCTCATTGTCCTCTTCCCCTCCTTGTTATTGGCCTACAAGTTTGCAAAGTGAATTAAAATTAAATATAGCAACTAGCATATTTCATAGTAAGCAGTCAATAAACGTACCTCAATTTTCAGCTTAGCCACAACATTAGTCAAAGCGTCAACCTCAAGATCACTCACAATTGATCCAACCATTTTAGAATATGAACAAAAAAAATAGAAAGGAAAAAAGTGAAAGCATTATTCTCCTGCAATTACAGGTGTCTAACTGAAAAAACAGATAAAATGAGCACCTTTATTTGCTGCAGCAACCCAATCCTTTGTGCAAATTAATGCATGTACCATCTCGGGATCAAGACGACTACGATAGGGATCAACAACACGACGAGCAGCACTAAAAACAGACTCGGATGCTACCGTTGATACTTGTGTGACCATTACATCCCTAACAATTTGTGAAAGGATATGATACTTGTGTGACCATTACATCCCTAACAATTTGTGAAAGGATATGATACTCTTCTCTCTTGTTTTTCCACCATGCTAAGATGTCAAACTCACCAACAATTTTCAGTAGTGGTTCCAACATATACCTCTCCAAATCATTTGACTCAACCACAGAAGGTTCACTTGCATCATATAAGAATTCTTCGAGGTCATGGTCTACATTTCCCATTAATACATCAGCTGTGTTACTAGGTGCAGGTGCAGCCACTTCACTAGTTGTCTTTGATGATGCAGGAGCAGAACTAATAACGTAAAAGTTGTACAGTTTCTTTACCATACTAACAAACTCATCAAGTTCAGCTTGATAACAAACCCCATGGAACTTCTTCATGTAGTATTCTATGAGCCTTTTCTTACACCTAGGATCAAGAAAACAGGCTACAGCCAGAGCAACATTGGACTGCTCCCAATATTTTTCAAATTTTGCACTCATAGCAACTGTCATTTCTCTAATTGTAGCATCTTCACTAAAGCACCAGTCATCAAGCAAGAGCTTTATATCACAGAAACCTCTATAAAATAAGTTTGGAGTAGGATATGAAGTGCCAGAGAGAATTTCAGTGAGATCATAAAATTTCTTCAAGCAACCATAAATTGTCAATGCATGACCATTCATCAGAAGATGGAGAAATCTTGGCATACCTACGTCGATTTGAAGACTTCAGCTTAATAAATGCATCCTTGTAGTACAAGGCATCTCTCAGCATTAGATAGGTAGAATTCCACCTTGTTGAAACATCCATTTGAATACCCCTCTTTGTATCCAACCCAGCTTCGGTGGCACGCTTAAGCTCTCCCCACTACGATGGAGACCCTTTCACAGTTAGTACAAGTGATTTGACCTTGCTGAGTGTTCCTGAAATGACTTTTAACCCATCTCTAGCAACCAAATTGAGAATATGACAGGTACATCTAACATGAAAAAATATCCCATCGCACACTAGGGAACCATTAGCATTCTCTTTCAGATCTGAAATTATATCGTTGACGCCACTTTATTTGAACTAGCATTATCCAAAATCAAAGCAAACAGTCTATTTTCAATGTACCATTTAACCGTAACTTTAGTGAATGTCTTAGACAACTTTGCACCGGTATGCCTACCTTTTACATTGAAGAAACAAATAATTCTCTTTTGCATACGCCAACTATCATCTATCCAATGAATTGTAACACACATGTATCCTTTGTTTTGGCATGAGGTCCACATATCCATTGTTGCACTAAAGCGGCACTTCATAGTTTGTAACACACATGTATTACAGAACCAGGATTCTTACCAACTTTAAGATGTTGTTGTCCCTTCACAGTACTGTGTTTTGACTTCAAATGATTCTTGAATGCAGTCGTCCCACATACGCCCTCAGCTCTGTACCTCTGATCACGCCTAGAGAAATTCCAGTATCCCCAAATCTCCTCAATCCGCTTTCCTTCCACCTCTACGTACTCCTTTTTCTCGGTAAAATAATTCCAGACCCACGATGTGCATTTCTTGAACCTCTTGCCAGAAAGGTAAGCCTCCTCTTCATCCTTGACATCCTCTGGGTCATCATTGTCGACATTAATTGGAGTTGTGGTACCTGGAGTTGTGGTTGTTGCGGGTGCACAAGCGGGTCCAGCGCCACTGCCAGTGCAACTGGTGTCAACATTTGGAGCACAAGAACCCATCTCTGACACTGATGCTACTACTGATGCTTCTGTAGCTGGACTTTCACAAGTTCCACTAGGGCTAATACTTTGAGATGCAGACCTTTTGCCCCTTGATCCTGCCAAAAGCCAAGTGAAACATCGCTAAAACAGTGCATGCCGATCCCAAATAATCAAGCAAAATGTCCCAAATAACAAGCTCTTTATTGATTTACATATACAAAAATTCAACAAGAAAATCATGTAACTGCTAGTTCACTTTGATTGATGAAGCTGTCTAGCAATATTTGATCAATGATATATGCGGATGCGGCCAAGTGCAGTAGAAGCAACTCAAAGTCTTCAAATAAAAAAAAATCCATGAATCCATAGCAATACAGAAGGAGATGAATCAGTACCTGGCGATGGAGGGGGAGAAGCTGTTGCTGCCAGAGCTGCCGGCGGCACGAGAAGGTGGCGCACACTCTTGGTCTTATTCTTGCCCTTGCCCTTCATTCCAGGAACAGAAAACCTCCTCCATTGGGTGCCATCGATGGGCCGAGTGGCGGCGCTACCTCGTGTGTCGTGTGGCTGCGTGCCTGGGTGGTGTCCGGCGGCGCTGGCATGTGGAGATGAGGGGCGGCGACGCTAGCAGGTGGAGATGAGGGGCGGCGTCACGTGTGTCGGACTCAGAGGCGAGGCGTCCCGTGCATCGCGAGTCGGTGCGCCGCCAGCGCCAGGGACAGGGAATAGGGAGGGGACAATGACGGAGCCGGAAAAAATTATAGGTGGGGCGAATTTCAACGAGAAAATGAACAAAAAAGGCATCATATTCACAAAAAAACGCATTCACATGGCACAAAAATATTTTGTCAAATTGGCATACTCTATTACGTTCTTGCTCTAATTTCAGATACTCATGAACTGAAAAAAATCACAAAACAGTACTTTTTATTGTTGTTCTTGCCAATGCCACTCCTGGGGGCACCTCTGCTTCAACCTCGGCCGAATCCAGATGTTGGGGTAGCTGGTGCCCTTGCTCTGCCGCTAACCTAACCGTGGCCATGGCAGGCCCCAAACCCCTCGTCCTTTCCTCCTCCCTCCATTGCCGGCTCCTGCTCCTCGGCGGGCGCCGGGTGCACCTCAGGCATCTAGGCGGCTGGGCTGGGCTAGGCACCTGGCGACGGCCTAGCGCTTGGCGGTAGCATGTGGGGTAGCGCGGCAGGCGGTGGCTGGCGTAGTGGCGGCGTGTGGTGGCTGCCGGCGAGCGGCGGCTACCTAGAGTGCTCGATGGGGTTGCAAAATTGTGGTGCGAACGTGCGGATGCTCGATGCGGATAGCGAGCGCTCGATTGGGGAATTGGAGAGCCAAATTGGACCCTTATTGGGCTAAACTAAACTGACAAAAAAAGGCCCAGTGGGTTAGTAGGAGTCTTCTTCATCCGCTCGTTGCCCCGTTCGTTGGCTCGTCGGTCATTGCCGTGGCGGCGTGTCGTAGCTTGCTCGGCAGCTCGCGTCCTCGGCGCTCGGTAACCGGAGATAGGGAAGAATAGGGGGGTCCGGGGGTCTGAGGCTACGCCGCCGGTAGCTGGGGCGGCCGCCCCACCCCGCCCCTAGGGCAGCTCCGTCAGTGGGAGGGGAGGAGATGGGGAGGGATAGTTAGGGTTGTCAACTTGTTTTGGGCTGGGCCGTAGAGTGGGCTACTGACCTGTGCTATGCACCTTTGCATTCTGGACCAATTTAGAATACGGTAGATTCCGAATAAAATGTAGAAAAGTAGAAATCGGTCGAAAAAGGCCTAAATCGAATTCGTTCCGATTTTGAATTTAGTATTCCATATTCCGAATTCAAATTTAGTTTTCCGTATTTTGTCTGAAAATATGAATTCGCTCGGGTCAAATGTAAAAAACGATGCGGTTCGGTTCGGGATATTTCTGTTCCATTTTCATCGTTACTTGCCTGCTCTCTGTCTCTCTGTCACGCCACACGGGATGGCGCAAACTGGGGAGGAAGAGCAAGTCTCATTCGTTTCCAGCACACTATGGTAGTGCTACTCTCATCTCATCTCATCTCATCTCTCATATTACGCACGCGAGATCCACAAGGAGCTATAGTGGAGAGTAGTGTCGGCTCCACAGTCCACAGTACCACACAGTCGATCGTACTAATTCATACCTTACCGGGGTCGGCGGCGGCAATAATCCCGGATTGAGGCCTTTATTAGTTTTGGCGTAAAGTTTTGAGGTGTCACATCGGCTGTCATATGAGGGTGTCGCATAGGGTGTTCAGATACTAATAAAAAAATAAATTACAGAATTCGTCAGTAAACCGCGAAACGAATTTATTAAGCTTAATTAATCCATCATTAGCACATGTGTTATTGTAGCACTTTATTGTCAAATTATGGACTAATTAGGTTTAAAAGATTCGTCTAGCAAATTACACGCAATCTGTGTAATTAGTTATTTTTTAATCTACATTTAATACTCTATGCATGTGTCCAAACATCCTATGTGATAGGGTGTAAAGTTTTAGGGTGGGAACTAAACAAGGCCTGAATGCTAGTGGTACTGCAGTTGGTAGCGGCCGGAAGGCTGCAGGCTTCGTCAGTTCAGCCTGTTCGCTTGTCTTATAATCTGTACTTTTTAGCTTGTTTTTTTAAGCGAAACAGTGTTTTTCTCTCATAACAAATCAGTGAACAGTACGTTTAGCCATGACTTTTTACCGAAGCGAACAGGCTCTTCATCTTCATTTGCTGCTTCCCTTCTCAATAATTCATTTCGCAAGCTCTGTCTCGACCGAGCTGGGTAATTCCTTTCCGAAATGAAAACCGACTAATTGGACGAACAAGTGAAAGAGGGAAGATGGCGCTCCTCGTGCCCACCGTCCCCGAGCCCCCTCTGCCGCCGCCGCCCCATTCCCCTCCCCACCCTCCGCCGCCTCCTCCCCCTCCACCTCCACCTCCGCCACCGCCTCCACCCCGCCTCCTCCACCTCCCTCTCCACCTCCGCCACCTCCCCCGCCCTTGCCACCTTCCCCGCCAACCTTCCAGCCGGGAAGGTCCTCTCGGCCTCACCTTAAGGCCACCGCCGCCGCTCGTCGTCCTCGGAGCTCGGAGCCCCCCTCGCTAGGTCAAATTCTTCAGCACAAGATCTTGGAGGAGCTTCACACCACCATCACGCCCAACATCATCGCCCCGTCACCTTCCACTGCCTCGATCTGGGTAACCCCACCTTCTCACGATCCTAAATACAATCTCTACTTCATGCACAACGCTCTGCATAGAACCCTTGCTGGTCATGGTCGTGTTTTTGTTAAGCGTGTTGCCACGGGTGTTTTCAAAACCTTTGTTTCCTGTCAAAACGTTGCGAAGATCCTCGATGTCGTTGGTGCGACCAACCTAGGCTCCACTTGCCTCTTCTTCCACGCCTCCTTTGCGGCCATTGTGGATGCTTTCTATAAGCTTCCGTTTGAGCTCAAGGTGGAAGATGAATTCAATCCGGTTGTTGGGAGCGCTTACCTTCCCAAGGCGACATTTACTCCTTGCCACCCTGGCGGGCCCGCGTCGCCAAACCCTGCGCTCAAAATGTTCTCTCAGATTCAGCTGGGCAATGTGTCGCTACACCTGTTGAATGCGTGATAGGTCCTAATATGGCTAGAGCGGGGTGAATAGCCTATTAAAAATCTACAAACTCACTAGAGCAAAAGGTTAGTATAACAAATAGCAAAATACGAATTTGCTCTAGCCTTCAAGGGTTGCAAGCCACCTATCCAACAATTCTAGTAACTATGATCACTATAACAAATAAGGGCTAAGTCACTATGAGCTCTCATAAGCTAGCTACACTAAAGAGCTCAACTAGGTGACAAGCTACACTAGCAAAGATAATACAAGCTCTCAAAAACTAATTACACTAAAGAGCTTGTTACAACTAGTTTGCGGAATGTAAAAGAGTGGTATGTGATTTTTATACCGCCACGTTGAGGAATAAACCAATTACAACAATATGAAGACCAATTACCAGGAGAAATTCAAGAAATCAATCATAAAGGTGACACACAATTTTTCTCCCAAGGTTCACGTGCTTGCTGGCACGCTACGTCCCCGTTGTGTCGACCACCACTTCGTGATTCAGCGGCTAATTGGCAATCCAAAGCCAAGCTCCCCAAGAGCACCGCGAGAACCTACCGCAAGTGAGGTAACTCGATGACACGAACAATTTACTAGAGTTGTCTTTGGCACTCTGCCGGGGAAGGCACAACACCCTCACAAATCACTAGGAGGTGACCAAGAACAAGCACCACTCTTGACACTACTCCTCCGCTGCCTCCAAGCCATCTAGGTAGCGGCAACCACCAAGAGTAACAAGAATCCCACAGCCAATGCTCACCCAAGTGCCAACTAGATGCAAACTCATAAGCAAATACACTTGAGATCACTCAAACTCACTTTGATTTATCAATCAAGCAAGGGAAATGAGTGAGAGGGAGTATGCTAAGCTCAAAAGGATGTTAGGATGTCAAAATATCTAAGAGAGACCTCTAAGAGCCAGCCAACAAGTATTTATAGGAGCCCCCAAAAGAATAGAGTCGTTGGCTCACGAAACAGCCATACTCGGGGTGACCGGACGCGCTGGTCCGACCTAACCGGACGCGCTGGTCCGACCTGACCGGACGCGCCAGAGCGTCCGACCGCTCCACCGTGACCTCCTTGATGAACGCCACGTGTCTAGTTTTAAATCTCATTTGTTCGATCATAACGGTCACAAAAACGAAGTCACACGCGCAGACAAGTGATCGGATGCGTCGATCAGAACTGATTGGACGCGCCCTAGCGTCCGGTCGTCAGAGGCTCGTGCGTTGAGAGGCCTAACCGGACGTGCCGCTTAAGCTGACCGGACACCACAATGCCAGCATCCGGCAGATTCCAGTAAGCACCCACTCGCAACTTGACGCGTCCGGTCGATCGTGACCGGACACGCCACCATGTCCGATCGACCCTTCGCGTTCGCTGTCCTTCTGATGCCTGACTGGACACGCCGGTCCTGCGAGTGACCGGACGCGCTGGTGGTAAACCCTAGTCCACGTGCCAGACTATTACTGTCACTGACCGGACACGTCCGGTCACCCCATTGACCTTCGTTCGCCTCTGTTTCTATCCATGATGATTTAGAGAAAATCTCCGTCTCCGGCGTAGTGGAAAATATGCATTTCACTTCCACAAAAAGAGAGGGCCCCAAACCCATCTCTACCGCTCAAACTCCACCGCCTTCGCAAATGTGCTAACATCACCAAGTGTACATCACCATGTGCATGTGTGTTAGCATTTTCACAATTATTTTCGAGGCGTTAAGTTAGCTCACCACTAGATCTAAATGCATATGCAAATGAATCCTTATCTAGTGGCACTTAAGTGATCAATAGCCCCAGAAATTCCCCTCTTTATAGTATGGCTATCGATCCTAAGTGTGATCACACCCTCTATGGTGTCTTGATCACCAAAAGCAAATCCTATCTATACCTTTGCCTTAAGCTCCATAGGATTTTGCCTCTTCTCTTCTCCAAGTAAGCCCTTGATCACTTTGTGGTCATCACCATCATCACCATGATCATCTAGGCTTCACTACTTGGCATGAGACTTTATCATTTTATATCTACACACTTAGCATAATGATTAGTCCTTAGATTTCATCAATTATCCAAAACCAGACTAGGGCTTTCAAAGTCTTTCGAGGAAAGGTTGTCTACTAGTTTATCCTAAAACATATTACTAACCATTATAGAAACAATATCCCAACCGCCCTGTCCTTCAACGCTCCTACCGGGACGTGGCCTTAACTCCTCCTTGTCCTAGGCCGAAGCCCCCCAAAACCCTAAAGACAATTTCAAAACTTGGGGGCTGCTTTCGTCGCCTGGCTTCTGATCACTCAGTCAAGGATTGTCGTGACCCCGTGCGCTGTCGCAACTGCGGTGGCAACGACCACCGTTCCCACTCCTGCCCCATGCCTTTCTGGAAGATCTTCTCGTGTCGGCGACAATCGGCGTCCACCGGCAGCGGGGGAGGGGGCTAGTCTAGGTGCTAACCGCACCTCTATGTTGTCGGTGTCCCGTGGGGTCGCTACTTCACTGCGCTGGTCCTGCTCACTGCCTCGGCTCAGGACAGTCAGGAGGACTGCCTCACCTGCCACGAACATCGCGGTCACCGCTGTCACCATGATGGCTTACGACCTGGCTTTCATGGTTCCCTCGTCTAGCTCGAGGCCTACCACCGCTCGCCCTGCGGTCATCTGGCCTCCGGTGGATAAGTTCATGGTGGGCCACCCGCACGCGGAGTCCCTGCCTAGCCCTCCTTTGCCTCCTGGTGCTTCGCGGGTTAGACTCTCTCCGCCCCTCACTCCTTCCCCACCCCGTGGTCTTGGAGTTCCGTGACTTCCCGCGCCTCGGCGAGAGCTGGATTCGGAGGAGGTGGATATGTACCCTCCCTCCCCCGGCCTGGGTTTGGGCATTGAGGTGGCTACTTTCGGGGATGACGAGGAGGAGGTGAACAGTGATGCCTTCGATGACTCCAGCTCGGCGTTCTCCAAGGAGGGCCGGGCCTAGGCTTGCGACGCCTAGGTCTCCCTGGGGAGGCCCGAGCTCACGGCGTGCCTTCTCTTCGCGTTCATCGACCCTGCTGTTCCGATCATGGAGGTGTCGGCCTTCCTCCGGGCGGCGCTTGCTTCAGTGGCTCCTCTCATGCCAGTGGAGCTCCTGCCTTCTTCCATGGGGGCCATGATCTCCCATTGCCAGATCGTTGCGTATCGCGATGCTCTTCGTGAGTTCAGCCCCGTCATCCACAAGGGGTCCAGCTGACTCTTCTATGGTCGAACGAGACACTTAACCGGTTCTACCACGTGCCCCCTTGGATCGCCTATGTCATGGTCTTGCACTTCCCCAACGAGCACTGGTATGAGAGCAAGATCAAGAAAGCCTTCACTAGCTTCTGTAATGTCGCTGAGATAGATCCTGCCTGCCTCATGGGGAACAACTTCGGTCCCCTGCGACTACTCTTGGAGGTCAACGAAGATTCCCTATGAAGTCTAGGTGTCGGCGGAGGATGGCCTAGATCGGGAGGGCGCGGTTGTTCGTGTTCTCCTGATCCGGGTCTGGCCTCGCCGGGACCAGCTCGGGGAGGATGGCAACCTGACACCGTTCTTCTGCAACCCACCTCCCGGTCTGGCCCCGAGCCCTGAACTAGGTCCGCTTGACCCGTTCAGTCGACAGCAGCAACGGCTGCCTCCCCAACACCCGGCAAACAGGTTGTATCGCCCCGTGCGGCTACTGGTGGTGGGGGGCCTGCGGCGTCGCACAACTAGATCCTTAGGCTCACGTTCGCCCTGGTCCACCTTATGTCGTCGCCCTCGGCGGACGGTGTTGTGGGGGGCCAGCCCATCGCGTCAGGGTCTCCTACGTCGCCTCGCACCTCGTCTGCTTTCAGCATCGACCTGGAGCAGGCGGTGCATGAGGAGGCACTGTTCGCCTAAATGGCCGTGTAGCCCATGTAAACACCGTGTAAACGCTACACAGTGGTACGCCGTTTCCGTTTAATCAACCGTTTAGCCCGTTTAATTGGCCATCTAACCCGTTTAATGGACTGTTTAGCCTGAATAATGGCTAAACAGCAGGTGACCGACTGTTTACCGTTTAGCATTTAGGAAAACATTGCGAGGAGGACCCGGCTACGTCCACCATCACGCCTTCTGGGGAAGCCGATCCGGACACCGTCGCGGCACTCGCTGCGTTCTCCTTCGACTGCCCCGCTGTGGACAGGGAGACCTCCATCCCTCCTTCGACCCCTACGGTCCTGCTGCGCCTCCCCCTACGCCGTTCCTGGAAAACTGCCACGGTGCAGGCACCCTCACATCAGAGCGCTCGCATTGCCGCTATGGTGGCCAATGCGGAGGGTAAGTTCAGGGACATGATGGACACGGCCATCAAACGTAAAGCCCTCCTCAACTCCCTTTCCGGCTGCTCGGCCAATCTCAAGAAGCACGTCGGCAAGAAGAACATCCTAACCCGCAACAAAATCCCTCTATGTGCCACCGAGATTCGGAAGCTTGTCGACGCGGCTGGCCTCAACTACTCTGGTAAGGCCTGCCTTGAGGTGGTGCCCCCTGCTAGGGAATGATCGTCTCGCCTTCGTTCGTGCGGGCGCCGCTTCGGCCCAGCGGACCCGCGCTGCAGCCGCATGGGCTACTTGTATCCGTAGTTTCGATCATCTCAATTTGTACTAAACCTTTAGCTCTATTTCGTTGTTTCGTCTCTTCAGTGTATCTCTTGTTTGTTCAATGAGTAACTCGGGCAAAAAATTTCTCGTTTTCTGTTGGAACACTCGCGGTTTCGGCGACTATGACAAATGCATTGTGGTTCGTGATGCCATTAGAGCTGCTAGTCCCTCTGTGGCCTGCTTGCAGGAGACTAAATTGCATGAAATTACAAGCTTTAAGGCTAAAACCTTCCTCCCGCCTAACCTTGCTTCCAACTTCGTCGTGCTTCCGTCAGATGGCGCTCGGGGCAGCATCTTGACGGCTTGGGATCATAACCTTTGGTCATTGTCTAGCTCCACTGCTCTCCAATACTCCCTCATGACCTCCCTTTCCTCCACCATTTCAGATTGTGACTTCACTGTCACTAATATCTATGCGCCTTCTGACCACCGCCATTCACCCGTTTTCCTCTCCAAGATGCTTTCGCTCCTACCTCTCGTCTTGGGGCCTTGGCTCATTCTTGGGGATTTTAACCTCATCAGATGCCCCGAGGACAAAAACAACAGCAACATCAATTTCAACCTCATGAACGCGTTCAATCAAGCGCTTGATCAGCTCGCCGAGCTTGAGATCCCCCTTCTGGGTCGATGCTTCACTTGGTCCAACCATCAACCTTCTCCGGTCCTCGCTCGTCTAGACCGTGCTTTTGTCAACCTTGACCACTCCTTGGCGTTCCCTAACACGTCGCTGCAGACTCTTCCTAAACCGACCTCCGATCACACACCTTTATTGCTTTCCATGTCCACGGCGATCCCAACCTCCAATATATTTCGTTTCGAAAACTCGTGGCTCCACAACCACAACCAATCCTTCTTGCCTGAGATTCTACCAGCGTGGGTTCAAGCTCCCCAGTGTCCAGATCCGGCGGGTAAGCTGGCGGCATGCCTCAAGGTGACTCGAGCGGCCTCTAAGGCATGGTCGCGGCGTAACAGGGCGCCCCCCAACTCATCCCTAACTATAAATTCTTAATTGAGTTATTTGATTACTTCGAAGAGCATCGCCTGCTCTCTGTTGATGAATCCCAGGTCAGGAACCTTTGTAGAGAAAGACTGGCACAAGCGTTGAAAGACCGGACAGCTTACTGGAAGCAAAGAAGTAAATTCAGAGCTATCAAAGAAGCCGATGCCAACACTGCGTTTCACCACGCTCAGGCTACCGTCAGGCTTAGAAACAACAAGATTAGACTGATTGAATGTAACGGCCAGCAATTCACCAATCATGATGGAAAGATGGCTTCTCTCACGGAGTTCTTGCTCGGCAACCTGGGAAGTCACAGTGGTCTTTTGATGCTGCCAGTTTGTTCAGTGAATCTAGCTGCCCCTCTCAGGCGCTCACCCTGCCTCTCTCTGAGGTAGAGGTCAAGGCTGCTCTACGCTCTATGAACCGTAACAGTGCCCCCGGTCCGGATGGGTTCGGTCCATCATTCTACCTTGCAGCCTGGAGTACTGTCAAGCATCAGATTTTGGACTTCATGAACGCCTTTCACTTTGAAGATGTGCAATTGGAAAGAGTCAACAGATCCTTCATGGTGCTGATCCCGAAAAAGGCCAGGGCCACTGCTATTGACGCCTTCAGGCCAATTTTTCTCCAGAACTGTTCAGTGAAAATCTTGGCGAAGACTCTTACCAACAGACTATAGAAAGAGATTGGCAGCCTCATTGATCTAAATCAAAATGGGTTCCTTCAAGGTATATCAATATCAGAAACTTTTGTCTTCGCGGCTGAAATTGTGCAGGCCTGCAATAAGAGGAAAATTCCAACGATCGTGCTGAAGCTTGATTTGGCCCTCGACACTGTTAACTGGGACGGTCTGGATCACATCCTCTCGGCACGTGGTTTCAGCGACCTCTGGAGAAGATGGATGCAACTGATCCTGATGTCTTCGAAGTCAGCAATTCTTCTGAACGGGGTGCCGGGACCTTGGATCAGCTGCAAGCGCGGTCTACGCCAGGGAGACCCACTTTCGCCGTACCTGTTCCTACTAGTCGCTGAAACTCTTCAAGCTCTGATCAGGCAGCATGCAGCTCAGATCAGGCATCTGATTGTGGAGAGTGCTGGTTGTGTCACTTTGCAGTACGCAGTGCAGTACGCAGACGACACTTTGATTGTCCTTCGTGGTCACCTCGATGATGTTCAGAACTTGAAGGTGGTGCTTGATCAGTTCGCGGAGGCTACGGGCTTAATAATCAATTATCACAAGAGCTCTTTGGTTCCGCTACACCTTGAACAGGAGCTGATTGGCCACTGTGTCCAAGCTTTGGGATGCAGACTGGAATCCTTCCCTCAGAGCTACTTGGGCCTGCCACTTTCGGCCTCCAAGCTGCCAGCACCGGCTTTCAGGCACTACGTTGATAGAACTGATCACTTCCTATCTACCTGGCAGGCATCCCTCTTAAACACAATGGGAAGGGTAGTACTAGTTAATTCAGTCCTGGATAGCCAACTGGTGTATGCCATGTCTGCGCTCAGCATACCTCCAGCAATCATCAAAGAGATAGACAAGAGAAGAAGAGCTTTCATGTGGGCTGGCCAAACCAACACATCTTCTGCCAAATGCTTGGTGGCTTGGGAAAACTGCTGCACAACCAAGGACCTAGGCGGGATTGGAATCAAAGACTTCGGCACCCAGAATGTGTGCTTACTTCTCAAACTCATCCATAGGCTGCACTGCTCTGAGAATTCTGCTTGGGGAACCTGGGTTCGGTAACATGTTAATTTGGCCTCGCTATCAGGTGATTTGGGTGGTCACCACTGGGAGATACTAAAATCTATTCTACCACTCTACCAGGCAATGACCACGGTGGAACTCAGAGATGGTTCATCAACATCTTTCTGGAACGACGTCTGGCATCTTGAAGAAGCATTTTCTGAACGTTTTCCGGCACTATACAGTCATTGCACTAGAAGAGAAGATTCTGTCAGAGAGGCAGCAATGTCAAACCTTGACGGGGCCTTTGTTCCCCATCTGTCCAATCAAGCGTCGATTGAGCTGATGCAACTGAGAGAGATCATTCAGCAGCTTTCCCTTGTGCCCGGCAATGACTCAAGGAAATCTCTCTTTGACTGCGGTCCAGGGAAACTTGACTCATCAGCTATTTACAGACTACTAAAATCAAGACAACAGCCCTCTGACGCGTCGGCCGATTTTGTTTGGAAAAATGCAGCTCCGCCGTGAGTTCAATTCTTCATGTGGCTGGCCTCCAAACTGCAAATTCAGTGCCGCGCGAACCTGTTCAAAAAGAAGATTACTGATAGCCAAGTTTGTGAAGCTTGCGGTCATCCCGCTGAAACAACTGATCACATTCTACTGCACTGCCCTTTTGCAAGATCTTTCTGGACTGAAATAGGTCTGCAGATTTCTAATGACTGCTCCATCAAGTCTATGCACTCTATGCCCAAGATCCAAGCATTGCCCGCAACCCAATACAGCACTTTCTTTGGCCTTTGCTGCTGGCAACTATGGAAGAGAAGAAATGCCCTCATCTTCAGAAATGAAAGCCAAAGCGTCATCCAGGTGATGCAAGCTTGCTGTCCTGAGGCTTCAAACTGGCGACCGAGAATCCCTTGAAAACAAAGGCACACGGTGGATTCCTGGTGCAACTTCCTGCAGGCGACTATCATCCGTATTATGTAAATGTTACATATGCTCCCTTTTGTGCTAATGTGATATAAGAGCAACTCCAACAGCTCCCATCCTTATTTTTTTTGCAAAGTGACAAAAAAACTGGCTCCAACTGTTTCCCATCTTTACTCCCCATCCCTGGCAGCTTGGCAAAAATTGCCCCCACCGCGCATATATGCGCGCTAGGCTTCACTCCCCATCCCATCGCGACTCCGTGGGGACCGCCTCGGGTTGAGCACCAGCAGCACGCGCCGCAGGAGCCCCTCGCCCCGCACGCCGGAGTACCCCGCCCCTTGCCGGAGCCCGCCCCTCCCCGCCTGCCAGCACGCCGTAGGAGCCCCCGCGCCGCCGTGGCACCCCGGCCATCCGCCGCGGCTGCTCGAGGGGAGGCATAGAAGCAGTGCGGGCGGAGGGGAGGCGCAGAAGCAGCGCGGCGGACGGGCAGGGGCGGAAGTGCGGGAGCGCGGCCGCGGAGGTGGAGGAGAGCGGCAACAGCGCCATGGGTGGCGGCATTGGAGGGACAGAGCCGAGCCGCAGGGAGACGAGAGGAGAGCGGGAACCACAACGTTGTCTACCTCAGGGCGGCCCCTCGCTCGAGGGAGGAGATGGTGGCGGCCATGGCGAGCGAAGTCGGTCGGCGGAGGTGCCGAGAGGAAGGCTGCGTCCGCCGTGGCGTGCGCCCGACTTCACACCGTGCTTGCGAACGCCAGCGGCTTCACGCGGAAACACTGCGTCCCGCGGCAAAAAAAACAGATCGTGGGCCCAATTTGATTTTGCCAAGTGAATTATACCAAACTATTGGAGATTAGCCTTTTTTTTCTTTGCCATACCGTTCGGGGAGTTGCCAAACCTCAAGATTTGGGAAGTAAAATATCCCAAACTGTTGGTGTTGCTCTAACCGAACCTTACTTGTAAATCAGGCTTTTGGCCTTCTTATAATGAAATCAGGTGGGGTTTAACCCTCCGTTGACCGCTAAAAAAAAACCCGACTAATTTAAGGTCAATATATAATCCATACGCTACCGGACGCAAGGATAACCAACGATAGCTCTTAACGTCGTTTGGTAAGAAGCTAGAATCTGCAAATATTTTCATAACTACAGATTAATTAACCGAATAATTTAAGATCAACATAGCTAACCGGATATTATAAACGGTGTGCTACAAAGATAATGCTATACTTTTCACCGCTGGATACAAGCCCCAGAAAGAACCACCGGCTGCAGGAGAAACGTAGGACTAAAAAAACATAAATACCTCTGACCTAGATAGGTATAGCTCGGCTTCACTGATGAAGCTATTTTTCTTTCTTCAGCTTCACTAGCAGCTTCACCAACGAAGTTCAAGCAGTTTTGGTAAATTGTTTGGCAAAACAACTTGTTTTGTCATGCATGCTTGAGAGAGGTCAATGGTCCAAGATGCCCCTATATCTATCTGACTTGTTCTAAGATCAGAGCCACGTCAGGCCAAGGGACGCCGCTCGAGGGGCGCCTGGGCAAGTGGTTGTGCCTAGTGGAGCACTAACTTGGGCCGCCCGGCCAAGTGGTTGTGCCAAGTGGAGCGCTAACTTTGATGCCCTTGTTGGCCTCCTAAGGAGGTGGACAAGGAGGAGGATGTCCTTGGACATCCTTGGGCTGTTCTCCACAAGTTTAGGGTGTGCTTCTGCTTGGGCCAAGGTCCCAAGGATAAATAACAAGCTCACGACGACGTCGTAGTACCATGTAGAAATACAAACAATTTTCTCGTGATGATTTGAAGAGCCTTGCTGACATGATATTGATGTGGGACTAGATCCGGATGGATGAGCTATGACCTTTCCATGAAGCAAATGTTGTGCTTTGACGGTCTTATGCCCAACATGGGTCTCGAGCATGGTGCATCCACGTCCCATGAGTTATAGAGACCACATAAGAAGTCTCTCCAAGTCCAAGGTTCATAGCATTATCATTTTTTCCCTAAACATATTGAAAGTACCAACATGAGGTAGCAACAAATTCTTATATTGTTGTGCCAACATAGAAACAAGCTCACCTTATTTTTAACCATGGGCGTATTCGTAGGTGTCATGTTCTCACCAGGATGGCTTATCTATTTTATTTATAATAGTAGAGATAGGTTTTTTTAGATATTAGAGTAGATCCATTGGCTATTGTAGCGACGATGATTACAGTCCACCAAACTAAAGCCTAGATGTTTATGATTTTTGTGTGAATTTTATAGGATTTATCTTTTTTTCCCTAGTGCGCCTGGTGAGGATTGAATATGGAGCTCATTTATTTAGAGTCTCTAAGTAGTAATAGGAATATAAAAATTGTCTATGATGACCTCATCAATCTCAATATTAGTGCATTAGTAGGACTGAGTATCCACGTATGGTATCTATGTGAGAAATTACACTAACTTAGGGATAAGTGTCTATAGCCAAGGAAACTATATTTTTTTGGTGGTTTCATTTTGGCACTAAGAAAATTCTTGGCCCTCAGGATAATTCAAGATTCTGGTAGTAGCAGCAGGCCCTTCAAAATTCCCTTGTCATCATATCCTTGATATTTGGTATATGTCCTGCCGCAGGTATGGCGTTCTATCATGGTGTTTGGTTCCCGCAGTAGCTAGCTTAGATCGACACGCCGCACACACACGCGCCACAAATAGGCTAGTTCATTTTTGCCACATCCGCTCGCCTAAAGTGTAGGGAACGTTTTGTCCACCGCAGCTTCGACGCAGAAACACTTTCGGTGCGGCGAACTAACGACACCTTCCAAACATTCTCTACTTGCCGTGCTTCGCTTGTACGATTAATTCTTTCACATCACGCAAGTAACCACGAGCCTTAGCAGCTAGAGGTACTCGATCCATTGTTTAGAAATAATTTATCTTTCAGTATCTACAAATTAAAGTTGATAATTTGATCATCTCTCCTAAATTCCGAGGCCTCATATATAACAAACCAGAGCACTCATCGTCTGATAAATCCTCGCTCTAGTTTGACTGGATCAGCAATATGAAAACATGAAGCTCCCACGACAGATGATGTACTAGCGGGAGTAGCAACACCGGGCCACGCACTTAGCAGCTAGTTTTTGCGTGATGCATGGCGGCAGCCTCGAGAGCCCTGCCGGGCTTGTTGGCAGCGGAGCTTGTTATTTGTGAACAGCCGGGGGCTTGACCGCACGCGCAGACGTGGAGCGGACCACCTCGGTGAAGAGAGGGAAAAAAGACAGGCGAGCGAGGAAGAGGCCCCGGCCGCTCAATCGCTCAGTTGTGTCGTGAGCATTATTATTGCATTAAACGGAGATAGGTACTGATTTGTAGTATCTGATTTGCATGTCATCGTCAGTATATATTGCAGCTAGTAGAAGCCAAAGCGAACATACTATACAGATGAGGAAGGTGCAGGGTAAGTCCCTAGCATCAACTACCATCGATCCAAACTGACATATTCCTTAATTGAGAGTTGAGACATTCTTACGATAAATGGAGCGACAGCTCCTCGACCAGGAGCCCTGGCCACATCACCGCAAATTTTTTCGTTCGTTGGATCTGCACGAACGACGGCTTAGGTTTCTCCCGCCTAATTCTACCGGATCAGCTTCTGGTTTTACTGTTTAGCTTTTACCTGCTTCGCTGTGTAATGATCGTTTTCCCCCAGCTTCTCATCAGAATCCGGGAAAAACAAATATATATTCGGCTTCTGCTTCAGCTTTTGGAGTCGACCAGGAGCCCTGGCCACATCACCGTAAATTTTTTCGTTCGTTGGATCTGCACGAACGACGGCTTAGGTTTCTCCCGCCTGATTCTACCAGATCAGCTTCTGGTTTTACTTTTTAGCTTTTACCTGCTTCGCTGTGTAATGATCGTTTTCCCCAGCTTCTCATCAGAATCCGGGAAAAACAAATATATATTCGGCTTCTGCTTCAGCTTTTGGAGGCTTCATCAAAATATCTCGTCTCTTATCTCTCCCTGCTCTCCGCTCCCTCTCCCTCCGTCTCTCCTCATGAGAGCGGCGGCGACGACAATGGCGACGGCAGCCGGTCCTCGGAGCGGCGGGGGCCGTCCTCCTCCTTCCTCCCTCTCCCCGCCCTCTCACTCTCTCCCTCTTCCTCTCTCCCGGCCAGGCCCAGCGACGTCAGATGGCTGGAGAGGCAGCGCCCTCAGCACGCGCCTGCACCGCGTGCGTTACTGGTGGCCGTCCACGGCCACGGAGCGGCGCGATTGAGTCCCGATGACCGCCGTCGCGGCTTCCCCTGCGCTGCATCCTCGCAGCCATCTGCGGGCATTCGACGGAACCCTAGCTGCCTCTTCCTCGACGGCGGCGGCGCCAGCCCTCAGCGCCCTCCTCCTCCTCCTCCGCGGTCCTCCCCCCTATGCCGCAGGGGCGGAGCGACGGCGCCCCCCGCCGGGTGCTGCACCGGTGGTGCGGGTGGCCGTCCCCGCCGCGGGGCCCCGACGGCTGCCGTCCCCGGGCACCACGCGACAGATCGAGCCCTGCTGGTGGTTGACGGCGCGCCTGCCCCCTTCCATAAGTATGTATGACATTGTGATTTGTTGTTCCTACATCTTCTTCCTGGGTTAAAAAAAAACTAACCAAAACTGTTGTTTTAGTTTTAACTGTGAAGAGCAGCATTGCATTATTTGAGTGCTTTGTAACCACAGCACATTCGTTAACATGTGTTGGTTGGGCTTGTGTACCGGTTCCAGGTTCTCATCTATTTGGGTTTTGTAGTTATGATTTTGTCGATGCCTATGTGATTTTCACTTAAATCTTATTTTGCTCAAGCCACTTCTGGATGCCTCAAATACTGGGGCTTCTCACGGCCTCCAGGTTTGTGAGAAAAGTACTGAAATAGGGAAGCGATGGGAGAACCTTAGTTTAACTCTGTGATCAGCACTTCTTTTATGAGGAGGTCAGTTAGCTCATAAACTCAGAACTGCCATACATGCTTGCTATTTACTACTTAATGAACAAATGCTATGCCATTTTGATCTTACAGAACTAAATTTGTTACGATTATCCCTTTGAAAGATACTTTCGTTTATCTACATGAAAATTTCCCATTACATTGTGCCTGAAAGACCAACAGTTTTTTTTGGAGGTCAAAAGACCGACAAAATTGTATGAGCTTATCTACAGATCTTGTATCTTCATAATTTTTATTTATGTGCCCACAGGCTTCCACCTCTGCTAATGTTACTGAGGCTGCCGCCATCCTTGTTTGAGGCTAGCTTCGTTGCCTTCGCCTCATCTAATGTCGATGTTTCATGGTATCTATCTGCAATGCTGATTGACACTAACCGTGGGTTTGCTGTTGGTTATGAATTTTACCTTCTTCGATGGATCATGTGCTCACAGTTACGTTTACTCCAGTACAATATTTGGGTTGCTTTAGCTGTAGTAAAATGTTTTTTTCTCAGTACATTGAAGTTGGACCATTTAACTGAATAATAAGCAATTTAATTTACCATTCAGTTACGGGCAATATGGGGTACCTGAACAGATTATACAAATTGTCTCAAAGTTGTTTACGCACTTGATTTAGAGTAGTGGCTTATATATACTGTTGCTCTTTATGTGATAAATCTGGAAGGCACCTTGTGTACAGATTTGGAACATTGATGTGAAAAGAATATGTTATCTGCACTCAATTCAAAAGGCAATCGCTCTCTGTGTTGGACAAGAGCTATAGGTGAGTTATAGACTAATACCGACTAAGGAGTCTATGAATTCCAGAGGGTTTACTGCTCTAATGGAATTTTGCGGCTGCCATATGTTCGGAACAGTTCTGCAACCGTGTCTCTATTCAAGCTGCGTTTGCCTCAAAGGCACCTGACATACCATACTGGAATCCTTTTACTGGATCTTACACCATTGTTTATTGATGATAAAGTATACTGCTCTCAGTAATGTTAAAAAGGGGTTAGGTTTCTAATCATTGTTCTCTCTTTTGTTGTCCTCTTCTCAGGTTCTTGGGTTAAGGGCACATTCTTAGTATGTTGATGCTATGCTGGTGCTTCATGGATTCATCTGCACATCTATGTGTGTACCAACAAATCATAGGTAAAAAGTTGTCAGTCCAGTTCCAGAAACACCTCTATTTGTGATTAATTCTTTTATATCATTTCTCTGTGCTCTGTATCCTGTGATATCTTTTGTGTCTACCTTTACCTTATTTACTTAAAAAGATCGCATCGACAGCTGCAGAGATTGTCTGTAGTCCGTCAAAACTATCTATAAATATAGTTAATAGCTTGGGCTTTCCAAACATTAAACTCTACAAAACTGCGGGACTTAGCGTCCTCTTACCATGGCCATGTTAGCAAAATTTACTTGAGGCTGGTACAATATGCTCTCTCTCACATTGACATCCCTCAAAATTTGAGTGGCACAACTATCTGTTTCCCAGCAGTTCAGATATCCAAGTATTGCACTATTAATTGTGTTACTGGGATTTATTTAACTTTGGCATAGTTTCATGATCTAATGAGCACTCTCCAGATCACAAATGTATCAATGCATAACCTTTTATTTGCTTACTCTGGACTTCGTACAATTTGTATGTAATTTCGCCAGCTTATAATGCCAATAGTTATTCTACTGTCTTTGTAATAGTGTGCATTCATGTGATTGGTTTGCAAATGATGATATTATCTACAGCCTACTAAGCCAATTCTACCTCTGATGCTCATGCCAAATAAAGGCTAATTCATATATGACCCATGTTTTGTGACGTTTTTTCCATCCATATCCCCTCTTCAACGACCTTTTTTTTAAAACCTTGCATCCATTTGGCCACTGATGAACCCATCTCTGGTTACTTGACTAATGGAATCCTATAATGCAGCTCCCACGTTTCCTTAGTAGTGTTAAAAGTTTTATAGGTTTATAAGAGCGAATGAGCAAACAAATGAAAAGAAGATATCTTCTTCTGATTTATGAAGACATATGTACAATTGCAATATGATTTCCTTTATTTTATCCTGGCATCTTACTGTCTTGTAGGTTGTAGGTTTTTAATTACCTTTATTTTTTTATTTATGATTTTCTCTGTAGATTTTCCCTGGTTTCCTTGCTTTCTTTTGTTCACTTTAGAAATATGATTTTCTATCAAGGGCAGTGAGCCCGAGGGTAGGAGGACCGTGGCTACGTAGATCGTAGTCGCTGTCCGTGGTGGTCGGCTGGGTTATACCCCCACGCCGTGATTCCTCGTCGGTGGGTTATACCCCCTGCCGCCGGCTTAGGTAGAAGAAGAGAGAGGGAGGAATAGGGTAATATCTTTCTTGATTTCCATTTGTTTGATTACAGCATATCTATAGCCTTTGGCTCAACCAAAAGGAGTAACAAACTCCACTAATTAAGGAAATAACCAAATTAGCTAAATATCCTCTACTTTCCTTCCTAGCCATTGCTAGATGCCGCGCCCTGGGCACTTGCCGCGCGTGCAGCCGCGCACTCCTGGGCCCTGCGCACATCTCGGGTCCTATGGCGCCTAGTGTATACTTGTTTGAATATGACATTTTCCTTCTTTTACTATGCAAGCTGCACACTGGGAAATTCGTCTAGCCTTTGCGTTTGTCAGCCTACTGGAGGTTACAACTTATTCTTAGTATCCATGATCACTGGGAAAATCGGGCGGATGAAAACCTGTATGGATGTATGCATTGCACTTGAATTATGAGATGGGCTTCATGCCTTTGTTGCGGATGATGATATTTGTGCAGGTCACATATTTGTTTGACAACTTTCCCTTAAATATAGGAGCTAATGCTTTGAAAAAATAGAACTTGATAGCTTGTATGCTTCGCAGTTGGCACATAAATGTTATCTTCTATTCCTGTTGTCTTTAGTTCAACTCCCTTTTGTCTGTTTTCAACCCTGCATACCTTATTTTGGACTTCAGAGTCCTGCTCATGGAGCAGTTCCTTTTCTCCTTCCCAAGATGTCTGATAGATATAGGATGATAAGAATTCAATAGATTTTATATATATCTGAATGAATCAGTTTATTTGCCATCACAATATATGCTACATATATCTAAGTTCGCTCTTGTACACATGTGTGAAAAAAAAAGAATCTACAGACATATTTCTAATAGTACGTTCATTCTTTGTTAATAGACAAAATTTTGCATCAACAATGTTCTTGTCTCTACATTCATTGCCAGCTACTCAGGTACTTGCTGGTGGCATGTTAGATTGCTGATTACCGAGTCTACCAACTACATCTTTGTCACTGATAGTTGGGATGTTTCAGGCAGTGGCCATTTGATACAAGTTGAGGATGGCAGCTGTACAAATGAAACAAAAAAAATGTCGTCCATAAAGAAGTATTTGCTTCTATTGCGTCTGGCAACGCATCCCTATGACACACATAAATGTACATCCAGAGCATATTAGACTTATCTATTGTGTGTATCGTCTGTACATAGTAGACAAAAAACATATTGCTCCTATTTCATTGTCTTTTATAGATTATGACCCACGCCTTACATGTATATTGACCTGTACATTTCTTCAGACAGTCGCCGCTTTTTTCATGAGACTAAACAGCCTATTTACTGCCTCTGCAGGTAGCCAAGATGCAGATGCAGTATTTTCTTTTTTTACGGTTGGCAGCGCAGACAGGAAAGGCAGCTGTATGTGTCCATATCATTAGAAAGTGGACTTTTGATGCCACTAAGATTTTGTAAGTTGCCAGTGACTAAGTAATGTATAAAGTACCTCCAAGCTTATGTAAGTTGCCTATATATATATATATATATATATATATATATATATATATATATATATATATATATATATATATATATATATATATATATATATATATATATATATATATATATATATATATATATATATATATATATAATGTATAAAGTACCTCCAAGCTTATGTAAGTTGCCTATATATATATATATATACCCTACAGCTGGCTACAAAATAACTTATTCTGTAGCCACTTTGAGTTACGATAATTGCTATGTTAATTTACGTGATTATAGTAACTCCTTACTATAATATTTACTATAACATTATGGTAAATATCCTCATGTGTTATAGTAATTCAACTATCGTAAATATATACTGACATTGTCGTAAATTAGTATATAAAATTATCGTAAATGGAGGTGGCTACAAAATAACTTATTCTGTAGCTAGCTATAGAGTATACTCTCCCTATATATATATATATATATATATATATATATATATATATATATATATATATATATATATATATATATATATATATATATATATATATATGACCATACGCAACTTAACCGTGTTCGTTTCCTCTCCCAGATCCTATTACCATGCCAAAACTAAATAAGCATCTTTCGCCCCAGCATTTGCCTATTGATTCCACACGTGATAGCACACACCTTGATTGTTTCCTTCGTTGTTCTGCATATAAGTCATTTACCTGCTTATTTTTTTGGCATGTTGTTTCTCTTTTTTTTATGCTTATCTCCTTATTTTTTCAACTGAACTGGTCATTTACTAAAATCTTTTGCCGTCGCGCGCGAGGGCGCACGCCTGCCACTAGTGGACATATGGGGACGGGGCGACGGGCGGTACACGGGTCGATAGCCTGCCGGAGAAGTACTACATCTTGTTGTGGGCTGTGGTGACGGACAAGCCGCCTCTATGGTACACGCGCGGTAGAGAATGACCTAGCTATACAGTGATCATATCACAAATCGATTTTGCAAGAGCATCTTCAGCAGTAGCCCTCAAATCAGAGCCCCTATTTTAGATTTGGGTGCTCAAACCTTTTTTTTTTTGCTGACCCAACAAATTTCTTCGACTCCAGCAGCAGCCCCAAAATCCATATCAGGAGGCAATGACACGAGGACCCCACGCGTCATTGAGTCAAACATTTCCTCCTATCCACACACGCAGCGCAGGGGCCGAGCGGAGCAAGCTGGGCAGCGAGCAGGCTAGCGCTGCTCCCACGCGACGGAGGGAGGCATGACCGGGCCGCTCCGGCGCGGTGGAGGGAGGTTGAGGGAGTCACGAGCAGGTGCCGCCGCGTCCGCGAGCCAACAGGAAGGGAGTAGCTGCTGCATCCTTTGCCGCCGGCCATCAGGAAGCGAGGAGCCGCCGCGTCCGCGCCGCGTTCCTGCGCCACCGGCCATCAGGAAGGGGGAGCTGCCGCGTCCGCATCGTGTCCGGCCGCACAGGATCTGCGTAAGGTTTTCTGTACCGGTATTTTAAAAATATCGGTGGTCATCGATAAACGGGAATATCGGATATATCGGAAATTTATCAGCAATAGAAATAAAATTTCGGAAGAAATTTAGACAAAAAATGACTCATTTTGTTCAGGAAAGCGCATAGATCATTTCTAAACAATCTAACATAAAAAACTAAATAAAACATATTATCAATTGCTTATTCAATGAGGAGGGCAGTGACATGGCTGGAGCGTGCTGAGTGTGTTGCGGCGGTGGCAACTTGAACTTAGAAGAGAAGGGGACAGAAAATTAAACATGGATTAAGGTTAGAGTATTGGGTGGGCTTTGGCGTCTATTTGGATGACAAAATTTTAAAAATATGAAAATTTCGGACGATAGAGGAAAAATTTCGGACCTAGCCGGTAAACGGGATATCTCGGAAATTTCGGATTCTACCGGCCGATATTTTTTTCCCTGGATCTGCGTCGCCGGCCATCAGGCCTGTGCGCCAGCAGGTGAGCTCGGAGGAGCCGCTCCCGTGCTGCACTCGCCAGAGGGAGGCGGGCGGGCAGCCGCGGTCGCCGGAGGGGAGGCGGACGGCCGCGCTTGATGGGGGGGAAATGGCCGCGCTCGCGACTCCGTAGGACGCGGGAGGAAACAGACGAATGGGGTTCGAGGGGGTGAGCCCCCATTCTCCCATGGGAATGGAGTCTGGAGGATGAATTTAGGTGCCCACTCTAAATTGGGGGCTCTAGTCGGGGCTCTGTTGGAGCTGTGTTTTTGTCTGAGCATGCATATTTAGCTATGGAGGCTCAAATAAATACCCTGCTGGAGTTGCTCTGATAGGCATGTGAGAGGCGCACTAACTCAGCACCGTAGGTTTTTTTTTTGAGACGACAAGTCACACGCGCGTGTTACCTAGCTTGGCGGTTAAGGCAAGGCATGGACGTCGACGACGCGGTAGTATACATACACAGACAAGCTAGCGTGGTAGTACAGTATGTATCTATCAATTAATTAATAGGTGACTGAGGTTTTCAAAGTAGTAGACCGGATCAAGCTAGCGTACCATACCAATCGTACCAGTGGACTGGCGCCGCACACGCACACACCGTACCTCGGACGGCATGATTTCGCTCGCGCGTCAACGTCCACGGCCCGACTCTGCATGCGTCCGCGGCGGTACGGCCGGCCGGCGGCCATCCCGACCCCCACGGCTCTATCACTTCACTACCGGCCACTTGAGCGTCAGCGCTAGCTGAACCGTCACCGCGAGACCCACTAAGTCAGTCAGTCGTCGGACGGTAGTGTAGTGGCGACCGCTACCTCTCCGCGTTGCCCCAACCCAGCCGCGCACCGCCCACGCCCACTATTCTTCATTCGCTGCTAATAAGCCAATAAGGCAACGCAACGGATCTCCTCCTCCTCCCATCTCTCCTCCAGACAAGCCAACGCAAGTACGAGGCCGGAGGAGGTACAGGAGGAGATAGGAGACACGCGGACGGACGGCACCCGAACGAACGCGCGCCGCCACTACGACCACCCGCGACGCCGGCCAGGACGGACCACGCGAGCTCTCTCTTCATCACGCGCCGCCACCACATCCACCACACCCAGAGTGAGCGCCCATCACCGCCCTTCCTCCTTTCCCTAGCTTGTTGATACATCTATTATATTAGGAGCAGTGGCGGATGCAGGATGGGGGACAAAGGGGGCTAAAATAATGGAGATGTTGATTTACACGAAGATTTAATGATGATTTGAGGCTTTTGCTATAGTAATTTAGTGGTGATTAGCTGCTCCTGGGGCTCCCAGCCCCCCCTTTGGATCCGCCACTGATTAGGAGTATGGAGCTGTGCCTGTGAGCCAGCAGTTGTCGCCGGCAGGAACGTACGTCCATCGTAACACCAACGCCCGGGAACCTGTGACACCCGACACCGCGAGTGCGCACGCTCGCGGACACGGGTTTACCCTGGGATATTTAACTTTTTACCATTATAATGGATGGTGACTCCTCAGATAGCATTCTTACGATTGGCGATACGGTTTTAGTAGAAGAGAGAGAAAATCGATACGCATTTGCCACTTTTGCTTGCGTGGCACGCCTGCACCGCAATCCAGCTTGGATCTAAGTCAGTAGCCTCAGGTAAAATGACCGAACCTGCCCCTCGCTTCTCTATTCTCCCCCTCCCTTCCCATCACGGACACGCAGGTCCCACAAGTCAGATTCTCCTTCAACCTTCACCCATCACCACGCAGTGAGGGAAGGGGATGAGCTCGGCCACGCCACGGTGCGACGCGCTGCCGTCCGTGGCGACGCGCTGTGCTCATCGCGTGCTTGTCGTCTTCACCGTGGCCGTAGACACGGAGAGCCCCGCGCCCTCAACAACATGGTGCGCCTTGAAGGAAGGTTTTCTCTACCAGTATTTTAAAAATCCCGGTGGTAACTGATAAACGGAAATATCGGATATATCAAAAATTTATCGGCGATAGAAATAAAATTTCGGAAGAAATTTAGATAAAAATGACTCATTTAGTTCAGGAAAGCACATAGATCATTTCTAAACAATCTAACATAAAAAAACTAAATAAAACATATTATTAATTGCTTATTCAATGAGGAGTGACATGGGCTAGAGCGTGTTGAGTGTGTTGCGGCAGTAGCAACTTGAACTTAGAAGAGAAGGGGAGAGAAAATTAAACATGAATTAAGGTTAGAGTATTGGGTGGCCTTTGACATCTATTTGGATGATAAAATTTTTAAAATATGAAAATTTCGGACGAGGAAAAATTTCAGACCCAGCTGGTAAACGAGATATCTCGGAGATTTCGGATTCTACCGGCCGATATTTTTTTCCCTGCCTTGATGTCGAGCCTCGTCGGCGTCATCCCCGCAGTACGTGGTGCCGGCGCTCGGCCCCAGGAACCTGCTGTCCGTGGTGGCAAGGCTGTTGTGCCGTATCCCCAGCCCCAGGCAGTAGGACGGGGGAGCAGAGGGCTACGGCCAGGAGGAAAATCAGGAGGCCACGCGCGCGAGGGTGCCACAGCACCTCCTGCCGGTGCCACTCCATGGCGCTCGCGCACCGCGGTCGCGTGCTGGCCCGCCTTGGGGTGGACCGCGAGCCCGTCGATGACACGGCGGGGGCTGTCGAGATGCTGCGCTCCAACCGGATGCTCAATACCGCCGCCATTGCCAGCCGTGCGCCACCGACCTATGCGGCCTCGGCGTCCTCGCGCACGGGCTTCAGGTCCTGGAACGTCACGCGCTTCCTGCTCCTCTCCATGCCGCCGTCGCCCATCGCGCTGCCTAAGGACGCCGACGCCAAGACCAGCATGGTGGTCACGCACCGGGGCGGCTCCATGATCTCGGCGATCCGTACGCCGTGATTTGCTTTTGAGCCACGTCATATACGCTCGGCCACGGCTCAGGCTCGTCCTCCGACGAAGGCGTTGCTGTCCGGATCTGGCTCGCCGCCCTTCCCCAGCTCCGGCGGGCGCGACCCAGGCTCCACCGCCCTTCCCCAGCTCCGGCGAGCGCGGCTAGCTCCGGCAGGTGTGCCGGTGCCATGATCGTGAGGATGACCGGCTGCGCCTGCTGTAGCAGCCACTCGATGGTCTTGCCGTTGGACTTATGGCTGAGCTCGTGCTCATCCTTCCGGAATGCCTTCGAGCACGTGCGCCCCAGGGCGGCCTCGCTACCCAGCGCGGCAACCACGTGCGCCACGAAGCTGGCAGACGTGACGATCTCAGCGAGGGGTACCGGGTATGTCGACGAGGGCGTCCCGGTCCCCAGGGCCTACGGCGGCAGGGCGTAGCCGAGGTGCTCCGCCGTGGGCTTCCGGAGCAGGCCGATCTGCAGGTAACGTCGAAGACGGCGGGACGGCGAGCAGAAGCACGAACGCCGCAGCGCTGCGGAAGATCATGGCTCTGAGGAGCCCCTCGCCGGCCTCGTACGAGCGTGCCGAACGCTGGCCTGAACCATACGCACGCCGTGCTCTGCTCTTAGCCATGACATCTTGATGATGTCATATATGCTCTTTTTCTCTTTGAAAATTAAAGAAGAAATGTCTTGAAAATACAAGTATACGTATATCAGCCAGCAGCTATACTGAGTCGTCCATTCTTTAATCTATGGCCTAGGCGAAAGTAAGAGGGGAAGGGCATCATGGTCTTTTCGCATTGGTTGATGACTCAGCGCCATTGTGGCTTGCGAGCATGGCATGCCACGTGAGCAAAAATGATATTTTTTTAGCTTGTTTCTCTCTCTACTAAAACCGTATTGCCAATTGTAAGAGTGTTATATGAGGAGTCGTCATCCGTTATAATGGTATAAAGTTAAATATCCCGTTTACCATGGCACCGAAACGCGATCGAGCCTCACCCACCGTCCTACGACGGCGGCTCTAGGATTTTACCAAAAGTACGTCGCACAAAAAAAATCATATACATTATGCACAATCCGATATATAGGCGCTAATTAATATGATAAGTATTCGATTCAAACATTAAGCTAGAAATTCTCATAAATTAGAATATACTAGTGAAATAGCCGGTTGGGGACTTATTTATAGCCTCTCCAACTCCAAAGAGCCGGTGGGCTCTTGCTGCCTTCAGACAGAGCTTGGCAGTCCCATCGCCCATCGTGGCGGTCCCACCATGAGGCGCTCCAACGGCGGTCACCGGTTCAGCTGCCGGTCCCACATGTCATCGGTCTGTTCCTAACGGTCTCACCGATCGTCCTCACGGTCCCACCATGAAGCTCGGCTACAGTGCAAGCATACCGTCTGAGGCTCCCTTGCCTTAGGCCATTAGACAAAGCAGCTCCTGGCGGTCCCACCGCTCATCGTGGTGGTCCCGCCGCGTGAGGTGCTCCAACAGCCGACCTTCTTCTTCATGCTTTAGTATTTTTGCCACAACTTTTAGCTTCGAATTTCGATTTTGATGATCTTGGACCTTGTGGAAAGCTAATGAAGAGCTCAAACTTTTAACTGATATCATATTAATTTGAGCAAATCCAAAATCATGAGACATGACCAATTCATTCATCTCTCTGTCTCGGCTTCAATTTCATTTGTGTCTTCGCATTTGGGCTTCTTCTTCCTTGCCTACTGGATCCTTGTCTTCATTTGTAAGTTGTCAACACATCTTTTAGTGTCTTCCTTTGGGTGTTGACCATCTTCTTCATGTTCCAACTCGATCCAATCCTGCATGTCCATCCTATTGAACTAACAAAAGACACTTGCAAAATCATTAATCTAACTCGGTCTGGTTGATTATCGAACACCAAAATCCGAATTAAATGGACCAATGGTCCATTTTCCTTACAGGGATTATATAGATAGATTTATTTAGACTAGATTAGTCAACAAACCGCATAAAATTTTAATTCACGGTTTGATTAGTTTGACAATTAGCTGATTTCGTCGAGTCGTCGACCATATCGCTCAGCACATTGTCGAACCATGACTCTTGCCGGATGGATCAACCTACCAGCAACGTGCAAGCCAAATACAAAAAAATCAAGATATTGATCTTGCATGTACGATCATGCACGCATGCATCAGGCATGCACGTACAGGACTATTTCTCATGGTGCTAATCTACAATCTCATGATGTGAGACTCCAACATCATCAATTTAACCAACCTAAGTCATGTCTTTTTATTTCGATTAAATATTCTATAAATATATTTTCGGATATCTCTATGTTTACATGACTATTATCAGTAGGAACCCAACAGCGTTTCCAATTCAAACATTAAATTAGAAACTTTCATAAATTACAATATATAAATAGTTTAAACCCTCACCGATAGACCGAAATATATATACACAAAAAAGATATTACAATACTATTTGCCAAAAAAATTTAGCGATGATTCTGAAGTATGTAGAGTTTCTTTTTATAGAAAGAATAAGAGTCGAGAATTGCATATTAGCATATCACCTTGTGGTTCAACCTTTGTTAGCCGCTTGGTGTTAGGGACTTAGGATCTAGGGCAACCGCAGATAGGGTGGTGCAGTCGGTCTCAGTTTAAAGGGAATATCGACCGGTGGAGTGGCGGTTCAAGGGTGGGCGCTGCAAGAGCCGCTGCCGGTTAGTGCAGTGGGTGGGGTGAGGGGGAGGGGGGCATCAAATTAAGGCAGACTCGGCGGCGGCGATGTCACTGTAAACAGGAGACGACCAACAGAGGCGGTAAGCATAGAACTCGGAGTTTATGCGCTAGAACAAAGAAGAGACGGAAATCGAAGAATAGGGGAAGCTGGCCTGGCCATGACCGATGCTATTCCATCTATCAATGCAAGTAGTTCGAAGAATACGGACGGCCAGCCTGATAGATAAATCAGCCCAATCTGACCACGTGGACCGAGCAGTTGGCTCTGCCAACATGGAGTTCACCTCATCTCCACGTGGATTTTTGAGAGACTTCAGGTCCGTTTGGTAGAGCTCTGGCTTCAGCCAAAACAGCTTCAGTTGTGGCTTCACCAGTGGAGCAGATTCATTGGAGACCTCAAGCAGTTTTTGTAGACGGTTTGACAAAACAACTTCTATGTGTTGTTGAAGAGGGAAATGTCTATAACACCCTCCCTTTATTTTTTATTTTTTCTTGGTATTAGCCACTTCTCACCCTCGACTATTTCCTGTCGTACATTAAGTTATACTGGTTTTAGTCTTCAGAAAATCATGACTAATTTATTTTTTCTCAAATTTGAAAGTTATTCTAAACTTTTTCTAAAAAAAAATAAACTATCTTTTGATGCAGTTATTTGAATCTTAGTTATTATTATTCCCTTTTGTTTTCATTGCTTCTGGTCACTCTGGTATTTATTTCTCGTTACCGTTTCATGTAAGGTTGTTAGACTCGGATAGGCTGGTTGTCAATAAATGTTTGGTGGAAAAATCTCAAAATTTAGCACACTTACTGTTCATCCCCAAATATATATATGTACAAACATGAAAGTGTTATAATGAAAATCATTTTGAAAAACATCATATGAAAATAACAAAATCCATGTGCCTATAGAAGACAACATTTCTAGATTCTTTGTCTTGTGGTGCATATATATAAATTAAAGTGAAATTTATAATTTTTCATATGAATTTTTCCTAAAATAATTTTGCATCACAACCTTTTTGTTTGTTTGATTACATATATGGATGAACTATAGATGTACCAAGTTTGAGAAATTTTTTATGTAAGAAAGTGCATTTATTGAATTAGTTTCCATATTTTCATCGAAGATATCACTACCGGAATCCGGTTCTTTGCCGAGTGCCATGTGGTTTGCCGAGTGTTTTTTTCGGGCACTCGGCAAAGAAGCTCTTTGCCGAGTGCTAAATAAAAAACACTCGGCAAAAAAAACACTCGGCAAAGAAGCTGCTTTGCCGAGTGCAAAAAAACACTCGGCAAAGACATTCTTTGCCGAGTGCAAAAAAAACACTCGGCAAAGACATTCTTTGCCGAGTGCAAAAAAAACACTCGGCAAAGAAGCTGCTTTGCCGAGTGCCAAAAAAAAAACACTCGGCAAAGAAGGTCTTTGCCGAGTGTTTTTTTTGCACTCGGCAAAGCAGTTTTTCAAAACACATTTTGAAGCCCTAAATGAATTCAGATTAAAAAGTTTTTAACTACAAAGTTTCATAACTTCTTAAGATCTATAAAGTTTATTTTGATCATTTCTTCATTCGACAAAGCGATAGTAACGTTGTTCACAAAATCTACATGTCTCTCATATAGTTTTATAAAACTACAAGAGAGATATATAAGATTTATGAATAATGTTAGAACCACGATCTCAGATGGAAAAACTTCCTAAATGAAAATTGTAGATCTCAAAAAGTTATGAAACATTGTAGTTGACAACTTTTTAATTTGAAATCATGTTGTCATGCAAAACTGCATCCGAATTTCAAAAATTTAAAATTCGAATTTTTCAAAAGACCTCGGATGGAAAAACAACCAAAATAAACCTTGTAGATCTCAAAAAGTTATGAAACTTTGTAGTTGACAACTTTTTAATTTGAAATCATCTTCTCATGCAAAACTACGTTTGAAATTTAAAATTTTAAAATTCGAATTTTTCAAACAACCTCGGATGGAGAAACTTCCTAAATGAAAATTGTAGATCTCAAAAAGTTATGAAACTTTATAGTTGACAACTTTTTAATTTGAAATCATCTTGTCATGCAAAACTACGTTTGAAATTCAAAATTTTAAAATTCGAATTTTTCAAACGACCTCGGATGGAGAAACTTCCTAAATGAAAATTGTAGATCTCGAAAAGTTATGAAACTTTGTAGTTGACAACTTTTTAATTTGAATTCGTTTAGGGCCTCAAACAATCAATTTACACTTGATTTGGTATAATATTTGGGTAACCGAAATGGAATATAGACACAAATGAAAGAGAGGTGTAGTGGTAGAGGAGCTCGCGTGTGTGTGAGAGGTCGCAGGTTCGATTCTCGCTGGGCGCAAAGTTTCAAAAAATTGCTTTGGCTGGTCACTTGGCAGTAGTTGCCATATGACTGGCCGGTGGGGTCCCTCCTCTAATTAAAAAACATTTTAAATTTTTTTCCTATTTTTTTCAGAATTTTTCGGTTCGGCCTTTGACGAGTGTCAGGCACTCGGCAAAGCTTTTGCCGAGTGCCCGATAAAAGACACTCGGCAAAGGCCGCTTTACCGACAGTTTTTTTGCCGTGTGCTCTTTACCGAGTGTGGCACTCGGCAAAGCCTTTGCCGAATGTATTTAGGACTTTGCCGAGTGCCCTGGACACTCGGCAAAGCGGCTGATTCCAGTAGTATATGGTTTCCACCACATATTTCCCTGCCTCGTCGGCTAGGCTTGCTAGAAAAATCAGTACCATATAGGGTGGCAGTGCTAGCTGCCGAGATCACTACTGTGATCATAGACTATGTTCAACAATATCTAAAAAAAATAGTTCTAAAACCTTGTTTTCGAACCTTTCTAAAAACTATTTGGTTAAAAAAATACACCATCAATAGTTTTTTTATTCATTCTAAAAACATACTCATCGTTGTCTACCGTACATATATACCGAGCCTTCGATCATGGACGAAATAACTCGCCACCATGGCCAGCCATCCCTGGTATCCTTCAAAACATGATCTTGATTGCCTGTTTACCTCCCAATATCCTCACATCTAGAAATAGTGTCCAGAGTTCTAATATTTGATGAACCTCCTAGATGGCGGCGGCAAATAACTAACACCTAGAATCTCTAAAACATAACCTCCATAATCTTCTCTCTCCTAGCATACTCAGATCTAAAATTAGTGGGTAAGGGGGTGTTTGGTTTGCTTGTTTTTTTAACACCTATCACATCGAATATTTGGACACATGCATGGAGTGTTAAACATAGGCTAATTACGAAACTAATTGCATAGATTGAGATTAATTTACGAGACGAATATATTAAGCCTAATTAGTCCATTATTAGTATCCGAACACCCTATGATCTATCCCATGGTCAACACCTGTTAAAGTTTAACAGGGCGAACCAAACAGGCCCTAAAATCCAATTCTGATAAAACTTCAGGCAGAGGCGACGTTAGCAATCAAGGGCAACATGGAGCGTCGTGAAAAAGGAGGCACCAGGGGCATCAATCATCCGCGCGCGTATATTTGCATGTGGATGCCTATGTTTTTTTTAGCATGGATATAATGCAAGTTAGGATAAAGAACCGTTGGAGTGTGTTTTTCTCCATCGTGCCAAAAAAACAAGATTGGATGTAAGATTTTAGATGCTCTTAGGAGAGATGGCGAGAGCCAGAGACTAAAAAAACTTCTGGTAAGAAAGGTGATGGTGCATGAGAGGAGAGAGACATGTCATGTTTGAGGATATAGTGGGAGTGCTTCCGTTGCTTCGGTGTGGTTATCTGAAGGCCGAAGCTGTATATTAAATTTTGAAGCGCTGATACGACTTATTGAAAAATCCTTCTGATCTGCTGCTCATCGCTGAACACCCAGCCTAAAGTAAAAAAGATATATAGCAAGCACACTCTAATGACGATAGATTCGTAAATTTGTTTGACGAAGGAGTTAAGCTCATCGTGATTCTTAACCAGCTTTTGTACCATACCTTTGGAGAAGCTCCATGACCTGCAGTCATCTAAAAGTTTCTCTTCCAGGTTGATACTGCATTGCGTGGAACATGTCTACTATCTCCATTTGGACCTGCAACATTGAGCAACTAATAATCAACGTGAATATCTTCACTGGGAAAGCGGCAAAAAAGGAAGAGGTGGAGAAGAGGAAGAGGAAGGAGAAGGAGAAGAAAGATAAGGAGAAGCAGAGGAAGAAATCAGGATGTTTTCCCAGAAGAGGAAAACCAAAGGACACTGGCTTCTCCTCCATCTTCAAATAATGCATCTGAATAATATTTGGGATAAATTGTTGTAATATACATGTCTTCAATAAATTTGATACAATGAATGTATAGAGACATCAACTTAAACAATGAGTAATTCCTCATCACATGACTCTAATAGTCAACTTTGTAGTTACATGGCAATGTTATAAGTGTGTCTTTTGTTTATGGATCATCGCTCTTTATTGAGTGATTTAGTCTTTGTGTGCAAGGCTAAAATAGTAATCCGTAACATAGACATGGTGTGTCTAAGTTATAGACTACCTTTGTTTGCAACGTAGCCCCAACTACTACATGATTTTGCAAGACATTGTCCAAACATTAATGGAGGTTGTCACAAAATCTAAACGTCTTGTAAAATGCATGATTATTTTCGGAGGTGGACGTTTTCATTTATGGGGGCGGTCACAATTATTTGACTTGCAAAATGCATTTACGGAGGCGGACATCTTATTTTTGAGGCGGTTAGAATTGTTCGTCTCATAAAATCGATTTTCGGAGGCGGGCCTCGTAAGAGATCCACCTCCGAAAATGGCCTTCAGAAGTCTCAGAAAAATGGCCTGAGGCCCAAAAGGCACGTTACCTGTGTTCACGTATATATAGGCCACTTAGGGTTTTTTTCCCGCACATCACCCTTTCCCTCACCCACAGCCGCACCTCTCGGCTCTCTCCTCTCCCTTCACCTCCTCCGGTGCTCTTGGCTCTCTCCTCTCCCTTCACCATCTCTGGCGCGGGGCTCAGGGCCCTCCTCAGCCCACCCGAGCAGCGATGCAGCGATGCCCCTCCCCATCCTCCGAGAGCAACGGCGGTGGTGCCCCTCCCCTACCCGAGCAGCGACGGCGGTGCCCCTCCCCCAACCTCCGAGCAGCGGAGGCGGCGCTCCTCCCCCAACCTTTGAGCAGCGTGAAAGGTCCTAAATGGCTAAAGGGGGTTAATAGCCTATAAAAGTTCTCTACAAATACACTAGAGCAAGTGGTTAGTACATTAAATGGTGTAATGCGATTTTGCTCTAGCTCTACAAGGGTTGCAAGACACCTATCCAACAATTCTAGTTGCTATGATCACTAGGCACATAAAAGGCTAAGTCGCTACTCACTAAGAGCTCTCAACAAGGCTACACTAAAGAGCTCCACTAGATGAAACTAAGCTAGCAAGCAAGCTCTCAAATCTAGCTACACTAAAGAGCTTGCTACACAACTAGTTTGCAAGAATGTAAGGGAGTGAGTAGGGTGATTATACCGCCGTGTCGAGGGATGAACCAATCACAATATGAAGCCAATCAATCACCGGGAGAAATCCAAACACAAGATGGACACCAAGATTTTTCTCCCGAGGTTCAGTGCTTGCCGGCACGCTAGTCCCTGTTGTGTTGACCAACACTTGGTGGTTCGGCGGCTAATAGGTGTTTTACAAACCTAGCCCACCATAAGGGCACCGTAAGAACCTACCCACAAGTGAGATAACTCAATGACACGAGCAATCCACTAGAGTTACCTTTAGACGCTCTGCCGAAGAAGGTACAAGATCCCTCATAATCACTGGGAGACGGCCACGAACAAACACCAACTCGTGCCGATGCTCCTCCACTGCTCCAAGCAGTCTAGGTGGCGACAACCACCAAGAGTAATAAGAACTCCGCAGCCACAATGATCCCCAAGTGCCACTAGATGCAATCACTCAAGCAAATGCACTAGGAATCACTCCAAATCTCACTATGATGATGAATCAAAGATGGAGATGAGTGAGAGGTATTTGCTTAGGCTCATAAGGATGTCAAGTATGTCAAAGTACCGAGAGAGTGAGCCAAGGCCAGCCATGGTCTATTTAAAGACCCCCAAATGAAATAGAGTCGTTAGGCACAAGAGGGGCTCACTGCGCGACGATCGGACTCGCTGGTCGGGATGACCGGACGCGTCTGGTGCATTGTTGCAATAGCCTGCGATGCAAGTTGCAGTAGCGTTTGATCAAAGTTGCAGTAGCGTCCGGTCATTGTTGCAGTAGCGTCCGGTCGTAGACTATTTGAATTCGACCGCTGGCGCCCAACGGTCCTCTCATTGCAGTAACGTCCGGTCATTGTTGCAGTAGCGTCCGGTCAATGTTGCATCAGCGTCCGGTACGATCCAGAGAAGTTCCAAAGAGGTATTTTGGCGACAGGACGCGTCCGATCACTACTGACCAGACTCACCCAACGTTAGGTCACTCAACCATGTGTGTTGCCTGTCTGTGAACAGTTGCACAGGCGCGTCGGGTTGTATGTTGCATTAGTGTCCGATCAATGTTTCATTAGCATCGGACGCATGTTGCACTAGCGTCCGATCCAAGTTGCAGTGTTCGGTCATGCCTGAAATCCTCCTTTTTAACTCAAACTTCACCACCCTTACTTCCATGTACTAACCACCAAGTGTATCACCAATGTGCATGTGTGTTAGCATTTTCACAAAGCATTTTCAAGGGTTAATTGTTAGCACACTAGGTTCCTAATGCATATGCAAGAATCATGTCACCTAGTGGCACTCGATAACCTCTTAACCAAAGATTTCTCATCTTTATACGGCTATCTATCATAAACACATTCACACCCTCTATTGTGTCTTGAGTGCCAAAACAAAAACCTATTTGATACATTTGCCTTGATCAATCTTGTTTTTGTTTTTCTCTTTCTTCTTTTCAACTTGGAGCTTGATTGTCATCAACACATGTCCATCTCTATCTCCATGGACTTCATCACCATGCTCCATCACTTGGTATGTACCAACCTTGCTCACATGACACTCATGACAAAGGTTAGTACCTAGGTTTCATCAATTAACCAAAACCAAACTAGGGCATTCACAGCAGCGGCGCCGCCCCTCCCCATCCTCCGAGCAGCGGCGGTGTAGCCCCTTCCCCACCCAAGCAGCAGCGGCGCGAGCAGCGGCGGCTGGCCCACCTCCCCCACCCGAGCAATGGCGGCGGCCGCATACGGGGCAGTGGATCTAGAGGAGGAGGTAGAGGCGGTCAGATCTGGAGGAGCAGCAGCGGTGGATCCGGTGGAGGCCACGGATCCGGTGGTGGCGCGGTTGGGTCCGGTGCGAAGGCGCGGTGTGCGGCATCCGGCAGTGGCACGGGGCCCGGCCCTTCTCTGGTGCATGCGGGGCCAACAGATCTGGTGAGCTTTAGTGGCTCGGCGATGGTGGTGGTCTTGGGAGCCGGCGTGCTCAGAAATGGGCTCGCCGATGGGCTTCTGCCTTTTTTTTAATCTGTTTATGTAGACATGCAAACTAACCGCCTGCGTTAATGGGATTAATCGCGCCCGCCTCCATAGGTCTGCATCCTCCGTAGTTCTGCATGAGGCGGGCGCTTTGCTCGCCTCGGTTAACCCATTTCGCCTGCCTGCGAAAAGATTTCTATAGTAGTGCGTACGAATTGTAGGGATAGGCGGAAGGTGGTGACAACTCTGTCCGTTCCTATTCCCCCATGTTCGGGTACTTTGCAGAGCCAGAGATCGAAACTTTTTAGCTCCCCTATATAGAAGCCGGTGCCCGAAGCAAACTGTAGAGAACGACTCTTATCAAGCTTAGGTTCATAACCCTTAGCTATCCTCTCTATCCTCACCTATCATGGGCTCATAGCCCGTGTAACGTCGCCCGGCCCAAAATCAAATTCCAGCCGAAGGTTCTTTACGTACAAGAGGCAGGAAACTGGGACGAAAGTTAAAAAATAGTTACGGCTTTTGCTTGGACAATTTCTTCACACAACACTACAAGTCTAACGAAAGTTACATTCAGCCAAGGTTTTGGATGAACGGTTCAGCCGCAGATTACATCGAAAACAACCAATATTAATACAGAGTAGTAGTATGTATGTAATACTTATCTGGGAATGCGCAGCTAGCTCAACCAATTGCTCAATTAAAGCAACATGGCACAAAGGAACAAGCAACACACGCAGATCAGAATCAGACCGGCGATCATCTCGACATCTCGATGAGCCCACACAGGCTGGTGCTGCGCCTGCCGACTGCAAGCACGGCCACACTTGGAAAGCTTCAAACCGCGTCGCAGCTGTGCCGGCATGCTGACGCCGTACACGGGGTCGCGACTCGCGACATTTCTAATACAAAATGTAGGCTGCAAAACATTGGCCTCGTTGATCAGTATTCCGTCCAGGTAGTTGAGCAGTGATGAGCTGAATGATAATGTGTAAGCTGAACTCACGTGCGGAGAATGGGATAGCCTGCTAATAACTGAAAATGGGTAACGAAGCGCTCGTCCGAAGGTCCGGAATGTTTGCCGCCCGCCCCTGAGGTACAAGCTAATGCAGGTATGTAACTGTGCAAGCACAATATAATTAATGTGTGTCTCAAAAGCATGCATATCCAGTCGTGGAAAACGCTTGCACTACTCGCACATGGACGTCACCACAGCGTTCGCTTCACCCACACCCACACAAACTTTGTCTTGCCTATGTATGCACGTAGGAGCTTGCTCCCTGCAGTTCAACGACACAGACGAATTGAAATACGATTAGTTTGTAATAAGCACATATAATATATTATCCACCATTCATTTCTTCAGAGTTTGGCAAGGCTTTGCTTAATTACCCTCCGTCCCGAAGGAAGAAGCAGATCTTGCTGTATATCCGCACGGCCCACCAACGACGACCAACCTGCAGTATACAAGTCACAGAAATTAAACAAAAAACCGTACAGGCAGTGTATATAAACGAAGACATAAGTGAGAAGGTTCTTGCCATGCTGCATCGTTGCATGCAGTTGATGTGGGAACCCTCCTCATTAGTTATACTAGCTGAGCTGAAGTTTGTTTTTCTCGTGTGTGCAAGCCTTCTGGAAGTTTGTTCCACTATCTAAAAAAAGTTAGACTCTTCACAAGTGACCTCTGGAATATGAGCGATCTTGTGCTTGTCCTCTCCTTTACACTTCTCTAAAGTTCTGGACAGTCAATTATCCGTAGTTTCTTTAACTCGGTAAGGTCATGTATGCTTTCCGGCAGCGAAGACAGCTCTGGGCAATTCTTAACGCGAATTTCTATCAATGAAGTAAAGTCTCCCAGCCATTCCGGCAGTGTCTCTAAATCCTCACATGACTCTATCTCAAGTTTTCGGAGGGACTTGAAGCATCGAATTTCACTCGGCAAGTTTCTAAGGCCGGCGATAGAGTCAAGATGAAGACCCTCTATTAAAGAGAGGCGTTGAGCCCGACGCCACCCCTCACAAGAAAGGGATGCGTCCATGACCCCAAGAAAAAAATGGAGAAGTACTAGATGATAGGCTCCCAAATCCATTTTCTGGCAGCACGTGATCGCTGTTCCCTACCACCCACACCACACTCCTTGGAGGGTAAGGCAGGAACTTCAGCTTTGGGCAATCCATAGCAAACAAGAAATGTAAATTAGGGATTAAGAACTCGCCTTCTTCAGTAGATAATCTTGTTGTCCACCACTCTTCCAAGTTGTCCATTTCATTCAAAACAATAAATCTTAGCTTCTGGCAGCTTCCATAGTTCCCACAAAATTCCCTATCAGCACTCTTGATACCAGGCATGCCAAACAAGGCCAATGCTCTCAGGTTTGGTAGGCGCCCAAGAGGAGGGAGCCAGTTGCACTCTTTCAGTTCGAAAAGAACGATGGTAAGATGAGGTAGGTAGCAAGGAATGTCTAGCATCCAACTAGGGAAGTCTACGCTCATATAACCACAAAGCCTAAGGACTTGGAGACTTCTAGGAGGCACAACCTTCTCCAGTACTGACTTGTCAGCCATTCCATCTGCATGCCCCCCCTCCCCCCCCCCCCCCAAACTACCTTTATCATGTTCCCATTGAAGTATCAAGCACGTAAAACTTGAGTTGTTTGACATTTTAGCCTGTTCTGACCCTTCCAAATGTTTGACATTTTCAAGACCTTTGATAAGCAGATCCTGGCATGGTGTATTCTCAAGTTCCACAATATGACCCCACAAATCCCCACTTCATCAAGGGTTAACGCTCCTAGCTTTATGTCACACCCATTTAACGACCAAATGGAGTGCATACTCTTATGTGTGCCCAGAGATTAATCACACATAAGTTAACAAATTATAAAGGATGTATCATCACCAATGTTATTACATCACGATTAATAACACAGTCTTTACAATAATGTAGCGGAAGTAAAATGTAAAACTCTCGTGATAGCTCCAATCACAGGCACATTGACTGGTTGACTGCAAGTCTAGTAATCTTCCGGAAAGTAGAAGTAGTCACTATTTGCACCATCTGTTATCCATCCGGGATTTTTATCCAAGTAAGAAAAATAAACAAGCGTAAGTACATCTCGTACTCAACAAGTGTAACATGGGGTTCATGAGGCTCAAAGGCATAACATAGGTTTATCAGCATGTAGCTTTTAATTAGCATTAATTCAGTAAATCAATAATATCAAAGTGTCTCAACGCAACATTAAACATATGATCCATGTGAAATGATTAATGAGTAGCAAAAACATATTCATTATTAATGATCCACTATTCCATAAGGGTCCAAGGCCACTCGTGACCGTGAGCACGACTGTTATAACAGTTTTACACTCTGCAGAGGTTGTACACTTTCACTGTGAGTCGTGTTGCCCATATGCCCGGGTTAATTACTCCCAAAACACTTCCAAGGTGAGCAGGCAGGAAAACACTATGAAGTCTTTCGAAGGTTCGTCTAATAAGTTAGGGTCATTAGATTTCACTCGGCAAATAGATGTAGAGCCCCCCTTCCAAATGGCACAATAACGCGCAGCCTATACTCATAAGGACAGAGGCCGCACTATATCCGATTCGTCAAGCCATTCTTACGCCATAAAGGAATACCACTAACAAGCTAGAAAAGGTCCTTCTATATGACTAAAGCCAGAGCCATTTTAGCCCTCACAGTTGTACTGTAAATCTCGGATTTTCGCTTACAGATAAGTCCTTATGGAGAGTAACGAGAGCACCATAATAACCCCATGCTCTAGTACCCTTTAACAGTAATAAAAATCATCTTTTAATGTTTATTGCATATTTTATTAGTCAAATTACATGATCATAGTTCATGTTAAGCACTAGCAATACTAATCCATGCAGTATAATAGGTATCAAGGAATAAGATCAACACTAAGTCATCCTTAACAAGGAATATATGCATAATAATATTATTTGCTTAATGTGAATAGGACAACAAGGATAATCCCATGCTATACTTGCCTTGCTCAAACTGGTCCTAGTGATCTTGTTCGTAGAAAAACTCCTGATCCCCAACGAATTGCTCACCGTTTATACTCGATTAACAATAGCAACAACATTCATCTAGAACAATCATGCATAAACAAACAAGACTATAATTAGAACAGTACACCAACAGTAATAAAATAAGTTAAAAAAATTTTAAAACGATTCTACAACTCGCTAGGATCACACAGACGCAAAGATCACGAAAAACGGAGCTAAAACGACAAAGTTATGAATTTACGAAGATTTCCTATAGAAAAGTAATTACTTTAATTCAAGCTCGAAAATAAACTATTACAAACCTACTGTACAGTTCTACTAACATGTAGAGCTCTCAAATACGAACCTAACGCAATTTGAACGGGTCAAATCGGAGTTAAAACGGATAAATTATGACTTAAACAAACTCAGTGGCATAACTGTAAATAGCTGAAAACGTATTTTGACTTAACTGAGATCAAACTACGCTTTCAAAAGGATATTACACGATTCTGAAATACGTTTTGGACTGCAGGTTAGACAATTGAAAAACACAGGGTCTCTTTAGCAAAATGCGCAGCCGAAACGGTATCCTTCATCTACGGTCGTTGGATATCAGATGAACGGATCAGATCGATTCGGAGACAACCGGCGATGGCGCTCGGCCGGAACAAAGCCGCAACGACGAGATTCACGGCGGTGCCATCGCCGGAAAACGCTAAAGCTCGAATCCGAGCACCATTCGACGATTAGAAGGTACCAGGATGGAGTACAGGTCAAGGCGATCTCACCAAAGTCGAATGCGAGGGCAGAGCTGTCTCGAAGTCACCGGGGTGCTCGAGATAGCGGCCGGTCACGTCGATGATCCGAGCAATGCCTCCTCGGGATGGTTTCGATGCTTCGCGTCGAGATAGGATGGAGCGGAAGGATGCACGGGCTCGGTTTTTATAGCCCGAAGGCGATTCCAAGGAAGGAAAGAAGGATTGAAAGGAAAGGATTCGGCTTCGGTGTTTTTGGAAAGAGAATCCGTCGCCGGCTTGAGGAGGAAGAAGATGGCCTGACACGCGGGGCCACGCTGTCAGCGATGCAACTGAGAAGGAAGGCGCGGCAGTGCTCTCGCGCGGGTTGCTGGGCCAGCGGTCGGATTCGGCCCAAGGCGGGGAACGGCGCGCGGGCGGAGACGATGGGCCGCGGTGAAGAAGTTGGGCTTCCGGGCCGAAAGCGAGGAGAAAGGTAAATTTCTTTTTTTTTCCTTTTCAAATATTACAAAGCATTTTCAAATGATTTTGAATCCTAATTTGAATTTGAATCAAACCACTCATCACAAAAATTCAAATGCAACAGCATGAGTGCACAAACATATTTTTACCCTTATATTTGATTTTAAGTTAATAAAAATTATTATTACTCTAAATTTGTATGGTCACAAAATTGTATAAAAATCATATTTACCTATTTTTTAATATCCCAAAATTTTAGGGTGTTACAATTCTATCCCTCTTAAAATGAATCTCGTCCCGAGATTCGGTTGATGCTTACTCGAACAGTTGCGGGTAGGTTTTCCTCAGATCCTCTTCTCTTTCCCAGGTGGCCTCACCCTCTGTGTACCGATTCCACTGAACCTTACACATCTTAATAGTTCGACTCCTCGTGACTTTTTCAGCAGTCTCTAGAATTTTAACTGGGAACTCTTCATATGTGAGGTCCTCTTTAACAGTGAGCTCTTCTAACGGAATCTGCTTCTGTGGTACTCGTAAACATTTCTTAAGTTGAGACACATGAAACACATTATGTACACCTGCCAAACTCTCAGGTAATTCCAACCGATATGCCACCTCACCACGTCTTTCTATAATCTTGAAAGGTCCAATATACCTCGGTGCCAATTTCCCCTTCATGTTGAACCTTTTCACACTTCTCATTGGCGATACTTTCAAGTAGACATAATCCCCAACTTCAAAAGTCAACTCTCTTCTCTGAGTATCAGCATAACTCTTCTGTCTGAACTGAGCTATTTTCATATTATCTCTAATCATTCTTACTTTCTTTTCAGCATCCTTAAGTACATCAGGCCCAAACACTTGACTTTCCCCTGTCTGATTCCAGAACAACGGAGTTCTACACTTTCGTCCATACAGAGCCTCAAACGGTGCATCTGAAGACTCTTCTGATAACTATTATTATATGAGAACTCTGCATAAGGCAAACTCTTATCCCAACTAGTACCATATTGTAAAGCACAAGCTCTCAACATATCTTTCAATATCTGATTAATTCTCTCCGTCTGTCCATCTGTCTGTGGATGGTAGGTTGTACTAAAGTTCAGCTTGGTTCCTAGTGACTCATGTATCTTTTGCCAATAATGAGATATAAATTGGGTACCCCGATCAGACATAATTTTCTTAGGAACTCCATGTAAACTCACTATTCTTTCCATATACAATTCTGCCAACCTTGCACTACTATACGTAGTCCTAACTGGTAGAAAATGAGTAACCTTTGTTAGGCGATCTACTATTACCCAAATTGAATCATACCCTCTCTGAGTACGTGGCAATCCAACTATAAAATCCATACTAACTTCTTCCCATTTCCATTCGGGTATCTGCATAGGTTGTAACAATCCTGCAGGTCTCTGGTGTTCAGCTTTTACCCTTTGACATGTGTCACACAAAGCAACATACTCAGCAACATCTCTTTTCAAACCATACCACCAATATTTCTTTTTCAAATCCAGATACATCTTGGTACTCCTAGGATGTATGGAATAAGCTGACTCATGAGCTTCACGCAGAATTACCTCTCTGATAGTCTTATCCTCTGGCACACATAGTCTTTTTTCAAACCATAACGTACCATTATCATCCTTATGGAATCCTGGTGATTTGCCCTTCACTATATTCTCTGCTATCTCTCTTAATTTTGCATCTTTCATCTGACTCTTGCGTATCTCTTGCTCCAGAGTAGGTTCTAGTACCAATTCTACTGCATTGGTGGTAAACCCTAAGTTCATACGCTCACATTCAGCACACAACTCTCTTGACATAGGCATTACTTGCATTTCATTAGCGTAGCTTTTCCTACTAAGAGCATCAGCAACGACGTTAGCCTTTCATGGATGATAATGCACCTCCAGATCATAATCCTTTATCAACTCCAACCATCTACGCTGTCTCAAGTTCAGATCTGATTGAGTGAAGATATACTTCAAACTCTTGTGATCCGTATATATATCACTCTTATGTCCAATCAAATAGTGTCTCCATATCTTTAGTGCATGAACCACTGCAGCTAATTCCAAGTCATGAGTAGGATAATTTAATTCATGCTTTCTCAACGGTCTCAATGCATATGCTACAACTCTACCTTCTTACATAAGAACACATCCTAAACCCAAACGAGATGCATCACAGTAGATAGGGAATTGTTTACTCAGATCTGGCAAAACTAATACTGGTGCAGTGGTCAACCTTTTCTTCAATTTCTCAAAATTAGCCTGACACTTCTCAGACCACACAAACTTGACATTCTTCTCTAATAGTGCAGTCATTGGCTTCGCAAGCTTAGAAAATCCCTCTATAAATCTCCTGTAATAGCCTGCTAATCCCAAGAAACTACGGATCTCACTTGCATTGGTTGATGGCTTCCAGTCCAATACATCTTTTACTTTGCTAGGATCTACTGATATTTCTCTATTTGAGACAACATGACCAAGAAAGGAAACTTCCTTCAACCAAAACTTACATTTACTCCGCTTGGCATATAACTGGTGTTCTCTGAGCTTTTGCAAGACCAACCTCAAATGTTCGGCATGTTCCTCCTCAGTCTTGGAGAATACTAGAATATCATCAATGAATACCACTACAAACTTGTCTAGATATTCCATGAACACCTTATTCATCAGATACATAAAGTATGCAGGAGCATTAGTCAGACCAAAAGACATCACTGTATACTCATATAACCCATACCGTGTGGTAAAAGCTATCTTTGGTATATCACTAACACGAATCTTCAACTGATGATATCCAGAATGAAGATCAATCTTGGAGAATACACAAGCACCTCTTAACTGATCAAACAAGTCATCAATCCTAGGCAACGGGTACTTATTCTTGATGGTAACCTCATTGAGAGACCGATAATCTACACACATCCTCTGATTACCATCTTTCTTATCCACAAAAATCACTGGTGCTCCCCAAGGTGAAGAACTAGGACGAATGAAACCCTTATCCTGCAATTCCTTAATTTGTTTCTTAAGTTCTTCTAATTCATCTACTCCCATTCTATATGGACGCTTAGCTATGGGTGCAGTTCCAGGTAATAATTCAATAATAAATTCAATGTCACGGTCTTGTGGCATACCTGGCAATTCCTTAGGAAACACATCGAAGAACTCTTCCACAATCTGGTCCTCCTTGTTGGCACCATCAGTAAGCTAATTCACTGTGGCGGTCTCCTGCTTTTGCACTTTCACATCAACTCTGATCATATCTCCCTTTGGTGTTGTCAGTACTACTACTTTCCCCTTGCACTGAATCTCTGCTTGTTGTTGCATCATCCAATCCATTCCCAATATAAGATCAATCCCAGCTATTCTTAATACTATAGGACTCACCTTAAACTCTACCCCTTAGAATAAGACTAATCGGGAGACAACGATAAGATGCTGGCATGCTTCCACTAGGTGAGTTTACTAATATAGGATTCTTCATGGCACACAAATAAATTCTATGTATTCTAACAAATGATTGTGATATGAAAGAATGTGATGCTCCAGAATCAAAAAGAACAGTGGCGGGAGTGAAATGGACATCGAACGTACCAAGCATAACTTCTGGTTCCTCCACTGTGGTTTCCTGAGACAAGTGGTTCACCCTTCCAGTGTTAGATGCAGGCTTCTGGTGACTACCCTGCCTCTGGGGAGTCTGCTAGTTGATCTTCTCAGGATAATTGTAGGACAAGTGACCTTCTTTCCCACATCGAAAACACTTGTTGGGGGTATTGGGAGCACTGGTCTTCATTGGAGTATTATTGGAAGGACCCTGACGCTGAGGCTGATTCCCACTCTGCTGCGGAGGGCGTTGGTTACCATTCTGCGGTTGGAATGGGGGACGTTGCAGGAACTGATTGCGAAAAGGGACCTGACCATGATTCCACTGACCAGAAGAAGGCCTCTGTTGATTACCCTGCTGGAAACCAGTATGCGGACGAGTGTTACTACTAGAAGTCTGCCCCTGAAGCCTTTTCCTCTTGGCATCCCTCTCCTTGCGCTTGTTATCCACCACGATAACGCGGTTCACAAGCGTCTGAAAATTGGAATAAGTATTGGACATCAACTACAATTGCAGTCCATCATACAATCCCTTCAAAAAGCGGCGCTGCTTATCATTGTCATTAGCCACCTCATGTGGAGCATATCGTGATAACAGGGCAAACCTGTCACGATACTCAGCTATAGATAATGACCCTTGAGTCAAGTTCCGGAATTCCTCTGCCTTCAGTTCTATTATCCCTTCTGGTATATGATAAGCTCTGAAGTTCTCTCTAAACTCCTGCCAAGTAACTGCGGGTGCATTGGCGGGACGACCATACTCATACGATTCCCACCAATCCTGAGCTTCTCCCTGGAGTTGTCCAGAAGCAAACAACACCTTCTGCCGGTCATCACATTGTGCAATGTTGAGTTGCTTTTCTACGGCACGAAGCCAATCATCTGCTTCCAATAGATCAGCAGCGTGCGTGAACACCGGGGGATGACCCTTCAAAAACTTACCACGCTTATCACGTGGTGGTGCCCCAGCAACTGGATGATTATGTTGGTTCTGCACCAATTGTTGCATAAGTTGCGTCTGCACTGCCAGAAGTTGCTCAATAGTTGGTGGCGGTGGTGGTGGTGGATTTAGGGGAACACCTCCATGACCCCTGCCTCTTCCTCTTTCGACCATCTGCCATCCATAAGAATGCAAACTTTGAGATTTCCATGTTATCAACCACTTATAAGATAAAGAATGAGATCTGAAAGTTTTCTGGGCGAATATCAATGTTAATAGTTCAGTAAATCAATTATATCTCGAGCTACAGAAGTCCAATAGAGGCGTACTTTATATGGTTGGAAAGCTTATGAAGTTCCCCACAACTTCCATTTAGACCATAAGACCAGATTCTGTCGTTAAGTTAATGAAAAATAAGGCGCAACAGAAACTATTCTAGATTCTAGACTGTGCAGAAACTTTAACTTGTGACAGTTATATCTCTTGAACCAAATCAGATAAAAAGGTGATTCTAGTAGCATTTGGAAGGTGATTAAGCCTAGTTTCTCTCATAAAAATTTCATAAATGTTGCACAAACCGTTTTTGAACCATATCAGAAACATTGCAGACTGCTCCAGAAAACAGCAAGGACAGAAACGTGACAATACCAAACCCAACTATTATTCCCTTGACAAATAAACTTTTTATTCTTAAAAATGGAACTTGTAGACATGCCTACAAGCCCCAACACTCATAACAAAAATCCAACTCACACATAAACATAATGATAAAGCAACTATCACACCAAAGTTCAAACCACACGACAGACTCGAAGACTCAACTGATGTTACTAAGAACGTTCTTATTACATGAAGGACTCCTATTTTCTACTGACGTGGCTCATGATCTAAGGTCTCATAAATCTTGGCCATGCCTTGGTTTGCTCGGAGTTCATCAATCATCGCTTGACACCTCTTGATGGTCTTCCCCTATGCCTTCACCATCTCCTCTAACTGCAGCTTTCTCTCCATCATATCATAGACAAAGTTCACCATCACCTGAGGAAGTGGTTCCAACTGCACTGGATCCATCATGGCCCATCCAAGGTCAGGGTGTGCACGAGGGAGGTAGCGGTGAATATCATGCTTCATGCTGTCAAAGCGAAGGTAGCGAAGACCCATGCATGCTTCAAAAGCGGCGTCCTCAATGCTAGCCTCCATGGTAGCTCGACGACCCATGTGAGCATACATCATATCCAGCTGGTACACCCCTTTTCCTCATCCTTAGGAAAAATGCTCGCTCTTGCCTTCCAGTAAGTGTCCTCCAGCGGATGGGTGTACTCCCAACAGACGTACTCCATAGCTGGGTGCCAATCAGCAAAGTAGGCAGAGAGCATTCCCACAAGTTGATGGTGAGAGACAGCATCTCCTTCAGCCTTGTGGTAGATCTTCACAGTCCAACCCATTGGAGGTGGTGGCATATCCTCAGCAGCTGCATCAAGTGGTGGAGACGGGGGTTGCTCTCCTCCATTGGCTTTCTCCTCTTCATCATCTTCAATCTCGATGATCTTAGGGTCTTCTTCAGGCTCGGGTTCTTCTTAAGGAGGTGTTGGCACTTGGATTGGTGCTTCAGGGGTCTGCTCATTCTCCTGGGGTACTTCCTCTTGTGGCTCTTCAGGTGTAAGCAAAGCACGAGGTGGGTAGTGTCCTCCAGTGGTGATGCGAGCAGTCTTGCGGTCATGAACCATCTACAGAGTTTTTAGATGTAATTAGAATAGAGGCAAAATTTCGTAATAGAATGAGACATAAGAAGCATAAAAATTTATCAAATAACAAGATCAAGATAATAAGCATAAAAATAGTGAAAAGAAGATACTAAATCGACCATTTCTAGCTAGGCTTGCGTCCTATAGTCAACAATAGCTTTGATACCAATTTGTCACACCCATTTAACGACCAAATAGAGTGCATACTCTTACGTGTGCCCAGAGATCAATCACACATAAGTTAATAAATTATAAAGGATGTATCATCACCAATGTTATTACATCACGATTAATAACACAGTCTTTACAATAATGTAGCGGAAGTAAAATGCAAAACTCTCGTGATAGCTCCAATCACAGGCACATTGACTGGTTGACTGCAAGTCTAGTAATCTTCCGGAAAGTAGAAGTAGTCACTATTTGCACCATCTGTTACCCATCCGGGATTTTTATCAAGTAAGAAAAATAAACAAGCGTAAGTACATCTCGTACTCAACAAGTGTAACATGGGGTTCATGAGGCTCAAAGGCATAACATAGGTTTATCAGCATGTAGCTTTTAATTAACATTAATTCAGTAAATCAATAATATCAAAGTGTCTCAACGCAACATTAAACATATGATCCATGTGAAATGATTAACGAGTAGCAAAAACATATTCATTATTAATGATCCACTATTCCATAAGGGTCCAAGACCACTCGTGACCGTGAGCATGGCTGTTATAACAGTTTTACACTCTGCAGAGGTTGTACACTTTCACTGTGAGTCGTGTTGCCCATATGCCCGGGTTAATTACTCCCAAAACACTTCCAAGGTGAGCAGGCAGGGAAACACTATGAAGTCTTTTGAAGGTTCGTCTAACAAGTTAGGGTTATTAGATTTCACTCGGCAAACAGATATAGAGCCCCCCTTCCAAATAGCACAATAACGCGCAACCTATACTCATAAGGACAGAGGCCGCACTATATCCGATTCGTCAAGCCATTCTTACGCCATAAAGGAATACCACTAACAAGCTAGAAAAGGTCCTTCTATATGACTAAAGCCAGAGCCATTTTAGCCCTCACAGTTGTACTATAAATCCCAGATTTTCGCTTACAGATAAGTCCTTATGGAGAGTAACGAGAGCACCATAATAACCCCATGCTCTAGTACCCTTTAACAGTAATAAAAATCATCTTTTAATGTTTATTGCATATTCCATTAGTCAAATTACATGATCATAGTTCATATTGAGCACTAGCAATACTAATCCATGCAGTATAATAGGTATCAAGGAATAAGATCAACACTAAGTCATCCTTAACAAGGAATATATGCATAATGATATTATTTGCTTAATGTGAATAGGACAACAAGGATAATTCCATGCTATACTTGCCTTGCTCAAACTAGTCCTGGTGATCTTGTTCGTAGAAAAACTCCTGATCCCCAATGAATTGCTCACCGTCTATACTCGATTAACAATAGCAACAACATTAATCCAGAACAATCATGTATAAACAAACAAGACTATAATTAGAACAATACACCAACAGTAATAAAATAAGATAAAAGGTTTTTAAAACGATTCTACAACTCGCTAGGATCACACAGACGCAAAGATCACGAAAAACGGAGCTAAAACGACAAAGTTATGAATTTACGAAGATTTCCTATAGAAAAGTAATTACTTTAATTCAAGCTCGAAAATAAACTATCACAAACCTACTGTATAGTTCTACTAACATGTAGAGCTCTCAAATACGAACCTAACGCAATTTGAACGGGTCAAATCGGAGTTAAAACGGATAAATTATGACTAAAACAAACTCAGTGGCATAACTGTAAATAGCTGAAAACATATTTTGACTTAACCGAGATCAAACTACGCTTTCAAAAGGATATTACGTGATTCTGAAATACGCTTTGGACTGCGGGTTAGACAATTGAAAAACACAGGGTCTCTTTAGCAAAATGCGCAGCCGAAACGGTATCCTTCATCTACGGCCGTTGGATATCAGATGAACGGATCAGATCGATTCGGGGACAACCGGCGGCGGCGCTCGGCCGGAACAAAGCCGCAACGACGAGATTCACGGTGGCGCCATCGCCGGAAAACGCTAAAGCTCGAATCCGAGCACCATTCGACGATTAGAAGGTACCGGGATGGAGTACAGGTCAAGGCGATCTCACCAAGGTCGAATGCGAGGGCGGAGCTGTCCCGAAGTCGCCGGGGTGCTTGAGATAGCGGCCGGTCACGTCGGTGATCCGAGCAATGCCTCCTCGGGATGGTTTCGATGCTTCGCGTCGAGATAGGATGGAGCAGAAGGATGCACGGGCTCGGTTTTTATAGCCCGAAGGCGATTCCAAGGAAGGAAAGAAGGATTGGAAGGAAAGGATTCGGCTTCGGTGTTTTTGGAAAGAGAATCCGTCGCCGGCTTGAGGAGGAAGAAGATGGCCTGACACGCGGGGCCACGCTGTCAGCGACGCAACTGAGAAGGAAGGCGCGGCAGCGCTCTCGCGCGGGTTGCTGGGCTAGCGGCCGGATTCGGCCCAAGGCGGGGAACGGCGCGCGCGCGGAGACGATGGGCCGCGGTGAAGAAGTTGGGCTTCCGGGCCGAAAGCGAGGAGAAAGGTAAATTTCTTTTTTCTTTTTCCTTTTCAAATATTACAAAGCATTTTCAAATGATTTTGAATCCTAATTTGAATTTGAATCAAACCACTCATCACAAAAATTCAAATGCAACATCATGAGTGCACAAACATGTTTTTACCCTTATATTTGATTTTAAGTTAATAAAAATTATTGTTACTCTAAATTTGTATGGTCACAAAATTGTATAAAAATCATATTTACCTATTTTTTAATATCCCAAAATTTTAGGGTGTTACACTTTAGTCTCTCCCATAGTGCCTGAAGTTTATACTTTATATGAAATGAAAATAGTGTCCATTGGATATATATAAAAGTGTGGACATGGAAAAAATGCTATACGTCAAGTCACTAAGGAAAAAGCATCCTTCAAGATCTAAGTTTTGAAGTTTTAAATCACCAATAGAAGAAGGGAGATGTTCAAGCTTAACACAAAATGACAAATCTAGATGCTTTAACATCATGAGTTTGCATAGTGAATCAGGCAACATTTGAACCTTGGAGCAGCTTGTCATGTTCAAATACTCAAGCTTAAGAGTTGATCAATGCAATCTGGGAGCTTTTCAAGGTTATGGCAATCTGACAGATCAAGATGTGCGAGACCATCAAGTTGACAACAAGATTCAGGTAGTGAGTGCAGTTGTAGCAATCGGATAGGTTCAAAAATTGAGGCCTATGCAACTTGCCAAAGGATTCTGGAAGTGTATGCAGTGCATGGCAGCATGCCAAGTTTAGGAAGAGTAGAGAACTTAGGTTCCCAAAAGAGATGGGAAGCTCACAAAGGCTGATACATCCTGATAGGTCAAAGTAGTCCAGCTTTTGGAGGCAACCAATGTTTGTGGGTAATGTGTTTAGGGAAGTATTTGAAAGTATCAGGGTCTGTAGGTTTAGCAAATGGTTCAAGGATCTAGATAACTTTGAGATAGGAAGGGTGGAAGCATCAAGATACCTTAACAGCTTAAGTTTATAAACAGAAGCTGGTAGCTCTGACACATGGCATCCACTGAGATCCAAAATTCTCAAATATAATGTGCTTGAGAATGCTTGCTTAGAAAGTTGGAGTTTGCCGCATTCCTTGAAATGCATGGCCTGACCTTTGTTTGTGAAGCTATATAGGTCGATGATGTCTTGTTATGATTTAACAATAAATGATAATTTCCATTCAATTTATCCCTCGTAGCTTTGATGTCTTCTGCATCATCATTTGTGTAAGACAATTCATCACCAGCAACATGTCTGGCAAGATCATGTACCATAGCATGCATACAAAGTCTATGTGTGGGTTTGAATATCCTTGTAGACGATACCTTTCAAAAGAAAATAGAGTACAGTTCAGATGGTTAATAAAAATAATTGTGATTGCATAGATACACTCAGGTAAGGATTATTTCACTTACTACTATTGGGTAAGTCAAGATATTAAGGAAGGACATCTCCAAGAACTCGTTAACGTATTCGATACCAATCGGTTGAAGTAGTTGCCCATCACTACCTTGAATAAACCCTAAAGCAATCCATTGCTGGATCAAGTTGTCATGATCTATGTTATGGCTCTTAGGAAAGATAGAGCAATACATGAAACATAGTTTATGTTGTGGAGGCATGTGGTGATAGCTTAGCAGCAGGCCTTTCAGAATTCCCTTGCCATCATCCTTGATATCCATTATATTACTATACTTTATTTGACGCCATCCTTCTCTTGTATAGTTCTTCCGCATCTAGAGGTACTCCATTGCATTGTTTTCCAATTTCTTTTCCAATGTCCACAAAGTCAATAATTTGATCATTTCCTAAATTCTGAGGCCTCATGATAGACCAGCACTCATTATCTGATAAACCCTCTAGTTTAATTGGATCAACAATATGAAAATATGGAGCTCCCACATTAGATAATGTACTAGCAACCTTCTCACCACGAGTGGTCACTACTATCTTGCTGCCTTTCTTTCCACATTGTAACATGGCAACAAGCTTCTCCAAAGTATGTACCCTTTCCTCCCATAAATCATCTAAGACAATGAGATAGACCTTGCCATAGAGAATGTCATCAAGCTGAGATTTTAGATGATGCAGAGTAGCATCTTTATAACTGGAATGCGACCATCTAGCTGAGAGATAATATCACCTATAATTTTCTCTAGTTTGAAGTCCATTGAGACATAGACCCATGCTCTTAGATCAAAGTGAAACTCATTTGTTTCCTTAAGAGTGTAAACAAATTTTGCGATAGTTGTTTTACCCATTCCACCAAGGCCAACAATGGGAATGATAGAGCTTTCTCGATTCCCATTATTTTGCAACAACTTGAGGATATGTTTCTTCTCTTTTTCCCTTCCCACCATCTGAACATCATCTCTGGCACCGATATATGTTTCTCTCCCCTTTTCATTATTGACTTGCTCTGTTGACAACACAGATGATGGGAGGGAATCAAATTTCTTGACATCCTCAGTAATCTTATTTAGCTGCAGCCTGATGCTTCTCGTCTTATTTGACATGGTGATACGCACAATCAGTGGATTGATCGATGAGAAGAACAGTTTAACCTGTAGTCAATATTTTTTTAGTTAGTCAAAAGTGAAAACAATCGAACTTGCTACGATACCTCCTAGGGGTAATACATGCATATTTATTTAATTTACTTTTTAGTTTTATAAAATATGATAAATAAGGAAAGTTTTAGATATAATTTCCTTTTCTAGATCTTATTGATGCATGCATAATTCATTAGATATGGTAAATTGTTTTATTTTGCAGCTGTGGTCATGATATATTTTCATTACCGTGTTCACTGTCCATGCATGTATGCCGGAAGGCTATCAAAAAAAAAGTCCATGCATGTAACGTGTCCATTTCCAACTTTTCGTACGTGTTAGCATGTCCAAAGTTCACGATTTTTGTTCCCAACCTCGGTACGTGTTAGCATGTCTAAATTTCACGGCATGTAACACACTAATCAAAATACAAGGTCGTGGCCCAACAATTCACGGCATGTATGTGTTAACTAACCAACTTTGGACACATTACTTTAAACATCACGTGTTAGTACGTGAGTTTCTCTTTTTTTTTTTGGAACATGTGAGTTTCTCAATCCCAGCAAAACTATCTGTTATAACGTTTTTAAAGGACCGGAAACGGCGACAACAGGGAGGGTGAATGTGAGCCTCAATTTTTTTCAAAACTTTCGACCACTGTCCTAAAATCAACCCTCAAAAGGCACACAAACAAAAGCTATAAAAACACGAGCTACCAAAAGTCAAGAGACTCTGGAAAAGTTCCTTAGATCGCTAGAAACCCAACGCAAAAGATGGAACTCGAATCCGAGATCGAACGGGCGAGAAACGGACAAAACATAGAGTTGCGGAATGTCTGCTACAGTACCCAGAGACCGTCCTCTACAGTGCCCGGACAGTCCGCACTTCAAAAATCAGAAACCGAACTCTGCGGAAACAGTTCTGTTCTCGGTCTGAAAAATCACTGCTACAGTCCCCCGAACAGTCTGGGCTTGGGGCCCGGACAGTTCGCAAGTATGAACCCCGAGCAGCAGAGAACACACAGAAAAGAGCCTAACTTCCGGACGGTCCTCTACAGTACCCCTGACTGTCCATGAATCCCGTAGACAGAAGAACAGGAGCGTCCCTAAAATCGTCTCTTTACTTTGATTTTCCGATTTGCGGCCAAACCTTCACCAACTGCCACAAAACTTGGTGAGCATGATCACAAGACAGTATGAGAGCTACCTCTAAGAGGTTATTGCCCAATTTGAAGCCAATCAACGGGAAAACGAAGGAAAACGAAAAACACCGGTTCTTGAGACCTAGACCAAGAAATCACCCGATCTGTGAGCTCGTGAGGAATTGATTGATTTCATTCGGTGGAAAGGCTCAACTCACGTCATAGCTCAAATCAATAAAAAAGAACGGATAAAAAGATCTAGAAACGACGAATCGAGGCCTTGTTTAGTTTGTGCCAAAATGCAAAAAGTTTTTAAGATTCCCCGTCACATCGCATATGCCGGCACATGTATAGAGCAATAAATATAGGTAAAAAATAACTAATTGCATATTTTATCTGTAAATGTCGAGACGAATCTTTTGAGCCTAATTAATCCATGATTGGACAAAGTTTGTCGGATACAAACGAAAAGTGCTACAGTGCTTTTCAAAAAAAAATGCAAACTAAACATGGCCCAATTCAAGAACGAGAGGGGGAAGGAGAAGAACGCAAAGAACACATAAGAACACAAAGAGTGATTCTTCCGCCGAATCTCGGAGGACACAAGGAAGATTTAGGACCTCCTTTCCCACTTAAAATCTTGGTTCTTACACAAATCACAAGGATTAGTAGACCTCTCTCACAAGCAACTAAGGGGAGGGGGAGGTCGATGGCCCACGCTTGCCGGCGCTCGGTGAGGTCGGTCCCCGCCGGCGATCTACAGCAGTCCGGCCGGCGCTCAGTGAGGTCGGTCCCCGCCAGCACAGGAGCAGTCGGCGTGGCCAATTGGGTTGTTTGGGCTTTACGGACTCGGAAGAAGGCTGTTATTACACGCCATGTTCACTTTCATGGGCTCATTGTCGGCAGGAGAGCTAGAGCGTGGGCTGCTGGGCAGTGGAGCTTCTTGCGGTCTCGGTCGTCCCTGGACCTGAAGCCGAGGCTCAGCACCGGGCATCGGCTAGGTGGTTGGCAGGGGTTGGACTGGATCGGACGAGTGGACCCACGGTAATGAAGAGCAAGAGAGGCCGGCCGCTCGGGTTATTTTTGTGTGGTGAGCATGCATGCATGAATCGTAACGGACCGAGATGCACATTTGTACGTGTTATCTGATAGTGTCAACATGGGAGAGAACGAACATGCATGTCATCGTCAGTGCAATACAGAGGAAGGTGCAATTGCAGCAGGGTAGTAGGTCCTTACCATCAACTAGCACCGCGTACGACCGATCCAAGCTGACCTATTATTCCTTCACATATGGGGACGGACGCAGGACGGAATGCACGCGGGTCGATAGATAACCGGCTGGAATAACAGCTACTAGGTTGTGGCCGCCGGGCCAACCATCTCTGTCCGTTTTTGGTCTGAGAAATAAGGTGGTCAATCTTTTTTCTCACTCCTTAATTTTTTTATTTGGTTTGTGGAATGGAATAATATGATCCATCGTCACCTTATTTCTCACAAGCTAATAAATAGTATATGCATGGAGAATGGGGTGATTCCACCAAAATTTATGGGATGAACTCTTGATACATCACCTCATGAAGCATAAGATGACTCCACAAAACAAACACACCAGTACAAAAAGACTTTCTCCATCCACCCCAAAATAAGTGTCATTCTTCTTTTCTAAAAAGATAAATAATGTTAACTTTGACCGAATATATATATATATATATATATAAGAGAATGCTAATATTTATGGTGCGTAATTAGTATCATTATATGAATCCTTTTGAATATATTTTCATAATAAACTTATTTGAAAATATAAAAGTTATTAATAATTTTTTATATACCTAGTCAAACTTAAAAAAAGTTAACCAACATGCATCCATAGTGACACTTATTTTGGAACGGAGAGAGTAAAAGCCCATCAGCTAAGAAGTCAATCACATGATTTTTTAGCATAAATTAATTATTATATAATTCAGTACGATCAATCAACCATACTTGATAATCTTTCCTTGACATGTGCTATATACGCTTGTGCATTACCTTGGCAGTTAAGGTGACAGCCAAGGAAATTAATTGTTACAAAACCACACCTTCAATTACAAAGTTTTAAATCTCATTGTGCACTACAACTTTGTTTTATATAACACATGTCTTCATCCAAAATCGTTGATTTATTTTTTGAATTTTAAAATTTAAGAACTAAAGAACAATTGGAACTCTAAGGGCATGTTTGGTTCCTGCCGCTGAAGGCCACGCCTCCACTGTGGCCGCGCCAGAAGTGCGGCGCCGATTTCGTTCGCCGGAAGTGCGGCAAGTTTTGGCATAAAAAAATGAACTAGAGTGCTATGGCGCGGCTTCAGCATGCCGCAACTGAGGGAGCGAACCAAACGCGTGCCAAAAGTGCGGCACGAAAGGTGTGGCGTGGTGCGGCACGGTTCGGTTGTGAACCAAACGCTCCCTAAATGATCTGAAATCAAGAGAATTTTAACTACAAATCTGTAGATTGCATCAAGAACTACATGTTCAATATAAACCACGTCAACATTTATGGTCCTTTGAAAATTCTAAATTATGAATTTCAAAATAATCTAAAAACTTAAAACAACAAATATTTTAAATTTGATCTAAACAATTTTGAATAAAAAAATTATCAACTACAACAATTTATAGATCGTGTTGACAACTACAACTTGGTATACCATGTAAGCGACCATGGTTACCTGAAACGAGCTAAAGGTCTTCTCACACCTGCAGTCATGTACGGAGCACAACGCAAAGCATGAGACCCCCAAAATTAACCACCCACCCCCCCTCCCCAAATCACCAATTAGTCAATAGGACCAATTATTTGAGCCTAATTTGCTCTCAAGTGTAGATTAAGTTCCACATATCCAAAACCTTCATCGTCACTACTATAGACGGTGTGCCATATCTTATCTCCTAGACACTAGCTAGTCATTGCTCTAATGCTCTTGATGTCTGGCCATGCATCCGATCGATCCGGACATGCTTAGGGCTTCGATGCTATTGATACTGTGCCATCACATTTGCATAAAGGTTCAATTATATTCAACTTTTTCACCCTTTATTGGTTACCAAGGACTTCAATTTATTCTTAGTTTAGCTTTGTTCTTTTTGTGAAACGTGAAACAAAGACCCTATCTGGGGAGCTTCTAGCATTTGTTGCTTCTCAAGAAAGCTCGAAAAACTAGAAGCTCTCAAAAACAGGGTCGCTTATCTTTAAGCTGATAAAATCTACATTATATTTCGTACTTAAAAGGATATATAATCTCCTTTAGAGCAGCTTCCTGAGCTTTTCTAGAAAGGAGGTGCTTTTGAAAATGCTACAGCTCCCCCAAACAGGGCAAAGAGTTCTAATACTTTTCCATGTCAAGAAAAATTCGCCAAGGATATAAATAATAAGGGAAATATATTTCCTTAATGGTTTTAGCCCTCAAGATGATTTCCTCGGAGGTTGCCTGTCATGGAAAGGACAACATTTAATATGGCAAAGGTACAAGAAAATGTTTCAACCGACAAGTATGTAACTTTTCTTGGAGATCGGTAATCGCCGAGGAAATATCCAAACCACTAAGGTAATATCTACTACCTCTCGTCTAAATTATAAGATTTTTTTTTTTGCTTTTCTCCAAGTACTTCCAAGAGGAAATGAGAACTATTTGATGTCCATTGTTATTCTAGATAGAGTGCTGCCAAGAGGAAATGAGTACTGCCAAAGCAGCAACGGCGAGGAGAGGCTGATGCACTATTTGATGTCCATTGTTATTCTAGATAGAGTGAAGCAACCTCCCAATAGTCATGCATATGAACGCATACACATTCTTGCGCGCGGACCGGGTACACGTACTCCTTGGAAACAGGAGGCCGTGTGACATGACATGTATATACTACGTACTGATGACGTGCATGCGTTGCACGTACGTGCGTTGTACTTCCACCAGGAATAGAATACAAACCGCGTAGTGGGCTGTAGCTACCGCCATTACTGGACAGGCAGGCTGACCCGTTTACTCTCGGCAAAGGCTTTGCCGAGAGCCCCTCTCGGCAAAGGGCTGTCGGCAAAGCGGCGTCCGGCAAATGGGCCTTTGCCGAGAACCTTTTTTCGGGCACTCGGCAAAGATTTTTTTCCTTTTTTTGAATAATTTCTTTGCCGAGAGCCTCGGTGCAGGCTCTCGGCAAAGATTTTTTTCTTTTTTTTGAATAATTTCTTTGCCAAGAGCCCTGGCGTCTGACCCTCGGCAAAGATTTTGGTTTTTTTAATTTCTTTACCGAGAGTCCTCTGGACCGGCCAAGAGGGCTCTCGGCAAAGCTACCATTTCGTTGTCCACTGTCCAGCTTTGCCGAGAGCTTGCCTTAAAAGGCTCTCGGCAAAGAGCCTTTGTCGAGGGTCACCCTCGGTAAAGTGACCAAATTTTTTTTGTTTTTTTATTTTTTGTTTTCAATCCCTGCAAACACGACACACACACACACACACACACACACACACATATATATATATATATATATATATATATATATATATATATATATATATATATATATATTATCCATCACAGATATACCACATCTAGCACCATATATATCACATCCATCGCATAACTCATATCCAGCACCATATGTCACAATTGTTCACATAAATCACATAAAATTATCTCAAATACAAGTCCACGTGCATAACAAGTTCGTGCATAGTTCATCCACATGCATGCATACCAAAACAAGACACAAAACTACCAGTGCTACTCACTGCGCCGGCCGCCCTTGATAACCTTGTGACGGCGGTGACGGAAACACTTGGTCGCCCTGAGCGCCAGGAAGTGAGTTGTTCGAACCCGCCGACGGAAGCTGCACACATGAGAAGAGTTTGCATCAGAGGAGATTGGTTGATTAGCTAATGTTTCAATTCCTTGCATGTGTGACTCACAGGAGTTTGCATCAGGGGAGATTAGTTAGGATGCGTCGGTGGACCCATTAACCCTGGAGGCACGGGGGAACCCGTCGAAGATTGCATCCAGGCGACAATTTCTGCAATCCTTTTGTCCTGGGCCTCCCGCGCTGCCCGCTCGGCCGCCAACTCCAACGCCAGCTCGACGGCCCTCCGGTTTGCTTCTTCCACATTGGCCTACAAATTGGTGCAAAGCTAATGATACAATATTGCAAAGGAAATAAAGTTGTGTAATGATCAATGTACGACGAGTGCCACAGGAATAACCTCAAGTACTTCGACCCGGTGTTGTGCAGTGCTAGGCCACATGCGTATCTCTGGGAGTGAGGAGCTGCTTGTGGTCCGTGCTCGGATCTGGGAGAGAGTGGGAGTAGAGGTCGTGTCGATCACGCTGTCGCCAATCCAGAAGCGGTCATGCTTCTTGCCTTGTCCAATCCTCATGACGGTCTCTGCATCAATGTTGTCGGTCCGTGGATCGTACTCCGGCCCATGGATCGACCTTGACGCCTCCGTGTACGCCATCATTTTCTCGTAGGCGGTCGAGCTTGTGTATGCCTCGGGCGGGTCATCCGGGTTGAAGGAGACGTCGAACGTCGCCTTGCCCTTGTGTGACATGGACCATGCGGCGAAGTTGGAGCACTCTTGGCCTTGATGTGTCGCCGACTGCAAGAACAAAAACAAGATGATTACAATTCTTTGCCGAGTTGAACAAAAGCAAGAAGAATAGAAACATGACCACGTACCCATGCTTTTTTGTATCCGGAGAGGTTGCGGTTGCCTAGATGGTGTGGTATGCCTTGCATGCATGCACGCCGCTGCCGGGCAGCCTCGTGCTGAGCGACCCACTCCGGACTTAACCACCTGTCCACCATCTTCTCCCAAGCCTCGGGACACGCATTGCACCGCCAAGGAATCACCTACACATCATCAAGTAGTGACATATTAGAAAATCAAGTCAGTCATTCATACGTAATCCCAAAAGCAACCAATTTGAATGTTCTTTAGCTACCTCAAGGAACTGTGGTTTGGTGAGTGTAATGTCATTTTCTCGGATGTCCTTCTTCGTGATCTTTTGTCCAAGCTTCGTCGCATGGTAATCTATGATGGTCTGGAGTCGCGCCTCGTGATGGACGTCGACGACGTGTTTCCTGCAAGCTCGCCTAGCCACTGCCTCCGCCGTGCCCTCGAATCCGTTGTCCAGTTTGAAGTAGTCCAGCGTATACAGACATGATGCATTAGTTATTTCAAGTAGAGTACAATGAATGCGTTGTATTGAGCCATGTAGTGCGATTTTTATCTTACCTAGAACTCATGAATGACGAGCGCCCCCACGTTGCCAAATTCTGCGTCTGGCTCAGATTCGTAGTGGGCAAATGTGTAGGCGGGCTCGTCCTTCCCAGCATGCGTGACTATGCCAGGGAAGTGGATCCTGTATAGGAGACCTAGGATGCCATTGACATGGCGGGAGGCAGTGTTCCCCGACACAACCTCCCACCCGCTGCACAAGTGATTAAGAAAACATATTAATGTCTTTCAATTTCGAACGTAGCATATGAAGTAATAGTGATAACATGCAAAGTCACTTGCCTTTGCCCCACTGGGCGAATCACTGGGCGTAGAGCTCTTTGCGGCTTGTTAGGAAGGGTGGAGGGACCTCGCAGGTAGACACCTGACGAACTAGAGAAAGCAGTAGCTCCCTCCGCGACGCCCTCCTCATCCTCCTCGTCCGCCTCCCCCGCCTCCTCCTCCTCCTGCGCCACCTCCTCCTGCTGCTGCTGGTGGACCGCGCTCGTGGTCCTTGAGTTCCTCCTGCTCGTGGTCCTCGTCCTCCGCCTCATCGAGGTCGTCCCCTGCACCTCCTCGCCCCCGCCGCTGGAGCCTCTAGGGTAGAACGAGCTCAGGTTCCTCTGACGGCCGCCTGGCATTTTTTCAATAACCTGCAATTAAAAAGAAGAAAGAAGTAATTAGATATAGATGCAAAATAAATAAAACAAAATTATGAGACTTACAAAATTACAAAATTAAAAAATATTACATGTATGTTACAAATATTCTTCGTCATCGGGATTAGCCGGATCGTAACTCTCATCATCACTATCAACCATGTTGAAATCCTCTATATTATCTGACGGAGGAATGTTGTCTTCATCGTCAATGCCTATACATAATCGCTCAATCATTTGTAAGTCCTTAGCATTTTGCACTTCATATCCATCGTCAGCATCATCATCAACCATAACATTGTCTACATCCATTCCTATCTCGCCGGTTAAGTCTATCTCGAACCTCCCTTCTAGACCATCTTCTTGATAGAACTCTCCATCATACATACTTGGGTTGAAGATGTAGTCTTCATCGTTTGGGGCAGGTAGTCGGCCGTGTGGCGAGACCTTATGCACAACAAACCAACCACTAAGATCCGGTCTAGTCTTGCAAGCATATGGTGTATAATAAACTTGTGTGGCCTGTTGCGCCACAATATACACATCGTCTCTTGGATAGACGGAATCTTGATGAATTTCGACTAGACCAAGATGCGGGGACTTTCTCGTTACACCTGGGTCAAACCAATGGCATCTAAATATGACAGGATGATGTGTGATACCATGGAATGAAAGTTCGTATATTTCTTCAAGTCTTCCATAATAGTCTACGCCATCAATGCCGGGCGTAAAAACCCCGCTATTTGTGGTTCTTCGATTGGGTCGCCACCGCTCGTAGCTTGCTGTGTGAAATCGATATCCATTCACGTCATAAGCAGACAATGACTTGACCCTTTGGTCACAGCCTCTGGCAACCTTTCTCAACTCAGGACTGATAGACACATCGGTTCGGGCCTGGAATTTCAAGCAGGATACATCGTTATATTAATCGAACGTACAAGCAACAACAAAACAGGAGGAAATTGGACAGTACCTTGGTTTTGAACCAAGAAATGAAATCGGGGCTCCCTTGTACCGCACCATTTGAAAGAAGGGTATCATATTCCACTAGGGTTGGATCCCTTGAATGGGGCCAATACTCATGAATGGATTCCCTGTAACGACAAACACGGGGTTGGATGTACAGTAGTGGGGAATTATTGAAAAAAGTATGTTGAGGACTTACGCAATATATGGGTCCACCTCTTCAAGGTTGGTCAGCAAATATAGCATGATTTTGCGCCACTCCACATTTGTCAAGAGCTTATTGGTCGATGCACCTGCCTTTCCATGTTGCCCTCGAAAAAGGCTAAGGTTTGTGTCATTTTCATCAGCATTGTAACGAGGAGGTGGATTATGCACACTTGGGAGATTCTCAGAATAATACAATGTTGTGAAGTTTGACACCTCCTGCATAGTGACTGCACTTGCAATGGAAGCCTCAATTTTGCCTTTGTTTTTACACTTTTTTCGAAGAGTCTTTAGGATTCTCTCCATTGGATAGCACCAAGTGAACTTAACAGGGCCCCCCATTCGTGCCTCATATGGGAGGTGCAATATCAGATGTTGCATCGGATTGAAGAAGTTGGGTGGAAAGATCTTCTCTAACTTGCAGAGCAAGACAGGTGCCATTTTTTTCCAAATCAGCAATCACGGTCCGAGATAACTCCTTGGCACAGAGCTGGCGGAAGAAGTAGCTCAACTCTGCCAGCACTGTCCACATGTGCCCAGGGACAAAGCCTCGAACCATCGTCGGGAGAAGCCGCTCAATCCATACGTGGAAGTCATGACTCTTCATCCCTTTCACTCGGAGAGTAGTTAAGTTCACTCCCCTCCTCAGATTCGCTGCATAACCATCAGGGAACATTAGCGTCTGCATCCATTCGAGTACTTGCCTCCTTTGTCCGAGGGCCAGGACAAAATCAGCCTTAGGCCTTTTCCAATTCTTGCCGGCTCTAGGAGCACGCATCTCTTGAAGTGGTCTATTGCACAACTCTGCCAGATCCACTCTAACCTTAGGGTTGTCCTTTGACTTTTCAGTGTCCATGAGTGTTCCCTAGAGTGCCTCAGCGACATTCTTTTCTGTATGCATGACATCAATGTAATGTGGCACAAGAAGGTCATCAAAATAGAGGAGCCTTGTCAAGCCCGACTTATGAGTCCACATATGGTCCTCATTGTATCCCACGAAGCCACCACCTGCTTCTTTCTCTACGAGAGCATCTATCCGAGCATGAACCTCGGAACCAGTCATCATTTGTGGTGCCATCTCTTTCACTACGACACCTTTCATAAAGTTCACGGTGTCTTGCCTGAATGGATGGTAGGGAGGGAGGAATTGACGATGTTTGTCGAACGACGAATACTTGCAACCCTTCTTGAGCCAAATAAACCTTAGCTTGTCCTTGCAAATTGGACATGGGTATTTCTCGTGAACACACCAACCGCAGAATATCTCATATGCTAGGAAGTCATGGATGGAGTACTGGTACCAAACGTGCATTTTGAAAGTGGTCTTTGTAGCTCGGTCGTATGTCCAAACCCCATCCTCCCAAGCACTGACCAATTCATCAATCAAAGGCTCCATGAAGACACTCATCTTCTTCCCAGGGTGTCCAGGAATTATCAACGACACGAACACATTCTGACATTGAAAGGCGGCGCCCGGGGGGAGATTGAGGGGGATGACGAACACAGGCCAACATGTATACGGGGCTGCCATCAAACCATAAGGATTGAACCCATCAGTTGCCAAAGCAACACGTACGTTACGAGCCTCTGAAGCTTTCTCATGATGAATGGCATCGAAGTGTTTTCATGCTTCACCATCGGACGGATGTACCATCTTCTTAGGATTGTACCGTTTGCCCTGTTTGTGCCACGTTATCTGTTTAGCGGACTCCTCACTCATGTATAGTCGTTGGATCCTCGGCAAGAATGGGAGGTACCGTAGGATTTTCATCGGGATGGTAAGCTGCGTCTTATTGCCATCCCCAGTGTCTACCTCCAGATACCTGGAGGATTTGCACTTTGGACAGTACTTTTCATGCTCATGTTCCTTCCTAAAGAGGACACAACCTTTCGGACAAGCATGTATCTGTTCGTATGGCATCTTGAGTCCATCAAGGAGTTTCTGGCACTCGTACAGGCTAGTTGGCATAGCGTGGCCCGCCGAAAGCATGATACCAAACAAGGCCAACATACCATCGAAGGCTTGTCGACTCATGTTGATCTCGGCCTTGAATGCCATCACGCGTCCAACGGCATCGAGTTTACAAACCGTTGTCTGATCGTGAAGGGGTATCTGCGTCGAAGACATCATCTCGTAGAACGCCTTTGCGGCTGCCTCCGTCTCATTCGCACGTCCATCAAGGATCTGTGCTTGTTGAAAGTCATCTACCCAGTCCGCAACCCCGCCATCATCATCAACATGCTCGAGGCGTCGTCTCACCACCTCCTCTCTCATCCTATGGGCTTCACCATGGTGGATCCACCGAGTATAGTCCGACGTAAAGCCATGCTTCTGAAGATGTATACCCATTGTGTCCTTCTTTTGCCATTTCATGTTTGCACACTTGCTGCAGGGACACTTCATTACAAGCACCGGACTCACACCGCTGCTGAATGCACGGTCTAGGAAAGCCTCTGTCTTCTGCCCCCATTCAGTGCTGAAATCACTCTGACTTCTATATCTCGTGTACATCCACTCACGGTCATCCATCCTCTAAAATAGATATCAACAACGGTTGTAACTATCAACTGCATCTACGTGGTGTTCCTACTATCTAATAGGTGAGGATAGGTCCTAATCCCACCCGCGGATGCGTAGACGAGGTTAGTTTCCATGTTTTACTCTGAGTCAAGACAAAATTTCGGCAGCACCTCCCCGTTGTTCTCCAGATACACATCCTGGCAAGGAGAGTGTGTATCCGAAGAACAACAAGGAGGTGATGTCGAAACTCTGTCTCGGATCGGAGCAGACCATGGAAACTAACCTCATCTACGCATCCGCGGGCTGTCCAAAAAAACGTGGACAATCCGAAACGGATACGGTTTTACATATGCAGAGATCTACATACTTCCAACCGTATCTCTTTCGGACGGAAGACGCCTAACTAGGTTACACCGATCTACGACAACGATAAGGAAGAGAGGCTATTTATACCTTGGGTGGCGGTGGAGTCAACCTAGTGGGACAATGGTGACTGGCGAGTCGATGTGCGGTGGACTCCTGACCTGCAATTGTATTTCAGTCATTCGTTCAGGATAGCACGATGAAAAAACAGCAAACATATTTATATACATATTTATACATGTATATATTTATATACATATTTATTCACCGTTCATCTATTGTGTTAGATATTGTTTAAGCACTTTTTCCTATAGTGGTTTTTTCGCCGCTTCTCATCTCCTTACCTGGCTATGCAAAAAAAATGATACTTTGCTTACTAGATAATTCTCATCCTATTGGTTCAGATTACAGAGCCAGCTTCCATGCCAATGCAAGTGCAGATACCTGTATCACCTCATGTAAGTTTTTTTAATGTCCATATCGTACCTACAGGCCTATTGATCTTCGTCGCTGTTGCTGTTTACACTACATTCATCACAGTTCTTTGTTTTGCAGCATACACACAAATTGGAAACCGTAAGTGCCCCATCAACAGATCCAAATCAGATAGCTTGCCCAAAACATCAGGTATAACAGTCTTTCTGCTCCCACTACTATTCTTTAGGCACGCAATCCCAAGACAAATGAGAATAACAATGCTGGTTATAATGTGACTTCCCTGAACATAGCAAAGCAGCTGTTGCCTATCCAGGTAAGGTCCATCAAGCGTTCCAATCAAATTTATTTGGCTATGTACCAGCCAATCAATTGTCTTATAGGAGCTTTTGTAGGTTTCTAGATTTCCTTGCCTATCCATCTAAACTTCTGATTATCTATGCAGCTATCCGATTTACAGTGGGAAGTGACAACCGGTTGCACTACGGAATGTGCACGGATGTGGCTGCATCTATTCTGCTGCTTCATTTCTGAGGTTCACTTCGATTACTTTTCCACGTATGTGTCTACAGTTACTTTCTATACCTTTCAGTTTCCTGTGTTCAGCTTCGTTTTTTTTGGGAATCGAAATGTTCTTCCCAACATGTATACATTACTATTGCATATGCTAGGAATTTTTGCTAACATATGGTCCCTTTCTTACCATTTTTATTGCAATACGGGCTACTACAAATTTATGCAGCCTTACATTTCCTTCAACAATAAACTGATCTATGCTTTTGGTTTCCTTTTGTAGGAACATTCCACAATAATGCATTTACATGTTGTGTGATGCTGTAACTGCAGCCTGCTATTAGCCTCATTATTTCTTTGTATTACGCATGCCTCGCTGCCGAGTCCAAGGTTCTGGGATTCGACCGGGATAGTCCGAATTTCGATGAAATTCGTCTATTTTGGTGAGGTCCGAAACAAATTTTATGCTTCAAATTTCGAAAATTCATCGAATTGAATCCGAAATTCATCTTAATTTTCCTGAATTTCGTCCATTTCAGTTGAGACCGAATTTTTTTCCAAAATGAATCCTAGAACCTTGGCCGAGTCCCATTCTACACAGATTTAATTAACTGCCACAATTTTCAAATCCACATTTCAGTGTTTACATAATGCTGTGTAGTAGGCTATTTTCGACTGCATATTTTAGCTTTTACGTAATACTTCATGTACTTCTCCCGGTCATCTGTTCCTATTCTCGCTCCTCTAGTTTTCATTCATTCCTATCTGAGGGCATACACATCTGCTACGCCCTCAAGTCTGAATCTTGAGCCTTAGCTACAGAGAACAAAAAAAAACAAAACAAGAGAGCAAGGTCGTGAACTTACTGATATGTGGTTGCTCCCTGTATCAATGGATGGGGGCTTGGAGAAGTAGTCGCGAATAGCGGGAGGAACTGACTGTTGAAGCGCCGCCCTGGCACTTGGGGCTGCTCGTGCCGGGGCTGCTCGGGGTCGTCGGCCGGGGGCGCTGGGGGCTGCTCGGGGGACAGCAGCCAGGGGCGTTGGGGAGCCGCCGGGGGGCCGTGCCGGGGAGCCGCTGGGGAGGGGGCGCACCAGGGGCGCCTGGGAGCAGCCGGTGGTGCGCGCCGTGTGCGCCGGGGAGCAGCCGAGCGTGCGCGTGGGGGCCGCTGGGATCCTCAGGGGGGGCGCGTGTGGGGCGCTGAGGAGCCGCCAGGGGTGGGGTGCGCCGGGCCGCCGCGCTGGGGGGCGCCGGGGATCCGTAGAGGGGGCGCCGAGGAGCCGCCGGGGGTGGGGTGCGCCGGGGCGCCGCGCTGGCGAACCGCCGGGTCGCGCTCTCGGGCAGAAGCGGGGGACCGAGAAGAGTGTGGCGGCGGTGAGGGAAAAATGGGAGAGGCGCCAACGGGATTAGAGAGCGGCGGCAACTTCGTTTTTTTTTTTATTTTCTTTGCTGAGAGCCCTAGATCTGGCTCTCGGTAAAGTTTTTTTTTTTGCATTTTCTTTACCGAGAGCTCCGATCTGGCTCTCGGCAAATTTTTTTTTTTTTGCATTTTCTTTGCTGAGAGCCCCCGATTTGGCTCTCGGCAAAGGTTTTTTTTGTATTTTCTTTACCGAGAGCCTCCGATCCGGCTCTCGGCAAATGTTTTTCCTTTTTTTTTGCACTTTCTTAAGAAATTTCTTTGTCGAGGGCTATTTCTGGGCTCTCGGTAAAGATTTTTTTTGTTTTCGCATCCATTTTTTGATAGCATGTTACAATACTAATATTTTAATTTTAAAATTGGACACTTTTTTAATGCTTTTTACTATATATTTTGAGTTTAGTTCATTTATTTACATTTCTCCGAAAAATGCAAGTTTGAACTGCAGGTGCATACAATAGTGAAACTTAGCGATTCAAAAAATGATATTGATGATATTGATTGTATTTTGAGACCAAATCCAGGAGCACTCATGAAATTTCAAACATCTCGCGCACGGAACATGTCGACAAACTTTATGATGAAGTGTATTTTAATTATATAAAATGCAAACAACTTCCGAAAATCATGAAACTTGACGGCACGTCTTGAAATCACATGTGGAGGCTAGGATAAAAATTTAAAAAAAATGTTTCACGCACGTTGCCCCGTACGAGGGTTAGAAACCTAGACATCTCTTTTGTTGATCACTGTTATTGCATGTGAGATGTCTAGGTTTATAACCAGCTTAGTTTGCAACATGCGCGAAACGTTTTCAAATTTTTATCCTAGCCTCCACATGTGATTTCAAGACGTGTCGTCAAGTTTCTTGATTTTCAAGACGTGTCGTCAAGCTTAGTATACAAACCGCGTAGTGGGCTGTAGCTACCGCTCGGTGTGCGACTGCGACACGGTGCCCACAGCGCGCCCAACGTAACATTCCATCCTGACCTCCAATCCAACGCGCGCGCACCCACTTGGCACGCGATCGAACGCCTTCACACGACCGCCGGCGACGCCAGGACGGACCACGAGCGAGCTCTCCCTTCATCACGTACGCCCACAGTGAGCTAGTGCCCCTCGCCGCCCTTCTCCTTTCCCTAGCTTCTGCCCTGGGAGCAGTGCCTTGGAGCCAGCAGGCCGGTGTCACTGTTAGACATAATCTGCTGATCCTCCTTTGCTTCTCCTAATGCAGTCTAGGGCAGGTAGATGGTCAGCTCTGCTGTCCAAACCTGCCACTGCAGCAAGTATGGCAATAGACCATCTCTAGTACTGTAGTTGGTAGTTGTTGCATCATCCATAGTTGGTAGAAGATGATGTATACATTGTACTAGAGTAGGTAGTCTTGTACCATAGTAGGTACATGTAGGATGTATATAAACCAATGCAATGCAATGAAATGAGCAGCTCTTGCCACCATCTCTTGTGACTTCAGTTTCAGCTGAAACTGAGCAGTGTGTGTGTGCTGAAGTTGGTTCAGGGGAGAGGGAGAGGGAAGGGGAGTAGGTGCTGCTCACCTGGGCATTAGGTCCTAGTGCCAACACCTGGTATCAGAGCCGTACAAGTCGCTGGGTGTAGTCGCCGGTGATGGACACTGCTGTAGCGGGCGCAGGGGGCGGTGCAGAGGCAGCTGCGACGGCGGCTGCAGCAGCGGCCATGGAGAGGCAGCGGGCCTCGGCATCCCAGCCCGCAGTAGAGGTGCGCACGGTGAGGGAGGTCGGCGAGTCCAATACCTGGCCGATGCTCACCCGCACCAACTACGGCGAGTGGGCTGTCCACATGAAGTGGAAGCTACGCGCGTGGCGGTGGTGGGCGGCGGTGGAGACCGGCAATGCCGGTGAGGATGCGGAGGTGGGCGTCATGGAGGCACTCATGGCGTCCACGCCGTCCGAGTTCCATGAGGCCATCGGGTTGAAGAACACGGCGAAGGAGGCGTGGGACATGCTTGCGTCCTTCCGCCTCGGCTCGGACCGAGCCAAGAAGGCGAAGGCGCAGCAGCTGCGCCGCGAGTTTGACGACCTTCGTTTCAAGCCCGGAGAGGCCGTGGAGGACTTCGCGCTTCGGCTGCAGTCGATCGCGAGTCAGCTGGCCACCTACGGCAAGCCGGTCGACGACGAGGACGTCGTGGCCAAGCTGCTGCACGTCGTGCCGGCCAAATACACGCAGCTTGCCCTGTCCATCGAGACGATGCTGGACTTGTCCACATTGTCGCTCGAGGACGTCACCGAGCGGCTCCGCGCGGTGGAGGATCACGCGCCGCCGGAGAAGGAGAAGCCCAAGCTGCTGTTGACAGAGGAGGAGTGGTCGGCGCGGATGAAGGAGAAGTGCAAGACCGGGGAAGGCTCCAGTCGTGGTGGCGGTGACTGTGGCGGCGGCAACGGTGGAAAGCAGCGTGGCAAGGCACCGGCGGAGAAGGAGGGGGAAGAAGAAGTTCCCCGACCCCAATGCTTGCCGCAAGTGCGGCGAGGTGGGGCACTAGGCACGGGAGTGCCCAAACAAGAAGCCGGAGAGGAAGAAGGAGGCGCACCTTGCTCGGGACGACAGCGACGGCGAGCACGCGCTCCTGATGGGGGTGTTCTGCGCGAAGAGCGGCGAAGCAGAGGTGGCGGAGCTGGAGCAGAGGTCTGCGCCGCCGGTTGTTCACCTTGATGAGCCGCGTGCGCAGGTCCACCTGGGAGCTGCCGGAGATGAGTCAGAGCCGAGGTGGTACCTCAACTCCGGGGCGAGCAACCACATGACAGGCTGCCGCGCCGCTTTCTCCGAGCTGGACGAGAAGCACGTCGGGAGCGTCAGGTTCGGTGATGGCTCCCGGGTGCAGATCTGAGGGCGCGGCACCGTGCTCTTTCGGTGCAAGAACGGAGAGCACCGCGTGCTCACGGACGTCTACTACATCCCGGAGCTCCGATCGAGCATCGTCAGCCTAGGACAGCTCGATGAGCACGGTGCAGAGGTGTTGATCCACAATGGGGTGCTGCGCATCAGGGACCAGGATGGCTGACTCCTAGCTAAGGTATCGAGGTCCCATAACCGCCTCTACCTGCTGGATTTGAAGGTAGAGCAGCCGGTGTGCCTTGCGGCGTCGTGCTCGGAGGAGCCGTGGTTGTGGCATGGTCGATTCGGCCACCTGAGCTTCGATGCGCTCGGGCGGCTGGGGAAGATGGTGACCGGGCTGCCGCAGATCAAGCACACCGGTGAGCTTTGCGACAGCTGCCTGGCGGGGAAGCAGAGGCGGCTACCGTTCCCCATGGCGACAAGGTATCGCGCGGCTGATCCGCTCGAGCTGGTCCATAGGGACCTTTGCGGGCCAATCACGTCGGCGACGCACGGAGGCCGGAGGTATTTCCTCCTGCTCGTGGACGACTGCAGTCTCTACATGTGGCTGTAGCTCCTGACGAGCAAGAGCGACGCGGCGGACGTCATCAAGGGCTTCAAGGCTCGAGCTGAGGCGGAGTCCGGGAAGAAGCTCCGGGTCTTGAGGACCGACCGCGGCGGTGAGTTCACGGCGGTGGAATTTGCCACCTACTGCGCCGAGGAGGGGGTGGGGCGCCACCTCACCGCGCCCTACTCACCGCAGCAGAATGGCGTGGTGGAGCGCCGAAATCAGACGATCGTCGGCATGGTGCGCTCCATGATGAAAGCGAAGAAGATGCCGGCGATGTTCTGGGGCGAAGCCGTGACGACGGCGGTCTTCATCCTGAACCGTGCGCCCACGAAGGCCCTGAAGGGGCAAACTCCGTTCGAGGCTTGGCACGGGCGCAAGCCGAACGTGGTGTTTATGCGCATGTTCGGGTGCGTTGGCTACGTCAAGACAACCAAGCCCGGCCTTGGCAAGCTTGAAGACAGGAGCACGAAGGCGGTGTTCCTCGGTTACGAGGAAGGATCCAAAGCCTACCGGCTGTACGATCCGGCAAGGGGCAAGGTGATGGTATCCAGGGACGTCGTCTTCGACGAGGCGGCGGCTTGGGACTGGAATGCCGAGGAGCTGGAGGCGGAGCAGGGCCACGGGCTTGGAGACACGTTCGTTGTGGAGCGGCTGGTGGTGCACGGTCACGGCGAGGCAGAGCAGGCTCCAACGACCAGGGAAGCGGGAGAAGGGGAGTCGGCGGCCGAGGAAGCAGCAGAGCCCACGGCGGCGGAGGTGGAGGAACCACCTAGCCCACTGGGAGCAGGGCACTACAGCTCGCCCGGGCCAATGGCGGACTCCCCCCCTGTTTTGCACGGACAGGGGACGCCGGGAGCATCGATGGTGGAGTACGCTACTCCACCGTCCAATCTCGACGAGTTCGTGGACGCGTTCCACGAAGGGGAGGAGATTCGGTTCCGGCGCGTCGACAATGTCGTCGGCAACACGCCGGTGCCAGGACTGGCTGCGCGCCTGCTCGACGACGATCAAGCACTGCTGCTCATGAGCGCGGAGGAGCCGGTCACGTTCGCGGTTGCGGAGCGCGACGCGGAGTGGCGACGGGCCATGATCGAGGAGATGAAGGCGATCGAAGCCAACAAGACCTGGGATTTGGTCGATCCGCCGTCGGGCTGCCGGCCGATCGGACTGAAGTGGGTCTATAAGGTCAAGAAGGATGAACGTGGCATCGTCGTCAAGCACAAGGCACGCCTGGTGGCACGCGGCTTCGTGCAACGCGAGGGAATTGACTTCGAGGAGGTGTTCGCGCCAGTGGCGCGGATGGAGTCGGTGCGGCTCCTCCTCGCGCTCGCGGCAGCCAAGGACTGGCAAGTCCACCACCTCGACGTCAAGTCTGCCTTTCTCAATGGCGATTTGGCGGAGGTGGTCTACGTCAAGCAGGCGCCGGGGTTCGTGATGAAGGGCGCTGAGCATAAGGTGTTGCGCCTCAGGAAGGCCCTGTACGGGCTGCGGCAAGCGCCGAGGGCGTGGAACGCCAAGCTCGACGCCACCATGGCGGAGCTCGGGTTCGCACGCTGCGCCACTGAGCATGCGCTGTACACCCGCCAATGGGGGAAGGAGCACCTCATCGTCGGGGTGTACGTCGACGATCTCATCGTCACCGGGGCGCGTGCACAGGACATTGCGCGTTTCAAGGAGGAGATGGGCGCCAAGTTCCGCATGAGCGACCTGGGAGCTCTATCGTACTACCTCGGCATCGAGGTGAAGCAGAGCGCGGGTGCAGTGAAGCTTGGGCAGCGCGCCTACGCGCTGAAGCTGTTGGAGCGGGCGGGCATGGCGGGCTGCAAGGCTGTGGCCACACCCATGGAGGAGCGGATCAAGCTCTCGTGGCAAGCTCGACGGCGAAGGTAGACGCTACGCTCTACCGAAGCATCGTCGGTGGGCTGCGCTGGCTCACGCACACTCGGCCGGACATCGCGTTCGCGGTGGGTTACGTGAGCCGTTTCATGGAGGATCCAAGGGAAGACCACTGGGCGGCAGTCAAGCGGCTGCTCCGCTATGTCCAGGGCACGGTAGAGCTGGGCATTGTCTTCCCCAAGCGCGGGAGCATCCAGCTCTCGGTGTTCAGCGAGGCACCGCCCAAGGCCTCGGAAGATGCAGCGCTGACGGTCTTCAGCGATGCGGACATGGCCGGCGACGTTGATGGGAGGCGGAGTACTTCGGGTGTCCTCGTCTTCCTCGGATCATCGCGGATTGCCTGGCAATCCTTGAAGCAAAAGATGGTGGCGCTGTCGACATGTGAGGCGGAGTATGTCGCAGTAGCCACGGCGGCATGCCAGGTGGTCTGGCTGCGGCGGCTACTGGCAGAGCTCACCGGAGCCCAGGTCTAGCCGCCGGCACTCAAGGTGGACAACCAGCCAGCAATTGCGCTGGCAAAGAATCTAGTTCTCCACGACAGAAGCAAACACATAGATGTGAAGTTTCACTTTCTTCGTGATTGCGTCGATGGAGGGCAGCTCGTCATCGAGTTCGTCGACACCAGCCGGTAGCTCGCTGACATCCTCACCAAGTCACTTGGCCGGTTTCGGTTCTAGGAGCTGAGGAGGATGATTGGCATGGTTGAAGTCAAGTAGGGACAGCAGGATTAGGGGAAGTTTGTTAGACATAATCTGTTGATCCTCCTTTGCTTCTCCTAATGCAGTCTAGGGCAGGTAGATGGTCAGCTCTGCTATCCAAACCTGCCACTGCAGCAAGTATGGCAATAGGCCATCTCTAGTACTGTAGTTGGTAGTTGTTGCATCATCCATAGTTGGTAGAAGATGATGTATACATTGTACTAGAGTAGGTAGTCTTGTACCATAGTAGGTACATGTAGGATGTATATAAACCAATGCAATGCAATGAAATGAGCAGCTCTTGCCACCATCTGTTGTGACTTCAGTTTCAGCTGAAACTGAGCAGTGTGTGTGTGCTGAAGAAGAGCTCTTCCTTGGTTCAGAGGAGAGGGAGAGGGAAGGGGAGCAGGTGTTGCTCACCTGGGCATTAGGTCCTAGTGCCAACAGTCACCAAGGTCCTGGGTGTCACCGCCCGGCAAGAACGTAACTGACACCAACGACGGCCGGGACGCGAACGACGCCGGTGACACCACCGGAGAGCGGACATCGTACCGTGGATGCGCACGCGCGCGGACACGTACGGTTTACCGTGGCACCGCGACATATGCAAGTCTCACCCACCGTCCCAATGCAACGCAAGCACCTACGGGGCCACGAGATGCCGTGTGCATGGAGCCGATTCGCAGCCAAGGGCCTAGGCCGCGGCGACCGGCCGGCGGGAGAGTGCAGTGGTCGCCTGGTCGGTGTCGGGCGGCCGGGCAGAAGAGAAGAGGAGGCTGTGTTGACCGTGCGCGCCAAAACAAAGAGGGGTCGGTCCTGATTCGAGGGGAGATCTGAGGGGAAATTTTGGTGGTAAGAGGAAGCAAGAGTGATATTGGGAGACTAGTAAATTAAAGCAAGCAAATAACCCTATCTCACACACATCTCCTTTTTCTTCAGACTTATGAAATCTCTAATGATTTGAGTCGATGGAAGGAGGCATTGCCAATGCAATGAAGGTGCCCAGAGCTAGCATCTCCAATAGTTCGCAAAACCCACTCCCTAGCATGATTATTATTGAAAGAAAAGCTCTTTTTCCAACAACTCGTTAGTCCAACTCTTAATCTTTCCGCACTTAGAAAAATGGATCGATTCATGAGGAAAGATACGTCGTGGGGCGCTATCAACGTTAACACAATTTCTCACGACGTTTCTTTCTTCTCGCACCACCCCACCCTCAAATCTGTCGATGTCACCCTAGAAACTGATCAACTTCCTTGCTGCTATAGTAAAAAGGTAAAAGCAATTATTTTCGTCCTCCTCTTTGCCCCAGCCTCTTTTTAGCATGCTCTAGCGAAGCCTGAAGACCTCTAGACTCCCCAAGCCACCACTAGCCAAATGCAGCCACTGCTTGGCGGGCTTTGGTGACTACTGATGGCTACCTCTCTCTCTCTCGGCGTTAATTTGCGCTGACGCCGCTCGATAAGGCCGCAGCTGCCATCTGGGCAATTGTATAATTAATTAAAGACCCGCTCCACTATTCTCCGATCAAATCCAGTCGATAGCCGGCGCCACCCGGTGGGGCTCCAACCCAGCCTCTCTCTCCGATCTCCTCCACACAAGCGAACACAAGACGAAAGTTGGAGGAGGTGGAGGCTAGGAGACACGCGGACGGCGGCGGCACCCGATCGAACGCCTTCACATGACCGCCGGCGACGCCAGGACGGACCACGAGCGAGCTCTCCCTTCATCACGTACGCCCACAGTGAGCTAGTGCCCCTCGCCGCCCTTCTCCTTTCCCTAGCTTCTTGATCCACATTAAGATCTACAAACGTCGCGGGCTCCTTAAGGAGAACCGGTGTCCACGTCGCCTGAAAATCCCTCGGCCGTCCGATGTGCCCCTTCGACGGTCTAGATTTCTTGCAGCAGATTTTATCGGCACCGGCTTCTCCTATTCTCTTTACCTTTCCCCACTTCTCCTCGGCTTCTCTCTACCTTCTCACCCGAATCCGGTGCAACGAATATATACTCAGCTTCAGCTTCTCCTTCCCGAAGCTTCTCTTCCCTTCCTCTCTCTCTCGTCTTCGCTCTCTCTCTCTCGCGACGCGGATGGGGCGACGGCGCGAGGCCACTACGACACGAGGCCACCTCGGCGGTGGCCGACGCGGCGGTACCCACCCTCCTCCTCTTCCTCCTCCTCCTCCACGCCCTTCCCCCTCGCGCCGCGGGCTCCTAAAGGAGAACCGGTGTCCACGTCGCCTGAAAATCCCTCGGCCGTCCGATCTGCCCCTTCGACGGTCTAGATTTCTTGCAGCAGATTTTACCGGCACCGGCTTCTCCTGTTCTCTTTACCTTTACCCACTTCTCCTCGGCTTCTCTCTACCTTCTCACCCGAATCCGGTGCAACGAATATATACTCAGCTTCAGCTTCTCCTCCCCGAAGCTTCTCTTCCCTTCCTCTCTCTCGTCTTCGCTCTCTCTCTCGCAACGCGGACGGGGCGACAGCGCGAGGCCACCGCGACACGAGGCCACCTCGGCGGTGGCCGACGCGGCGATACCCGCCCTCCTCCTCTTCCTCCTCCTCCTTCACGCCCTTCCCCCTCGCGCCGCAAGGGCAGGACGACGGCGGCACCCGCCGGGTGTTGCGCCGGTTCGGCGGCTGGCCGTCCCCGGTCGCTGGGGGCCGACGGCAGCCGTTCCCAGCCACGACGTAGCTGATCCATCCTTGCCGGTGATCTCCGACGTGGCTTCATCCTGCCGGTCGCCGGAGCACGCCTTCTCCTGTGCTCCATGAAACCCTAGGTGTGTGTCACTTCCTCTCTCTCTCCCTGCCAACTCCCCCTATCTCAGAGCGTGTAGAGGTTCCTCGTGGTGCCCAGGCATCCTGCTCTGCCTGCACGTGGCGGCTGCACCAAGGGATCGATCCTGTGGTGTATTGATTAGTTTCAGGTCCGTAGTATATTCCTGCTGCTGATTCGAAGTCTATTGACCTTGTCCCTATCTATTACAGCAATGTTGTGCGACGATTCCCATCATGGTTGTTCTTGTGCTCCTCAAGGTACAGCCCAGAACATTCCTTACGATTCCTTCCCCATCTCTCCTATTTGTGGTCATGTGGACTATTAAGATTGAGCACTAAAATGTGCTTTAGTTTACTATTAAGATTGATCACTAAAATGTGCTTTAGTTTACCAATACCACATCAGGTGTTTGGCTACTGGTCTTGTTGCAGAGAGCTTCTATCTGACAAGAATAGTACGCCTACCTAAGAAGGACAAGGAATGAATTGGTTTCGACTTCTGCATGCACTACTTCATTTATTTTGATTGTGTTCATCTGACAAGTTATTAGATTGTAGAAACATGCAAATATGCTTCCCACTTTCACTGTTGGACAAGCCTGTTCAGATAAATAAATCATTGATCTTTGGTCTCATATTTTACGAAACATCAGTTCGGATTGTATTTAGATGTGTGGCCTTTCTTTCCTAACATGTTTATTAAGTATCAGACTGAAACTGCTCCTTCTGTAATATGTAGCTCTGCTCCATTTGGAATTATTTTTGAAAATGGAGCATTTTTTCATTACTGCGTCCATTCTACCTGCTTATTGTTGTGTCTTTGTTCAGCAGGAGCACAAAGTCCTGGATTCTCTGAGCTCTAAGGGCTTTGATCTTTGCTAGATAAAGCTGCACAGGAATTAGAAAAAGGACATGCTCTTACTTTTAGTGCCAGGTGAATTGTTACTTTTTAACTTACAGAAATCACGCTTGAGTTATCATCAGTCTATCTTGTGTGTTCTCAGCCTTCACTGTTAACATGTTTGCGTTTAAAACAAACAATGTTACCTTGGTCTTTTTAATGCTAAAAATTCAATTTTGTTTATACACTTAGCATGCCACTGAGCTACAAAGTTTTGGCTCACTTTGGTTTTTTCCCCCATCTATAAGATGCACCTTCTCTTTTCCTAAAAAAAAGCCCACATGGTACGGTGCAAAAGAATCTAACACATATCTCATCACGTTTTCAATAGTAAGGCTTCGCATTTCTATTGCTCCAATGTAGGTTCCGATGGGCATGCTTATAAAATAGCTTTTTCCTCATGTACAAATGTTTTTTCCCATCTAAGATGAACTTTTTTCCTGATAAAAGGACACGTGGTACACTGCAAAAGAATCTAACTTTTTTTGGTATATGTTGGATCCTTGAAAACTGCAATACTTTGCTTATTAGGCAATAAATTGTTAGTCCATACTTAGTTCATCAACTTTGAGCCCAAAATAGCTTGTTAGGCAATAAATTGGCCAATCCTTTTGCAGCAACCAGTTTTACAGCAACTGTTAATTTAGCAATGCAGTTTTAGGATTCTGCAGCTCCTGCTCATTCCTTTTTCTGGTCATGCAAAGTCATATCTATTTCTATACACTAGGTGTGCTTTTCTGGTTGAATGGGCAGCCTAAAGTCACTGCACATGTTTCATAGAGTATCGCTCACATAATCAAAACCAATGATCAATCAGTTCTTAGCTATTTCATTTTTCTGACGAAACTAATATTTAGGAGTTCACCGGTTGGCTTTTCCAAAAAAATTGGGTACAGTTTTTACATTTCCAGTTCATATAAAAAAAGGCACTAATGCTATTATACCGAACTTAGAATCTCATAAAGCCATTGCAAACGTCAAACGAAACATATTTGAATGCTTAGCAAAATCTGTGTGTCCAAGTAAAATTATTTTAAGAAGTATAGATCAGAGGAATCTACGCCTAAATTGTATCCATGTACCGGACCTTTGGAGGGTCATTCTGATCTTTTATTATGCGCACGTCAATAATCTCTCCACATGAAGAAAATATCCGTATACAGGTCAATCTCGAAAGGATGCATATATTTGTTGGATTAGTTTTTTAATTTGGTGCTGAAACTCAAAATATTCAGAATTGTGCACTTGCAACATAATTTACATATGTAATCGGTTAGAACTAATCTTAGTTTGTTCCTTTACAGTGATATGCCTCAGATTTTTGACAGTTTGGACTTCTTACTTTGAAAAAAACAGAGGTTATCATTTCATTGAAAATGTCACCTTACTGTACTGTTGTACCCCCAAAACAAAATGCAGGCAATGGTCAACTTCATATATGCTGATGAACTCTCTAGCATTCCTGTCCTCCCAAGCTCTGATCTACTGCCTCAAAAAGAGTACTTGCTTGAGTTATAGCGACGATACAGGAGCAGGTGGTGCCCCTGTGGCCCTGTTGCTTCTGCTCATCCACACATTTTTGCTGCTTATGCTCATTCCCACGTTTCTCCTGCTTGTGCTCTTCTTTTATGCAGGCTACAGCGACGATGACAGTCGGAGGGACGACGGACCTGTTACAAGCCTACGCTCAAAGAGACGAGATGAAGGGGGATTTTGCAGAGGCACAAACATCCCACTCGATTCGTACAAGCACATCTGGGGTTGGTGTTGGGTCCATTACATGTGCAAGTAAGTTTCTTTCTTCTCTTAGTACTTCCCAGTTCATGTTTTGCTCATTTTCAATAGAGCTTGATACCGTTTATGGTACTGTGCCCTGAACCATAATTATGTACAGAAACTGATTCCACAGAGTAATTGAAATTGAACTTCTGCCCAATTATGTCCCCTCATTAAAATAATAATAGGATTCCATATAGTATGAATGTTGATGCACTGTGACATCGATTTTTTATGGGGTGTTGTGCTGAGGATATCTGCTTGTAGATGTAGTTTGTTGTTAAGCATGAACTAACAGGAGGAGGTGGAGGTTAGCAATTTGTCGATTTGATGCATCCAAGATGTGAATGAATTGACTAAAATGCTTACACTGAATGTGGACTCTGCATTTCTGCTTCTAATGTTGGATAAATCAGCAGTGTACACCTTTAGAATTGGTATTTGTATGAAATGACACTTTACATATTGCGATGTCAGAACCACACAACTTTAGTTCTGGACAAGTGCAACCTTTTGAAGCTAGCAATTTATCCATAATACTCTAATGAATCTCAACAATATCTTTTCCTTTTTGAAGCTACCAATTTATCCATGATACTGGCTCCTATAATTCTTCTCTGTTATATAAATGAAGTTTTTTTTGTTTTGTTTTGTTTTCTATGTTTTTCCCCTGTGTCCTTTAGAATATACACATATACATATATTTGTACGCCTCATAAATCTATACAATATACACTGCTCTTTGACAACTACCATAGAATTGGCCGTACCTGAAACTCAGCAAATGATCCTGCTTCCATTTATGCAGCAAGTTGCAGACGACGAGAGCTTGGCTGCACCAGGAATGATACAGGATGATATCAGCAATCCAACAGGGTCACCACCACAGCCACAGACAAAAAAGGTAAATCCACAAACGAGCAGAAAGCAAAAACAAGAAGCAACAAAAAAAATATTTAAGAGTATAGAGTTCTTAACAAGTATGTACATTAAAATGACAGGGCTAGAACTGAAATCCCGAGGGATTAACCAATGTGCAGCTCAAAGAGGTCAGCACCATATTTTTACCATTTAATTAGTTGACCATATACCACCTTTTAATATGTTGGACTCAACTTACGGTTACTTTGATCAACAATTGCTCACATGTTTCATGCAAAGAGTAAACCTGACTGTATTTTACCAATTTATATACCAACCCATCCATGTAGACAGTACATGGAAAACTCTCAGTTAAAAGAGGACAGTTATACGATCAACGCCACCTTGTCTTACTCCCTTTGCCTTATCATCTACTAATAAGGTACACTGAAACGTGCCATAAATATACATACTGAGCCCATGTACCTTTCTTAGGCACTCTGTTTCAAAATACTTTACCAACTTCTTTAAATACAAAGAGCTCTTCTTCATAGTTCTTTATCTACAGTATGAGCCTCTATGTGCATTACAGTAATTATTGATCATTTCCGTACATCATCAGTACAGTGTATATATCCAACAGTTTGTAAAGTTAAAGTTTCAGCAACTATCAAATATACATTGCGTTTTAGCTTCATCTAATCTTCTAGATTTCCTTAGGACTTACCCAAAAAAAAACATTGTCCGTTACATTGTTTCCTTATGATCTAATGCAGGTAGTAGTGATCTACAAGGGGCCGGCATCAACCTTTTGCGCATGAAAATGCTTCCGATCCTATAGATGGTCGTACCCTACAAAACAGTTTAAAGGCCTGTTTGCCGTATAATATCCAGGCTATTCTGCGTCTATCTAGCGGTGCTTGGTAGCAAGACACAGACTCACCTACTCCCTCTACAGCATATTTACTGTGTAATATCCAGCCTGCTACTGTCTCCACGACGATTCCAAGAATGCAACCCTTTGCTTCTGAATGAAACTTATGTAGCTACCTATTTAAGTACTTAGAACAAGCAAATGTCGTCGCAGTACTAATATAATATGAATCAATGTACATGTGCTGCTACCGTCTTCTCTTTTTATGATTTAATTTGTCTCAAACCGTCCTCTACGTGGTGCTTTGTCATTGCCGTGTCTTCGAATTCGTGCCTGCATTTGCGCGCGATGGCGCGCGCCCTGCCACTAGTCTATATATATGCCTGCCCTGGGAGTGTGCCTTCGAGCCAGCAGGTGTCACGCACCAAGGTCCTGAGTGAGCAGGAATGTAACTAACACCAACGACGGCCGGGCCGCGAACGACGCCGGTGACGACACCACCGGAGAGCGGACACCGTACCGCGGTTCGCGGATGCGCACGCGCGCGGACACGTACGGTTTGCCGTGGCACCGCGACGTATGCGAGCCTCACCCCACCGTCCCAACGCAAGCACCTACGAGGCCACGGGATGCCGTACGTGTGCATGGAGCCGATTCGCAGCCAAGTGCGGCACGTGGCCACAGCCTAACAGCCAAGGGCCTGGGCAGCTGGGCCACGCCCATGGAGCCATCGGTGTCGGGCGGACAGGCAGGAAAGAGGAGGCTCCTGACCCGATTCCAATTCGACGGTCGTTCACTGCAAGCGAAGGATGCGCACTAAGCAATGCAAACAAACAACGGTCCAATGTCCTATTGGCATAAAGGCAGCTACATCGGTGTGTTGTCTCATGTAATGGCGGATCCAGAAACGATGCAAGAGGAGGCTAAATAGTAATAGAATGCTAGAAATCCTATGATAGATCAGTGTCGGGTGAGGCTAAACACCTAGACTTTGGACTATTTTGGGCTGGAGATGAAGAGGTGTTCTTAGCTGTTTTGGGTCACGCACCGGGCTACAGACCCTAGCCCAGGGTGTAGATCCGGCCCTGGTCTCGTATGTGGTTTTATGTAGTGCCACATAATTTTAAGACGGCTCAATAGACAACATATACAATTACTTGGCGGCCTCGGCATATGGAGCAATGTTCCTTGGATCATCATCGCCACTTGGTGCTAGGCAAATCTGGAAGACTGCTGCGCCACCTCGTGCGCGGTTCTTCTTTTGGTTAGTTATGCACGATCGTTGCTGGACGGCTGAAAGAAGATTTCGGCATGGGCTGCAGACCTCAAGCACCTGCATTATATGCAACCAAGGTACCGAAACAATGGACCACATCCTATTGGGGTGCTGCTTCAGTCGAGAGGTTTGGCATATCTGGATCAACAAACTGCACCTACAGGACGTCATCGCCGTGAGAGAGGAGAAGGTGATGCAATGGTGGTTAGAAAGCAGGAAGCTTGTGCCGAAATCGGTGGGACGAGGTTTCGACTCGCTTTTCTTCGTCGTCGGGTGGATGTTGTGGAAAGAGCGAAACGCCAGAACATTTGGCAGGGACGCAAGCACTGTTGTTCAATTGGCGATGGCGATTCAAGAAGAGATCGAGAGCTCGTGCATGGATGGGTACAAGCATTTGAGGTTGTTGATGGCGTTGCTATGACTTGGTACGCGCCACTCACATCGTCGTCGCAAAATGAGTTATTATGTAATTACAATCACGTGTGAGAACTATTGTGAAGGCTTCGGTAATCATGGGGTTACCGTTCCTTCAAGTGCTCTAACAACAAAACTCTTTCTGCTTAACGAAAAATGCACCTAGGCATGATCGCAAAAAAAACATACATACAATGATTGATTTTTAAGTTGTCTTATAGTAACTCAAAATTCCCAAATTTATGCACAAAATAAAAATAAACTTATGAGTTGCATGGCAATAACAACTCATACAATGATATAATAGTTGTCATATTAGCTCATGGGATGGTTGTTTCGCGAAACAACGACCTCTTTCTCTTTCTCTCCACGTAAGCAAAAATCCTACGTGGCATTGCATAAGATGGAGCATGAGACCGCTGACATGTAACATTTTTCTTTTCTTTTTTTCTTTTTTTTACAGTTGAATTGTGTCTACAGTATTACAATTTTTACTTTTTTCCTTTTATTTTTTTCATTTTTATAGTAACCAATCAATTCTTCTTCTATACAATATCAACATAATTTTTTTAGATATAGAAGTTAGTCCCGACCAAGTACTTTTACTGATAGACAATAAAAGTTGATGTATTTTGTGATGTTCATGTATTATAAAATACATGAGATATTCTATGATATTATTTTATAATGTTTACGTAATATCCATGTGTGTTCTATGATGTATTCACCGAGGGTTACGGAAGGAGGAAATGGATTCACTGGGCTTAGAATAGAGGTTTCTACGGGGAACGGATCAGTCTCGAGAATTTAGGGCCCTTGAAGGAAATTCTAAATAAAACAATAATCATATAAGGTATAATGTATTATTGTATAAAAAATAGAACAGTACGGATTAAAACTAGAGTACTAGACGTCAGCAGTGGCGGAGCCACCTTAGCCTCCCCCCCATTCTAGGATCGGTTTGAAGAGTCCAGCTGTAGTACACTAGCTATACACAACTAATCTACACAAAGCAAGTCAAATTGATCTCAACATCTCACATGTTGCTCTCCTCTATGCATCAACCCTTATTACTTCTGTGCTCCTAATCGTTTGTGCAATCTAGACTCATAGCCATCTTAAGTTTCCTCGCCATCTCATCATGCACTTCCCACAGCGCTTGCAAGCGACAGTACGCATTCTTGTCAGATTTAGTTTGTTTTTGTCACATAGCTAGTTCAGTGTCCTTCAACTATTTAACGCGATCATAGAATTGCTCCCTTGGATTTAAGGCATGCTCCGCCACTGGATGTCAGTACAAAGAAACTTGAGCTGGGATGGTTAAATTAACATCTTATGGCTTCTTTTCATCGAACAGAATGAAAAACTAAAGTGTCAACAATAAATATTCCTCTACGTTTAATCGCCAGAGCAAGCCGAGCTTATAGTCCGGCGCGAGACGCTGAACCGTGACCAAGCCGATCCACAAGCCCACAACGCTATCCCATCCATCCGCTCCAGTACATTGGAAACCCAGTAGCAGCCCAACCCGATAGAGAAATCAGCCCATGATGGCCATATTGACCTAGCAGTTGGCTCTGCCAACATGGCGTTCACCTCATCAGGTGGTTCATTGAGGGCTTCCCCAACGCTACAGCGTGGCGTGCTGCCCCATTCTCCACATCCTCGTCTAGCGTCCAGGTCATATGAAATGGTGGTTTCGCAGGTTGTCATATTCTCTTACAAAGGAGACATTGGATTCGTCTGACAAAAGCTGCAGGCAGTGGATGGAGCGTGCGGTGTGGCGATGGGGCAGCGTTCCTCCCTCAGGGACCACTATCGATTCTCGTGCTTTTTCCCACTACGAGTGCAGAGGTCTGTCCTTGCATGTGATTTTTTAATCGAATAAATGACTAACGTCACAGGTAGTCTGCATTGAGATTTTTTAGTGCCCTAGCCATTTATGCCCATGTGGCCTGCAACTTTAGCGTGGAGCATACACCACCTACTGCCTCCGTTAAAGAAGCCCTGACTACCATGTCAGGAAATGAACCACACCTCATTCACCAGCAACGGGCCCACTTGTCAGCAAGATGAAACGCACCCCTAGTATTTTTTTTGTCTTACTCTCTCAAATTTCTCAATATATGTGGTATTTCTGGATCCTCTCCAATACTTTGAAAAATCATGAGTAATTTAGGAAATCTGTACTAAAGTTTTTCTAATGAATATGTATACTGTAGTTGTATATTCTCATGTGCAGAAAATCATGAGTAATTTAAGAAATTTTTAACAAAGTTTTTCAAAAGGAACGGAAGTTGTATATTCCCATTTTCGATGAAGGAAGACTATACTTTATTTTGAATTTTTATACAACTCCTCCTTGAAAAATTCTCATCTCTGCTCACGTGAGCACACAGCCTAAAACAAAAAGATATAGCAAGCACACTCTAGTGACGATTAATCGCTAAATTCATCTGAAGAAGGGGTGTGTTAAGCTCAGTGGCGGATCCAAGATTGACACCCCGGGGGGGCTAATTAAGGAAGACGTTGATTTACAATTAAGATTTAATGGTGATTTGATGCTATGCTACAGTAATTGCTACAGTGTTTTAGTGGAGATATCACCCTCCCGGGGGGGCTGCAGCCCCCCCAGCCCCCTGGATCCGCCAATGGTTAAGCTCACAGTGTTTCTTAACCAACTTCTGTACCATGCCTATGGAGAAGCCCCATGACCTGCAGCCATCTAAAATTTGTTATACATTCAGTCCAAGCTGCTAAAATTGTCTTCAGTTATGGCTAGACAATATTGTGTAATTTTACTTATTTTCTTTGTTTCCTTTTATGTATCATGAAGATGTATTTGAGGATCTAAACTTTGCTTAAAATTTTAATAAAATTTCAGTAGGGGACAACCCCTCCTGTTTCCCTAAAAAAATTTTTGTTATACAGGTTGATATACTGTATCGCATCGGACATGTCAACCAATTTCTCCATTTAGACCTGCAACATTGGGCAGCTAATAATCAACGTGAATATTTTCAATGGCAAAGCGGCAAAGAAGGAAGAGGGTGAGAAGAAGAAGATGAAGGAGAAGGAGAGGAAGAGGAAGGAGAAGGAGAAAGAGAAGAAGAGGAAGGAGAAGGAGAGGAAGAGGAAGAAATCAGGATGTTTCCCAAGAGGAGGAAAAACAAAGGTCACTAGCTTGTCCATCTTCAAATAATGCATCTGAATATTTGAGATAGATTGTTGTAATACACCTTTGTAAAGAGACATCAAACTAAACAATGAGTGATACTCCTGACGTCACATGACACTAATAGTCAACTTTGTTTGTTGTTACATAGCAATGTTGTAAGTGTGTACATAAGTGGGAAAATGACGTCCTGAATTGTAATACATTGTGTTATGGCAGTAAGTTGTGGAACTGAAATGCATTAATCAACCAAACAAAACCGGTACAAAACCAACACAAGGTCTCAAGAGACAAAGGAGAGAAGAAAAGGGAAAATAAAGTTGAGATCCTGCTTACGTCCAAAGCAATGAGCAAGATTACAGAGTAAAACCTTATTACCAAAGAGAGAAATGAAAGCAGAACACAAGGCGCGTCTTGCATCCCGCGGTAACCAAATTAAGGGGGTGTTTGGTTCCTTTAGTCACCCCACTAAAGTTTAATCACTTTAGTCACTTTTGGTCAGGGTGTTTGGCATTTTAGGGACTAAAAGTGCCTAAACTTTAGAGACCACCGACCAAACAGGCCCGTTTGCATCGTAGTAGAATAGAAGAAACAAAGGATCGGATCGGATGGAACGCACCCAGACCATCGATCATGCATCATTGCATCTCAACCTGCAATGCAACTTGTCTCTCCCCCGTTAATTTCTGCAAACTGGCAGGCCAGCCGTGGAGATTACGGCGAGCCCGCGCCGGCTGGGGCTGCGACTACACGTCCATCGTGGCACCGTGTCCACCCTTTGCCTTGACGGCTTCAACCCGGCCCCTCCGATCATGCTACCCGTACGACGACGACGTGCGAGCATGCGACGCCGACATATATACACGATGCCACACGAGATTTGATTAACAATGCTTGCTGCAACACATATATACATGGCGTTGCCGTTGATCAGTATATGTACCAAGTAGAAGGAGGAGGGGTACTAGTTGAGTGAGCTGAGCTCTGAATGATAACCGGCGTACAGCGCGTACGTGTTGTCGGTGGTGAGGATGATAGTAGGACAGCAGGCCTAAATCACTCATACTGAAACTCTTCATCATCTGCTTCTTGAAAGCCACTATACTGTCTTGGCTAGTCCCAGTGATGATTAAATCATCCACATACACTCCCACCAGCAGGAATCCATCTTTCTCAGGACGCCTGTACACTGCATGCTCCAGTGGGTTTCTGACAAAGCCATGCTCGATCAACTCCTTGTCAAGTCTTGCATTCCAAGCCCTGGGTGCTTGGCGTAAACCATATAATGCTTTCTTGAGTTTCAGTACTGTTCCTGCTCCCTTCTCAACAACAAAGCCTGGAGGCTGTTTAACATAAACCTCCTCAACCAAATCTCCATTTAAGAATGCCGATTTGACATCCATGTGATGCACTTTCCAACCATTTCTTGCTGCCAATGCCAACAACAGTCTGACAGTTTCAATTCGTGCTACTGGAGCAAAAACTTCTTCAAAATCCACCCCCTCACGCTGTGCATAGCCTTTTGCAACTAACCGTGCTTTGTGCTTGATCAGATTCCCTTATGGGTCCTTCTTAACTTTAAAGACCCACTTGAGCCCAATGGCATGGTGTCCAGCAGGTAAAACAGCAGGTTCCCAAGTCTTGTTGCACTGAATTGACTGCGTCTCAGCTTCCATTGCATCCCTCCAACACTTCTCATTCAGAGCTTCCTCCACACTGCCTGGCTCTTCTGCTACTAGGTAGCATACTCCACTATACTTGAAATCAGTGACTTCTTCTGTGGTGTCATTAATATTTTCAATTGTTCTGAATCTCATGGGCACCCCATCAGAACTTATTGATTCTCCAGTAGGTGGAGTTGCAAATTCAACTCCTTGTGCAGCTGGGCTACCAGGTGGTGTATTAACTTGTGCTGCTCCTGAACCTGTGTTGACTGACCACTCCCCATTTGAAAATGGTTCATGATCTAGACCAACTAAATTCTCTGAATTTTCAGCTTGTTCTTCTGAATCACCACTGTCTGCTGTTGTTCCTTGTCCGGCAACAGTGAAAAACTCCACTTCAAACCTTGAAACAGCTGGATCTGCTTGATCTGCACCACTCCACTTCCAAGCCTCATTCTCTTGAAAGATCACATCTCTGGAAATGTGAAGCTTCTTGGCTATAGGGTCATATAACCTGTACCCTTTTGTGCCAGATTCATATCCAATGAACACCATTGGTGTCGGCCTATCTGACAGTTTGGTGACTCCAGGACCAACTCTCTTAACATATGCAACACAACCAAACATGCGTAAGTGATGGACCTTGGGTTTTCTGTCATGCCATGCCTCGTAAGGTGTTTTTCCCTGAAGACTCTTTGTTGGGGCTCTATTCAGTATGTATACTGCTGTTGAAACAGCTTGTCCCCAAAATTCTCCAGGCATGTTCTTGCTCTTCAGTAGACATCTCGCCATCTCCACCACAGTGCGATTCTGGCGTTCCATGACACCGTTTTGCTGTGGCATGTAAGGTGTGGTGGTGAAGTGCTTGACTCCATGTTCGTCGCAGTACTCTTTGAATTCTATGGAGTTGAACTCACCCCCCCGTCACTGCGAAAAGCTCGGAGTTTCCCACCACGTTCAGTTTCAGCTAGCGCCTTCACGCGCTTGAAGCATTTGAATGCCTCATCCTTGCTTGCCAGAAGTTCCACCCACATGTACCGGCTATGATCATCAACAATCAGCAAGAAGTAGCTTTTGCCTCCTGGTGTCTTTGGCCGTATCTGACCACACAGATCTGCATGGAACAGATCAAGAGGTTTGTCTCCATGACAGTTTGCCATCTGAGGAAATGGTATTCTGCGTTGCTTCCCAAGTGCACACCCATCACAAAACTCTTCTACCTGGTTCATCTGTGGCAATCCTTCCACCATAGCTTTCTTGCCGAGCTCATGGAGCGCTCGGAAATTGAGATGACCATAATGGTCATGCCACAACCACGCCTGGTCATCAGTCTTTGCCATCAAGCATATAGGAGCAGCAGTCTGCATCTTCAGTAGGTACAGTCTGTTCTTGACACGGGGAGCTCGAGCCAACAGTGAACGCTCGACATCATAAACATTGCAATAGCCATGCTCAAGAACAACTTTGCAACCACCCTCCTCTAATTGACCTAGGCTGACAATATTACTTTTTAACTTTGGAATGTAATAGACCTCGGTTAATACCTTGTGTATGTCACCCTTGCTCTGGAGCACCACCGAGCCGATGCCCTTTATCTCAACAAGTGACCCATCTCCGAACCGCACCGTTCCGCCCAACGACGGATCCAGCGCCGAGAGCGTCTCGCGCCGCCCCGTCATGTGGTTGCTGGCCCCCGTGTCGAGGACCCAGGCGTCCACATCTTCATCGCGGCCTGATGGGTACACCTTCTTCTTGTTCAGGTGCACGACCTGGCGTGTGTTGACTGTAGGCCTTTGCTCGAAGTCGCGTGGCGTGATGTGCACGGCGTTCACCGTCGCCAGCAGCAGGGACGGCTGTTCGGTGTCGGCCTACACGTGATGCGCCTCCTCCTTCCGCTCCTTCTTGGGGGGTCGCTTGCAGTCTTCCCGCCAGTGGGCATAGATGCCACAGTTCCTGCACCTTGTGCCTCAGAGTTCCCTCCGACGTCAGCTTGACGATCTGCTCCTTCTTCTCGCCGCGACCACCACGGCGTTCGACAGTGCCGCTTCTTGGCTTCCCAGCCCTCTTCTCGCCACCGGCTGAGGATGATGACTCTGGCAGTAGACGATGCCAATTTCGCGCCGCCTAATCCTCCTCTGAGAGGAGAAGTTTGCCGGTCTGTTCAGTGACGGCCTCGATCTCGAGGCGATCCTCCACCATCTTGAGCGCCCCACGAGCTCCTCCATCGTGAGGGTCTTGAGATCGAGTAGAGTTTCAATTGAGATCACGATCTACGCGTAGCACTTGGGGAGGACGCGCAACATCTTCTTCACCACCCAGGAGTCATTGATGGTCTCCCCGGATGTGCGCAGGTCCGCCGCCAGCGCCCCGATTCGTATGGCGAACACGTTCACCGTCTCAGAGTCCTTGAACTTGATGTTCTCGAACTCCTGCAACAGGCGCTGGGCGTTGGCCTCCTTCACGCGATCGGCACCGATCCGCATGCTCTTCACCGCCTCCCACGCCTCCTTGACGGTCTTCTTCGACCCCAGCATCTGCCACATCTCCTGTGGCAGGGATCGCAGGATGCCGCCCATGGCTTGCCTGTCCCGCGCCCGCTTCACCCCTTCGCCGCCAGGCTCGATGGTGTCCCAGATCTCGAGAGTCTCGAAGTTGCATTGCATCAACATGGCCCACTCCGTGTAATTGGAACAGGTGAGCATTGGCCACATGAGCGTGCTCTCCCGAACACGGTCGACGGAGCTTGATGATGCACGTTCGCCCATCTTCCTCAGATCGACGCGACACTCCCTCTTCGACCAAGGTGGATGATTCCACCCGGTGTCCTCCACCGCGGTGTCTCCTCTCCTCGCCTAGACTATCCTCCTCGGCTCCGATACCACGTGTTAGCGCCGGGCTGCCGGAATGGCAAGCACGACAGTGATCGGCGACGGCTGACGGTTCTCTCTCTCACTCTCGCTCAACGCTGTTCAGGAACACAGGCACACGAGAGCAAGTATTTTCATCGCGCAATGGCCGCGACCTTTTCTGGGCCGTTTCTTAGACTTTATTCAGTGTTCACTAGATCTCACGATCCGATATCCCTGCCACGACGCTCACGCTGCGTCGTGCCCACCTAAGGCGCAGGAATGTTTCATACGTCCGTGGCGGAAGACTCGTTCTAGCCACACCGTGAACGCAGCACGGTTCTGGCTTACACCTTTTGATAGCATGCAACTAGCTAGACTAAAAAACGTAAACATGCTCTGCCTATTTACATGTATGTCAATGCATAATGTGCACGAGATTAAGCTAACACTGGGTAGTTCGACGCCACTCTTCACAAGAAAGAGATGTGCCCTCAATCTTAAGGCAAAATGGAGAGGTAGTAGAGAAGAGGTTCCCAAACCCATGTTCTGGCAGCACGTGAGTGCTGTGCCGTAGCATCCACACCATGCTCCTTGGGGGTTAAGGCAGGAACTTCAGCTTTGGACAATCCACAACAGCCAACAAATGCAGATTAGGGATTAAGAACTCTCCTTCAGCAGATGATCTCGTTGTCCACCACAATTCCAAGTTATCCGATCCATTCAAAGCGACCATTCTTAGCTTCTGGCAGCTTCCGTAGTCCCCATAAAATTCGCTGTCAACACTCTTGATATCAGGCATGTGAAACAAGGCCAATGCTCTCAGGTTTGGCAGGCGCCCAAGTGGAGGGAGCCGGCTGCACCCTTTTAGTTCCCAAAGTACGATGCTGGTAAGATGAGGAAGGTAGGAAGGAATGTCTAGCATCCACCTAGGGAATTCTACACTCATATAACCTGCAAGAGCTAGGACTTGGAGACTTCTAGGAGGCACGAGCTTCTCCAATACCGACTTGTCAGCCATTGCATCTGCATGCCCCACCAACCTACCTTTATCATGTTCCCACAAGAGACTCAAGAATATAAGACTTGAGCTGTTTGAAATTTTAGCTTGTTTTGACCCTTCCAAATGTTTGACATTCTCAAGACCTTCGATAAACAAATCATGGCAGGGTTTTTTCTCAACTTCCACAATCAGACCCCATAAATCACCACTTCCTCCATCAAGGGTTAACTCTCTTAGATTTAGTTTCTTCCTTAGATACCCAAGTTTAGATTGTATACGAATTGAAAATAATGTCCTTTGGATATATGCAAGTGTAGACATGGAAAAAATACTATCTTGCAAGTCACCAAGGGAAAAGCATCCATCAAGACCTATATTTTGAAGTTTTAAATCACCAATAGAAGAAGGGAGATGCTCAAGCTTAACACAAAATGACAAATCTAGATGCTTTAACATTGTGAGTTTGCATAGAGAATCAGGCAACATTTGAACATTGGAGCAGCTCGTCATATTCAAATACTCAAGCTTAGAGAGTTGATCAATGCAATATGGGAGCTTTTCAAGGTTATGGCAATCTGACAGATCAAGATGTGCTAGACCATGAAGTTGACAACAAGATTTAGGTAGTGAGTGGAGTTTGTAGCAATCGGATAGGTTCAAAAATTGAAGCCTATGCAACTTGCCAAAGGATTTTGGAAGTGTATGTAGTTCATGGCAGCTTGCCATGTTTAGGAATAGAAGAGCACTTAGGTCTCCAAAAGATGTGGGAAGCTCACAAAGGCTGACACATCCTGATAGGTCAAAGTATTGTAGCTTTTAGAGGCAACCAATGTTTTGGGGTAATGTGTTCAGGGAAGTATTTGAAAGTATCAATGTCTGCAGGTTTAGCAGACGGTTCAAGGATTTAGATAAGTTTGAGATAGGAAGGGTAGAAGCATCAAGATACCTTAATAGCTTTAATTTATAAACAGAAACCGGTAGCTTTGTCACATGGCATCCACTCAAATCCAAGACTCTCAAATATAATGTGTGGGAGAATGCTTGCTCAGGAAGTTGTAATTTATCACATTCGCTAAAATGCATGGCCCTGACCTTTGTTGGCAAAGCTATATATGTCGACGGTGTCTTGTTGTGATTTAACAATAAATGATAGTTGCAATTCAATTCATCCCTTTGAGTATTGGTGTTTTCTGCACCATCTGTGTAAGATAATTCATCACCAGCAACATGTCTTGCAAGATCATGCACCATATCATGCATACGAATACTATGTGCGGGTTTGAATGTCCTTGTATATGATACCTTGCAAAAGAAAAAAAAAGTACGGTTCAGATCTTTAATACAAATAATTGTGATTTCGTAAATACAGTCAGATGTAAGGATTATTTCACTTACTGTAGGATATCTCAAGATGTTAAGGAAAGACATCCCCAAGAACTCGTTAATATATTCGGTACCAATCTTTTGAAGTAGTTGCCCGTCAGTACCCTGAATAAACCCTAAAGCAATCCATTGCTGGATCAAGCTGTCACGATCAATATCATGACTCTTACGAAATATAGAGCAATACATGAAACAAAGTTTAAGTTGTGGAGGCATGTGGTGATAGCTTAGCAGCAGGCCCTTCAGAATTCCCATGTCATCATCCTTGATATCCATTATATTACTGTCCTTGATTTCAAGCCATGCTTCTCTTGTACAATTCTTCCGCATCACGTAACCAAGAGCCTTAGCAACAAGAGGTACTCCATTGCATTTTTTTGCAATTTCTTTTCCAGTGTCCACAAAGTCAATAATTTGATCATCTCCTAAATTTTGAGGCCTCATAACAGACCAGCACTCGTCATCTGATAAACCCTCTAGTTTGATTGGATCAACCATATGAAAATGTGAAGACCCCACGACAGAGAGCGTAGTAGCAGCTTTCTCACTACGAGTAGTTACTACTATCTTGCTGCCATTCTTTCCAGATTGTAACATGGCCACCAGCTCCTTCAAAGTTTGTACCCTTTCCTCCCATAAATCATCTAAGACAATAAGATAGACCTTGTCATAGAGTATGTGATCAAGCTGAGATTTTAAATGATGCAGAGTAATATCTTTATCTGGAAGGCGACCATCTAGCTGAGAGATAATATCAGCAATAACTTTCTCTAGTTTGAAGTCCATTGAGACATAGACCCATGCTTTTAGATCAAAGTGAAACTCATTTGTATCCTTAAGAGTGTAAACAAATTTTGCAACAGTTGTTTTACCCATTCCACCGAGGCCAACAATAGGAATGATAGAGCTTTCTCGATCTCCATAGTTTTGCAATAGCTTGAGGATATGCTTCTTCTCTCTTTCCCTTCCCACCATCTGAATGGCCCCGTTCGGCTGTGCTGATAAGCCAGCTGAAAAACACTAATAACTGATTTGTTGTGAGAGAAAAACATTGTTCCGACTAAAAATAAAAGATGAAAAGTATAGATTATAAACCGGATAAACATGCCAATATCATCTCTGCCACCAATATATGTTTCTCTCCCCATTTCATTATTAGCTTGCTCTGTTGACGACACGGTGGGAGGAAATTAAATTTCTTGACATCTTCAGCAATCCTATCTAACTGCAGCCTGATACTTGTCATCTTATTTGAGGCGAGCGTGGCGGGCATCCGCTGCTTGCGTGAACGATCGGAGGGCCAGCTGTGCGCAACTGTAGATGAGCAGTGGTCTGGGTGAGGGAAACGGGAAGTCACTATTGAGCTGGACTAAAATCTCTCTAGATACATCGGCAAGCGTGTATATATGGGCCGGGCACAGTCAGTCTCCTGGAAATGTGAATGCGCTCGACCTGTGCTGTTTTGTACTAGGTCGGTCATTGGCGGCCTGCCTACTCGTCAAGATTCGTTTGGCCCGTTGGAACTTTGGAAGTCCGTCAAGTCGTCGGGACAGATGCTTATTCGTCCTGGCCTACAGTAGGATGGATACTGCAGCGAGAATAGATGCATCCTCCGATATCAATTACGCTACGCGGTATACAGTACTAGTACTAGTACTACATATTATTAGTTCCCATTTATTAGAAAGTTGGAATTGGAACACCAACACGAGTGACGAGTCTGAGTGCAAATACCAGCATAGAAATGTCATCTGCTCGCTGCTACCACAATTCTGGCAATTCTCCAGCAGTACGTTGCTAGATCTCCTCCAACCAACAAAACCAAAAGAAGAAAACCCGATCGATCGATCGAATCGAAGCAAGCAGCAGCTTGCTAGGAGTAGACGCGTTGTAATACGTACGCACGCATGGAGGCAACCGCACTGAGCTTGGCTAAGCTCACCTTGGAGACGGTGCTGCCGGTGGCGAAGCAGGCCATCGCGAACGACGCGCTGCTGCTCCTCGGGGTGCGGCAGGAAGTGTCCTTCATCGCCAACGAGCTGGAGATGATGCAGGGGCGGCCGACACCAGCGACCGCGCCCGCAACGAGGTCGTCAAGATATGGGTGCAGCAGGTCCGCGACCTCGCGTACGACGTGGAGGACTGCCTCCAGGAGTACCTCGCCCTCGACCTCCCCGCTGCCGGAACCGGAACAGGGTGCTCGCCGTGGATCTGTTGCCGCCGTCGGCGGGCTGGACAACAACAGGCACCGCATCGCTGCCTGGATAAGGGAGATCAAGGCCGGCGTGGAGGAGGTGAGCAAGAGGAACCTCCGTTACAGCATCGTGCTCCAGCCGGGCCGCGTCGTCGACCCGGCGGCAAGCAGGGAGCACGCCATCAGCATCTCCCCGACCTTCGCCGACGACGTCGCCGCCGAGGAGTGCTCCCTCGTCGGGCGCGCCGCGCAGAGGGCCGACCTGCTCGGCCGCCTGGCGGCGGGCTCGGGGTCGGGGGACGCGCCGCTGCACGTGCTCGCGGTGTGGGGCATGGGCAAGACGGTGCTCGTGCGCGACGTGCTCCGGAGCTCAGAGGTCGCGGAGGCGTTCCAGTGCCGCGCCCCTTCACCACGGCCGAGTTCCTGCACGCCCAGCTGGACATGGAGGCGGCCGGCGGCGCGTCCGCGGCCTCCGTGAAGAGGGTGCAGACGCGCGCCGAGTACTCGGTCGCGATGCGCCGCGTGGCGCGCCACCTCGAGGACAAGAGGTACATCGTCGCCATCGATGACGTGGCGTCCGTCGCGGCGGAGTGGGAGAGCATCAGGAAGGTGCTGCCCGACAGGAACACGGGGAGCTGGGTCATCGTCACCACGCGGCACGAGGACATCGCCAAGCACTGCAGTGTTGTCATAATCTCTTGCATACATAAACATCATATTGTAATTAGTCAGTTGCATTTAGTTGCATGTTTTCACATTCCCTAAAGATAGCTAGCTGCATGTGAGTCGAGCGGATGAGTGGACCAGAGCCATGCTGCGTTCATGGTGCGGTCAGTTGTGCTCACCGCCATGCGCCCAGAAAAAAAAAACGTTTCCGCGCACAAGGCGGGCACGTCGCAGCGTGAGGCGCGCATGGCGGGGGGATCGTCGGTCACAGACCGTGTAATCACCGCAAATAAATAGTAATGGAGAAGACTCAGCAAGCTGCAACGTTGGCAGCGCCATATCTTTCGCATTCAGTTACATTGAGATCGAGTGCGTGAGAGAAAGTGAGTTCAGGCGACGTCGTGCGCAAGCGCGGTCACCAAACGTTGAGAGATCACCGTCGGCGTTGTCATTCCGGCAGCCGGCGCCAACAACTGGTATCAGAGCCGCTAGTGTATGTTCTATGGTGGCTCGGTGAGTCCGCCGAAGGAACCGCCTCGCAAGAAGTACATCGTCCCGGCCAGATCGCCGACGCCGCCGAAGAAACGCGCGTGGTGAAGAAGATGCTGCGTGTCCTCCCCAAGCAGTACCAATCGGTGGCGTTCTCCATCGAGACTCTACTTGATCTGAAAACTTTGACGATCGAGGAGCTCGTGAGGCGACTGAAGATGGCGGAGGAACGCCTCGGCATAGAGGCTGTCACTGACAAGACCGAGAAGCTCCTGCTGACCGAGGAGGATTGGGTTGCGAGGAATCGCCATCGCCTCATACCTGAATCCTCGGGATCATACAAGGGGGAGAAGAAGGCCGACAAGTTCAAAGGTGGGAGCAGCACAGGGAAGAATGATCGCGGTAACCATGGCGAGAAGAAGGAGCCCGTTGTCAAACTGACATCGATGGGCACGCCAAGAAGGAAGGGTCACTGCAGGAACTGTGGTCTCTATGGCCACTGGGCTGAGGACTGCAAGCGCCCCAAGAAGGAGCGCAAGGAGGAGGCACATCATGCGCAGGCGGACGCCGATCAGCCGACGATTCTCCTGGCGACGGTGAACGCCGTGCACGTGCAAGCCCACGACGTGGAACCATCAGTGGGGGGTGTGACAGACAATGTCATCCACCTCATTGAGAAGAAGGTATATCTCGCTAAACATGATGAGAACAAGGAGGCGTGGGTCCTCGACACCGGCGCCAGCAACCATATGACTGGGCGTCGCGAGGTGTTCTCTTCGATGGACACTTCGGTCGGTGGGACGGTTCGGTTTGGAGATGGATCGCTCGTCGACATCAAGGGCATCGGGTCGGTGCTGCTACAGACGAAGCAAAATGGGCATAAGGTACTCTCTGAAGTGTATTACATTCCTAAGCTTCAAAGTAGCATTGTTAGCCTTGGTCAACTAGAAGAGGGAGGATGCAAAGTGGTGTTAGAAGATGGCTACTGTGATATATTTGATGTCAGTCGCTCACTGTTAGCTCGGGCACCACGAGTCAAGAACAGGCTGTATCTTCTGAAAGTGCAGTTAGCAGCTCCTGTCTGTCTTACGGCAAAAGCAGATGACCAGGCGTGGCTTTGGCATGGTCGGTACGGCCATCTGAATTTCAGATCGCTGCGCGAGCTTGCAGCAAAAGGAATAGTGGAAGGATTACCCCAGCTTGATCGTGTTGATGAATTCTGTGATGGATGTGCACTGGGAAAAGCAACATCGTCATCCATTTCCACAAGTGACCAATTATCGGGCTCAGAAGGCACTAGATCTGTTTCATGCAGATTTATGTGGAAAGATCAAACCAAGTACAGCTGGTGGTAAGAATTACTTCTTATTGATTGTTGATGATCATAGTCGGTTTATGTGGGTGGAGTTCCTGACCAGTAAAGATGAAGCATTCAGATGCTTTAAGAAGATCAAGGCATTGGCCGAGACAGAACAAGACTGTCGATTGAGGGCATTCAGAAGTGATAGAGGAGGTGAATTCAATTCAATTGAGTTTACTGAATTTTGTGATGAACATGGTGTCAAGCACTTCACCACCACACCATATACACCCCAGCAAAATGGTGTGGTGGAACGCCGCAACAGGACTGTGGTTGAGATGGCAAGGTGCCTGTTAAAAAGCAAAAGTGTTCCAAGTGAATTGTGGGGAGAAGCAGTAGCTACAGCAGTTCATCTGCTGAACCGAGCACCAACTAAAAGTTTGCAAGGGAAAACTCCATATGAAGCCTGGTACAAGAGGAAGCCCAAGGTGCATTATTTTCGTACCTTCGGGTGTGTAGCTCATGTGAAGAGGACAGGGCCTGGGATCTCAAAGCTATCAGACAGATCAACACAAATGGTGTTTGTCGGATATGAGTCAGGAACCAAGGGCTATCGGGTTTATGACCCAGTAGCCAAGAAACTGCACATTTCTCGTGATGTGATCTTCGAGGAGAGTCGAGCTTGGGATTGGAATCCTAGAGCTCAAGCCAACACTACTGCCCCGAGTTTTGAAGTGGAAGAATACACTATTGCCGGACCGGGAACAGTGACTGAATTCGGCAATACTGAAGGAGAGGAACCATTTGCAGCGGACACAGCGGAACCACACTCGCCAGGTCAGTGGTCAGCAGCACATTCAAACAACTCTCCAAATCAAGAAACACCTCAAGGGAGCCCAACTACACCGGCTACTAAATTTGCAAGCCCACCAACAGGAGAAACAGTGGATTCAGAGGGAGTTCCAATGAGATTTCGGTCTCTGCAGAATATTTGTGATACCACCGATGAAATCCATGAATATAGTGGGTTGTGTTTCTTAGCTGCCGAGGAACCAAGCAGTGTTGATGAGGCTTTGGGAGAGCAGTGTTGGAGAATGGCAATGGAAGCTGAAATGGAGTCGATCCAGTCAAACAAAACATGGGAGCTGGCTGATCTGCCAGCAGGACATCGTGCTATTGGCCTGAAATGGGTTTTCAAAGTGAAGAAAAATCCTGAAGGCAAGGTGATCAAGCACAAAGCCAGATTAGTGGCAAAAGGTTATGCTCAGCGTGAGGGTGGACTTTGAAGAGGTTTTTGCCCCAGTTGCCAGAATTGAAACAGTCAGACTGTTGATAGCGCTAGCAGCAAGAAGTGGTTGGAAGGTGCATCACATGGATGTCAAATCAGCATTCTTGAATGGAGACTTGTGTGAGGAGGTATATGTTCAGCAACCTCCTGGCTTTGTTGTAGAGAATGGGAGTGGAAAAGTGCTCAGACTGAGGAAGGCATTGTATGGGTTGCGTCAGGCACCCCGAGCTTGGAATGCAAGACTTGACAAGGAACTGTTAAAGCTTGGTTTTGTCATGAACCCACTTGAGCATGCTGTGTATAGGCGATCAGATAACAATGGAAACTTTCTTATGGTGGGTGTCTATGTTGATGACTTAATCATCACAGGGCCAAGTCAGGAGAGTATAACTGCATTCAAGCATCAAATGATGAAAAGCTTCAGTATGAGTGATCTTGGTCTGCTCACATACTACTTGGGAATTCAAGTGGTTCAGAAAGAGAGAGAGAGACAACCTTGTGTCAGAGCTCTTATGCCAAGAAGATCTTGGAGCAAGCTGGAATGAGTGGGTGCAATCCCTGCCATGTTCCAATGGAGAACAAACTGAAACTGAGCAAGGAAGACAAGTCTTCTCTGGTTGATGCAACAAAGTATAGGAGTGTAATTGGGAGCTTGAGGTATTTAGTGAACACAAGGCCAGATCTTGCCTATTCGGTGGGGATAGTGAGCAGGTACATGGAGAAGCCGAGAGCGAGTCATTGGACAGCAGTCAAACAGATACTTCGGTACATAGCTGGAACTCTGAATTTTGGGTGCAGATACACCAGATCAGGTCTGTCTGAACCAAAACTGCTGGGTTTCAGCGACAGTGATCTGGCTGGTGACATTGACGACAGAAAAAGTACCAGTGGCTCAGTGTTCTTTGTTGGCATGAATCTGGTGACTTGGATGTCACAAAAGCAAAGAGTAGTTGCCCTATCTTCCTGTGAGGCTGAGTACATTGCTAGTGCAAATGCAGCATGTCAAGGCATATGGCTCAGTCGTCTGTTGGGCGAGCTGCTGGGAATACAGGCCCCAAAGGTGAATCTTCTCGTTGATAACAAGTCTGCCATAGCTCTGAGTAAGAACCCAGTTCATCACGAGCGAAGCAAACACATAGATACAAAGTATCATTTTGTGAGAGAATGTGTTGACAATGGAAGCATTGACATTGAGCATGTGAGCACAGAGAACCAGCTGGCGGATATACTGACGAAGGCACTGAGCAGAGTCAGGTTCATCGAGCTGAGGCAGCAGCTAGGAGTGATGGAGGTGCAGAGAGATTAGGGGGTGAAATGTTGTCATAATCTCTTGCACACATAAACATCATATTGTAATTAGTCAGTTGCATTTAGTTGCATGTTTTCACATTCCCTAAAGATATCTAGCTGCATGTGAGTCGAGCGGATGAGTGGACCAGAGCCATGCTGCGTTCATGGTGCGGTCAGTTGTGCTCACCGCCATGCGCCCAGAAAAAAAAAACGTTTCCGCGCACAAGGCGGGCACGTCGCAGCGTGAGGCGCGCATGGCGGGGGGATCGTCGGTCACAGACCGTGTAATCACCGCAAATAAATAGTAATGGAGAAGACTCAGCAAGCTGCAACGTTGGCAGCGCCATATCTTTCGCATTCAGTTACATTGAGATCGAGTGCGTGAGAGAAAGTGAGTTCAGGCGACGTCGTGCGCAAGCGCGGTCACCAAACGTTGAGAGATCACCGTCGGCGTTGTCATTCCGGCAGCCGGCGCCAACATGCAGCACCACGCTGCCAAGCCAGCCGTACAAGCTCAACAGCCTCTCCACCGCGGACTCTCTCCAGCTGCTCTCTATGAAGGCACAGCTCAAGCACCCACTATCCAAGGAGCTAATGGATGAGGCCAACCTGATCCTCCAGCGCTGCTGTGGGCTGCCGCTCGCGGTGGCGGCCATCGGCGGGCTGCTCGCCACCAAGCCCAAGACGCCGATGGAATGGAGGAAACTCCACGACCACCTTGGCTCCGAGCTGAAGGCAAACCCAGGCCTCGAGGAAACGAAGAACGTACTGTTCTCCAACTACAACGCGCTGCCGTACCACCTCAAGTCCTGCTTCTTGTACCGCGAGATTCTCCAAACCCGGATGGTGTGGCGGTGGATGGCCGAGGGGCTCATCGTCCGGACCCGCGACATGATCCCTGAGGACGTTGGGGAGTTGTACTTCAACCAGCTCATCAGCAGGAGCATGATCCAGCCCGTGACCAACTGGGTGAACCTCAACAACCGGATCAAGACGTGCCAGGTCCACGACCTGATGCGCGAGATCATCCTGGCCAACTCCATCGAGGAGAACAACCTCTTCGTGCTCAACGAGCAGCAGCCTTCTTCTAGCTCGTCCACATGGACGCTCCCGAGCGACAAGGTCCGGCATCTCGTCGTGATCACCACCAGCGCCGGAGGCCGCCACGACCACGAGCGACAAGGCACGAGCGCCCTCGAGAGCATCAACCTGTCGCACGTCCGATCCATCACGGTTGTTGGGGAACGCGTGCCGTCGCTCTCCATCCTGTCCAAGATGAGGATGCTGCGGGTGCTAGACCTGGAAGATTGCCCCAACGCAAAGGACACGGACCTTAAAGGCGTTGGGGAGCTTCGGCACCTCATGTACTTGGGCCTAAGGAGAACCAACATCGCCAAGCTCCCGGAGTCACTTGGGAGGCTCAGATTCCTCCAGACGTTGGACCTCCGAGGAACCATGGTCACCGTGCTACCACGGGGCATCACCAAGCTAGAGAAGCTGCGGCACCTCCTCGCCGGAAGCGATATGTCCAACTACGGCCACACCTCGACGGCAGTACGGCGTCCAGGTAGTGGTAGTACCACCAGCAGCGGCAGCAGCGCCCTGCTGGATCCCTGCAACGGGGTACGGCTTCCTCAAGGCATCGACAAGCTGAGGAACCTGCATGAGTGCGGCCGGATAAACGTCGGGCAAAGGACCCTGCACGATATCGGGAAGATGGCCGGTTTGCACTACCTAGGGGTCACCGATCTCACCGAGAGAGACGGCCCGGAGTTGTGCGACACCGTTCACAGGCTTCATGGCCTGGGGGGACCTCGAGGTGCGCTCGAGGGCGCACGGGTCCCTCCATTTCCTGGAGCTGATATCATCGCCGCCGCCGCACCTCATCATCCTCCGGCTGTTCGGGCGCCTGGGCAGGCTGCCGGCCTGGGTGGCCTCGCTCAGGGACGTCACCAAGATCAAACTGCTCGCCACCGAGCTGGAGCAGGACGCAGTCGAGATGCTCGGGGAGCTTCCGAGCCTCGTCGCTCTGCACCTGTGGAGGAGATCCTACGTGGGGCACCAGCTGCGCCTGCGCGCGGGGAAGTTCAGGAGGTTGAAGCTCCTCGCCCTCGACTCGCTAGACGACTTGGAATCGGTGGTCCTCGAGTGGCTGTGGCTTTACAGGTGCGTGGCGCTGAGGGATCGCGGGGACGGCATTACTGGTGTCCTGTTCCTGGACAAGCTTAAGGAGATCCGGCTCAGGATTGGCCACGACAAGGGCCAGCTAGAAGCTGCCCTGCGTAGGCAAGTGCGGGAGCACCACAACCGTCCACATTTTATCTTGTGAAGCAACCAATCCACACATTTCCTCTTGGTTTACAGATCTAGTTGTATAAACTATTATAACCGGCAATTTTCATTGTACAGTAAGAGTAACGACTTAACACAGGATAATACAATTTTTTTTAAAAAAAATGAACTGAGCAAGAGGTCGGCTGTCAATTATATTAATATTAAAAAGAAGAGAAACCCAAGACTGGCCCATACAACAAAGTAACGACAACACCAAAGGATCGAGCAATAAACAATAACAATAAAGCAACAAAGCTAAGCTAAAAACCGAAAACAGTTGAAAACGACTATCGACATATGGTCGGTTGGAAAGGGATCTCAATACACGCTCCACAACACCACCTCATCACTACTCTGCACCACTGCTCTGTCAGTAAAACCTCACATCTATGTGCGATATGAGCGACATCTAGTCGGACTACCCCGTTCCAACTCGTTACTGGAGACAGAAACCATTGGCCGGCCCGGTAACAATCTAGAGGTACGGACTATCTTATGAGCATGATTTCTTCTCTTCTCGGACAGTCGGACGTTCCTCTAAAGATAGAACTATAGGGTCGGACAAGCTCATTACAACTCAAGGAGTTGCCAGACACGAACACTATTGTCCGACGTATTACAATCATAGAGTAGCGGACTTTCTTGTGTGTGCAAGATAAAACTTGCCATGCAATATGCAGTCAAGTCGATACTTTAGATATTGTAAATCAGCATCATTAGCAAGAGGGCTACCCTCAACCTGAGATATAATAGCAAACACAATCTTATTTATCTCAAAGTCCATTGAGAAATGGAATCATGCTTTCACATCAAACATATTTGTTTTCTTGTTTGTGTAAACAGCCTTTGCCAATGTAGTCTTACCCATACCACCAAGGCCAACAACAGGAATGATATAACTTTGTTTGTCTCCATATTTTTGCAACACCTTAGTCAATATGTGTTTCTTCTTTCTCTTCCTACCATCTCAATTTCATCTCTCTCACCAACAAAGTTTTCTATCTCATGCTACTGTCTTGGCTTGTTGGTGTAGGCAATGGCAGAAGAGGGAATTTCTTCTGGTCCTCAACAATCTTATCTAGTTTCACCCGAATATTTCTCATCTTATTTTACATTGTGATGTGCACAACGAATGGATTGACCGGTGAGAAGAATAATTTATCCTGTAGCATTTTTAAAAGGAATAAATGAAACAACGCCACAATGTAGCTCCTATTCGGAATGAATGAGTGGTTAAAAATGTACCAAAAAGGTAGCATGCTTTTATGAAGCAGGTATAACACCTAATAAAAAAACAACCTTTTTCTACTTTTTGGACAATAGCATGCGAAGATTCCTATCGATTGCCAAATTACGGTCAGTTGATCACCAACTTATAATCAAGTTATTATGGTATGTTTCACACTAAACTGTGTTACACTCATGATTCCTAAAAGTGATCGATATTCCTATGTCTAGGTCTATTAATTGAGAAGTGACGTTTGTTAATAAACAACTGTGCTTCAAAAGATTAAGACTACTCTGTGACCATGTAAATTAGCTTATTTTAAGCGTATATAAATACAGTCAAATGGATAATTTAAAGCTCCAGCCCATTTCATTTTGTGCTTGCTTTGGATAACTTTTAGGAACAAAACTAAGCTCACTAGAGCCCCAAGAAATAATAATTAAAAGAATGATACAGAGTGAAATTAGAATTTGGTCAAATGTTTAAACCTGAATGCTTCCATGATTTTCATCTAATTTATTGACACTAGCATCATAAGTCATTTTAATTTTGTACTAAGTCAAACTTGTCTAACTTTGATCATGTTTATAGAAAAAATATATTAACAACTAGTTTGATGTAGTAGATGTTTGCATATTTTTCTATAAATTTGGTCAAAGTTAGCAAAGTTTTAACTTAGAACCAAGCTAAAACAAGTTTATAGAAGACTATATTAAGATTTACAATATCAAATGAATTCATTATCAAAAATATATTTCATGATGTATCTAATGGGCGGCGGTAGGCGCAGCGGACAGGCCATGACCATTACCGGGGTTGAGGTGCCATGGTGAAAGCTTTGTCCCTCTCGGGTGAAGGGTCGAGATGGCGGACTAGAGGGGGATGAATAGTCCTTTCTAAAAATAAACACGTTGGCTAATCGAAACAAATGCGGAATTAAACTTATCGGTCTATCCAAGACTACACCCCTCTATCTAAGTTCTCTAGCACCTTGCAAGGATCCTAATTAAGCAACTAAGGTGCTAAGCTTAGCAAGAGCTCACCTAATCAATTCTAGAGCAAGGTCACACAAACCTATGCACTAGTACTTTGCCAACCGAGGGAGCTCCTACACAACTAGTGAAGCAAAAGCACAAAGCCTAAGCTCGCTAGCAAAGCTTAATAACAAGGCAACCAATGCCAAATTAGAGAGCGCAAAATAGTTAGATACACAAACTAAGCAATGTGACTAACAAGGTTACACAAAACCAAATTAGCCACACAAAGGGGATACTTCTAGCTACACAAGCAAGAAGACAACTAGCAAACTACACAAGCAAACTAGTTACGAGAGCAACTACACAATCACAAGTATATATGAAAGTAAATACAAGCTTGTGTTGCATAAAGGCAAACCACCAAGAAGAGTAGACAATGTTGACACGGTGATTTTCTCCCGAGGTTCATTTGGTTGCCACCAAGCTATATCCCTGTTGTGTCGACCAACACTTCATGGTTCGGCGGCTAATTGGTCACACACCGAGCCTCTCAAAAGGGGCCGTAAGAACCCACCATCAAGTGTGGTAGCTCAATGACACGCTTAACTAGAGTTGCTCTTCGCGGTCCCCGTGGTGTGAGTACAATCCCCCTCACAAAGCTTTTCCGGAGCCTCGCACAATCTTCTTGCGAGCTTCGACAGAGCCACAAGCCACCAAGCCATCTAGGAGGTGGCAACCTCCAAGAGTAACAAGCACCACCGGCTTGCAACATGATCACCTAGTGCCACTCGATGCAATCTCACAATGCAATTGCACTAGAATCGCTCTATCACTCGATCTGATGAACACTATCAAGCATGAGTGAGTTAGAGGGCTCCCAAGCACCACAACATAAGCCACTAAGGCTAAAGTATGCTAAGCTACCGGCCAAGGCCGGCCAATGGGCTATTTATAAGCTCCTCCACGAAAAGAGTCGTTGTACCCCTTCACTGGGCACAACACGAAACGACCGGACGCGCTGGTCGAACTGACTGGACGCGCTGCACCGCGTCCGATCGCCCTGCGCCGTCCATGTTTCCTCCTGAAATCAACCGCGGCCGCTCAATCTCAATGGTCACTGCGCGCCAACGGTCAAACGCGATGACCGGACGCACCGCTCAACCGACCGGACGCGTAGGTGCGCACAGCACCCACGCGCGTGACAACATGACCGGACGCGCTCCACGCAATGACCGGACGCGACAGTGCCAGCGTTCGGTCGTGGTCCAGAGAGCTCCCATCGCGACCGGACGCGTCTGATCGCATGTGACCGGACGCTCCGGTTCCACGAGGGGCCGAACGCGCCGGTTGCAAACCCTAACAGCCGCGCGTCTGACTGCTGCGTTGAACTGACCGGACGCGTCCGGTCAAACCGTGACCGCGTCCGGTGCAGCGTCCGATCACCCTGGTGACCTCCATTCGCCTCCGTTTCTTTTCCGACTTCCGGCGTAGTGGAAAATAGTCGTTTCAACTCCTCGAAAACGCCTGAATCCTGCCGAACCCTCTCTACCGCTCAAACTTCATCGCCTTCGCAAATGTGCCAACACCACCATGTGATCAAAAACATGTGCAAGTGTGTTAGCATTTTCACAAACATTTTCTTCGAAGGAATTAGGCATTCAACTTGCCTCGCCACTCGATCCTAACACGTATGCAAAGTTAGATCGCTCAAGTGGCACTAGATGACCATTATGCAAACAAGTTTGCCCCTCTTAATAGTACGGTCATCTATCATAAACCCGGTTATCATCTTCTCTACACACCTATGACCGGTGAAATGAAAAAACCCTATAGGTTATACCTTTGCCTTGCGCATTCTATTCCATCTCCATTGATGTTGATGCAACACATGCACCAACCAATAACCAAATGATATGATCCACTCCATATCATCACGTGACCATATTGGTTCATCGATCTTGACCTCACTTGCTCTTCACCGTTGCCTCGGTCCTTCGACGCCAAGCCATCACACAACTTGCCCTTCACCCTAGCAACCGGTCCATCAAGTCAAGCCTCATCTTGATCTTCTCCACCTTGATCACATGACTTCATGTCATGTCTCATATGCAATGAGCTCCTTCATGACACCATCACATGTGGACTAATCTCCTGTGTATCTCACATAACCACATATTAGTCCACCTAAGTTGTCACTCAATTACCAAAACCAAACAAGGACCTTTCATCGGGCCAAGCCCATTCTAATTCAAGACATATTTTATTATTTTGTACTTAAATTCCAAATTCCACGCAGATTTAACTACTATTTACCGAACTACTAAATAGATTTTATCGAATCACGTATGAAAATTTTAGTTTGACATACCCTATATGAAAAAAAAAAATCCTAAATCCACCACTGCATAGGAGCATGTGCCCCTTGGGCCCTCGGGCATAGATGCTGGTTTTTGTATTGCCGGAAGCATAGCTTAATGCCTTCTCACCATGGTATGAACTTGATTACTTGAGCCCCTCCTAGATATTTATCCTGAATCCGCCACTACAGGTAATACAAACTGCTTGGAGGTTGGATCTTTTGTGATCAATGCTACAATCCTTTTCCTTATTACCATTTTGAACTAATGGTGGCAAAAAAAAAAACTACCAGGAGAGGCTTGTGAAAGTGTTCCCGTCAACCTACTGGATATGCTGACATCGCTGGTGGGGAGCATTCAAGCCTTGGTCTTTTGATAGAGCAAAATGGAAGTTCAAGTGGAACCCGGAGCTGCTAACAGTCGTCTATTCAGTAGTAGCTCATATTCAGTACTAGCTCATCTATTCGGTGCATGTATTTCTAGCTCGTCCCACCCTAAAATTTTTGGGGATGATCAAGGTGTACTCCTCACTGCCCTCGTGGGTGGAGCAGACCCATTTTGCGCAAATTTAACTATTGTTTACCGAATTACTGAATGGATTTTTACCGAACTTTTTCTTGGTGGGGCTCGAGTTTTTAGCGCTACTCCGTCTGCGGGGGGAGGAGGGGTGGGGGAGGCCTTCTCCCTGTCTAAGTTCTCTCTCTGCTTATCCTCCACTACAAATGGGCATCAATGCAAAAAAGTACACCGCTCCAAGTTTTAATAGTTCAGGCATCACTAGTCACAACGTGTAAAGTGATGCTTAAACTCTATCCGTTTTTTTTCTTTTTCTAGCTTCACTTGGAGACAACATTGTGGATGGCCTTAGGGGCAAAATTTTTTCATGTGCGGGATGGGATGCGAAACTCTTGCATTGGTCGTCTTAAAATTATTTTTCGAGACTATTTTATAAAACCATTTCTAGAAAAAAAAGAGAAGATGTCTCTAAAAAAATCAGTTTTTTATTTATGCCTCCAGGGTTTGTAGCATTGGTAGCTTTCTGATTCTTGATTCCTCTGTCCTGGACTGTTTAGCATCCCGCTTGTATTCCCGAGAGGCCAAGACCCCATCATGGGCCTCATCCTCTGATTGCTGCTGGGCTGGTGGCCCCATAAGAAAATGAATCACCGAGTCAATAACTTATCCCTTCTCCTATAGAGGAGTATTATTATTATCATAATCCTATCAGACCGCACGTGTATTACGTCTGAATCCATATAATCGATCCCGTTTCCATTTACTAGCGATCGACCTAGAGTTAAGAAGACCCCATTTCAAATACTGTCTCGCAGAGTGCCTGATTAATTAGAAAGAAAAAAGAAAGCTCATATTTGTCAAAAAAAAAAAGGAATAGCTAGCGCCCAGACGTCCGATCCGGACGTTCGCGCTGCTGCCCCTGCTCTCAACCCCTCCACTTCCATCGGGACGCCCTCGACGCCTGACACGGCCGCACCCCCTCCCCCTACACCTCATCCCCATTCGTTTGCCTCCCCCCTCCCCCCCGGCGCACCCCCTGCCCCGTCATGCCCCCAACACCGGTCCCGAAGCACGCCGCGCGCCACGTCCATCGGCTCATCTCGCCCCACTCCCCGGCGCCCCCTGACTCTCCGAATAACATGAAACACTTGAGTGCAACGTACGTCTCAAACAGATGAAACATCTGGAACATGTAGTTGCAACATATGTGAAACACATATGTAAGATAAAACACTTGCAACTTGAAATATGAAAACACTTGCTACAACACATGACTGAAACAGATGAAACATTTTGGAACATACTGTTGTAACATATGTGTGGAACATATGCAACATCCAGATCAAACGCTTGCAATAATACGTGTAGGAACAGATAAAACATTTTGAACAAAACACTTTGCAACATCCATATGATTCAACTGCAACATACTCTGAAATATCTTAAACAATTGAAACATACAATTGCGACATGGGGGGAGAGAGAACCTGGCGCGGGGAGTGCCATGGCTGCCGGGGTGGGGGAGCTCGGTCGCTGGGGTGAGAGAGGGTGTCGTCGGGGGTGGGGAGGGGGCCACGTCGGGGTGGGGGAGAGCCACCGACTCCCCTGCAACACTGCCACTCCACCTCCAAGGATGTCGCGCGGAGGCGAGTGGATCTTGGTCGTGCTCCATGGATCTCGCCGGTGTGGGGGAGAGGGCCGTCGGATCTGCAGGCGTTGGGGCTCCCGGTGGGGGAGGACGCCGGTGTTGGGGAAGGAACCGTCGGGGTAGGGAAAGGAAACGTCGGGGTGGGGGAGGGCGCGGCGCGCCGAGGTGGGGGAGGGCGTCGCTGGATTGGGGGAGGACGCCGGCGGCGGCCAGGGAGGGAACGAGGGTGTGGAGAAGACGAGCGGGAGGCGCTGAGGAGCGCCGTCGCCGGCTCGGCGCTACGGTGAATTGTTTTTTGTTTTTTTAGAAACCGAAGGGGAGCGGGTAAGAACGCATTCTGGGCCTCCCAGCGTGCCAGCAGGTCCGCCCTAATACGCATTACCGTAAAAAAAGCTCAAAAGTCGCGAACTGAACATCTCGATCATAGTCTTGGTTAATCTGAGACATGTACCGGTTTATTGTTTTGGATTTGGTCATTTGGATGTGCTCGTATGTGAGGAGAGGAACTTGGGGGAGAAGAAGCAGAAGAAGAAGAAGAACAGGGACAGAATGGGCCGGGCACTCGACTCGTATAGCACTGTATACATTACACAACACACATTGGGCCGGACACTCGGGTACTGGGCCGGCTGGCTCTCTTGGGCCTTGACGCGGTCGCCGCTTCCTTGATTGTTACTGCTTCTTCAGGAGCACCATCAGAGTCAGCAGCAGAAAGGGGAGCTGGGATGCTGACATTGTAGGGCAGGGTTAAGTGTGTGTGTGTGTGTTGTAATAAGGGCGAAATGCAGAGACCATAAGGTAATTAACCTTTGAGCTGCGTGACTGACTCCTGCCCTCTTTCGTTATTTTTCCACTCCAATGTACTAGCAAGCATGGACAGTTCTCCCATGTACGTATATACTTGATACTTTCCGTTCGAGTACGTCAATACGTTGCCTCACGCCGTCACGCTTGGAAGACTGTGTTAGGAGCTAACAATTGCCGCATCGATCAGCCATGCTCGCCGTTTCAGCGGCCGGTGCAGCCGTGCAGGTCAGGCACTGGCCATGGACATTTTTTGAGGAACGGTGGCGCGCGTGCCGCCATACAGCATGTGCGGGTGTGTACTCACCTGCTCCCCCACCCCGACCAAACTCTCCAAAAACCCAACGTCCCAACCCCAACCAGAACACCACTCCACCATCTCGCACCCGCCCGCACGCACGCACGCAGCCTCGCTCTCGCTCTCGGCGCCACCACCCGCACACCCACAACACGCGCGCTCCGCGGCCCAGTGCCCAGCGCGGACAGCGTCACAGCGACCAATGGCGAGGGCGCGCGGGCGCCTCCTCCTCCTCCTCCTGCTCCTGGCGTTCCTCACCGGCGCCGCGGCGGGCCGACACGACGCGCCCGCGCCCCGGCCGTCGTCCATCTCCGCGGCGCCCGAGTACCCGCCGCTTCCGCGCCTCCCGAACCAGCACCACGGCCGCCACGCCTCCGCCCCCGCCCTCCCACCGGCGGCGCTGGCCCTGTCGCCGGACATAATGCCCGTGCTGCCGTCCCCCGCCGAGGACGGCGCCGCGCCGGCGCCCGGCGCAGAGGAGCCCACCATCCCGTCCAGCCCCAGCCCGCCCAACCCGGACGCGCTGGAGCCCGACTCGGCGCTCGCGCCGTCCGGCTCCGCGCACGCCGTCGCCCAGCAGTCCCCCGCCGTGGCGTCGGCGTCGGCGTCGGCGCTCCCGCTCCTCGGCCTACTGGCCATGTGGCTGCTGCTGGTGTAGCAGTCTAGCGGAGAGGGCGACCTACCTGCCGTGGACCACCGACCACGCCGCCATGGTCCTCGCCGCCTCGGCACGGCTCCTCGTGGATGGGGCAGATCATTGTCTCGGCGGCAGGCGTGCAGGAAAAAGGTGGCCCTTTGGTTGGTCGGCCGGGCTGGCTGCCTCTGCAGCTTGCCATGCCGCCACTACTCTCTGGTTCATCCTTGTGAAGAGCCTACCGCTGCTACATTTCATCAGCTTTTACTACTCTCCTGTAAATCTTAGCTTTCTTTTCCTTCATATTTTTGGGAGGGGTTACGATATGTTATTATAGACTTTTGTTTTGTAAGTTTTGTCAAGTGGAGATTATTTGGGTGATTCTTGTAATAAAACTGGAGGGATTATATAGCTTAGTTGATTGCTCAGCTATGGTACACTGTACTACTTTGTGTGAAGCTCAAATTTTATCCTTAATTTCGTGCTCGTTTCATACTCTACTACCAGTCTACCTTTGCCCGCTGCTGATTCCTCAACTACACAAATCCCATGCACCAATTACCCATTCACTCCTATTTTTATCAAATATAAATGGGATTTGTCATCACAATCCACCCAAAAGGCCACAGCTGCAGCTAGCAGAGGCTCTGCTTACCAGCAATCATGGTGTGTGTGTGTGATTGTTTGTTTCCCTGCTCCCATAATTTGCAGCTCATTGGATGAAATCATTGGCAGTAGTACATTGTTCTTACTGCTGCTACTCAAGCATGACTTGGTCACCTGAGAAAGTGTATGATTGTTGTTCTTTTTCAATCTCTGAGTTTATGAATAGAAAACTCTGAAAGAAGGAAAGGGAACATGATAATTCACCACAAAGGGCAGCAGTGTGCAGCTGGAACTCCACATCGAAAATTCTATGCCCTCAGCTTTCTTGCTCCTTTAGATTGAACAGGCAGGTCCATCATCACCCCATGATTATCAGCATAAAGCCTCTGGCGTTGCCACTTTGCCAAGAAATTAGCTTTGAAGACATCATGATCAACTGCTGCTGTGCTGCAGGCATGTGATCTCGTGGTTCTGACGCGGTATTGGTTAGAGAAGCTCACGTGGTATCTGAACTGTCCAGGCATATCTTAGTACAGTATCTACCAAGAACATTGACTGTTGTTTCTCACAGCCAACTAATAAAGAGAAAAAAAAAACTCTAGTGCGTTCTGACGTTGAGAGATGGGGTGAGTGGTTCTTGCAGTATTCATTCATTTCAATTTATCGAGTGGATTCGCAGTAGTTGTTCTCTTCGTCGGATAGCTGGTGTTGTTGTCTTAATTAACCTACGTAAGAGAAGTAGCATTGCTTACTAGCAGGAGTTTACTTACTTAGGGCCACAAATTACAGTTTTACCTTACTGCGAGAAAGACAAACCGCTTCCACACTGTGCAGTTCCACACCTTTGGAGCCCTTTGAAACGCAGTAATCTTACAGGAATTGTGTAGGAATTTTACCGAAAAATACAAAGATCCTTCTTTCCAAAGGGGTTAAGGGGGGCATATATAGTATGTAGGAGTTTACTTACTTAGTGCTACACCGCATTACTTACAGTCTTAAGTAACAAATGGCGCAACGAAAGCAAGGTTGAAGAACAGACGATGCAACAAGTAGCTGCCAAATCTCATGAACCATGATGCCCAAAATCTCGGGCGTAATAAGAATTCACCAAATTAAAGCTGAAACTAGATGGACACATGTGACGTGAACTCGTGAAGGCAGCGGACAAGCTGCTCCCGGTGGGCATCCAATGAGCAATGATGGGAAAAAGACACCCGCGCGCGCGCGATGAAGATGGGATCGCCGCCCGGCCGGTCATGTCGTCACGCTAGACCTTCTTCACGTGCAGTGTCCTGTGTCCATTCCACCATCGATCTGACGATCTCCGCGATTACCCTGCAATTATGCATGGACCGGTGAATGAAATCTGGCTTGGCTTTTAACCAGTCACCGGGAGTATACCAGCTCTGACTAATCTTTTACTGTGGACGTGAGCCCTTGGGCCTTGGGTAACGGACCGGCCGGACAAGAAGCTGAGGGTGGAGAAGCTACTTTTTTTTTTTTGTTCCAGCTCTCAGCCTCTTAGTTCATTTCAGATAATCACTTTTCACTCTAAAAAAACGTTTGATAGTGGGGGAGTGGCTCTCTTCGAGAATCCGCTCTCCTAAACGCAATCTCTGGAGCTGAGGAGTGCCCCTGCCTGTCTCGTGCGTGAGCTGTGTGTCAGTGTCAGCTACGATCGATGAGAGAAGATTCGCCTCGTCTGCTCCTGCCCTGTGCTCTGCTCTTGGATAGGCGGTCGGAGGAAGACGCCAACGGATCACGTGCCCCTCGTCTGCTAATCGGGGTCGGGGGAAGCGGAAGGAAGGATCCCTCGGCTCTCCCTCCCTGATGGCTGATGCTGTTTGTAAATCGTATAAGTTCGTAACGCAACGGCCCGCGACTCAGGAGGCAGAGAGTCCTTTGGTTTGGTTTATTACTCCGTGTCGTCTTGAGACGGAGAGAATCGGTTCCTCGGATCCAGGCAAAGTGGCAAGTGAGAAAAAGGTCGCTTTACGTCATTGGAGGCAGGAGCTAGCGTGGTGAGATGAGACCTCTGCTCCTGTCCTGGAACAAACCGGTGGGTGGCACTGGCAGTGGCACCACCAAACTGCACCCAGCAGCCCAGCACAGTTCCCCGTATATAACACTTGATTTGGAGAGACCTGCTCTACAGTACTCCTCTCTAATTTTTTACATATCGTTTTAGTTTGGTCCTAAATCATTTTTTTCTATTATTTATTATCGATTTTAAAAACTTTGTATAGGTTAATAGTATAGATTTATGTTTTAGATTCGCTTAAGAAATACTTTCATAATATAATTCCCGCATGCTATGAAACTGCATGGATGTTTTTGAAAAAAAAATGATGGTTAAATCTAACATTATTTGACTTAGAAGTTAGAACAAACACAATACAGCATGCAAAAAAAAATTTGGAGTAATATTTTGGAACTTGGTGAAAATGTCAATGTTTAAAGTGGTTCAACGATGAAGAACAACGTATATCCCAAAAGACATTCTACATGTGCGAGGCCACGGGAGTGACGGCTGGCTGGTGTGCGAGTTCCAGAGCAAATCTTCTGCAAACAGGCAGAAGTGGAGCTCAAATTTAGTAGCAATTTTTCTTCACTGTCAGCTTGGTGTATATGCGAACGGGACTTTTTTCAATTCCAGTGACCTGTTTCATACTTGTTTAAATAATGGAGTTTACTCTCAATTGGTGTGTATAGATAGATCTTTTTTCCCTTTTCTCTACAGCACTTTTGTATAAGTGGATTTTGTGCTATTTCAACCTTCACGATGTGCAGCCCATACATACATATAGGTCCCATCGCACTGATACATGAGAAGGACAAAGAGAGGGGAGAGAGGGAGGACAGAGATAGTATTATGTTACTCCTTAGGCCAACCTCAACGTAGGCATATAAAATCGTTAGACTTGGAAAAAGTTAACCTCGTACACAGGAAATGGATCGAAGACCACCTCTCACCAATCAGAGGTTGACCCTGCTATTTTGCTATTTTCCTTTAATTGTTTTATGGTGCCAAAGGCTGCTCATGCATATACTCTTTCTCTCTGTCTTCTCACAATTGCTCACTCTCTCACCGCAACATGCAATTCATTGGGTGCTTTGGCAACGCGTCAGGCAAGGCTGTCTACTCGTTTTTGTGCAAGACAACCTGAATATATAGCAACACCACTCTATATGACATGGCACCAAGAAAGTCGAGATTAGGGTAGCAGTGTAGCACTATACGGACGTCATATTAACGGCCCGAACTTGTCTAATTCTTGTGCTTGTGTTACTATCCGGTTCTTAATCACACACATCTACTATCATGAGCATACTCTCGGTGGAAGCGAGGTGAAAACTTTTGGCCTTCGTGGCCCACCCGCCACGCTAGTGAGGAGAGAATTGTGAGTTCTCAAGCATCACCCGCCGCCCTTCCAATGCAGGAGCAGAGCCGCAACCGCCGGCCGAGCTCGACGCACCGCGGCGGTGGATGCGACGCCACACTCCCGGCCTTCTCGCCGCCAAGCTCCTCCGCGCCTCGTCGCTTCTCAGACCCCCGTCCGTCCTCGCCCCCCGCGCGTACTTGTTCCACCATGCTCCGAACAACGCCCACCACCTGCTCGACGAGACGCCGCACGGGAGGGCGGCCGCCATCGTACGTGCCCTCAGGTCCGCCTACTCCTCCGATGACACGGACTGCATCGCGTGCCTCCACTGCGTGTCCATCAAGTCGGGTGCCGTGCTGGACCCGCCCGTGCGCACGTCCCTGCTCGCGGCATACGCCAGGGCCGAGCGCGGCGCGGGAGCGGGCGCCGCCTTGGCGCTCTTCCGCGAGGCCGTCGCGCCCGACGTGATCCTATGGAACGCGGCCATCGGCGCCATGACGATGACCTGCCGATACGACGACGCCGCGGCTCTGTTCCGGCGGATGGCGCGCGAGCTTGAGGAGTTTGATTCCACCACCGTGGTCGTCATGCTGTCGGGGGCGTCCCGCGCGAGTAACCTTCGGCGCGGGATGGAGCTTCATGGCATGGCGGCCAAGAGGTGCCTCGGCGCTCATTGTCTCAGCGTGTGGAACGCTCTCGTTGACATGTATGCAAAGTCTGGTGATTTTGACTCCGCAGAGGTCGTGTTCCAGAGCATGCCGTGCAGGGACACCACCTCATGGAACTCTGTCATAAGTGGAAGCATTTTTAATGGGCTTGCTGAGGATGCAGCGTGGTACTTCAGGGAAATGATCTGCTCCATCTTCCAGCCAGATGAGGTGAGCCTCTCTTCTGTCCTCTCAGCCTGCTCTCGTCTGGATGATCTCTTCTCCTTTGGGGAGTCTGCGCATAGCTGTGCAGTCAAACTCGGTTATGAGACTGCATCTTGCTCGGTAGCGAATTCTCTTATGACGTTCTACTCTGAGTTTGGAATGCCAAAGGCTGCGGAGAAGGTATTTGCCAGCACTTTGAACAGGAACTTGGTATCATGGAATGCAATGATCAGGGGGCTAGTCCAGAATGAAAGAATAACGGAAGCCCTTGCTGTTTTGAGGGAAATGAGATTGGAGAACCGGCCAGATGTTGCCACTTTTGTGACGATAATTTCAGGTTGTGGTGATCAAGGCCTGCTTTCTGATGGGAAAGCACTCCATGGATATATAATCAGAATAGGACTTCTTCATGAGGAGTCTTCTGTAGGAAATAGCTTACTTGGTCTGTATCTGAAATGCAATGAACCATCTAATGCGAGCCTGCTGTTTAGGACAATGCCAAGAAGGGACTTGATATCGTGGAACACAATGATTTCTGGTTACTCAAGAAATGATCTGCTGCGAGAAGAGGCTCAGTTAATGTTCAAAGAATTACTTTCTGAAGGTTTATCGTGCAGCCTGACCACTATGCTAGCTGTCATACCTTCATGCTCTAATCCCGAAGAACTTAGCTTTGGCCAAGCACTTCACTCTTTCATCCTGAAGTGTGGAATTACATGTAGCGGAGTTTCAGCTGTTAATGCTTTGATGCACATGTATATGAGCTGTGGTGATCCACTGACTGCCTTTTTGCTGATAGAAAGAATGGTACCTGCCACAGATATCGTTTCATGGAATACGATCATAGTTGGCTGTCTACAAAATGGACTCGACAAAGATGCATTGGAAGCCTTCCAGTTCATGTATTGTTCTTTGGCCATAAAACCTGATAGTATTACATTAGTTAGTGTCTTATCAGCATGTGGAAATCTTAATCTGCTAGCACTAGGGAAGTCCATCCACTGCATGAACCTGAAGCACTTGTTCGCTTCCAATTTGAGGGTGAAAAATTCATTACTGACCATGTATTTCCGCTTTGGAGATACTAGAAGTGCCGAGTTAGTCTTTTATTGCATGGGGGAGATAAATTTGTGTTCCTGGAATTGTATGATCTCTGGTTTCTCACAGAATAACAAAGGCTGGAGAGCATTGCAGTTCTATCAGAAGATGGAGGATTTCACACCTAATGAAATATCTGTAGTCGGTATCATCTGTGCTTGCACACAGCTAGGTGATTATAGACAAGGAAAGAGCATACACGGGCATGTGGTCAGGTCTGGTCTGCGCAACAATGTTTTTATTTCAGCATCACTTATTGATATGTATTGCAAGTGTGGGAGACTGGACATTGCTGTCAGAGTATTTGAAGCTTCTGCCGAAAAATCAATTGCTGGGTGGAACTCCATGATATCGGCTTTCGGATTCCATGGCCATGGGTTGAAATCTATAGAACTTTTCTGGAAGATGAATGATTCTGGAATGAAAGCCACGAAAAGCACTTTTATTGCTCTATTGTCAGCTTGCAGTCACTCTGGACTTGTTGATGAAGGATGGAAGTATTATCGCCTTATGTCAGAAAAGTTTGGGATCATACCAGCCCCAGAACATCATGTTTGCATTGTAGACATGCTTGGGCGGGCTGGTCGGCTGGAGGAAGCACACAAATTTGTGGAGAGCTTGCCGTCTCAACAAGCACACGGAGTTTGGGGTGCAATGTTAAATGCTTGCAGTAGCGGGAGTGAACTCAAGATGGGCGAATCCATCGCCAAGCATCTGCTCCGTTTGGAGCCTGGAAATAGCGGTTATTATGTAACTGTATCAAACCTTTATGCATACAGAGACATGTGGAGTGGTGCGGTTCAAGTTAGGAGTGTTCTGCAGGATAAAGGGTTGGTGAAGCCCCATGGTCATAGTATTGTTGGTTAAGCGGTGGATCATAAACTATAGAAGCCATACAGTATCAAAAGTCACCACAAATGTCTGTTAACTTCCCAAGTTCTTCTTACAAGCTTGTTTCAACTGTGAGTTGCAACACTGGTATCTTATTCATAAGCTCTGCTGTCTACTCTTTGTACTCTCTGTTCATAAGGTTTAGCTAGAACATGATCGAAATCTTACATGGCATAAATTTTCTACTACTGTTTTTTCTTCCAATGCAATAGTACTTGAATTCCACTGTTGTTTCTTTACTGGCCATTTTTTTTTAACTAACTGTGCAAGCATATAACTGCAGATGAACAAAAATCTAACCAGTTTCTAGCCCACCAGAACTTACAGCTTTACCCAATAATTGAATTAAGATTACACTGCATTTTTCAGGAGCTATTTGTGGAAACAAAATTTCAAGGAAAAACTCCAGAGCGAGTTTGTTACACTTCACTAGTTGAAAAATACTGCCTGAACATAATTTGATAAAGAGTGCCTTGCTCCAAGGTAGTGCCCTCGGATCCTACAGCACCAGCTGGCGTTTGGGCGAAGAAGATGAAGGGTACAGACTAGAGAAGAAGGGAGATGGGCAGCGGCGAAGACAGGAAGTAGGACACTGACTGGCGGCCGATGCCACTTGCGGCTTGCCCCCGCCAAAGCTGCTGGCTGCTCACGCGCCGGTCGTCGTTCCTGGCACCTCCGTGGACCACGAGGGCACCACACAGGCACAACCGCATGCATGCATCCTCATGTCATGCTCCAAGGAAAGGAAGAAGACAGTTATCAAAAAGAAGGGAAAAAAAAAGGAAATGAAGAAGACAGACTGAGATGAGCAAGAGGAAGGAAAGGAAGGGCGGTGGTTAGCTATATCTCGCTGGCATACGGGGCCCACCAAGAAAAAAAAAAGGGCATACGTGCAAATACCCGAAACCCGGAGGGATTCTCTGAAGCAGTCTTCAAAAGAAGAAGAGAGTGGAATCCCTCTGGATGATGGATGGCTGTCTTTTGGACACACCACTACCCAATCACTCTCTGCACCACTCAAACCCGCTGCTCTGCACTGCATTTCCTCCCGGACACGACACCAGCCTCTTGCAGGCTGCAGCTTCCCCGGCCAAGCCAGCTGCCTCGCTGAAGGATGGCCGCAGTGCTGAAGGCTCTCGCGGTCGCCTCGCCGGTGTCGGCACGGGCACAGCAGCCCCGTCGGTACGCCGCAGGTACGTACTGCCCTCCGATCCTTGGAACTGCATTCGCGTTGCGATACGGTAGTAAGCAATTTTGTTCATCTTCGTCGGCAGCACTACATAGTCAAGTTGTTCGCCGCCGGCCGCCCCTGCTACTCGCAATCCCATTCCAGCTGCCCCTGCCGCCGCTCGCTGCTCGCAGCCTCCGTCTCCTCCTCCGCCGCCTTACCCTTTTGTTTCTGAGAGCTCGATCGAGTGGCCGGCCATCAGGAGCTAGGATAGGGAGCGACTGGCTAGTAGGCTTTGGGCTTGGCCCGCCACGATAGCTGTTGCTGCCCTTTTGTTCAGTTTGAGCCCCAGCACGATGAATTTTTTAGCAGCCCGTGTTGATTTTGGGCCCGTACGTTCAAGGTATTAGCACCCACTACAACAAAGGCTCTTTTGTTCCTAAAAAAGAAAGAAAGAAAGAAAGGCTCGTTTAGCGGTACCGGCTACCACGAGCTAAAATCAGCTAACAGCGCGTAGGAATCCACATACCACATAGCGGCAAAATTTACTCTCCGCCTTGTTTTGCACATGTTCTCGTTCCAGTAATACATTCCTAATTTCAGGAACACGTTCCATAGTTTCTATCGTTCCGTTCCATTAGTTAGTTATAAACCTGTATAGGCCCTGTTCATCCGGCTTATAATCCATCATTTTCAGCTTGTTTTTTCAGCCGGAACAGTATTTTTCTCTCACAACAAATCAGCCAATAGTGTTTTTCAGCCGGCTTATCAGCACAGCCCAACGGGGCCATACTCTCTTCATCACATGGTTTTTTAGAAATAATATATGTAACGTTCCATGAACTTGGCTGCTAAGATTTAGCCTTTAAGCCCCATTTGTTTGACCTTTTAGTCACTTTTAGACTACTAGTTTTTGTTTTTTTTTCACAAAAGCCATACGACTCTCGTAAGCCAAAAGTCGAGATAGTGAGCTTCTAGCTTTTGGTTTCCTGGACCTTTTTAGCTTTTAAATAAAAGGTCCAAAGGCGCCCGGATAGTGAGCAGTCATGTTCTTTAATTGTAGAAGAAGTAAAGGGAGGTACTCCGGGTTTGTTGATGGATCATATTAGGGATGGAGTTTAGTAATAAATAAAGTTGTTCATATCTTTTCCTAACACAGTTTTGTGGCTATCGGACTTGCATGCTGTACGCATAACAGCCTTTTCTTTTCTTTTCTTTTCTTTTTTGTAAACCTGTTGAGGTTAACTTTTTTTTTAAAGTAACTGTTGAGGTTAACTTACAGCAACCTGAGCTTATATATATGCCTCAGTCACCTGTTTGGTGGGTGACCAAAACTTGTCACGCCTAACCTTCGGCAAACTATGACTGCCAAAGAAAGTGTGGCGACCAAAATCAAAACCACACCTGTGGCAAGGTTTGGCACGAAAATGAGCCTATGACATGTGGGGCAGCGTGCTAAGAAAGTGTGGCGTGCCATAGGTGTGGCAGTGGTCACCAACCAAACAGGCGTGAAAGTGCTGCAGTCTAGCATGATGAAGTGCAGTACCATGTTGTAGGTGTCCTTTGTTCTACACCTCACTTAACCTCACCTGCATGCCTGTATGGCAATTAAGTTATGAGCAGCCAATGCAAGCAGGAAGTTAATCAACTCAAATACTATGTGCATGTGTTTTATTTACTAATACTCTCTGGTTCTTTTGTACTGTATTTTCCGTTCAGGTGCCCCTAGCCAGCAGCAGCAGAGCCAGCTGCAGTCGTCGTTCCACGGCGTGTCGGTGCAGTGCCCTGGGCGACCGCGGCGGTCATGCCACGGGACGACGGCTCCCCGACGGGCGCAGGTGGTGATGATGGCCGCTCGGCCGGCGATCCAGTTCATCCAGGGCACGGACGAGCAGACGATCCCGGACGTGCGGCTGACCAAGTCCCGGGACGGCAGCAACGGCGTGGCCATCTTCACGTTCGAGCAGCCGTCGGTGTTCGACTCGTCGGCGGAGCTCGGGGACATCACGGGCCTCTACATGATCGACGACGAGGGCGTGCTGCAGTCCGTGGACGTCAGCGCCAAGTTCGTCAACGGCAAGCCGGCGCGGATCGAGGCCAAGTACGTCATGCGCACGCCCCGGGACTGGGACCGCTTCATGCGCTTCATGGAGCGATACTCCCAGGCCAACGGCCTCCAGTTCGTCAAGAACTGAAGTACTCAACTCAACTCATGAGCTGACGAGCCTGCTTTGATCGATCGACGCAACGGCCGGCGGCAATTGCTCTCAGAGTTGCTACGTACTGCTAGTGTTCTTTTTTCTTTCTCCCCTGCGCCCCTGTGTTGTGACCTGCTGTGAGTGAATTTTTGAAGAGAAAAATATACATATGTACTACTACCAAAAAAAAAAGGGAGGTTTGTTTATTTGTGTATCAACGCTGGTCATGAGTTTGGAACGTCCGTCAGAATGCTTTGGATTAACGAATTGGAAGATAATTTACTAGTACTAATCGTACAGTCTGCCATGATTGCCAGGCATGCTGCATTTTGGCGCGAACCGTGCGGTGCAGTTAGGAAAGCCGCCGGTCTTGCTATCTTAGCTGTGGTTGGGCATGTAGGAGAAAGTATTCTCTCAACCCTGAAGAGAGCACACTTGACACTCCTCGTATATGTAGCAGGGTTTTTGCAAACTGGAGTTGATTAGGTTTCTTCCTGTCGAATTTGTCCACCAAATTTTAAGTCTTTGATTTGGTACGGTCGTCCGCATTTTTTTTTTTGATTTATTTCATGATTTAACAATGCTATTGTTTTAGTGAAAGTCTCGTTCTTTACGTGACTTTTCTGTTGATAGTGATTTTTTTTTACAAATGGAACCGGCAGGAGATATGTTATATTAACAAGAAGGAGGTCTACAAAGGCACTAATGAGATTTATTTCACCATAGCACATTTCATTTTTCAAATCCAACGCTTTTTCTGGGCTGGTTCTTGTAAAATCCTCTGTGTTTGAACCACATGCGCTCCGATTATTTGACATGTGCAGATCATGTGGAATTAGCAACTGAGAGTGACACACACGGAGACGTCGCACTCGGCGCCTATCTCCGGTCTCCGCCGGAGCTACCGCTACCGTCCTGCCGCCCTCGTGCATGTCCGCCAGTGCTATTGCCATGCGAGCCAATAGCCAGACTGGTGGCCAAGGAGATTGGAGATAAGCTTCTCTGCATTGAGGACACGAACGAAAAATTTTTTAATAATATTTTTTAATGAATAATTGCAAATGTAGAGGCTCTTATATAAAAATTACAGATATAGCATACTATTGGCTACTTGGAGACCGATAGAGACCTGTCGGTACCTCAGAAGCCGATAGGGCCTTATCGGCTCTCGCGCCCAATCAGACGGAGGAGCCAGCCCCTCCGGAACCTTGTCGGCTGCTGGTCAGGCGATAGGTCTTCGGTCACGTAACGGACGGCGCTTAACGTAACGTGATGAGAGACGGCTCCGTATAGTCTGTGGACCCAAAAAGGCCGTGGCGGCCCACCTCCACCTCCACGTATGCGGAGACACGTTTAGGAGACAGTCAGACAGGCAAGGCAAGCTCCAGCCCCAGCGCCAAATGCGTCGCGCCGCCGTGGCGGTCGACCCGCAGCTCCTGGCGGGCGCGGTCGAGGCGGCGATCGCCTCCCGCTCGCCGCGGCTCGGCCGAGCGGCCCACGCGCGCGCGCTCAGGCTGCTGGCCCCGGCCCTCCCGCCCTTCATCTGCGCGCACCTCGTCAACCTCTACTCTAAGCTCGACCTCCCGGGCGCCGCCGCCGCGGCGCTGGCCGCGGACCCCAGCCCCACCGTGGTGTCCTACACGGCCTTCATCTCGGGCGCGGCGCAGCACGCGCGCCCGCTCCAGGCGCTCTCGGCGTTCGCCGCCATGCTCCGGCTCGGCCTCCGCCCCAACGACTTCACCTTCCCTTCCGCCTTCAAGGCCGCCGCCTCCGCGCCGCCGCGCTGTGCCGCGGCCGTCGGGCCGCAGGTGCACGCCCTCGCGCTCAGGTTCGGCTACCTCCCCGACGACGCCTTCGTCTCGTGCGCGGCGCTGGACATGTACTTCAAGACGGGCCGCCTCGCGCTGGCGCGCCGCCTGTTCGACGAAATGCCCAACAGGAACGTGGTCGCCTGGAACGCGGTCATGACGAACGCGGTGCTCGACGGCCGGCCCCTCGAGACGGTGGACGCCTACTTTGGACTCCGGGGGGCTGGTGGGATGCCCAACGTGGTCTCAGTCTGTGCGTTCTTCAACGCGTGCGCCGGCATGACGTACCTGTCCCTTGGGGAGCAGTTCCATGGTTTTGTGGCCAAGTGCGGCTTTGACAAGGATGTCTCCGTGTCCAATTCTATGGTGGACTTCTATGGGAAGTGTCGATGCTTGGGGAAGGCCAGGGTGGTGTTTGATGGGATGGGAGTTCGGAACAGCGTGTCCTGGTGTTCTATGGTTGTTGCATATGCGCAGAATGGGGCAGAGGAGGAGGCTTTCTTGGTGTACTTGGGTGCAAGGAGAGCTGGGGAAGAGCCGACTGACTTCATGGTTTCCAGTGTGCTCACCACCTGTGCGGGTCTGCTAGGACTTGACCTTGGGCGTGCTCTGCATGCAATTGCTGTCCGTTCCTGCATTGATGCAAACATTTTTGTTGCTAGTGCATTGGTTGACATGTATGGGAAGTGTGGCGGTATCCGAGACGCTGAGCAGGTATTTTTCGAGATGCCACAGCGAAATCTCGTCACATGGAATGCGATGATAGGAGGTTATGCTCATATTGGTGATGCTTGGAATGCACTTGCAGTGTTTGATGAAATGGTAATGGGTCGAGAGACAGCACCAAATTACATCACACTTGTCAATGCTCTCACGGCCTGCAGCAGAGGAGGTTTGACAAAGGAAGGGTATGAGTTGTTCCAGACAATGAAGCAGAGGTTTGGGATTGAGCCGAGAATTGAGCATTATGCTTGTGTGGTGGACTTGCTTGGTCGTGCAGGAATGGAAGGGCGAGCTTATGAGATCATACAGGGGATGCCAATGAGGCCTTCCATTTCTGTCTGGGGAGCACTACTTGGGGGATGCAAGATGCATGGGGAGACAGAGCTAGGAAGGATTGCTGCTGAAAAGTTGTTTGAACTTGATCCCCAGGACTCGGGCAATCATGTTCTGCTCTCAAACATGCTTGCATCTGCTGGCAGGTAAAGTAACTTAAGTACCCTTCTTTTCAATCAAGCTGCACTCTCTCATAAATTGTGCTTTGGATTTAATGTACGTTTTGTATTGCTCCAGGTGGGCAGAAGCAACAAATGTAAGGAAGGAGATGAAGAATGTTGGAATCAAGAAAGACCCAGGGTGCAGTTGGATCACTTGGAAAAATGTTGTCCATGTTTTCCAGGCTAAGGACACAACACACGAGATGAATAGTGAGATCCAGGCATTATTGTCCAAGCTCAAAGGGCAAATGCAAGCTGCTGGCTACATGCCAGACACACAATATGCTCTCTATGATCTTGAGGAAGAAGAGAAAGAATCAGAGGTGTTTCAACACAGTGAAAAGCTTGCTCTGGCGTTTGGATTGATCTGTATACCACCTGGTGTACCTATAAGGATCATGAAGAATCTGCGAATTTGTGTAGATTGTCACCGAGCTTTTAAATTCATATCTGGTATTGTTGGTAGGGAGATAATTGTGCGGGACAACAATAGGTTTCATCACTTCAAAGATTATGATTGTTCATGCAAGGATTATTGGTGAAAGTTTTATCCACCAGATATACTGATGCATGTTTTGTTGGCATCTCTAGAACCACTTCTGCAGATATAGAAGGTAACTATTTTAGTTCCTTTACATGATTTGTATTCTATCATGCCCCAAGACGATGGTGGCCCAGCTCCAGGGCGGCAGTGTGCACCTCGGGCGGTGGCCTGGCTCCAAGGCGGCGACTCGCACCCCGGGCTGCGGCACGGGCCCCGGCCTCCTGGCAGCTACGCATCTGGCCCCGAAGCTGCAGCCCCACCACTAGGTTCCCCTCCCTCCCTAACCCTAATCCAATCAATTTGGCTTTGATTTCGATGTCCATGCTCCAAATCCAGTGGAGAAGGGGAGGAGGAGCAGATCTAGTGATGATTTGGCGCCAGGGACTCCATCTGCATGTAGGGTTCTTGCTTTGATGACTTACTTCCGATGCTTTCTTAACAGCAGCCTGCAACAGTTGCACCGTCAATAGTCCAATTTGTCACATGTGCTAGTGTTATTTGACCGTGATGGGTGCCATTGCAAAAAAATGTAGAAACGGTCATGATATGAATTTATGCCTCTTGCTTTTACATTTCATCTAATTTCTGTGGGGTTATAGTTATCTAAGGTCTTTCAAATTGTGCCTCTTTTATGTATCACATGAATAATAAACTCAGTGTTGGTCAGTGTTGTAGTAACGGTGGTTCTTGTTTGCAGATATCTGGTTGGAGTGACTTGCAGAGAGGAAGAAGTGCAAGTTCTTCCTTTCTATACCTGACCCTTGAACCAAGGTTTGTGCTGAATTATTTTTCTTTTCAATGCCTTAGTGACAACCAAAGCTCAATGGCCCCATGAACTATTTTTCTCTGCTTTAAGCATAGTCTAGTTTGCTGTTCTGTTAGTATAACTTGTACTCTTTAATTTTCCACCATGCTACCATGTCAATGTCCCATTAAAAAATGTTTCCTAAGCAATAAATCTATACAGCTTCAGAATAGAATCTTACACTTCTGTCGCTAGAAATATTAAAGTGATCATTGGGACACTACTAATGGTTGCTTTGTCAACCATTTCTTATTTCCATCCAGTGATCTGATAATTGTGTAATCTGGTAATTGTCTATCTAGTTAGCTAATTTGGCCAGCTTAAGAATAGAAACTTACACTCTTTCTATCCTTCTGCGGTACTTGGTAATTAGATGGACATTATTAGTGTGGTACTAGGAATTGTAATGTGTGACCAGCAATGGATTTGAGATATTTTGGTGTAAATTTTATCGCTGCAGAGTGCAGATCCATTGTATGCGATTTTAGGATTCCTAAATATCCCTTATTGATGGTACAGTGCCAGTTCTAGTTTTGTGCACTTCTGGATGCATTTATAGCAGTGTTGTCACACTGCATTAGTGAGGGATTACCAAGCTTTTTTATTTGTTCTTCTGTATAAGCAATTCCAGTAGGTTCCCTCTAGTTGTAAAGTAGTTCTAATGTTTTCTATCTATCCATTTTCCAGATTGAGAAGGCTTTCCTCAAGCAGATTTCTCAATTTTATAGCACAAAGAAATCTGGCAAGGGTGGCAACCGATTCTGGAAGAGCATTGGCCTTGGCTTCAAAGACTCCCAGGGAAGCAATTGAAGGTATAATGGTTTCCCTTTGCTTATTTTAAAACACCATGAAGTGATTAGGTCATGATCCCTAGTGCTATGACGTACCTTGTTTGAGATGGTGAAGGACAACATGTTCAGTTTAATACTTTTCTGTTCTGAATGATTTTTTTTGTTCCTGCTTGGTAGAATTTTGTCCTAAATAATTAGATCTGTAGTCTAGCTCCAAATTTCATTTGCTATTTTGAAAACAATGAGGTTATGTTCCCAAGTACTATGGCACATGAAAACAATGCACTTCTTAGTGATTGTACTAACATGCTTTATTTATATGAAGAAGTAAATCAGTTTTGCTCAAAGTCCCATGACATTTGCAAGATCTCTAAAACAGAATATTCCATTGCAGGTTTTGTTGAAGTGGAAGAACCCTGCTGATGCAAGCATTGAAAGGCTGGTAGTGCAAAATAGGCTATTTGTATACATAGCTTTAATGATGTACTGAAACATCAGTGGGTCTTCGATTTTCATTGGAACGCTCAGCCTCCTGGGCCTAATTAAATCAAATAAATCCTAGGACCATATTAATGCTATGGTGCAATATGGTCTAGTCCCGTGTTGGTGTTGGTGTCTGACTATACGTTGATTGAACTTAAATAAGCGGACTATGGCCTTGTTCACTTCCCAATCCAACCCAAAATATTTCCTCTTCCACCCATCACATTAAATCTTTCGACGCATGCATAAAGCATTAAATATAAGTAAAAAAGATAACTAATTGTATAGTTTGTCTGTAAATGTCGGGACGAATCTTTTGAGCATAGTTAGTCCATGATTAGACAAATTTTGTCAAATAACAACGAAAGATGCTACAGTAATTTTTCACCTACTTTTCGCGAAGTGAACACACCCTATGTGTGCACATATTGAGTGAGAAGTTGAGAGAGGCTAAGACGTGCCACGTGCCCGTGCCGCCGCCACCGCCAAGCCGTGGCGAGTCAAGTGCCACAGGCGGACTACGATGCGACGTGCCTGTCGACCACGAGAATTTTTTGACACATGCAGATCATGTGTGGTTAGGCCAGTCTCAGTGAGAATTTCACGTTACCGTTTTCAACACATCCAGATTTTAGAAACAGTGCAGAAGAGTTTTATCCCCATGAAACTCTCTCTACTCCCATGAAACTCTTATCATCTCTCTTCATTAATATGATGTCACATCAGCATAATTAATATCCATGAAACTCTGATGAAACCCCATTGAGACTGACCTTATCAACTTAGACTGAGAGTGACAGACGAGACACCGCATTCATTTTCACGCGAACATGCAGGTTCGTGAGTGTTATAAATCTACTAGGAACCAACAACACCAAGTAATTCGTTGTCAAAAAAACAACACCAAGTAATTGCCAACTCCTGTATTAATTCGACCAAAATCGTGACCGACAATAATAAATTATTAATCGGCCGTTTTCTTTATTTTTCATTAAACTGTCCCAAGATATCGAGGACGAGCATGCACTAATCCATCGTATGTACGTACTATCATCAGCTTTGATAAAGACCTAGTACCTAGTGTAAGCATCGTGAAAGAAATTAAAAGGGGCGTCCTCCAATCCGAGCTTTGGATCTGTACTGTACCATGCATTAGTGCCCCAAATCATTCGGACACATCTCATCTCCGCCCTATTGTTTATTTATTACACGACCAATGGCATCATCAAAAAAGCAGATCAAGCAAGCCATATAGGGTCTATAATCCTGACCTTCTAGCCTCCCCCCCCCCCCCCCCCCCCCCCCCGACACCACCCCGCACCCCCTCCATCCCCTGATGTTTGTTATCTGCCTTTTTCGGTCCCCCTCTTCTTCTTTGTACTCCTTCCATCGAAAAAGAAAGTGATTCTCACTTTCCGAAGAATATAATATAACAAGTTTAAACTTGATCAAACATATAAAATACTAGCACTTATGATACCAAATAAATATTATTAGAATAATATGGAATATATTTTTTATAGTGTACCTATACAAAGATATATGTATTTGATGCTATTTTTTAAAACTTTATTTGTCAAACCTAAGAAAGTTTGGCTTACCTTGAATTTAGAATTATATTCTTTTTACACTGCAAGAGTAACAAAAAAAATATTAGGACAATCCCAATGCTAAAAAACACAATTAGGTCTATGCATACTAATTTACATAGACACTGCATAGCTAGAAAACATATGTCCCCAATGAATAGTTTCTATAGAATATTCTTTTGTAATCACGTGTTTTCTTGGTCCATCATCTACTAATCACATCTTTTTATATCATGGTTACTGTGTAGACATGGTTCTTGTCTAAGAAACCATTTCCTCATCTCTTTGCTTTAATTGGAGTGCCACGTCATCTCTTTTTAGATGGCACCTTAATTAGTAAACTTAAAAACCATCTAGATTCATGGTTGGGAGTACCGTTAGCTGGTTATCGGACATCCACATCTTCTTTCTAATCATGTAGTGAAGGCATAGGCACCCTTGGTCCTATAGTTTCCGAACGTCCTATAAAAAACGTCATTCTTACTTTCTAAAAGGTCAAACACACGTGTGTGTATATATATATATAAAGAAAATATTTAATATTTACACAATTAGTATCACTAGATGAATCATTAAGTGTATTTTTATAATAAATTTATTAAAAGATATAAATATTCCTGTTGATGTAAAAGTGGATATGCAAACACAAATGACTAATACCCAATCCAATATCCAAAGTGTGCCAGTCGATTTGACCTGTTAATCGACAAGGATGAAAATTCGAGTACTTTGGTCCTGACAACAGCGATACGCCCGGAAGCCACGGCCAAAAGGTACTCACACGGAACTCGAGGATCGTCGAAGGTCGCACTGAAGCGATGCAGCTCGTCGAATCGATGAGAACTTGTAAAAAGAAAAATATGCAAATTGACGAAGTCGCCGAAAAGTAAGTAGATGCAAATAGGAGTAAAATTGGTTTGATATTGATTGATTGATCTCTCTTACATTGTCCCTCAGTCTATATTTATACCCTGATCTAAAGAAACATAACCAGACACGACTAGGACACCGAGTCCATATCTAAGAAAAAACGTGACTCTTACATGAATCATACTCTAACAAATATAGAAAAGAAAATCAACACCTATCTACTTCCTTGTCCGCCTTAATTACGATGAAACTTTCATCGACCTCCTCTCCATCGGCATGCTTTCCGTCATCACAAGCTTCATCGGCAGTAGTCTTTAGATCTTCCTTCATCGGCATCGGCAATAACATCTCCGATCTTGCCAGCAACGCCTCTGAGTCTAAGTCAAACGACAACCTTTTCATCGGTCACCACCATTCATCGGCAACAATCCTCACAAGCTGATTTTCATCGGCACCCTTCTACCAACGTAATACAATAACTTTCCTTCTGCCGATTAGCCCACTCTGATCATTTTGACATGTGCCAAAAACGGTGTCAACACATGCCCCCCAATTTTGGAGTATAAAATCATTAATGTTTCGAAATTTACTCCAGACAACGATTGCCATTACCCAATTATCTTAGCTCATCCTCCAAGCATGACATAATATGTTACCAAATCCAATCAAACCCAGCCCTGATTCACGCGTCTCAGTAAATATCGTACAATCTTCAATCACTCTCGTTCCGATTATGGTTAAGATACAAAAACAACAGTCCATCGGCAAGAACCTAACACAGTGACGTTGCCGATCTCAGAATTAGAATATCCTGTACCGAGATTTCTTCCGAGTCATGATTGCTTGCCATCAAACCACCTGCACAATTCCTTGATTATCGTGCGAACAGTTACCATATCCATCTGAACCACCTCGACCTACATACGTGCGGCAGAGAGATAAGTCCAGAATGCCCCTATTCCAATCGGCCTATAAATAAATCTCTCCCAAATACTCGTCTTCTACCCTTAGACTCCAACCTATGCCGATCTCAGACCGTACTGACACTAATTTTTAGGACGCAAGAACCACAACTGGATCATCATCGGCAACTCCTCTTGCATCAAACACTACCATCTCTGATAAACCTTCAGAGGTATTCCTTCAACTCTACATTTAACTTGTTAAATATCATATCTTACACCTGTCTTGCAGCAACAAACGGGTACATCGGCAAGTGTCCTAGATGTCTAATCTTCACAACCAACAAGTGTCGATGCCCCCTAGCCAACCATTGTTGAGGCCCAAACAAAGCACAAAGCTTCAGCAGACACTGAGACACAGCCAAAACGGCAGAAGTCCGTACCGATCCCAACACCTGATCTAGCACCTCCGAGCCAACCAGAACCGGCCGATGCAACTGAGCAAGTAGTCGATCCTTCTGTACAGGGCACGTAATCGGCCGTCGTATCCCAAGGACCAATTACTGATGAGACCACAGAGGAATTGCCATCAATCTTCGCACCAATTAATCCTGCAGCTGAAGATATCCCATCGGCAAGCTCAGCCGATCCTTCACATGGCACACTCTAGATTGCTTCCTCCAGTCAAAGACAAGAAATTACCTTGAAGCAAGTAAGCCGACTGATTTAGCCGATTTATAATATTCATACTTGTCCTCGACTGACCTCTTTTCTTCTTTCAGGAACAAGACTCTCCAGACAGTTTATTCTCCTTTGCCATCGACATTTCTGACGATGAGGGGGAGGAGGCAAGCTCTACACTCGCACTGGGGACAGCATCGGCAGAAGTCAAGTCCAAGCTGGAGGCTCTACTGAACTTGCTACAGTAAGACACCGCCCAGTTGGTAGACGATTCGAACCTTGCAAAAGCAATTTTCAAAACAATCCGTGGTCAGGTCCCTGCCAACATCGAAGAGGCACTCTTCCCAGCAACCCAGTTAGAAAGCCGACAACTCCAATATCAGAGGGCCGCTCAATGCATTGCCGATAGAGCTGCTCAGACTCACAGCTTAAAGAAGAGATGCTACAATTGAAGCAGACCGCCGATGAAAAGCACAAGAACATCAGCAGTTTGAAGACCTCGGGTGCCAAACTTAAGCAGAAAATCTCGGACTTATCGGCAAAGAGAATGGCTCTACTGGCTGAACTGAAGGATGTCGAGGCAGCTCTAACTCATGCCAAGCAGGAAGAAAGCCAGTTACCCGATGCTATCAAGGCTCTCCAGCAAGAAAGAGATATACAAGCTCGCAAAGCCCTGGCAGTGAAGAAAAAACTTAGGCCAGTGGAGGGTGCCACCGATGAAGATATCAAAGAGATAGAGGAAGCCGATCAGATTCGCCTGCGTGCGATATCGGCCATCCAATCTTTACTAAATTTGTAAATCCTATTTATTGCATCGGTGCTTTAGGAAACACTGATACCCTTTGTCTGGTTTTGGCCGATAGGACTGTTATCGGCACTTATGCTTTTATGCATCCATCCAGATACTAGGGTAATATTTCTTTAAATATTTTCCGTTTAATGCTCTGGGAAACACAACCCCTTCGAGGGTTTCTAGAATGTATGCGTTGCCAGGAACGGATTGATTTATCCGATAAGGATCTTCCCAATTAGGAGACCACTTGCCAAACTTTGAACTTTTAGTCCCAATCGGTAAAATTAATTTCCAAAACAGATCTCCATCGGCAAACTCCTTTACCTTCACCTTCTTGTCATACCATTTGGCTACCCTTTTCTTATTTTCTTCGATGCTAACTAAAGTCCTCAACCGATGACCTGCCACGTCTTCTAACTCATCTTTCATAAGAGTATCATAGTCATCGACTGTCAGTTGATCTTGAGAAAATATCTGCCTATAGCCAGTTTTAATTTCCCAAGGCAATATTGCATCATGTCCGTATACTAACTGATAAGGCGTTACTTTGATTGCACCATGACATGCCATCCGATATGACCACAGGGCTTCATTCAATATTGTATGCCACTGCTTAGGATTTTCTTTAATTTTGCGCTTAATGAGTTTGATAATTCCTTTGTTAGAAGCCTCAGCCTGACCATTAGCTTGAGCATAATAGGGAGAAGAATTCAAAACTTTAATCCTCATACCAATAGTAAACTCATCAAATTCTCCCGATGTAAACATAGTACCCTGATCGGTAGTGATAGTTTGAGGAATACCAAATCGGTAAACAATATACTCTTTCACAAAATCGATCATACTAGCCGATGTTACCCTTTTTAAAGGAATTGCTTCAACCCATTTTGTGAAATAATCGGTAGCAACAAGTATAAATTTATGTCCTTTGCTCGATGGTGGATAAATCTGACCGATGAGATCGATAGCCCATCCCCGGAACGGTGTAAGGTCCTAGATGGCTAGAGGGGGTGAATAGCCTATAAAAAATTCTACAAGAACCACTTAGCAAACTTGTTAGAATAACAAACGGCGTAAAGCGAGTTTTGCTTAGCCTACGGTTGTGATGCAAGCCTCCTATCCACAAGTCTAGTAGATTATGATCTTTAGTTCACACAAGGTCTATATCATTAATTTTACACTAGTGAGCAAGCTAACAATACTACTAGCAAAGCTACTACTAGAGCTACACAAGATAAACTAGTAAAATAAATGCGAGAGAGAGAATTATGAATCTTATACCGACTGTGGAGTGAAGATGTTGCCAATCACCAAGATGATATACAATCAATCAATATTGACAACAACACAATATGAAGACCAATCACCGGGAGACAAGAGACACAATATTTTTGTTCACCCGGTGTTCACTTGTGCACCGACAAGCTACGTCACCGGTTGTGTCGACCAACACTTAGATGGTTTCTCGGTGTGACCCTCAAGTCACTTGCCCCTCAAGGCACGCCCCGCAAGGTACCGCAAGACACCACTCTCAAGTGAGGTAACTCAATGACACACGCAATCCACTAGAGTTGCTTTTGGCGCTCCGCCGAGGAAAGCACAAGAACCTCTTACAATCAACCGGAGGTGGCCAAGAACAATCTCCTTCTCTTGCCAACGCCTCCAACAATCTCCAAGCCGGCTAAGAGCGGTACTCTTCAAGAGTAACAAGAAATCCACTGGCTAAACCACCCACAAGTGCTACTAGATGCCCTCAAGCTATGCAATGCACTTTGGGATCACTCAATCTCACTTTTGATTTGCAATCAAGCAAGAGAGATGAGTGGGAGGTAGAAGCTCTAGCTCAAAGGATGCACAAGAGTGTTAGAAATCACAAGAGGCCTCCCCAAGGGCCTACCAACAAGTATTTATAAACAACCCAAATGAATAGAGTTGTTGTACCCCTTCACTGGGCGCTTTTCAGGACGATCGGACGCGCCGGTCGAAACTGACCGGACACGCTGCACCGCATCCGATCGCCCTGCGTCGTCCACATGTTCTCCCGAATTCAACTGCGACTGCTCGATCCTCCAATGGTCACTACGCGCCAACGGTCAAACGCAATCGACCAGACGCGCCGCTCAAACGACCGGACGCGCCGATCGCACAGCACCGCACGCCCGCGAAGCATCGATCGGACACGCTCCAGACAATGACCGGACGTGATAGTGCCAGCGTTCAGTTGGAGTCCAGTAAGCTCCCTCAATGACCGGACGTGTCCGATCGCGTGTGACCGGACGCGCCGCGCGTCCGATCAGCTTTACGCCACGCGCTACACTTCCGGGTGCCCGACCGGACACGCCGGTCCCGCGAGTGACCAGACGCGCCGGTATGAAACCCTAACACCCGCGTGCCTGACTACTGCGTTGAACTGACCGAACGCGTCCGGTCAAACCGTGACCGCGTCCGGTGCAGCGTCCGATCACCTCTGTGACCTTCGTTCGCCTCCGTTTCTTTTTCGACTTCCAGCGTAGTGGAAAATAGGTATTTCAAGTCCTCAAAAACGCCTGAATCCCGCGCTCGCAAGCTCGGCGGGAGGGAGAGAGAGACCCAAACCCTTCTCTACCGCTCAAACTCCGTCACCATCATAAATGTGCCAACACCAACAAGTGATCACCACCTTATGCACGTGTGTTAACATTTTCATAATCATTTTCAAAGGTTTTCCAGTTAGCTCTCTAGGCCCTACATGTAATGCACTTCATGAATTCACCTAGTGGCACCCGTGCGTCGAATAACCGATAAGACTTCCCCTCTTAATAGTTTGGCTATCGATCCTAAACCACTCACACCCTCTATGGTGTCTTGAGTGCAAAACAAAATAGTCTTATGGCTATACCTTTGCCTTGAGCCCATTTTGTTTTTCCAAAAGATATTATCCACTTCATGTCATCACATGACCGTCTCGATCCATCGACCTTGACTTCACTTGCTCTTCACCGTTGCATCGGTCCGTCGGCGCCAAGTCTTGCTCAAGCTTCACCATCGTATGGTCCTTCGCTTCGAAGCCTCGACTTGCCCTTCACCTTCACAACCGGTCTATCGAGCCAAGCATCATCTCAGTCTTCATCATCTTGGTCACATGAGTTAATGACATGTCTCATATTCAATGACCACCTTTATCTAAATCATCCACTTAGATACAAAGGTTAGTCCTAGGTTTTATCAATTAGCCAAAACCAAACTAGGGACTTTCAATCTCCCTTTTTTTGGTAATTGATGACAACCCTCACAAAGATGATTTTGATAATAAAGGTTTTGGTCAAGTCATACTTGTCCAATCATTTTGCTCATAAGTAAAGTTTGGACAATCATCACAAGCTCGGTTTTGGTAGCATTAGCTCTCCCTACATATATGCATAGAGTTTGGATTGAAAGCTTTGCACATATGCATGGATAGAAGTGTTGAGAGAGTAATTCTACCAAAATGATGCTAAGATGTAAGAAATAGACCTTTGAAGCGTGATATCAATCGGAGTTGCCTTTTACACCATCCTTAGCATCATGAAGTAACTAGACATCCATCACAACTCAAGAACCCCGTGAGATCAACATTATATGTAAAAGTTCTTGGACCACTTGTAAAGCTTTAGGCACGTCTAGATACTACAAGTAAACTATTCCTATGCATGCTAGTAGATCATTTCATCATTTAAGTTCTATACTAGCATTGCACCACACAAGCATGTATATTGAATTTAAATACATGTGCAAAGAGCAAGTCATATGAGAATGCACAAACAAATGCAACAACTTTGTTTATGAGCTTGCTCCCCCTACTTGTGTGCATCAAAATTTTATTTACCCCTTTATCATGTTGAATCATCTTTTTTTCTCTCCCCTTTGTCAATAACTTACCTAAAAATAGGATCAAATTATAGAGAGAAAAACAATGTTTGATGGAGTAGGTTAAAATTTATCAAATTTGGTTCAACCTAGAACACTTGTCAAAGATATTTAATTCGATTTGAACCAAAGACAAGCTTCTTCACACCTCATAATAAGGGTTATCTTGCATAAGTTGAATTAAACACGTATAGCAAATCTTCTAGATTCAACACTAGGTTTGCAAGCTCACAAACATGTCATATGCCACCACTAGATCAAAACCAAGCATAGAAGCAATAGTGGTAACATATATCCATCAAATTCATTTGATTTATCATGAATGCTCATGCATACCACTTATTATGTCTATATGCTCTAATAAGTCCTTAACATAGGATGAATGACATGTCAATCAACTTCACCTTGCAATGTCGAAGGAGAGGCATGTCAATAAGTGGGTGGGGTGCATTCAACTCATGTTTGAGAAATCGAGAATGCTCAACTCATTCCTTAGCTTACAAAACCTCTTTTCATCAAGTGGCTTGGTGAGAATATCGGCAAGTTGATCATCGGTGCCAACACTTTCAATGATAATATCTTCCTTTTATTGACAATCTCTAATGAAATGATGTCTTATGTCAATATGCTTTGTTCTTCTATGTTGAACTGGGTTTTATGTCATCTTGATTGCACTTTCATTATCACATAGCAATGGCACACTCTTGAAGTTGAGGCCATAATCCTTCAAAGTTGATTTCATCCATAGCAATTGTGCATAACAACTCTCCGCACTCACATATTAGCTTCGGCGGTAGAGATTGCCACACTATTTTATTTCTTTGAGGACCATGACACAAGTGATCTTCCAAGTAATTGACATGTGCCACTTGTGCTCTTTCTATTGATCTTGCAACCCCCATAGTCAGAGTCCGAATATCCAATCAATTCAAACTTTGACCCCTTGGGATACCATAGTCCAACATCTCTTGTTTGCTTTAAGTACCTTAATATTCTCTTTGCGGCCGTGAGATGACTCTCTCTAGGTGAGGCTTGATATCTAGCACACATACAAACACTAAACATGACATCCGGCCTTGATGCGGTAACATAGAGTAGACTTCCAATCAAAGACCGATATTCCTTTTGATTCACCATTTTGCCATTAAGATCACTATCTAAATTGCCATTTGTACCCATTGGAGTTGAAATTGGCTTTGCATCTTGCATTCCAAACTTCTTCAACATGTCCCTTATATATTTTCCTTGACTCACAAATGTCCCATTCTTCAATTGCTTGACTTGGAGACCAAGAAAGTAGCTAAGTTCACCAATCATAGACATTTCAAACTCTTTGGCCATCATAGCACCAAATTCTTCACAATAAGCTTGATCGGTTGATCTAAAGATGATGTCATCAACATATATTTGCACTATGAATAGATCATTCCCAATCTTCTTGGTGAATAGAGTTGTATCAACCTTGTCCATCTTGAATCCCTTAGAGAGAAGGAAATCCCTTAGCCTCTCATACCATGCTCTAGGTGCTTGCTTTAAGCCATATAAAGCCTTCTTCAACTTGTACACATGGTTGGGTTTCTTGTCATCTTCAAATCCGGGAGGTTGCTTAACAAAGACTAACTCATTGATGATTCCATTGAGAAATACACTTTTGACATCCATTTGATATAGTTTGATGTTGTGTGCACAAGCATAAGCCAATAGAATCCTTATTGCCTCCAATCTTGCCACGGGAGCATATGTCTTATCATAGTCAAGACCTTCTACTTGAGTGTAACCTTGAGCAACTAGTCTTGCTTTGTTTCTCACCACAATGCCATCTTGATCTTGCTTGTTTTTGAACACCCACTTGGTTACAATCATATTGTAGTTATTTGGTCTTTCTACCAATTCTCAAATATCATTTCTTATGAAATTGTTAAGCTCTTCTTGCATAGTCATGATCCAATCAGTATCCCTCAAAGCTTCTTCTATTTTCTTTGGTTCTATGGTTGACACAAATAATGCATGCTCACAAAATATAGCCAATCTTGATCTTGTTTGCACACCACTTCTAATATTACCAATAACACTATTAATGGGATGATCTCTTGCAACATGTTGTGGTTGGAGTACTTGCACTTGATTGCTTGAGCTTGGTTGATCACTTGATGTATCTCGATGAGATGAACTAGCACCATGATCTTGCACTTGAGAGTCACTAGCTAGCTTAAATGGAGAATTGAGCACTTGATCTTTATCATCATCTTGAATATCAATTACTTGCTTTGCTCTAATGTCCCCAATGTCCATGTTCTTCATTGCTTTCACCAATTGAGTTCCACCAACATCATCTAGATTCTCTTCTTCTTCTTGTGACCCATTGGTTTCATCAAATTGCACATCATGAACTTCTTCTAGAATGCAACTTGAGTTGTTCTAAACTCTATAAGCTTTGCTTGTAGTTGAATAACCAAGTAGGAACTCCTCATCACATCTCTTGTCAAACTTTTCCAATCTAGTGCCCTTCTTCAAGATATAGCATTTGCAACCAAACACCCTAAAGTAAGAAATATTTGGTTTTCTTCCATGAAGTAGCTCATATGGGGTCTTCTCTAGCAATGGATGACAATATAATCTATTGATGTAGTAGCAAGCGGTATTGATTGCTTCATCCCAAAATAATTGACTCACATTGTACTCATGAAGCATTGATCTAGCCATATCAAATAATGTTCTATTCTTTCTCTCAACTAGGCCATTTGATTGTGGAGTGTACTTGGCCAAGAATTGATGTTCAATGCCATAGTGATCACAAAGTTCTTCAATTCTTGTATTCTTGAACTCACTTCCATTGTCACTTCTCACTTTCTTGATTCTAATCTCAAACTCATTGTGAACTCTAGTGAGAAAGGTCTTGAAGATGTTAAACACTTCACTTTATCATTAACAAAGAATACCCATGTGAATCTTGTGAAGTCATCCATTATGATAAAACCATACTTATTACCACCTATGCTTGAGTATGTTGTTAGGCCAAATAGATCCATGTGCATCAAATCAAATGCTTTGCATGTGCTCATTGTACTCTTCTTTGGATGTGAGCTTCCAACTTGCTTCCCGGCTTGACATGCACTACAAAGCTTATTCTTCTCAAATTCAATATCTTTCAAACTATTGACAAGATTGTGAGTTATAAGCTTCTTCAATTGTTTTATGCCAACATGACTAAGCCTTCAATTAGCCAAAACCAAACTAGGGACTTTTAAACGGCCAAGGTTTAATTATAGGATTCATGGCCGATGCAGACGCTCTTTGAATATTACCAAACTTCTGACACCCTTGACATCCTTTAAAATATTTAAAGCAATCTTCAAGAATAGTCGGCCAATAGTATCCATTCCTTCTGATCATCCATTTCATCTTGAAAGCTGATTGATGTGCCCCACATACTCCTTCATGAATTTCACCCATCAAGCTTTTCGATTCATCACCGCTAAGACACCTGAGTAAAACTCCATCTATAGTCTGATAATATAATTCATAACCGAGGAGCACATACTTAGTGGCATGAAATCTTATACGTTTTTCAATCTTATTAGATGGATCCCTTAAGTAATCGACAATCTCCGTTCTCCAGTCATTGGTATCAACTACCGATGTCAGCACCTCCAGGATAGGCTGATACCCTGAAGCATGCTGAGCTAGCCGATTAGCTTCTTCATTATGTAATCAAGCAATATGTTCAAGACGAAAATATTTAAACTCTTTTAACAATTGCAAACATCTCTCATGATATGAGATCAAAACTTCACTTCGGCATTCATAAATCCCAGCTAATTGATTTATAACCAGCATAGAGTCACCGAAGATCTCGACAACATCGGCACGTATCTCCCTAAGTAATTCCAACCCTTTTATCAAAGCTTGATACTCAGTCTGATTGTTTGTCGATGTAGCAACAATCGGTAATGAAAACTCATACTTCCTTCCTTAAGGTGAAATCAACACAATGTCGATACCTGCTCCTTCATCACACGTAGACCCATCGAAGAAAAGTGTCCAAGGAGCAACTTCAAGAGAGTCCACTATACTGCAATGCTGAGTGACAAAATCGGCCATAACCTGCTTTTTAACTGCCTTAGCCGATTCGTAACGTAGGTCAAATTCTGACAATGCTAAAATCCACTTGCCGATTTTACCACTCAATATCGGCATCGACAGCATGTATTTGACCACGTCATCCTTACATATGACAGTGCATTCGGCCGATAGCAAATAATGCCTTAATTTAATACAAGAAAAGTATAAATATAGACATAGTTTTTCGATGGCCGAATACCTTGTCTCAGCATCCACCAATCTTCTACTCAAATAACAAATAATATGTTCTTTCCATTCAAATTCTTGAATAAGAGCTGAACCGATAACAGTATCATCAGTTGATAAATACAACCTGAAGGGTTTCCCGTGTTGAGGTGGAACTAGCACTAGAGGGTTTATCAAGTACTTCTTAATTTCATCTAGGGCCAACTGCTGCTCAGCTCCCCATACAAATTCCTGGTCGACCTTCAATTTAAGCAACGTGCTAAAAACCTTGATCTTGCCTGATAGATTAGATATGAACCTTCTAATGAAATTAATCTTGCCGATCAAAGATTGCAATTCAGTTTTATCGGCAGGAGCAACTACCTTGTTAATTGCATCAATAGACTTCCTACTAATTTCAATACCTCTCTGATGCACCATAAAACCCAAGAATTGACCTGCCGATACACCAAACGTATATTTATTAGGATTCATCTTCAATCCATGCTTCCTCGTGCACTCCAGTATCTTTCATAGATCGGCTAGATGTTTTGTGATATCCCCAGACTTAACTACTACATCACCAATGTAGATTTCTACTAATGTGCCGATGTACTCATGAAAAATAAAATTCATAGCTCTCTGATAAGTAGCACCGGCATTTTCAAACCGAAGGTCATGACTATCCACTCAAATAACCCCACATGACCTAGACATCTGAAAGCAGTCTTGGGAATATCTTCTTCAGCCATGAATATTTGATTGTAACATGTATTACCATCCATGAAGCTGATAATCTAATGTCCGGCTGCAGCATCAATCAACAAATCAGCAATAGGCATTGGATAGCCATCCATCGGTGTGGCTTTGTTGAGGTTCCTAAAATCAATACAAACACAAAGTTTCCCGTTTTTCTTATAAATAGGAACCATATTAGAAATCCACTCCACATATCGAAACTGCCGAATAAACTTTGCCTCAATCAATTTAGTTATTTTAGCCTTAATGTCAGGAAGTATATTAGGGTTGCATCGGCATGCTGGCTGCTGATATGGCCGAAATCCAGATTTGATAGATAACCGATGTTCAACTATCGATCGGTCTAATCCAGGCATTTCAGTATAATCCTAAGTAAAATAATCTTTATATTCCTTTAACAAATTGGTTATTTGCTGCTTACACTTGGAATCTAACTTAGCGCTAATAAAAGTAGGCCTTGGCCTATCACCATTACCAATATCTACCTCTACTAAATCATCAGCCGATGTGAATCCCTGACCTAATTTTCCATCATCGGCAAACCTATCCCATTAAAACTCCTCTTCAGAACCGACTGCTTGGATCGGTAGAATGTCATAGTCAGCAACTCTGAGAAACTCTTTCTCCCAAACTTCTCCTGATATGCATTTGGTTCGCTCATAAGTATCTGATTCTACCGATGCGATGATATAAGAAGAATCACCAGGGACAACCTCAATCTTATCCCCAACCCACTGTACGAGGCATTGATGCATTGTGGAAGGAACACAATAATTGACATGAATCCAGTCCCTTCCTAGAAGCAGATTGTACGCACCCTTATCATTGATAACAAAAAACGTCATCGGCAAGGTTTTGCTGCCGATGGTCAACTCAACGCATACTGCCCCTTTAGCTGGTGACACATTGCCTTCGAAATCTTTCAGCATCATATCGGTTTTGGTCAAGTCTTGATCTCCTTTGCCAAGTTTCCGATACATCACATAGGGCATAATATTAATCGTAGCTCCTTCATCGATAAGTATCTTAGATATAGGTTGCCCATCAACTCTGCCTTTCACAAACAAAGCTTTAAGATGCTATCTCTTGTCATCGGAAGGTTTCTCAAAAACAGCCATCATTGGATCTAGTGCCAGCTGAGCTACTTGACCGAAGAGAACAACTTCTTCCTCATCATCAGAGGGTGCCAGAAACTCCATCGGCAACATAAATACCATATTAATATCTGCTGATGAGCCCTTACCTTTGTGTTTCACCTGCCACTACCGATGTTCGGGCCTCTCATTGGAAGAGCTTTCCTCTCTGTATAGGTCTTCCTGACGCTCACGCTGCATCCTTCTTTTCTGTGTCTTTGTCAGACCCTCAGGGCACCATTGAAGAAGCTTAGTTTTCGAAACCGGCTGATAACATATCTCAGTTGATTCTACACGACGTATATTAAGGTCCCTGTAGAATATTTCTTCATCGAGAATCCTTGCATTTGCCATCTCCTCAAGCTCTTCTTGATTCCTTGGAAAATATCCAGCGCGCTTACCAAGCCTTTCATGTACACTGAGTCTGCCCCCCAGCCGATCATGCACTAATGCTCTGCCTTTGATCGGCTAATTGATAGATAAGCCCTGATTACCAGGCTGAAACCTCCTTTCTGGCCGATTGGCTCGATAGTAACCATTGCACTCAGGACAATTTTTAACAGTTGGCAATTTAATGCCTTCTTCCCAATAATGGATGAAAAACGGGCACCACCAATGATCTTTATGCTGATGCCACTCTTCCTGACGTCTCTCTTCTTGTTGTTGTCGATATCGGTCCTTACGTCGACGCCAACCCTCCTGCTGTCTTCCTTCCTGTTGTCGTCGATGAGTAATCACAATGCCGGGTCGAGGAAGTTTTTTGGAACTACCACTTTCTCCCAGCAGACCCTTGCTTTTTGCGTCATCGGTAGTTATCCGATGTTGGGGATCCACTGATGCGTTCTTCTCAGCAGCCTCTGATGTCAATACCTTGGTCTTACCCTTGGCATCCAACATATTTGCTGGGAAAGGATGCTGATCGATTTTCATTGGCTTCTGGGTCTTAGAGTTGTCAAACTTAATTCTTCCAGATTCGATAGCCGATTGCAACTGCTGCCTGAACACCTTGCACTCATTTGTACTGTGTGAAGTTGCATTGTGCCATTTGCAGTACTTGATCTTCTTCAACTCTTCTGCCGATGAAATCACATGATTGGGTGACAGCTTAATTTGACCTTCTTGAAGCAAAAGATCAAATATTCTATCGGCTTTGGTGATGTCAAAGGTAAACTTCTCTGGTCCTTTCTGACCAAAAGGACAAGATATCGGCCTTTTATTCTTAACCCACTCAACTAAGTCGATAACTGGTTCTTCATCAGAATCAGAGTCTTCTACCTTATCAATAAATGATACATTTTTGCTCTAATTCTTTTTAGGCTCAAAAACCCTAGTGTCTTGATCAGAGATCCTTTGTACAAGATGACCCAGGCTTTCAAATTTTTGAGAGGTATACCTGTCCTTGAGATGTGGTAATAACCTTTGAAAAGCCAGATCGGCAAGCTGCCGATCATCCAGCACCAAACTGTAGCACTTATTCTTTACATCTTGTAGCCTCTGCACAAAGCTTTCTACCGATTCATCATTACGTTGCCTCAATTTTACTAAATCGGTAAGCTTTTTTTCATGGATTTCAGCAAAGAAATACTTATAAAATTGTTTTTCTAGATCAACCCAAGTAATAATAGAATTTGGTGGCAATGATATGAACCACGTGAATGCCGATCCAGACAAAGATGATGAAAATAATTGAACTCTTAATTCATCTCTGCTAGCTGCTTCTCCACATTGAATAATAAAGCAATTGACGTGTTCCATTGTTGATGTATCATCTTGTCCAGAAAATTTAGTGAAATCTGGTATCTTGTACCGATTTGGAAGAGGAATTAAATCATATGCTGGAGGGTATGGAGTCTGATAAGAATAAGTATTAACTTTGAATTTTATCCCAAACTGTTCTCTCATGATTTCTGCTATCTTATCGGTCCAAAAAGCATCAGCCTCCTGCTGACAAACTGGCTGAATTTCTACATGAGGTACCTGCTGATATCCCTCCACGTGTCTTTGTGGCACACGATCTCCAGCAATCGACATATTCGCCGCTACTTGTGGCCCACTAACCTGCTGGAAAGAATCCATCGGCTGAGCTGCCGATGTCTGATTCTAAAAATCAGCTTGCATATGACCTTGCTGAATTCCTACAACTTGATAGTTCTGCTGAACTGCATGCTGAACAGGTAACTGTCCTGACCAACTATTATTAGAACTCATCGATATAAAGCTTGCCGATGGCTGGTAACTTGCTGACATTGTTAGATAACAATTAGCATAACCAGCTTGAGGTATGAACTGCACCCCAGGTTGACTCATAACAGGGGCCTTCTGCTGCATCAGCAGTAGGCTTGCCGATGAACTTGTATTGGGTGCTTGAAACGAAGGCACCTAGAAACCTCCTGAAGTTGGTTGCACAGTAGTTGATGTAGCATATTGAGGTACCTGAGTCATCGGTGAAACAGGAGCAGCCGATGATACAGGAGCTTTTCCTGCTGCGTCAAACACTTGAGGCAACCCAGAGTTGATGACAGACAACTCCGGAGACATACATATCCCCACCAATTAACAGGAATCTGGCTGTTCTGAGACACAGGCCCTGTCATAGCTGATGCCGATAGATCTGTATTGAGCTGAACTCGTCCTCCTGAAAGCACTGGACCTGATCTTATCGGTGTGGATTGAACATTAGGCAAAGCTGCCAAAACCGGAGGAGAAGTAACTTCTGTACTCGCAATGGCTGAGGGAGCCGATGGAGCATTGACCGATGCCGGTTCTGATTGGTGATAAGCTAGCCCAACGTAAAGTGGTGGTACTTGTCCCTCTTTAAAAGTTCAAACCATAGCATTGTAAATAGTATTGGACAACACATTGGAGTGGTTAATCAAAGCATGATTTACTGCAGAATTAACCATCTCTTGAAGTTTACCAGGATTGGAGTCAAAGGTAACCTGCCGAGGCAACGACAGATCTTGCTTCTGGATGACTTCTCCGCTCCTGTTCAAGCTAAATGATTTCAGGCAGAGCTGCCTGTAATCCTCCATAGCCTTTTTCATAGCCTGCTTTTGCTCTTCCTTAAGATCTTCTTCCGATATCGTGATAACGTTTTCCGTGTCGATCTCATGATTGAACATATTGATCGTGTTGATTTGTCCCACCAGGTGTGCCAAAATATGTGTTGATACAAAAGTGGATCTGCAAACACAAAGGGCTAATACCCAATCTAATATCCAAAGCGTACCAGTCAATTTGACCTGTTAATTGACAATAATGAAAATTCAAGTACTTTGGTCCTGACAACAGCGATACGCCCGGAAGCCATGGCCAAGAGGTACTCACACGGAACTCGAGGATCATCAAAGGTCGCACTGAAGCAATGCCGCTCGTCGAATCGATGAGAACTCATAAAAAGAAAAATATGCAAATTGACGAAGTCGCCGAAAAGTAAGTAGATGCAAATAGGAGTAAAATTGGTTTGATATTGATTGATCTCTCTTACATTGTTCCTCAGTCTATATTTATACTCTAATCTGAAGAAACATAACCAGACACGACTAGGATACCGAGTCCATATCTAAGGAAAAACGTGACTCTTACATGAATCATACTCTAACAAATATAGAAAAGGAAATCAACACCTATCTACTTCCTTGTCCGCCTTAATTACGATGAAATTTTCATCGACCTCATCTCCATCGGCATGCTTTCCGTCATCACAAGCTTCATCGGCAGTAGAAACTAAACACCTCCTAGATTTATCGTAATTTGTGTAATTAGTTATTTTTTTCGTCTACATTTAATATTCTATGCATGTGTCCAAACATCCGATGTGACGGGGTGAAAAAAAATTTGGGGAGAAACTAAACACCTCCTAGATCCTAGTCCCAACCCTAAGCTGGTTTGATTTGATCCTGCAGTAATTTGACGTCAAATGAGACATGTGAATGGAACGGATGGTTAGGCCGTGTTTAGATCCCGATTCCGGGCTCCCGAATTGTTACAGTGCGTTGCACTGGAGCAATTCGTTTGTATTTGGTAAAAATTATCCAAACTTTGACTAATTAGGCTTAAAATGTTCGTCTCGCAAAGTACAACAAAACTATGCAATTAGTTTTTAATTTCATCTACATTTAGTACTTCATGCATGTGCCGGTATTTTGATATGATGAGAATCTTCTTTTTGCATAGTGAAATTTGAGGTAGAAATTAAGAACTAAACAAGGCCTTATTTAACATCTAATCTGATGTCCCTCTCTGTCTTAGATGTGTCCTGGCCTCCTGGACCTGCGGAGCAGAGGAGGAGGGGTCGAGATAAAGATGGCAACGGGCAGAAAAAATTCGCGTACCCGTGGGCACCGGACCCGACGGGTGCGGATACGGGCGTAGATCTGTGCCCGCAGGCACGGGCACGGGCAGAGAATTGTGCCCAACAGGCAAACCTACACGGGTAAAAAAATATTATACCCGCACCCGTCAACCCGTAAAACCGCACTGACATGTAGGGCATAGCAGAAGCGTTATATAACCTTCAGTTTTAGGTTTCCATCCCAACTTCCAGTCCCCAGTTCCCCACCAGAGCCGTCGTCGCCCACACGCGACTCGCGAGTACGCGAGTCCGCGACCCCTAACGGCCGCACCGCACCGCATCGGAGCCACGCTGATCTTCCGCCGACCGCCGTCTTCTCGAGCTTGTGGCGTCGCGCCTCTGGACTCCGGACTCCCCACTCGCGCGCAGCTCCCTACTCCTCCATGGTCCTGCGGTCAATGCTCACGCTCCCTTTCTCGTCTCGCTCGCTCGCAAGCTGCTGGCTCGCAGGCCTGCTCGCTGCTTCCTAATCCCCAAGCTGTAGGTGCAGTGTATTTTCTTGAAGTCGCATCCAGTCAGATCTAGAAGTCTCGTGAGTGACAGATGGTGCATGATGCAAGAAGCGTACGATGTAGATCAGATTCTTGTTTATTTTCTTTGGATATTTTCTTTCGATTTTGTGAGATGGGAACTAGCAATATTTGTTGGCAATCAGCATATAAGAAATCAATCTTGTTCAAATTGATGCCTGTTTCGACACCATGGATTTGATTTTGCATCAAATTGATGCCTATTATTTGTCACTGTTTCGAGGCTGGCGGGTACGTGGGCAATGCCCGCGGGCAGGGCATGCCCGCGGATAGCGGGTGCGAGCAGACAGTGCTGCCCGTGGCGGGTGGCGGGCGCGGGTACAGAAATACTCTCGTGGGTGCGGGTCTGTGATACCTGTAACCGAGCATATTTTACCCGTTGCCATCTTTAGGTCGAGAGAAGGACCAGACCAGGCCAAGCAAAAGGTCACTGACGCTGAGGAGTGTTTGGTGTGAGAAGTTAAAGTTTAACGAACACTGTAGCACTTTCGTCTTATTTAACAAAAAGTTTTTAATTTTGGACTAATTAGACTTAATAGATTCGTCTCATAAATTACTCTTAATCTGTGCTAACATACATACAATTAATTTACATTTAGTACACCATACATTTAAGGAAACATTGATACGATGAGAGTTAAACTTTAATTTCTAGAAACCAGACAGACCCTGAGATGGATGGAGTTGGAGGAGCAGACATGCCAGCTCTGCCATGCCTGTCTCGTCTCTGGGGCCTTTTCCAAATTCATCCTCCAATTTCACTATGTAAAAAGAAGATTCCCCATCATATCAAAATACCGGTACATATATGGAGTACTAAATATAGATGAAATCAAAAACTAATTGCACAGTTTGATTGTACTTTGCGAGACGAACGTTTTGAGCCTAATTAATCAATATTTGGACAATTATTATCAAATAAAAACAAATTTACTACAGTATAGCACAGTGATTCGGCGCTCACCAAATCTGGCGTCTAAACACGGCCTTGGCCATGTTTAGATCCTAGGCCGTGTTTAGATGCCGACTGAATCGGCACTACGCGCTACAGCGTTCTGTCGGAACACTGTAGCGCGTTTTGTTTTTTAGTATAAAAAATTGTCCAAAAAATGATTAATTAGACTTAAAATGTTCGTCTCGCAAAGTACAACAAAACTATGCAATTAGTTTTTGATTTTATCTACATTTAGTACTCCATGCATTTGCCGACATTTTGATGTGATGGGGAATCTTCTTTTTGCATAGTGAAATTTGGGGAAAAATTTGGAAACTAAACAAGGCCCTAAATATTTTCCCAAATTCTACTATGCAAAAAGAAGATTCCCCATCACATCAAAATGCCGGCACATGCATGAAGTACTAAATGTAGATGAAATCAAAAACTAATTGCACAGTTTTGTTGTATTTTGCGAGACAAACATTTTGAACCTAATTAGTCAATGTTTAGACAATTTTTACCAAATAAAAACAAATGCTACCGTGTAGCACAGTGATGCACAGTGATTCCGCCGCCGTCCATTCCGGGCAACTAAACACGCCACGCCCCTTGTTGTTGTTGGCCCGGATCATGTCCCCCCGTGTCCTTGTCCACCATTCATTCCTCGGGTCCAGTGCCACCCTTTGTTACCATCTGCCAGGCCGCGGTGGAACCCAGGTTTTTCTTTTTGTTTCGCACCCAAACTGACAGCGCTGTTTATTATTACTGGCCTCCTTTAAGCAGTGGTTAGATCCCTTCAAACTTCCAAAAATTTTACAAGATTCCCCGTCACATCGAATCTTTAGACACATGCATAGAGCATTAAATATAGGTAAAAAATAACTAATTGCACAGTTTGTCTGTAAATGTCGAGACGAATCTTTTAAGCCTAGTTAGTCCATGATTGGATAAATTTTACCAAATAACAACGAAAAGTGCTACAGGAACTTTACATCAACTTTTACACCATCTAAACACTACCTTAGTTTCCAAAAAATTTTAGAAATTGTACTGTAGTACTTTCCTTGTTATTTAGCAATTAATGTCCAATCATAGTTTAATTAGGCTTAAACGATTTTTCTCGTGAATTTCGTCTAAACTGTGTAATTAGTTTTATTTTTTATCTATATTTAATATTTTATACATACGTCCAAAGATTCGATGTGATGAAGAATCTTAAAAAATTTTGTAAAATTTTAGGAACTAAACAAGCCTTAACATGAAAGGAAACTGAAACCAATGAACAGGCCCAGCTCAAGTGCTGAACTGAACACACCAAGGAGTGAATGAATGAACAGACTCCCATGATTGATCTGCCTCCATGGGTTTTTTTTCACATGGTTGGTTGGTTAACAGCAGCTCCTCCAGTGTTTTTTTTTTTCGTTCCTCATGCACTCATGCTGCATTGATGCATAAGAAAAAGAAGAGTTCAATTATTGACCATATCAGATTAAGCAGTATATTTACTTCTATGATCATGTTGAGGAGTCAGCCAGCTTGGCCGGTCGGGCCTAGTATGTGAATATTTTAGATGATCGAGTGGATGATTTACGATCGTTCATTTTTTTTTGTTCCTAGAATTACATCTTGCTACGTGGTAGTATAAGATATCAGAAAGCGTGTTCGCATACTAATAAAAACTAATTATATAACTCGTCTGGAAACCGCGAGACGAATTTATTAAGTCTAATTAATCTGTCATTAACACATGTATGTACTGTAGCAATTATGACTAATCATGAATTAATTAGGCTTAAGAGATTTGTCTCGTAAAATCCATGCAAACTGTACAATTAATTATTTTTTATTTATATTTAATGCTCTATGTATATGTGCAAATATTCGATGGGACATGGTGAAAGTTTTTTTTAAAACTCAGCAGAGCTTTAGCGCAGGTCTTGTCACTGTTCCCTCTCACGGTAAAAACCGGAGGACAAAGATTGACCTGTCACACGTGTTTACCTACTCCACTCCTCTAATTATACTGAGAGAGAGGAGTAATAACTGCATGTCTGCATCAGCGCCTTGTTTAGTTTGCCTCAAAGTTCCAAGTTTTTTCACTCTCTCTTCATCACATCAATTTTTAACCGCTTGTATGGAGTATTAAATATAGGTAAAAAATAACTAATTACACAGTTTAGTTGGAAATCACGAGATGAATCTTTTGAGCCTAGTTGGTCCATGATTGGACAATATTTACCAAATAAGACGAAAGTGGTACTATTCATCGGGTTGAAATTTTCTTCAATCTAAACAAGGGTCAGATATGGATTGTAGGTCTTGTTTAGATGCACTTTAAAAGTTGAAATTTTTCCACTCTCTCTATCACATCAATCTTTGGACCCATGCATGAAATAGTAAATATAGGTAAAAAAATAACTAATTACACAGTTTAGTTGGAAATCACGAGATGAATCTTTTGAGCCTAGTTGGTCCACGATTGGACAATATTTGCCAAATAAGATGAAAGTTGTACTATTTATCGGGTTGAATTTTTTTGCAATCTAAACATGGCCCTAAACTGGGTGTAGCTTTTAGCTATTTTTGTTAGGCCCGGTTTAGATGCAAAATTTTTGGCAAAATGGGTACTGTAGCGTTTTCGTTGTTATTTGGTAAATATTGTCCAATCATGGTCTAATTAGGCTTAAAAGATTCGTCTCGTCCATTTCGTCTAAACTGTATAATTAGTTTTATTTTTTATCTATATTTAATGCTTCATGCATGTGTCTAAAGATTTGATGTGACGGAGAATCTGAAAAATTTTGCAAAATTTTTTTAGGAACGGTCTTACTCGAATCTATCCATCCGGTTTTCTTCGACGAAGTTTGTATTCAGTTATTTATTTTAAAGTTTAATAATAACTTTCTTTTAGTGATAGATGATGTATCGACTTAATTACTGAGAGATGCTATATAGAGTAAAAATATATGTTTTTAGAAGAATACAAAGAAAGGCCTTGTTCGTTTATCTTATAATTCGTATTTTTCGGCTTGTTTTTTAGTCGGAACAGTGTTTTTCTTTCGCAACAAATCAGCGAACAGTACTTTCAGTCATGGCTTTTCAGCGAAGCGAAAGGAGATATTTAGTAACCAGCTACAAAATAAGTTATTCTATAGCCACCTCCATTTACGATAATTTTGTATACTAATTTACGATAAATTGAATACATATTTATGATAGTTGTGTTACTATAACATGTGGGGATATTTACCATAACGTTATGTTAAACCACTTAGTAAAGAGTTACTATAATCTCGTAAATTAACATAATAATTATCGTAACTCAAAGTGACTACAGAATAAGTTATTTTTGTAGCCAGCTACATGGGAGTAGTTCTATATATACATCCGTGTTTAAATAAAATCCAAACACTTTCTTTCTTGAAGACGAATATATAAAGGAAAACAGAAATAAAAAGGTCAAATGCATGAAAAGACAAACCTCCATTGTTTGTCGCCCAAAACAAACGGAAATCAAAAAAACCACCGCCACACCACGTCTCTCTTTTCTCTCTCTCCATTGCAAAGGGAGGGAAGGGGGGGAGAGTAGAGTAGAGTAGGGAAGGAGGCTGAAGTCATGATTGCAGCAAGTAGGGAGTCTCCAACTGCAGCATGCATATCCATTAGGCATTAATATTAATATTATATTAAATTGCTCCGCCTCCGCCTCCGCCTCCAACTCCATCAGCTCCACCACCTAAACCCAAAAACAATTGGCAGCGCAACCGCCCGCAGCGACGAGGCGACCCCAGCGGCGGCGGCGACCAAGCAAGCCTGCGGCGAAAACCCTAGCAGCGGCGTCTGGCGGACCAGGAGGGGGAGGGGGAGCGGCCAATGGCGGAGGACGGGGACAAGGCCGCGGCGTCTGCGGGGGAGGCAGGAGGAGGGAAGGAGGGCGGCGAGGATGAGAAGAGCGTCAAGCTCTTCGTGGGCCAGGTGCCCAAGCACATGACCGAGGCCGACCTGCTCGCCATGTTCCGCGAGGTCGCCGCCGTCGACGAGGTCACCGTCATCAGGGACAAGGTCACCAAGGTCTCCCGAGGTGCGGATCTGCCTGCCCCCGGATCTGGGCTCGCCACCCTCCTTTCTCTCGCTCGATTCGCCGCAATGCCTGCCGCGCTGTTCCCTCGCTCGCTCCGACGTGGTTTTGCTTCTCCGGTTCGGGGGACAGTGCCGCGCCGGTCGGAGGAATCTCCGCTTTTCGGTTAGACAAATTTGTGCTAGCGTTTTTGGCTTGGTTTTTCTGCTTTGGGGGATCGATTTGCTGCAATGCTGCGTGGAGATCTCGCGTCGAGTCCTCTGGTTGGTGGGGTTTCAGCATGGATTCGAGTGTACTAGGCCTGAATTGCGTTAGCTTAGTGTATGTATTTGCTCCATTGCGTGTTTTGAATCTCTTCCTTTTCCGTTTCTGTTTTTGTTTTTGAAATCATATTCTGTTGGCTCCCTCCATATTTTCATTTTGGATTTTTGCAAAATATAATATTATAGAAAAATATGCGTCTCTGTTGTGGCTTCAGCTTGTTTTCGAGCAATGCGGGCTTAAATGTGCTATAATTGTTTGGAATCTGTGCTATATTTAGCTGCTAGGTTTGGGTTGGCCTCAGGTAAACTTGATTCACATGGCAGTGTGGTTGGCGTTGGCGTTTCTGATGCGGAAATTTAGTTGGCGTTGGCGTTTCTGCATAATTAGAATTAGAAAAAAAAAAACCCTGTTTCGTCTGAAACCTATTTGTTACGTCTCACACTGGCATGCTATTTCCTTCACCTTGCTCCGCTCCAGCCTGACAGTGTTTCTCTCATTTTGCCCATCTGCTTCTCGATTTCACCTCAGTTTTACATGCTCTGAACATAATGCAGGGTGCTGCTTCGTCATATGCCCCTCAAGGGAGGAAGCTGACAAGGCCGTGAATGCCTACCACAACAAGCGCACGCTCTCTGGGGTATGCGAGCATTCTACTAATCTTGTTCTGGTAGCAGGTTCCTTCCTGCCAACTGCCTAGGTGGAATTGTCAGTAACTGAACCCACTGTAGCACCTTTAGCTCCTTCTGGATCGCTAATTATGAAGTATCCCATAATCTGGTTGGCAGGGGCCACATTGTCAGCTAATGTTTGCTTTTGGCTGTCCAGTGGGATGGGATCAGATGATTCTTTCGTGGGGCACTTTAGAGAAACTGAATTTAGTGACTGCAACTTTGGTGGTTGGTTCAAAATTTTGGAATTGGATTTCTTTAAAATTTTTTGGCTCCAAGTTCTAACCATTAATAGTTTGTCAAGGTGTGTGTTCAAATGATTGCAAGGCGTGAACCCATTCTCAGTTTGTAGGTCATTGTTTGTCTTCTCTGGGGACTGTTTCTTCTGATTTCAATGATATATCTGAATAGTGTCAAGCTCACTGGCAATCTTTTTTTTTCATTCTTACAACAACAACAACAAAGTCTTTTGTCCCAAACAAGTTGGGGTAGGCTAGAGATGAAACCCAAAAGAGACGAGAAACAGGGAGACACATAAAGGGACATAAAGGGCACAAGACAAAAAGAGGTCACGGTTCAGGCACGTTGATTGCCAATCTCCAAGCGCTCCTGTCCATAGCTAAATCCTTGGAGATATTTCACTCCTTAAGATCTCTCTTAACGGACTCGTCCCAAGTTAGTTTAGGTCGACCTCTACCGCTCTTTACATTATCGGCCTGCTTTAGAACTCCACTACGCACCGGCGCCTCAGGAGGCCTCCGTTGGACATGTCCAAACCATCTCAACCGATGTTGAATCAATTTCTCAAAAATTGGTGCCACCCCAACCCTATCCTGAATATCGTCGTTCTGGACTCTATCCCTCCTTGTGTGCCCACAACACCAACGCAACATACGCATCTCTGCTACACTCAATTGCTGGACATGTCGCCTTTTTGTAGGCCAACACTCAGCACCGTATAACATTGCCGGACGAATCGTCGTCCTATATAACTTACCTTTTAGCTTCTGAGGCACCCTTTTGTCACAGAGAACGCCAGAAGCTTGACGCCATTTCAAACAGCCGGCTGAAATTCTATGCCTAACATCTTCATCAATGTCTCCATCCTTTTGTAGCATCGACCCTAAATACCGAAAAGTATCCTTCTTGGCCACCACCTGCCCATCGAGGCTAACGTCTCCCTCGTGTCTAGTCGCCCTGAAATCGCACCTCATGTACTCGGGCTTAATCCTACTAAGTCTGAACCCTTTCGACTCTAACGTGTGTCTCCATAGTTCTAACTTCCTATTAACTCCCGCCCTACTGTCGTCAACTAGCACCACATCATCAGCAAAGAGCATACACCAAGGGATATCACCTTGTATGTCCCTTGTGACCTCATCCATCACCAAAGCAAATAAATAAGGGCTCAAGGCTGACCCCTGATGCAGTCCTATTTTAATTGGAAAGTCACTGGTGTCGCCATCACATGTTCGGACAAACGTCACCACATCCCTGTACATATCCTTGATGAGGGTAACGTACTTAGTTGGGACTTTGTGCTTTTCCAAGGCCCACCACATGACATTTCTCGGTACTTTGTCATATGCCTTCTCGAGATCAATAAAGACCATGTGCAAGTCCTTCTTCTGCTCCCTATATCTCTCCATCAATTGTCGTAATAAGAAAATCGCCTCCATGGTCGACCTACCAGGCATGAACCCAAACTGATTTTGGGTCACATGTGTCACTCTTCTTAGGCGATGCTCGATAACCCTCTCCCAGAGCTTCATCGTATGGCTCATCAACTTAATCCCACGGTAGTTAGTACAACTTTGAACATCTCTATTGTTCTTGAAGATAGGTACTAATATACTTCTCCATTCTTCAGGCATCTTGTTAGACCGAAAAATAAGGTTAAAAAGTTTAGTTAACCATACTATTGCTCTGGCGCCTAGGTATCTCCACACCTCAATGGGGATACCATCAGGGCCCATCGCTTTACCTCCCTTCATCCTCTTCAAACCCTCTCCAATCTCTGCCTCCTGAATTCTCCTCGCATAGCGTCTGTTGGTATCGTCAAATGAGTCGTCCAACTCAAGGGCAGGACCTTCATTCTCCCCATTAAACAGCTTGTCGAAGTACTCTCTCCATCTGTCCTTGATCTCCTCATCCTTCACCAGAAGTCGATCTGTCCCATCCTTGATGCATTTTATTTGGTTGATGTCCCTTGTCTTCCTCTCGCGGATTCTAGCCATCCTATAAATGTCCTTCTCCCCTTCCTTCGTGCCTAGCCGCTGATAAAGGCCATCATACGCCTGACCTTTTGCTACACTCACAGCTCGCTTTACAACCCTCTTCGCTATTTTATAGCCCTCGATGTTGGCTACACTCCTGTCATGGTGGAGACGCTTGAAACACTCCTTCTCCCTAATAGCCCTTTGCACCTCGTCATTCCACCACCATGTGTCTTTCGCTTCCCGTTTGCCTCCCCTACTCACGCCAAACACTTCCGAAGCCACCTTCCGGGCACATGTTGCCATCTTTAGCCACATGTCGTCGGCATCTTCTCCTTCTTCCCAAGGCCCCTCGTCTAGCATCCTCTCCTTAAACGTTTGCGCTGCTTCCCCTCTAAGCTTCCACCACTTCGTTCTCGCAATCTTGGCCCGTTTGTCCTGGTAGACACGTACCCGAAAGCGAAAGTCCGCCACCACAAGCTTATGTTGAGGGACAACACACTCCCCAGGTAACACCTTACAATCAAAGCAAGCACGTCTATCCTCCCTCCTTGCAAGGATAAAGTCGATCTGGCTCGAGTGTTGTCCACTACGAAAGGTTACTAGATGAGATTCCCTCTTCCTAAAGAGGGTGTTCGCTATCAACAAGTCATAGGCCAGCGCGAAGTTCAAAACATCATGAATGAAGTTGCACATTTCTTTCTTGTGTATCCAAAATAAGAGGAATATGCACTTTAACTTCTCTTGAATGACTTCTTGCTGAATGAAGTTGCTCGGAATCTGTTTCCTAATGCAGATACGTAGTTGTGCTTTTAAGAGCATGCTAAGTAGCAAATACACACGTAATACAACAACCCTTCATGAGTAGCCTTTAGGCTTTCACATGTTGGTTCTGTAAGCTGGTATCCCCAGCAGTCGGTTACTGAAGAAGTTGTTACATTCTAAGCTTTTACCCCTGTAAAAAAAAGCCTTTAGGTTGGCTAAATCTTTTCTTTGTTACTTTGAGTAGGATATGAATGCGATGTAAAATACATCTTATTGAGTCTTTCTGTAAGGCTGGTGCCTGGTAATCTGCAGGTTGCTATTATGATATTTATCAAAGCTAGTCAGCTTAGCCTCATTCCTAGAAACATAATGTCTACAGTTCCAACATTGTAAGTTGCGGAATGAGTGTCTTATGTTGGATAGGAGGAATACCTAGAGATTTCAATTCATGGTCCTGCTAAATGCGGGAATGGATAAAACATGTTGAAGTAGCATATACCTACATGGGGGTAATATGAATGTCTTAGTTGCAATTTTTTGTGCCAATTAATAGACGTGATTCAAGAGGAAGCTCTTTTCTCAGTCCTCCGCAGTATAATCCTATGTAGCATCTGTCAACAGAAAAGTCAAAATATCAAAGCCAACTGACAAATTTTATGTTTGGTTGGAGCCTGCATTGCTAGGCTATGCTGCAAGTAGCAAATGCAAATGCTCTTTTAGGGAACAAGTTGGGTCTATGACAACTGAATACTGATGTCTGGTCACCAACCATATAATGGCATAGGCTTGTCTCTAACGTGGCACACCTAACAGAAATTAGACCACCAAGTGGCCATAACACTTTAGCATCCATCTTGGTATGCAAAATCAACTTTTTTATCTTCAATTTTCTGGCACACACCTAACTGTGGCTCCGAACCAAACAACAAAATCAATATGGAAAACCTAACTCTGGGTGGGGTCAATTGTGTCCTCTGTTGTATGGAACATGACCAGACTTTTAGGTCACTGCAACAGTTGGGTATGAATAAAGTTTCTGGACAAGGTACATGAAAAATGCATGATTCTGTCTCAACTAGCATCAGTTGCAATAAAAATATATTGCTTTTGTCGATGTGTATCTTCTTGAATGTTTGTTATTATGGTGCACAAGTTTTCTTGAAAACATCATTATTGCTCTAGACCTAGACGTTTGATAGCTGCTGGAAATTGATATGGTTTACTGCCTTCACTCAATGAATTGCATCAGAGAGTGACTACATATCTAATCCCACTCCTGCTAAGATGCGTTTTTTGTTCAGATAGGAAGTAACACTGCATCATTTCAATGTGACTAGCACTAACAGAGGCAAAAGTGCATTCACCAAATGAGGATGGTGATACAAAGCATGCTGTCAAGTCTTGGTAGTTAGAGACCTATATAACCTGATCTTGGACAAAATTCGAAATGCTTTGTAGTTGGTAAACATGGACTTTTTGGAGCCACTGAGAGTCTGAGACACTTGCTCATTAGTAATATTTTCGTTTAGTCATAAAACCAGTTAGCTACACTTGTGATGCCTTGTTTGGATATGGTGATATGGGTGACACTTTTCTATGACACTCATCAAATACAAATCTTGTAGAATTGTCTCTGCTTTGACAGTCTGATTACACTCTTCTATGTTTCTCTTTAACTCAGGCATCAAGTCCTTTGCAAGTAAAATATGCTGATGGAGAGTTGGAGAGGCTAGGTATTATTACTGTTCAAGTAGAACTTTCTCTTTGCCAGCAATCTTGTATGGGGATATTTGCTCAAGACATTGTTGCCTGTTTTTTACTGATATCCAAACAGTGCATTCATATTTATACTTGTCATGACTTTCAGAACATAAGCTTTTCATTGGAATGCTTCCGAAAAATGTTACGGACACTGAGTTGACTGATTTGTTTTCCAAATATGGGAATGTCAAGGATTTGCAAATTTTGAGAGGTTCACAACAAACAAGCAAAGGTAATATCCTGCAGAGAAGTTGCTTTCCTTATGAATAGAATGATAAGCATTGCCTCAAGTGTATATTGTCAGTTAACTTTGCTCTTTGCAGCTGGCTGTGCCTTCATTAAATATCAAACAAAAGATCAAGCATTGGCAGCTATTGAAGCTCTAAACGGGAAACACAAAATAGAGGTCTGTCAAAAATGAGTTTGGATATCAAATCGTTTTTCATATATATTTTTTTATTACTGAGATCTTATAGCATATAGGCTCGTATCTTAGACTGAATTATTTATTTTATTTACTGTCCAACAGTCTGAAGTAACAATTTACGTTTGCTCTAGTCAAATATATATAAGTCAAGTCCAAAATGGTGTCATTCTGGACTTTTGTAGCCACCCAGTTTTCAGCCACTTCTGCAATTATTTCATTTAGTTTGATTGTCTAAGTATGCAAATCTATTCACACTCACCCTTAATTTCTTTAAGTTGTCCTGAATTTGCCTAGAAAATCGTACCTAACTTTTTTTTGAGCGAGAATCCTACCTGACTTAAATTCTGACTTCCATATGGTGCCATGAATAGCTGGGGATGCAGCAAAGCCTGAATTTTAAGGCTGTTTAATTATTATATTGTTATTATTCAATTTGTACATAAATTATGAATTAAAACTCTTTTTTGCATTTTCAGATAACCCGTTTGACACTATATGAATTTTCTGGATTTCTTTAGGAAACCCATGTTTTTTTGTACATATTCCAACAAGCTCTAATATATTTTGTAGGGTTCTAGTGTGCCGTTGGTTGTCAAATGGGCTGATACAGAAAAGGAAAGGCAGGCTCGGAAACAACAAAAGGCTCAGTTACAGCTATCTAATATGCCCAATGCAAGTCCAATGCAGCAGTCTTCAGTATTTGGTGCTTTACAGATGGGATATATGCCTCAATACAATGGATTTGGCTATCAGGTGTCTTCTGCTGTTCTTTTAGCCTTCTTTACATTTTACAGCCATATCATAGAAAATGCTCAATAGTTCTACCAAGGGCAGCACTCTTCTAATGGTATTCTGCTTTCAAGGTTTTTTTTTTCTTCACAAATTCTCTCCACCAATCCTTGTTCAGAACATATGATTTGTTAACTTCTGTTCTTCTCACTCGTAACATATCATCTGCAGTATTTGGATTCCTTCCTGCTTGTTCTTTGGTAAACATATGTTGCAAACGGAAAAAGATCTATTCCATTCAATTTTTCAAAACTCTTAGCTTTACTCTCTTGACATTATATTATATTGATTCTTAAATAATACATGTTATATGCGGAAACTCCAAAAACCGAAATCTTTGTCATAAATGATGATCAACATCAAATTTAATGTAGTGTGTTTTATTTCCTGTGCAGCCACCAGGGACATACGGACTTATGCAGTACCCTTTATCTCCTATGCAAAGTCAAGGCCCCTTCCAGAATATGGTTCAACCTCTTAATCAAGGGAACTCGATAAGAGGAGTCAATCCTGAACTGTCTCCCAGTTCTGTTCAAAGGTCATTTAATGCAATGCAATTAGGCAGTCCTTATCCTGCTATCCCTGGTATGCAGTATCCTGGATCATATCCTGGTGGTCCCATGAACAATCGTCCTTTTGGAAATTCTCACAGTTCAATTTCAATTAAAGTTCCAAATTTGAATGCCAATTCCACCATTTCTTCTAGTCCCAGCAGCAATGCCGGTGGGCAGGTCGAAGGTTAGCCAGACTTGATACTCTGTGTATGTCTATTCTGTGCAAAGGGAGAAAGACTATTCGCCATAGAGTTGATGTGGTCGTCTGCATGTACTTTTTGTCTCTCAAGTTTCAATGTTAAGTTTCCTAGCAAACATGTCATACATTTTCTAGCATGATGTGCACTGTCCTTTGTTTTACAAAAAATGTACACCAGTACGTAGGGCTATCAGAAGATGTACATCAGTATGTAGCCATGTAGAACAAAAATGATTGGTAGCTCTTATTATAGGCTTGCTATCAAAATCCATAAGGACCATATAACCCATTATGCGATAATTAATCTGTCTACCACTTTTATAACTGATACTGTGACATTTATTATATTTTGAAACCTATATAACCTAATTATCATGTTACAGGTCCTCCTGGAGCCAATCTATTTATTTATCATATCCCACAAGACTATGGTGACCAAGAGCTTTCCAGTGCCTTTCAGAGTTTTGGTAGAGTACTAAGTGCTAAGGTGTTTGTGGACAAAGCAACGGGCGTCAGCAAATGCTTCGGTAAAACCCCCTACCCTCTCTATCTTTCGGCGCACAGCCTCTGCTGACTTTGCTAACCGACGCATATGACCTGGATGCAGGTTTTGTGAGCTACGATTCTCCAGCCTCTGCACAGGCAGCCATCAATAGGATGAACGGGTACCAATTAGGCGGTAAAAAACTCAAAGTACAACTCAAGAGAGAAAACAACAAGCACAGTAAACCTTATTGACAAAAGGCAGCAGTTGTTATGACCATACCACGTGATCCCCGGTCCTTGGTACATATTTGTCGGGTAATTGACCGTCACCACATTGTTTCCTCTGCTCCCCTACCCCCTCAGGCAGCTAGTGAGGTCAGGGACTGGGGAGGGAGAGACCGTGTACCCTCTTTGTTCAAATCCACATTCTTGGAGATTCGTCACCTCGTGTAATTTCATTCCAGCAGCCATAGGCCGTAGCAGCAGTTTGTACCTTGATCAGATCACTTGTACACAAAGACTTGCCGATTCATTCAATTGTTACCTCCTCTAACTGACAGCCAATTTCCATGCTAGAATTCGCTGTGGTTTACTGTAACAATCGTTTATTTGCCGCATCATTTCCTGACGAACGAAACGATCCATGGTCACAGTCACAGGTCACTGGCGCGGTGGCACCCCATGTTCTGTAGAAGTTTCAGGGCATGGTTAGTGGGGCAGCAAGCAGCATGGCTGATTTTGATGGCTGTACAGGACAGAGTGTCACAAGGCCGTGTTTAGGTGGCTAAATAGGAGCCAGCCGAATCACTGTTCCCTACTGTAGCAATTTTGTTTTTTTTGCTAATAATTGTCCAAACATTGATTAATTAGGCTTCAAATATTCATCTCGCAAAGTACAATAAAACTGTGCAATTAGTTTTTGATTTCATCTACATTTAGTACTCCATATATGTGCCGGTATTTTGATGTGATGGAGAATCTTCTTTTTGCATAGTAGAATTTGGGGATGAATTTGGGAAACTAAACAGGCCCTCACAGGGCTGTAGATGAGTAATGAAGCAGTTAGGATAGGAGGTGGCGCAGCAGGACAGGAACAACTCGGAATGGCTGTGCCATGGCCCGCCCGTGGGCGCCAGTGGATCCGGTAGCTGGGGGCTGGGGCCTTGGGACGAAGACACCAGATTGTCTGTTCTACGTACTCCGTATGTGATGATGAAGAGCTTTATAGCTATTTGGTGGCAGCTTGCAGCCGGGTGCGTGCCGTGCCAAGTCGGCAACAGCAGCAGGGTAGTATTGTTGGATGGATGAACATAAATTGTTGGGGAGCAGGTGAGTATCGTTGTCTTGCAATCAAGACATCCGCCCACTAACCACAAGTCAGACTCATTAAGGCCTCGATTGGATGCCTCTGTTTTTTTTAACACACATCACATTGAATGTTGTAGCACATGCATGAAATACTAAATATAGACTAATTATATGTATGTCGGCACAGATTAAGAGTAATTTACGAGACGAATATATTAAGTCTAATTAGTTCATGATTGGACACTAATTGTCAAATAAGACGAAAGTGTTACGGTACCTATTAAACTTTAACAGGGCAAGCCAAACACCCCCTAATCCTAAATCGGATTTGGACGCCCGGAACGACGCCGGCGCCAGACAGCTTTTGCATAGACAAAGCAAACTGCTCCTCGCATTGGTTCGTGGCCTCAACCTTGCCTGAGTCGGGCATCCATCCCCCTCCCAAGGTGTTTGATTCTTTAGATGCATTTGAGGCTGCTAGCTAGGGTGCCGCCGGCATCTCGGCGAAGCGAGACGCGGTTGCTGAACGCTGGGGCGCGGGCGGGATGAATGCCTTTCCGTCGTCCGTCACCAAAACACGCTGCCTCCTGTTTCATCAATGGGGGGGGGGGGGGGGGGGGCACCATCCATCAGACTCATTTAACCTTTAGGTACCGCTACATACAAATGGTTCAATACTCATTCAACATCTTCTCCAATAACATGACCTAAAAGAGAACCTTTTCTGCAAATGAGTTTTCATGAAAGATGATACTCGTATTTGGATTGTGTCTCTCAGACAACTCAAAATGAGTCTCTCGTATAGGTAGTCTGTTGGAGGCCGATTTTAGGTCTCTTGCTACCCATTTTAGGTTTGGGTGTCCATATGAGTCACTTGTTAGAGATAGCCTCACTTGGCCATACTATGTCAGTTAAACTGAGCAGTGAGAATGCAGACAATGGCTATCTCTATCTGCACCACACACACACCATTCCATTTCATCACACTAACACTACCAATACAAATATAGTACAATATTGTCCTTGCATCACTGGCCACTTGGGCCTCTGAGCCTTCAACAACAAGCACTGGCGAAACCCCAAAAAAAATCCAATCCAACCTGACCAACAACATTTATTTACCCATTTTCAACACTAAACCATCAGGCCAGTCACCAAGTCATCCATCAGTGACTCGAGTGCACAACACATGATGTCATCGTTGTTTTGACATCATGCATGCAAAGTTGCAAAGCGCGAACAACGGATCGGAGCTGTAGTGTCACGTCGCTACACCTTGTAGAGCACCGCAGCAGCGGCTGCAGCAGGGTGCATCTGCACCGCGCCAGCGCCGGCGGCCGCCCTGGCCCGGGCCTTGCATCCGTAGTAGTACTCCGCGAAGGGCACCACGGCGCCGCGCGCCCTGCCGTCGGCGGCGCCGGCCATCGTGGGCGACACCTGCAGGAACATGTAGTTCCCGGCGAAGAGGTCGCCGACGTAGGGCCGGCCGTCCCTGAGCCGCCGCGCCACCCTGGCGATCGACGCGCGCACCCGGGCCCCGGCGGCGGCCGCCCTCCGCCGCAGCGCGCGCGCCAGGGCGCCCCAGGCCCTCAGGCGCCGCCGCGGCCTGCCGCTGCCCCGCCACGGCTGCTGCCCCCGCCCCCTCGCCACCAGCGCGCGGTAGTAGGACCGGTACGACTCCTCGATGGCAACGGCTGCCGCGGCACACGGCGGGTGGCGGTGGTGGGCCTGCAGGTCTCGTTCTTGCTCGAGGCCGGTAGTAGGCGCCGTCGTGGCGCGCGGAGGAGAGGAGGCGGCGCCGGCGGGGAGCTTCTTGAGCCTGTGGTAGGAGAAGCTGCGGCGGCTCATGGTCGCCAGGTACGACGATCCGCCGGCCGGCATGCTGGGCCTGCGTTGCTGGCGCAGGAGCGAGCTAGCCGTGAGGGATGGAGAGAGGGAGGGAGGAGGCGGCGTCTTTGTACTTGGAGTGGGAATAGAATGGACGACGCGTCGACGCGGGCATGACCGCGTGCGATGGATGCGTGGTTGAACTGGATGGAGCTCGGACTGCGCCGTCCCGTCAGTGCGAGGTGGGTGTAGCAGGATGCTTCACTGTAGTACGATGGAGGCAGCGACGGCAATTTAAGAGGGCAGCGTAATGTAGCTGGGCGGCCGACGGCGGGCAGGTGCGTGGGGACGGTGGGGTCTCCGATCCGGTTTCCGGTGTCCTCCGCCATTAATGCCGGAGCAAAGGTGATCGGTAGTCGGGGCTCGGTCGGTCGTGCTGGCACAGGCAAACATCAGTATGGGCTGGGCTGGGCTGGGCTAGACGCGTCCGGGTAGTGAGGGCGTGATGGTCATTTTCAGCAGGCAACCACCTGACCTACTCGGAACCAGACACTACTGTGTGTGTCCTACTGTCCTGTAGCGAGTTATCGTCGTAACGTGGCCAGTTATAGCTGCCGCGCCCGCGCCGCACTCTTGGTTTGGTGCTGTACTAGTGGGCCCTTGTTTAGTTCTTCTTCAAAATACAAAAAGTACAAATATTCCCTATCACATTACCATCCTATCAAATCTTTAGACACATATATAGAGTATTAAATGTAGATAAAAAAATAACTAATTACACAGTTTGCTTGTACGAATCTTTTGAGCCTAATTAGTCAATGTTTGGACAATAATTGAGAACCAACTTTGGAACTAAAGAAGGCCTGGGTCACATATATTGGTGCTGTACTGGTAACATGATTGATAGCATCTCATTCTATTCTCTGTACTTCTATTGCTTGATTGTACGACTCAACGATCTTAGTTGATTTTTTACAACTTTATCATCTTATTACTGCCCAATGTAATGTCTTAACCTAAGTTAATTCTACGATTCTATTAAATAGAACTTACAGATTTCTGTTTACAATTTTATGATTTTAGTAGTTATGACCCTACAAATCTATTGTCTTATATTGTTAGAAGTTCCGCTACGATTCAGAATGACCCTACAAATCTATGATCTACGACCACGAGGATATACACAATGGCCTTATTTGGTAGAACAGTCAGAAAAGACACTTCTCAGTTAAGGTGCACAAATGAAGAAAAAGCACGGTCAAAATAATATCATAGAAAAAAAAAACTGGAAAAAAGTATATTGTTTGCCTGTTTGTTTCAACTTACTTTGACCATATAAGCAGCTTATAAGCTATACCAAACAGGGCCAATGTATTCCTGCAGCAGCTTCTCTACTACTACTACTAGCATGCTTGGAACGGAAGGAGCCGTGACCAATGATGACAGAGCTCGACGATTTCATTCTACGGCATTAAGCAGTCAGATCAGAGCCCGTCAGCAGGATAAGATAGGATAGCACAGCAAAACTGAGCGTGGATGGATGCGAAACGAACCTCCACGATACTGGAGGTCTTTACACTTGACGAGCCCGCTTCGGCTTCAGTATCAGCAGCAGCAGGAGTACACTACACACACAGCGGCAGAGCCGGGACGGGCAGAGGCGCGCGCTACACAAGGGCCTGCCACCCCCTGTGGCTTTGACCACGACGCACGGCCGCCCGTCCTGCGGTTTGCCTTGCCTTATACCCATCCCATTCCCCCATATTTACATGCAGTGACAACTGAAAACTAGCAACGAGAGTGTGACAGCCCGCCGAGGGGAGAAGGGCCTCTTTTGCCCCACCCGCCCCGGGAGCTGATGGTCGCCTGGCCGGGCCGGAACCAGATATGCCTCCGGTGGAGCCCCGTGCGTCCTCCTCTCTCCTGACCACGTAAGGCGGTGGCCTTGGCGGTTGCTGATATACATCTGGTTGGCCGGCCACATACCTCCTTCATCGTAGCAGGCTCGTTAGGGTGCATAAAGCAAGGACAAAAAGGACCCAGCGGCCGCCCTGCATCCTGGTGGCATAAGCTGCAATACCACAAACATCATGTAGAGGTGAACATGGTAATGAGTGCCCTTCATGGCCTGATGGGCTCACTGTATTATTGTACTATATGTCAACACCATGGCGTGTTACTGTTAGCTCGTCAGCGATATGATTTCCTACCTATCGTTGTTGGAAAATAAATGGAGCGCTGCATTATTCTCCAGTAGTTGAACTAACCATAACTATCACCCTATGCCAGTTTCCAAAAACAAAAAGTACAACTTGGATTCCCTTTGTATTACAATATGCCATCATGGAAAAACTGAACTTCCTCTTCCTAACAATTACATTATGTAACAGTTGATGTAAACAGTATTAACAGGGAAATAGAACAACTTGCCAATTTAACCTCAACTAATTATGCCACTAGGCAATAAGATCAGGTGTGGGATTAAGTGAACGGAATATATCGCCTTATCCTTACAAGCACAGATTGTGATTAAGTGGGACAAATACGTGAATGAACTGTTCAAACCCTCATGTGAGTATATAACGTCAGACTTCTTAATCTTTGCACAATGTTTTACTTCCTATGTGCGTACTCTACTCTAGAGCAGATAAACTAAGTGCCTTTTCAGATAACAATCTACAACAGTTGCAAAAGCATAAATGGAAAAGGAACTCACATGAATGAGGTGCAGGTGCCACTTGTGACATCCCAGCAGGATCTGCTCGTGTTGCCTCTTCACTTGGAGCAGGACTTGCCCCTGTTCCACGTTCACTTGGAGGATGTGGATGAGCAAACGAAACAGTGGGCAAAGGTGGCTCTGGTAGAGCAGGAGGGGGAGGAACAGGAGATCCACCCTGCATACTGGGACCATGTCGAGAACGACTAGCAGGCGAAGGTGACGATGGATGTGGTGGTAAAGCAATGGAAGGAGATCGGTGATCATTAGCTGCAGGCTCAGCGGCTGGTGTAACAGGCCCTCTTTTCTTTGGCTTGTTTTTGCTGTATGGACATCCAGATGGAGGTGGAGCACTATATCTGGGTTGCGGCACAGGAAAATGTATTGGAGCGGGAGCAAGAGCTGGATGCCTGTTGTCGTCATGACTGTGGTGATGGTGATGATGGCCGTGATGACCATGATGATGCATGGGTGCAGGACTCGGTGCATCAGAACCTCCTCCACTATGTAAGGAATGCCTAAGATAGGATGAAAGGCTAATCTGCTTTACCCTTCCAAATACTGTATGATTCAGACCCAGGTTTCCCGAGGATGAAGATGAATTGGTAATTGTCCGTGCCAACTGCTTCATCCTTGGTACAGATGGCTGGTGATTTCCAACTTCGAGGACAATGGAGGTCTCAACAATTGTTGGAGGGAGAATCGTTGAACCTTGCGAATTTGTCAATTTGATATACAGATTCTGCAATGCAAAATATTTGAAACTCAATTCACAGGAAAAGAAAAGAGAATATACTACTAATAGGCGATTCCTAACTCCGCCTATGTTGACTGGAAGACTTTCTTAAGTCGTCTCAACATAGCCGGTCCCAAGCCCGGGTAAAGGAGGAGGGTGTGTTAAGGTCTGGCAAACCAACAGTAAAAAAACAGCCACTCTCATGGATTTGAAACCCACAAGAGATTCGTTGGGGCGTAACCCTCTTAGCGACGCGCTACATCGGAACCCGGGTGTGGTGTTAAATGGGCAAGGGCCGGGTCGTCATCCCCTTAGTGGCGCGTCGTATCGTGACCCGGGTACGATGAAAAATGAGCAAGGGTCGGGCCGTCGCAACCTTAGTGGCGCGCTACATCTACGCCCGGGTGTAGTGAAAAATGAGCAAGGGTCTTCGCACTTCCCTCGACGGGTGCGAAGGGTAAGGAAGCTAGCCGAGCCAACTAGGATTCGTCTAGGTAGCTGGAATGTAGGGTCCCTAACGGGTAAGCTAAGAGAGCTAGTCGATGCAGCAATTAGAAGGCGTGTAAATATTCTATGCGTTCAGGAGACTAAATGGAAGGGCCAGAAGGCGAAGGAGGTGGAGGATACTGGCTTCAAACTTTGGTACACGGGGACAACATCGGGTAGGAATGGTGTAGGCATCTTGATCGATAGGAGCCTTAAGGATGGAGTCGTTGATGTTAGGAGGCAAGGCGACCGGATTATCTTGGTCAAGCTGCTAGTTGGAGATTCGGCTCTGAATGTGATCAGTGCCTATGCCCCTCAGGTAGGTCTTAGCGAGGGCACCAAGAGACAGTTTTGGGAAGATCTTGATAGCATGGTTAGTACCGTGCCTATCAACGAGAAACTCTTTATAGGAGGAGACCTCAACGGCCATGTTGGTGCGACTAATGTAGGTTTCGAGCGGGTGCACGGGGGGTTCGGGTATGGTAGTAGGAATCAAGAGGGGGAGGATGTTTTGAACTTCGCGCTGGCCTATGACTTGTTGATAGCGAACACCCTCTTTAGGAAGAGGGAATCTCATCTAGTAACATTTCGTAGTGGACAACACTCGAGCCAGATCGACTTTATCCTTGCAAGGAGGGAGGATAGACGTGCTTGCTTTGATTGTAAGGTGTTACCTGGGGAGTGTGTTGTCCCTCAACATAAGCTTGTGGTGGCGGACTTTCGCTTTCGGGTACGTGTCCACCGGGACAAACGGGCCAAGATTGCGAGAACGAAGTGGTGGAAGCTTAGAGGGGAAGCAGCGCAGACGTTTAAGGAGAGGATGCTAGACGAGGGACCTTGGGAAGAAGGAGAAGATGCCGACGACATGTGGCTAAAGATGGCAACATGTGTCCGGAAGGTGGCTTCGGAAGTGTTTGGCGTGAGTAGGGGAGGCAAACGGGAAGCGAAAGACACATGGTGGTGGAATGACAAGGTGCAAAGGGCTATTAGGGAGAAGAAGGAGTGTTTCAAGCGTCTCCACCATGACAAGAGTGTAGCCAACATCGAGGGCTATAAAATAGCGAAGAGGGTTGCAAAGCGAGCTGTGAGTGTAGCAAAAGGTCAGGCGTATGATGGCTTTTATCAGCGGCTAGGCACGAAGGAAGGGGAGAAGGACATTTATAGGATGGCTAGAATCCGCGAGAGGAAGACAAGGGACATCAACCAAATAAAATGCATCAAGGATGGGACAGATCGACTTCTGGTGAAGGATGAGGAGATCAAGGACAGATGGAGAGAGTACTTCGACAAGCTGTTTAATGGGGAGAATGAGGGTCCTGCCCTTGAGTTGGACGACTCATTTGACGATACCAACAGACGCTTTGTGAGGAGAATTCAGGAGGCAGAGATCGGAGAGGCTTTGAAGAGGATGAAGGGAGGTAAAGCGATGGGCCCTGATGGTATCCCCATTGAGGTGTGGAGATACTTAGGCGCCAGAGCGATAGTATGGTTAACTAAGCTTTTTAACCTTATTTTTCGGTCAAACAAGATGCCTGAAGAATGGAGGAGAAGTATATTAGTACCTATCTTCAAGAACAAGGGAGATGTTCAAAGTTGTACTAACTACCGTGGGATTAAGTTGATGAGTCATACGATGAAGCTCTGGGAGAGGGTTATCGAGCATCGCCTAAGGAGAGTGACACATGTGACCCAAAATCAGTTTGGGTTCATGCCTGGTAGGTCGACCATGGAGGCGATTTTCTTATTACGACAATTGATGGAGAGATATAGGGAGCAGAAGAAGGACTTGCACATGGTCTTTATTGACCTCGAGAAGGCATATGACAAAGTACCGAGAAATGTCATGTGGTGGGCCTTGGAAAAGCACAAAGTCCCAACTAAGTACGTTACCCTCATCAAGGATATGTACAGGGATGTGGTGACGTTTGTCCGAACATGTGATGGCGACACCAGTGACTTTCCAATTAAAATAGGACTGCATCAGGGGTCAGCTTTGAGCCCTTATTTATTTGCTTTGGTGATGGATGAGGTCACAAGGGACATACAAGGTGATATCCCTTGGTGTATGCTCTTTGCTGATGATGTGGTGCTAGTTGACGACAGTAGGGCGGGGGTTAATAGGAAGTTAGAACTATGGAAGGACACGTTAGAGTCGAAAGGGTTCAGACTTAGTAGGACTAAGACCGAGTATATGAGGTGCGATTTCAGCGCGACTAGGCACGAGGAGGGAGACGTTAGCCTCGATGGGCAAGTGGTGGCCAAGAAGGATACTTTTCGGTATTTAGGGTCGATACTACAAAAGGATGGAGACATTGATGAAGATGTTAGGCATAGAATTTCAGCCGGCTGGTTGAAATGGCGTCAAGCTTCTGGCGTTCTCTGTGACAAAAGGGTGCCTCAGAAGCTGAAAGGTAAGTTCTATAGGACGGCGATTCGTCCGGCGATGTTATATGGTGCTGAGTGTTGGCCTACAAAAAGGCGACATGTCCAGCAATTGAGTGTAGCGGAGATGCGTATGTTGCGTTGGTGTTGTGGGCACACAAGGAGGGATAGAGTACGGAACGACGATATTCGGGATAGGGTTGGGGTGGCACCAATTGAGGAGAAATTGATTCAACATCGGTTGAGATGGTTTGGACATGTCCAACGGAGGCCTCCTGAGGCGCCGGTGCGTAGTGGAGTTCTAAAGCGGGCCGATAATGTAAAGAGCGGTAGAGGTCGACCTAAACTAACTTGGGACGAGTCCGTTAAGAGAGATCTTAAGGAGTGGAATATCCCCAAGGATTTAGCTATGGACAGGAGCGCTTGGAGATTAGCAATCAACGTGCCTGAACCGTGACATCTTTTGTCTTGTGCCCTTTATGTCCCTTTATGTGTCTCCCTGTTTCTCGTCTCTTTTGGGTTTCATCTCTAGCCTACCCCAACTTGCTTGGGACAAAAGGCTATGTTGTTGTTGTTGTTGTTGTAATAGGCGATTCCTCCCTTCTCAATTTTCCTTTTGGCTTAGAATAGAACGACAAGTCCAAAGCACCACACACAAACAAAAAAAGAAGGTACAAACAACTATTTGTGCTTCGTTCTTTTTTACTTCTTGCGATCACAAATATAACTCCATCTAGGTTTGTCCTCAGTGAAACTTTAACTTTGATTATGTAGATTGACAGCAAAATTTTGACATTACTATATTTTATGATGGAAAAAAAAAAATTATAGTGTGTAACACTTTTCATTTAAGTCGATATGCTTTTATAGATATTGGCATATTGCTTGTCAAAGCTTAAAAAAATACTAAGGGCAACCCTAGATGGAGCTATATGTGTGATAGTATGTGAACTGGTGTCATATGCCTACAGTACATGGGTTCCATATTCACAGGACTATTTGAACACGTGGCCAACAAATGAATAAGAAAATGACAGAAACTTTCGTCAGAGATTGCAATACGTCTACAAGATTATATGCATCACTTGCATGCAAATTTTGCATAAATATGCATAGACTTTTGGAGTGCCATAATCACCAAATGCCTAAGCTTTTGGCATAATGAAGGTTGCTAGAAGGAAGAAGAATCAAATGAACAAATCTCACATGTACATATGCTTCATCTTTTGTTTCTATCAAATTGAACTGACAATGCAGACAAACACAAAGAAACTAGGCCAGAAGGTACAACTAACCTCGTATGGATTGAGTAGTAGTCCTGCCTTCATTTGATCCTTTAACTCATTAGTTCTGTCTTGTAATTTGTAGATTGGATAGTTCAGAGTAAAATTAAAAGTCGCATGGGGCTTCTGAAGAAGAAAAGCAGTTTGTGGAGGGATGATTGTTATTCCTCCTGGGAATTTAATTACTTCAAAGGATGATGAATTCCCAAATAGGAGCTCAGTCAAGTGGATTGTTGACTGCCGTACAACCAAGGACATGAACTTTGATCTAAGAATGCTCAACGATGTTGATGATATAGTCACGTTCTCTGGGAAAGGGACAATGTTGAAGATGATGTTTGTCCAGTTTGATCCATCTAATGGATGTAGCGTATTCACAACCACCTGTATAGAAGTTCAAGCATCAGTTTAGGGCAACTGGATGAAAATATCAAGCAATGTGTAGATCAAGGGAATTGGAGGGCCTACCGTGCAATTAGGAATGCCAACTTCCTCATATATATCCAATTCAAGCTGGGATTTATTTCCACTCAGCTCAGGAACTGTCTTGTGTAGCCTAAAGCTTGCCACTATAGCAGCTGCAAAATATAGGTTCATTAGTAAATATAAGCTATAATGGAGTGTTTGTTGCTATGAGCCCAGTGCAAGATTATACTTCATATGGTCTGGGAATAGACCATAGGCCAAATTGCTGTGTACTGATCTATCTGGACTAAACGAGGAATGACAAGTCACCAGAAATCCCTGTGTCCATACATAGTAAATAAGATGAATAGAAAAAACCAATGTACAATCCGACAGACTAATGCAAACTCATCCACAATAAGCCAATAGCAGCATAACACAATGCTAGGTGGCCACATAAATCTAGTAAGGCATGCAGAATCAACATCCCTGGCATCATCAAATTTAACGAAACAAGGAATCTAATATGCTACACAAATCAGCAAACAACACAAAATAGCTACTGACCGCATCCTAGTCCCTAGCCATTACCTAATACCACAGACCAGGGCAGAATAGTAGCCCCATTTTAGCAGAAAGCTTTGTTGCCTGTATAAACCTACTATGTTTACAAAAATAGCACCAACACATGCCAAAGCAGGCCCCTTCCTTGCAGTTGATTCGAATTTTCCACCCAAACGCATAACGACTCACTTATTTTGACTGAATATTTCCCCAAAACGGCATTTCGCCCCCCCCCCCCCCCCCCCCAAAAAAAAAAAAGGAGCACCGACACTCGTCCAACAGCCTAAACAGCACAGATCAAACTCAAGCATCACCATCCAGCAGAAACGAGCCATACGCGACTGAATTTGCATGCCGTACACACCAATAGAGAGTAGAGCTCTACTAGAAGATCCAGCTTGAGGCCCGAACACGCAACGTCTCCACAAGGTTTCCTCGCAGTCAAAGGTAATTCAAATTTCCAGCCCGAAACCGCAACTATTCACCGCGGACATCCAGATCCAAAGCCGAGCATCCACCAACGAACTCCCAGCGCAAAGCAAACGCAGATCGAGCATACAACCGCCAGTCGGCGACCACGGCCGAACGGAACCCGAGATCTCGCAATGCGGGGGGGAGCGCTCACCTCCGAACTCGTCGCCCGGATCCGGGCCCTCCTTGCCGCCGCCCCGCCCCGCGAAGGGCGGGAGCCAGAAGAGCGCCGACAGCAGCACGGCCACCCCGAGCACGAGCGCCGCCACACATTGCAGCCGAACCACCCTCGCCGCCCCTCCGCCTCCGCAGCAGCAGAAGCGGCGGGCGCTACCGGCCCTGCTTCCTCCTGCGCCTCCGCCTGCGCCGCCGCCCGCCCCGTCCGGCGGCTGCTGCGCCTCGCCGGCGTCCTTCCCCATCCGGCGCCGCGATCTCACGCATCCCGGCCGGCCGCCGCCGACGAGCGAGGGGTGAGGGGGCGCCCCGCCATTGCCGCCGCTGAGTGGGTGGGTGCGCGTGCGGTCGGTCGGTCGGCCCAGCTGCTGCTGGTGGCTCTCTCTCTCCCTAGGGTTAGGGTCGCGGGTCTGTCGTTGCTTAAGGAGGAGGCGATGGAGGTGGGCGAGGAAGGTGAGAGAAAGGGAGAGGTAAACCGCAGCGAGGTGAAATGGAATGCGAATGCAGCCGAAGACGAGAAGCGAGAGCTAAGCTCTAGCTGTGTTGTCTTGAGGAGTGACTAGGTTATTGTTAGTGGGTAAAGCGCTCTTGGATAGGTTTATTAAAGCCGTTAATCTGTTTTTGTTGTGTTAGGGTGGACTATGTTTGCTTTTTTGAACTTTTTGTGATTGATCTCTGTGGTTGTTTTCATTAGCTTGTCTTTGTTTGGGTTTTGGTGGTGGATGGTTTGAAGATTTTGAAATTGGGAGGGGGTATTGGTAAGGCAGGATCTTCTATGGTCATTTCGATGTGTTTCAGATGCCCATAGAGGTTTTTTTTTTGTACAGGAAAGATGCGGCTGTAGGTTTAGTTAGAGTTAACTTAAATTTAATTGTGTTTATAGAAAATATAACATTTAAGATTACAAATAGATATATTGTGAAAGTATAGATTCCATAAGATACTTATTTAGTATGGTAACATTAATATATTTTGGTACAAATCTAAGATAATTTGGCCGATAACTATTTTAGAATGGCATCTTCTAGGATGAAGGAAGCATTTATCATAAAGTACATGCATGGTCTTAAAATATAGTACACTTATACATAAGTTGTTAATCTTTTTTTTAGAAACACGTTATAGACTAGGACACTCATATAAATGTATACACACTCAGTCTATGAACACGACACACATAATACATCTACGCGCACCTCTAAAATTTTGGATTAAACAAAAGATCTCGAGGTTGATGAAACACCTCGTTGCTGATCGACACGTCACGTTGTCTACCACCGAAATAGTTGCCGTGTTGAATTCTAAAATAAATCCGAAAAAATGTGATCAAATTTACCACAAATCTAAACAACTAAGCTTAGTTCCCACGAGTACTAGGACTATCTAATCTTCGTGGAAGCTCTCAACTCAAGTAATGCAAGGTTTCCAAAAAAAAAAGAACTCATTGTAAAAAAAAAACTCAAGTACTGTAGTACTCCGTAATGCAAGCCCCACGGGTTGTGATGGTGGAAACTAATGACAGGTTGTGGGCGCAATAAATGAAAAACAAAGATGGGAACACACAGCACTGCCCCTGATGCCGAACCTTCTAGAGAACCAGATCAGCTGATGAGGTGAAGGTGAAGAAGACCTGACCTGACGGGTTCTCCTATCCTAGGCCTTGTTTAGATGCACTCTAAAAGTTGAAATTTTTTCACTCTCTTTCCATCACATCAATCTTTGGACCCATGTATGAAGTAGTAAATGTAGGTAAAAAAATAACTAATTACACAGTTTAGTTGAAAAATCACGAGATGAATCTTTTGAGCCTAGTTGGTCCATGATTGAACAATATTTGCCAAATAAGACGAAAGTGGTACTATTCATCAGTTTGAAATTTTTTCAGCATCTAAACGAGGCCCTAGGCGAGGAGGTGATTATTGCAGGCGGCCGTGCCCGTGGGCGCCACAGGAGATCCGGTTGGCTGTTGGGTGCGGGCGGATGGATGGGTGAGCCACCCGACCCGCCCGATTCGATTACACTCGACTCGATCGAGGCCGTGTTTATTTTCTAAATTCACCTTAAATTTTACTATGCAAAAAGGAGATTTCCCATCATATCAAAATGCCGGCAACTGTATGGAGTACTAAATGTAGATAAAATTATAAACTAATTGTACAGTTTTGTTGTACTTTGCGAGACGAACGTTTTGAGTCTAATTAATTAATTTTTAGACAATTTTTTACACTAAAAAACAAAATGCTACAGTGTTCGGGGTGGCACTGTGCAAAGTTGGCCACCCCGACTCGGGCATCTAAACAAGGCGCGACTCAGACAGAGCGACCCGTGACGCGGGCCCCACCTCTCATCCCCTTGGGCCCTGGCTTTCTCGTGGCCCCTCCCTTTCCCGGAAACCGACGGCCTTCCGATCCCACGAGCTCCCGCGTCCTTCTGCATGCACCGTCGTGTGGGGCCGCCAGGTCAGTGGTTCCGGAGCCCAGGCAGGTCCACGGAACCGGGCGCACGGACGGGTTCGAGTGCTCCGCCTGGCACAAGCGCGCGCGTGGCACCGGGGTCGAGGCGGGGAGAAGCCGCCACTTGTGTTGGTCGCTGCAGCAAGGACCATGCAACTAACGGGTGACTGGGTGAGGTGAGAGGTGTCTAGAAGCCCTGCCTGCCTGCCTGCCGCGGCGTCAGCCAAGACGGAGATGTTTCCTCAGCTTCTGCACACGTGTGGCCTCCTGGCTCCTGCTACGTTGGGCACGGCTTCAAACATCTTCGGCACTACGGCTGTGTTCAGCCAAGCTTCCTGAAATTGGCACTATAAAAAAAAAACTTATGATACATGCATGAAGTACTAAATATAGACGAAATTAAAAATTAATTACACAGTTTGGTTGTACTTTACGAGACGAACGTTTTGATCCTAATTAGTCAACGGTTGGACAATTATTACCAAATACAAACGAAATACTACAGTTGCGCTACAGTAAATTTCACACTCCCAACTTTGGGAACTAAACACAGCCTACGCAGCATACAGAGAAGCTTGAATGGGTGAAAAAAACAGTAATGCTCTAAACCGTGCCTGCATCTATCCGGACGCTCCATTGCTAGACCATAACACTAGCCTAACAACCCATATTTCTTTATTTTTTTAAAAAAACTGTCCATCCACTTATTCCTCTTTCTATCCCTCTTATCCGCTCGCCTGCCGCCTCTGAGTGCACGACCGCTGGCCCCCCGAGAAGCGGCGTGAAGCCGCTTCGGGCGCTGGCTTTGCCAGGCACGGTGCGCGCCCCCCTCCAAGTCGCGGCGCTCGGTCGCACTGCTGCCCTCTCCAAGTCGCGCGGCCGCGGCCTCCCCGTCTACAAGTGCCGCCAGCCCGCTGCCTCCCGTGAACACCACACACCGATGAATCTCCATTCTGGTGAGCAGCAAGGAGATGTTACGTTGAAAGCACATGTTGCAAGAGTATGTTTCAATTGTTCATATGTTTCAGAGGTATGTTACAACTGTTTTATATGTTTGTTGCAAAAATAGATCGCGATGTTGGACATGTTGTAGTGGTTGTACACGTATATTGTAAGTGTCTGTTCCAAATATTTCATCTGCTTTTTTAGATGTATGTTGCAAGTGTCCTTATTTAGATGTTGCATATGTTTCACACATATGTTGCAAGAGTATGTTCGAAATGTTTCAACCGTTTCGGTCTTATGTTGCAATAAGTGTTTTTATTTTGCAAATAGATATATTGTGAAAGATTCGTCCCGACATTTACAGACAAACTATGCAATTAGTTATCTTTTTTACCTACATTTAATGCTCCATGCATGCGTGAAAAGATTTGATGTGATAGGTGTAAGAGGAAATATTTTGGGTTGGGATTGGGAAGTGAACAATGCCAAAATTAATCACGTCCCTGCGATGAGATGGCCATGGGATGCTGCACTGGATTCATTCTTTACTTTCGTCTCATTCATTGGCTTGTCGGTACGCACTGGTACACCCTGTATGTTCCCGAGTCATTTTCGGCACGTAGCCCCACTTGCCCTCCACTTCCCACCGACTACTGCTCGTCTGCTCTGCATCCCATCCATTTCCTGTATCAAATGCGTTTTCTCACTCCAAGTGTGTGTGCAGTTTTTGTTTGTTCAACTCAAATCGTAAAAGTATCCAAATTGTACCGAGCAGCTTATACCTCAGAGACGTAGTTGTAGTATTTTTAAGGATGTGATGAAGTTCTCTCTTGGGCCTCGTTTAGGGGCTGTTTAGTTGACAAAATTTTTGGCGAAACGTTACTGTAGCAGTTTCGTTGTTATTTGGTAAATATTGTCCAATCATGGTCTAATTAGGCTTAAAAGATTTGTCTCGTCTATTTTGTCTAAACTGTGTAATTAGTTTTATTTTTTATCTATATTTAATGCTTCATGCATGTGTTTAAAGATTCGATGTGACGAGGAATCTGAAAATTTTGGCAAAATTTTTGGCATCTAAACAGTGCCTTAGATGCACTCCAAAAGTTAAATTTTTTTCACTCTCTCTCTATCACATCAATCTTTAGACCCATACATGAAGTAGTAAATGTAGATAAAAAATAACTAATTACACAGTTTAGTTAAAAATCACGAGATGAATCTTTTGAGCCTAGTTGGTCCACGATTGGACAATATTTGTCAAATAAGACGAAAGTGGTACTATTCATCGGGTTGAAATTTTTTCGCAATCTAAACGTGGCCTTGATCGGAAAAAAAATGTACCATCTTTGATGTTTCAACCACAAGTAAAGAAAAACGTCATGTTCGCTTATTTTATAAGTCATACTTTTTCGATCAACGAACATTATTTTTCTCTCATAACAAATCAGCGAACATTACTTTTAGCCAAACAAACAGGGCCAAATTCTCTTCCTCCATCATAAATATTTTTTAATATTTAACAGCAGGGTGGTTTTGCATCTTACGTCCTCTGTTTAGAGTGTCATTTTCGCTTCTCAAGAAGGCAAACATGTATTATCGCTTTCCGAGAAAGCAAACGTATTCTAACTTTGACCAAACACATACTCCCTCCGTCATAAAATAAGTGACGCTATGGTATTCACACCGATCAAACTTTCTTAAGTTTGACTAGATTTATAAAAAAAATATTAGCAACATTCATATCTCTAAATAAGTTTATTATAAAATAGATTCAGCGATCTATCTAATGATACAAATTATATAGTATATATAAATATTATATTTGGTCAAAGCTAAAAGGAGTTGACTCCACGGGAAGCGAGAACAACACTCATTTTAGGACATAGTGCAAGAGATTATTAAAAATTATAGTGCATAATAAGCATCGTTGGATTAATTGTTAAATATATTTTTATAATAATTTTATTTAAAAATACAAAGATTATTATTATTTTTTACAAACCTAGTCAAACTTACAAAAGTTTGACCTGAGGGAGTACTACGCTATGGTCTACTACTCCGATGTTGGCTGGACAAGTTTCCAGAAATACATAAGTTCACTTCAAGCATTGCTATATTCTTTTGTGACAATCTTGTCTTCTCATTTTCCAAGCACCAATTTTAAGAGCATCTCCCAGAGGTTTTCTAAATCTCATTCTCTAAATCATCATTTAGAGCATCTCTAAGAGACTCTCTATATCCTTCCTAATTGCTAGGAATAAAAATTTTGGTGAAAAACTATCATCCAACTGTTTCTCCAAATGGTCATCCAAATATAGCTATCTTCTATTCTGGATTTTTTGCTAGCCAAAAATAGAAGACGAGAATGACTCTCTAGAGTGCGCATGGTATATAGAAAAACTGTTGGAGAGTGAAAAGAAAGCAATTATTATGCAAATGGCTCTCAAAATAATGATTTAGAGAGTAAGATTTAGAAAGACTCTTGAAGATGCTCTTAGAGAGTCATTTGTATAAAAATCGCTTTTTATATCCTTTCACTCTCTAACAGTTTTTTCTATATCTCATGCGCACTCTAAAGAACAATTCTCGTCTTCTATTTTTGGCTAGCGCAAAATCTGAAATAGAAGATGGCTATATTAGAGCATCTCCAAGAGACTAGGTAAAACATTTTGTAAATGTAAATATAGCTATTATTAGCAAAAACTCGTCTCCAACAGGCTCTCTATCTCATCATCTAAATATAGCCGCGAGCTATTCCATGTTTTTCGCTTGGCATACAAAGCGAGCGAGGCTCGCTCGCCAAGTCCGCGTGAATCGTGGCAGCTCAGACACGTCATGACATGCAACGCTCCGAACGGCTTGAGGGTGTAGCCAGCCGCATGCGAGACCCCTAGACTACGCGCCGTGGGGGAGGCTGGCTGGATGGATGACAGAAGATAGAGAGTTTGGTGCGGTGCTCTAGTATATTGAGAGCTATTTTTATTTAGAGAGCCTCTAAATCTTTATTTTTAGAGATTCATTTTACATAGTCTCTTGAAGATGCTCTTAGCATACCCATTTAGAGAAGCTGTTGGAGGATAGTTTTTTATCAAAATTTCTATTCCTAGCACTTAGAGAAGCTTGCTTGGCACGGTTCCACATCCGTACATTTCTCTACTAAAGCTAGAGCCAGGAGCGGCAAATCATGGCACTACATGGTCGTACGTGAAAAGGACCTCGGCTCCTCCAAATGCGCAAAAACACTTCTTCTTGCAAGGCCATTTGGTGCGGTTCCTACAACTTTGGAGTTAGAGCTGCTAGTGAAGCCAAAGGTGGAGCAACACCAAATAAACTCTAAGTACCATGTCCCATTGTCCGAGCCGAGAACATGGTTGCAGCTAGTGCCGTGGTGACAAAATCCTTACTACCACCACAACAACAATGGATATGGACTATAGTTAGACTATCTCCAACAACGGCACAAAAAAATACAATACTCATTCTATATTTGGGTAGCGCTACAGGCAAAATATTTAATACCCATTTTTTGTGTTCTCCAACAACAAGACTTAAAAGAGAATCATTTCTGCAAATGGATCTCCAAAAGAGAGGATACTCAGATTTAGGTTATGCCTCTCCTGTATAGGTACTATGTTGAAGGCCACTACAGTACTCTTGGAGACCCATTTTAGGTTTAAGTGCCCTTGTGGGTTACCTGTTGGAGACAGTCTTACGACAACACTAGCGCAATTATATTACCTCTTGAGTAATCCAACACAACATCAACACAGAACATTGATTTATTGCATTTGGTTCTGGAACTTTGAGTTCTTCGTGCCCTAATGGAATCATGGATTCACGGTACACCAAATACTCTGTCCACCCCAAAATATAAGACACACACGTATTTCAAAATAAAAACTTTTCTGTCTTTTAACTAACAATATTATGCTCTAATCATACGGAAAAGTTATCTGCAAAAGTGGCCGCATTATATTTGTATTTAGAAATATTATGTAATGATCAAACTTTTATTATAAAAATTTTTATACTCCCTCCGTTTCAAATTATAAATCACTTTGACTTTATTGGTTCATCCATTTTGCTATGTATCTAGACATATTATTATATCTATATGCATAGCAAAATGAATGAATCTAAAAAGTCAAAGCGACATGCTCCCTCCGGTCCATTTTATCTGGCGCATACGTATATCAATATTCAAACTTTAAAAACTTTGACCAATAATTAAGCTAATAATTTTTTAACTATTATATACAAACTTTATATGATTAGATTTGTAAGCAATTATACTATCCAATAAATATAAGTTTATAAGCATAAATAATATAATATAAAGCAAATGAATGGTCAAAGTGTAACGTTGGAGACAATGTCATTCTAACTTGCGCCAGATAAGATGAACCGGAGGAAGTAATTTAGGACGGATGGAGTATATTATAAGAGAGATGAACTGTTCAACTGTGATATCGAAGACTACCAAACCAAGTCACGTCGTATATCTTGGAACAAGGTATCATCTTCGTGAAGGGTTGCCATAATGAATTTCACCGGGTTTTGATCCAGTGTCAACTTCTTCGAGTAGGCTGTCGGATTTGGAGAGGTTGGTGTTAAATGATGTCCACAGTTCCAAACTCGAGACTCTTCAATTACCTCACTCACGTCTCGCAAAGAGAAAAAAAAAAAAACACCTCACTCACTCTCCCAGCGCCAAATTGGGCACGCTGTCTTTGGGCCAGACTGGGCCGCATAGAAAGCAAAGCTATGAAGCTCCGCACGGGTTTCTCAAAAAAAAAAAAAAAAAGCTCCGCACGGGCATGACTTGAAATTCGGACACATCCGCGTTCACGCCTCATCGGCCCATTGTGGCGACACGCTCTCCCGGACCCGCATGTCAGTGGGAGACTCCACTCGGCCGACCAGGATCTCCGCGGTCCCACCGGCGGTCATCTTCCTCCTCGCGCTCTCGCTCCTGTCCCTCGCCTTCCGCCGCCACCTGTCCCTCCCTCTAGTTGGCGCGTCGCAATTCGCCGCCGGCGACGCGCTCCTCCGCCGCCTCGCGGCCACCGACGTGTGCGGGGACCAGATCCTGGCCGAGGCGGCCGCGCTGCTGGCCAACGCCTCGGTGTGCTCCTTCCCCAGCCTCGGCAACCGCCAGTCCACCACCGCCTCCCCTACCACAGCAACGCCACATACGGGTCCTTTCCGCGGCAGCGGACCGTGTCCCGCCTCGTCGTCCACCTCTGTCTCGCAGCCGCACTACGCCAGGTCCTCGCCGGTTACGAGCAGCCACCGGGTATGCCCGCCCCCATGGGCGGATCCAGCACTAGCGCAGCCCAGGCCATGGCCCTAGTCGTGGCCCATGTAACAAGGGACCAGGTGTTGAATTTCTGGCCCATCAAACAGCCCAACACAAGCAGCCAGGCAAGGAGTAGGGCAACGGAGCCGCTGTCGTCCGCCCCACGCTCGCGAGTCGCGACCGCCGTCGTGTTCGTGCCATCTACTGCGCTCCGCCGTCGCCAGCCCGACGCCGCCGTGCTCTGCTGCGGCCTGCGCTCCGCATCGCCAGCCGGACGCCGCCCCCGCCCTGCTCTGTTGCGGCTTGCTCTGCTGCGCCCGGCTCAGCGCCTCTCTGGAGCAGCCTGCAGTGCGGTCAGCGGCGCGCCAGTGCCTGGCGGTCAACAGCCTGGCCTTGCGCGGCCGCACCTAGCGCCCCAACACCTGCACGGCCTCGCACGGCCGCGCCCCCAGAGGCCAAAGAAGTCAAGCAGGGCAGCAGCCAGCAGGAGCACCAAGCACCCCCTGCTCTGCCCGGTACTTGTTCTCAACTAATTTCTAATTCTAAGTTTCAATTGGTTTCAGTCCTCCCAGAAAAATAGAAATAATTTAACAGAACTGGAACAGACACATATATTATCCAAACTTTCCATTACAAAATTCAGTGAAAGGATTATGCCTTACCCACAGAAAAGGTATTTGTTTTTTATGTTCCATGTTTGTTCTTTGCTATTGCATCGCACTGTTAAGCATCTAACTGAATCAACTTCTCAATTTGAAAACTTCCCTTCACAGTGGCTATTTTTCTATGAGACACATACATGTAGACTATGATGTATAGTTTCCGGCTTCTCGCCACACTAATTTGGCCCTAGTCATAGTCAAATCCTGGGTCTGCCACTCCGCCCCCTTCTCTTTCCTTTTCTGCCGTGCGAAACCGAGCATCCCAATGACCCAAACTAATGGATCTGAGTCATCTGACTCAATTACAAGTATGGCAACTACTAACTTTGATTTTTTTTCAGGATTTATTGGGTCCGCCCCTGCCGCCTGCCGGTCTACACATCAGAGGCCAGAAGATTGGGAATCCAGAGATGCATCTTTCTAGAGATGAGCTGATCGGGTCGGCGTTCATTGCTTTTGGGATCACATTGTTCGTGTGTTTCTTCTACGTTGCCATCATGTCCAAGCTGCTTCCACCTTATGAAAATCAATTCCTGGCTGCCATCCAAGAGGATTGGTAAGGAACGGCAAGCCAAGAGAGATGCTTGTTTACTTGTATCTCTTTTGCAAATTGATTGACGTTGGGGTATCTTTTTTTGCAAATTGATTGACGTTGGGGTACAGGCTGTCCGCTTTTGTGCTACCCAGTTAATATATACTGTACTAAATTAGGTGCATCAGATTAGCTAATAATGTTTCCTTATTTGATATGGATATGGATGTTCTATTGTTGTTTCCCTTGAAAGAGTGAGATCCATGCAGCAGTGTAGCTTGCGCTATTAATATAAGAATTCACCTAACTGGCTTGCTTTGTAATTCTGCAGGTATTACTGTCTACTTGTGCCGTTGACGCTTCCTGTAATAATTGTGGCTGTCTATCTGCACTGGCTTAGCATGAAGATGTTCAAGCATGCATGAAGAAAGCATGCAGCTTTGTTCTGATTTCAGAAACTCAGAATCCCGATGAAAATCAAGGTTGGTTTAGCTGAAAGTGTCAAGGCAATAGGCTTATACAGTCTGCAATTTGTTTTTGCTATCTCGAAGATGTAATCTGGTTGCGCTTCATTCAGATGTATATATAATTTTTTTGTGCCGACAATTGACACCAAAGTGCTAAGAACAGGTAAACTTTGCTGGGAATGCTTGGTCTGTCATTTCTGAAATCTAAGACGAGCTGTGAGCTTGGTACGAAATTTGATTCTGTTAATAAGTGATGCTTTAGAAAAAGGCATTACTATTCCCGTTTTGTTTGTTCTGCCACCATGCCGGAGTTGTGGAGACTAAAAGGTGCCTTCTGTTTTTCAGAACGCAGACAGACACGACGATACTCTGGAGCATTGTAGTGCTGAACTGATGATGGGAAAAAATTGGATGCTTGTATGCTCCAAGGACAAGCTGGAGATACCGAATCAGTATACTGTTACTTTGGAGGAGGAACTATCTTTCCCTGGCATGTGTAATGTACCACTGAACTGCAAGAACACCACCACCTGGTCGATTACTGGGATGCCGAAGAAGGCACCTGAGGAAGAGCTGTACAGTTTGGTAACCTGGTCGAGTGCTTTTCATGGGTGGAGCAGGTCCGTTCTTTGGTGGTGGAAGGCTTCAGGGTCGTATCTCCCCTGCTTTCATTGCGCTTGATGCTCAGCTCGTGTCTGAAGAAAAGCGTAGTGATTGGTTCAGTCACTATATATTTTTCTGTTATGGTGATGGTTGAATTTATATGTAGAGAGAACTACAGATTCAGTTGGTATATGTTTTTGGTCATGTGATGATTGAATTTATATTTAGAGAGCTACAGCTTGCATCCTTGTAACGTTCCTGCTGTTGATTTGGTAACCAGAGAAGGAATCTAGAGCAAAGGTAGGAAGAACAGCAGGAAGATTGGGTTCAGACTGAATATAGAGGGGGAATTCAGAATACAGGTTTGGGGAATCAGTTCATGTCTGAAGAAGCTTAAGCCGTGACAACGCCTTATATACTGGCGTACACCTGACCGCTACGGCCTATTCAACTACTATGGCCCATGTATCAACGAACCGCCATATGCTCTGACAGCTTCACCCCACTGTCAGCAACTTCATGCTCGGCTTCGGTATTGTCGGACGTCCAATAGTACCGCCTCCATCTCCTGTGGCTGCAGTCTTCAGTTTAGCGCGTCGCCTCACGCCTGAAGGTCCTGACAATTCTGCATGTATGTAAATTTATTTTACGATCTACAGTGTGGATCCCAGCTCACCCGCCCAGCAGCCCGGCTTGTTTCAAAATGCAATATAGAGTTACAATGATCGATCAAGATTTTATTCTTTGGATCTAACATCTCCGGTCTCTGTCTGAAGTCAGGGGAGACAGTATACTGTATTTCTTTTTGGATGCAGGCCCTGTTTGCATAGCTTCAGGCGGTCATGGCTCCTTGCTAGAGCCTGTGAAGCTAGAAATAGTGGTTTTACCAGTTTCTAGGAGGAGGAGGAGGAGAAGTTAGAAATAGTGACTTTACCAGTTTCTAGGAGGAGAAGAAGCTACAAATAGTGGCTTTGCCGGTTTCTAGGAGAATAGGAGATGGAGTAAAAGCCGGCTAGAGTTCTATAAGGAGTAGCTGCTGCTGCGAGCTCCCCTGCAAGGAGCTAAAACCAACCGGAGCTTTACTGAAGGGGCCACGGGCCATACTACGATCGATCATGTTAAAGCTAACATCTATTGGCAAGGGCTTATACCGAACGTCAACTATAATATAAAAATATATATTTTTAAAAATGTTCTAATATTTTTCTAGATAAATATGCAGTTAAAAATACTAAAAATCTGATTGAACATTAAAATTCCATAGAAAATTTATTTTAACTTAAAAAATGAAAATAGTTTCATATTTTCTAAACCATGCTCTATGTTTCTTTGAGCTAGGTTACATAATATAATATAGAGAATGATTTTAGGAATGCTAATGCTTAGACGTGGGCGTCCAGCTGTGCGGACACCGCACGCCCCACCCCACCGTGCTGCTCCTGCTCACTCCTCCCGTGACGCGCGCCCCGTCCACGACACTTGTTCCCTTCTATCGCCCGCCCCGCTCGTTGTGCGCCATGCCGATGTGGATTCGCTGCCTCCACTACGCCTCGCGCTCAGAATCGCGCCTTCCACTCAGACTAGCGCCGCCCGCCATGATTGCGCGCCCATCCGCCTGCTGCGGCCACTGCTGAGGCCCGTGCCGTCGATGAGCTTCGCACCGGCGGCCTCCGCGTCACTCATGGCATCGAACTCCGTATCGACGAGCCTTTTGCTACCGTATGTTTCACGCATTTCAGATGTATGTTTCACGTGTTTCATCTGTATGTTTCTTGTGTTTCATCTGGATGTTGCAAAAGAATCTGGTGTTGCATATGTTACAATGGCTACACACGCATGTTTCAAGTGTATATTCCACATGTTTCAACTGTTTCAGACGTATGTTGCAAATGTGTCTTCCAAATATTTCAGGCTCATGTTTCATGTGTTTCATCTGAATGTTGCAATAACTATACAAGTATGTTTCAAGAGTATACTGCATATGTTGCAATAGTCGGATGGATGTTGCAGAGATGAGACATTAGGACGGGGAAGGGGCACGACTGAAACAAAGAGCAGCGGAGAATGGGTGCGCGGTGGGGGATGGCTCTGCGGCAGCCGGCAGGGGAAGGAGCGTGGCAGACTTGACGCGAGGGTGCAGCTAGGATGTGATCGAGGCGCGGGATGGGTCGCGGGTGGTTGGACTTGGTCCCTGGTGTGGGATGGGTCGCTTGCTGCCGAACGCAGTCGTTGGCGTGGGATCTTATGCGAGCGCGGGGGCGTCCGATGGGACGTGGGTGTAGGCGTTGGAGCAGCGTCCGAACGAGGGCTAGCGTCCAGACGTCTAGGCGCTAGCCACACTGTTTTAGGAAACACATAAAGTCCGTTAGCCTATCCAAATTGCTATGCATGAGATGTAGTCCTCGTAGCTTCCTCCTCAGGTGGTGCTATTGACTCATGTGGTGAGTCCTACTCCTCGACATCGACGACTGCATTGAACGAGGAAAAGACCGAATAGGGGAAAGCTAGGAGTGAGCGTGGGCGGGAGGTGCCCCTTGCCCACAGATTCAGTGGCGGAGCCAGGGATTTTGATTAAGGGAGATGAGCAAGCATGATGACATCTCATAAGTATGACAAATATATACGTGTATGTCTCAACTAGGTTCATGCCGTGCGTTGCTACGGGCTTAAAAATCTATATTTTCTAGTATTTCAAGAGATCAAGTGATAACACTAATTGTAAAAAATAAATAACTGATGTAATCTCATAACTCTATTTTCAAAAGCTACTTATACATTTTGCCATTTTTCAAGCAAGCGAGAAAAAAAAACAGCTTTGCAAATCTGTAGCATGCATGGTGCTTGTCATGCTTCCACTCAAGTTTTTGCTTCCATCTTGCAATCACAAACATACATTCTGGGAGCAACATACCTATACAATTGTCTAGTCATCACATGGAGATATTCAGCGTTCATAGTCCAAACAAGAGTCATATTCATAATCAGTGTATATTCAATATCCACCTTCTCAAAGACAACGTTACAATATTCAGTGTCCAACGTATATTCTGAATATTTTAATTTTCACTGTCCAAACAACAAAAAATGCTATCAACATTCTTAGATTGACACAACAATCAACAGTCACAAATTGACAAAGGCATTCAATCATTAAATTCAATATTGAGATAAAATCTCAATTCAACAATAAGTTACAACTTTTCTACTTCTGAAGCTTGGCTTCTCAAACTACTGATGTCGCCCTCCTCCAGAAGCCATATGCTATGGCCGCCCTTCCTCCTGCACTTGTGTGGCAGCTGTGGCCTTGCTAGCAGCGGTTTACATCCCTCTTAGGGCCCATCGAATCAGGAGCCCCCTTACTGTAAGCTCACATTGTTGTTTGCTAAAACCTGCTAATAGATACATCGGGTACAAGCCAAGTCATACTAAGGACATTTTATTTGCTCGTGCAATAAATAATTTGACTGTTGTAGTTTTTTTTTGACGATCACCGGGAGGGAGAGGCTCCCCACCTGAATTTTATTGGATCAAGCTGCACAAAGCAGCTGTAAAAAGGATGTGTACAAGATTTACACCTTTAAACTCTCATTTGCAGAACACCTATTGTGCTGAACTAACAAAAACACCATGCCAAACATCAGCGATTGCTCTCTCTTTTTGGAAGCCTAAGGCCCCAAAGCTTGGTGTCCCTTGCACAGGCAAGCATAGTTTACCTGATCGTGGCGAGTTCAGACCTGAAGATGACACTGTTGCGTCGCTTCCAAAGGTGATGCTTGCAATTTGCTGACAGAGAAAAGACCTTATAGATAAGAATATTCACTATTATTTGCAAAAGTTGCATCCAGGTGGATTCACTAACTGCATTGTTTGATGCGTGTAGTGAGTTGGGTGCAGATAGAAAAAACAGATTGCATAATACACTCAATAGGCTGTATCTCTGAAATTAGAGCAGGATTAAAGGAGAGCATGTTGGCTCAGACCTAATCTAGCTAGTACATGCAAAACTGTAGAATCGCTTTTCTGAACTCTAGTTATGGAAAATAATTATTCAGAATTGGCTACAAAAGTGAATCTAAGAGATAGAGATTGAGAATAACTATGCAAACCTAAGCTGAATTTAAGAGAACTGCCTTTGTAATATGAACAATTGAACATGATTATTTCACATGTTGTAGTATGAAAAATGTACATCAGTAGAGCACAATGTGCAAGTACACCAAAATAGCCAATCTAGTTGAAATAGCAATTCTTTCAGGGTAAATGAAAATGTGAAATCTCTGAATCTTGCATAACACCTGGCATTGCCTCACCACCTTCTCTGTATATAAAATGTTTTCGAAACAAAATAATACGGAGTAGCAGCAAAGGAGGAGCAATGTGGATGGGAGATATTGATGCAAAGCTGCATGCCAAGACTGAAGACCTACACTCCTACGGGCTGAAGGCATGCCAATCAGTAAATTCTGGTGCTATCAAACATCATAGTATACTATGTTCAGGACCTACTCAAAACATATATATGACTGATCATTTCATCAGATCATTTTGAAGCTCAAATCATGGAATCAAATTACCTAGCAAAATGACAGCTCTCAGCTCCAAACATTGTTTTGTTCATATGCAAAAAAGCTCGCAAATGAAGTTATCAAGTCAGAAATCTAGTTCAGTTAGAAATTTGAAACAAATTAAGCTGAAAAATTTCATTTAGAGTTGACAGTTGCCATTGCTAGACTTCAGCAGCAGTAGCGAGCACCGCAGGGAAACAGAGCTACAACATATTCCTTCCTTCTCCTTACCTCCATCTTTGTTGCCCCCCCCTCTCTGATCTGGTCGATGGCAGTTCCAAGGACCAGGGCAACACAACTCCAAAGCTGACACATAGAAGTACCTGTAGCTGCAACAAAAAAAAAAAAGGAACCAAGAAAAACAGACGTGGCATCGAGAACCAAGAAAGCGGGGTTTTGAGCAGATGGAGCTGCATGCTAACTAAAATTAAGATTTATTATTTACGTCAACTTTTTTAGTATTTGGTAGTTCTGTAGGTGTACTGTTGTTGACTTGTTGGTCCTAAAACTGAATGGCTAGCCACTTGCTACCGTCCTTTCCGGGTTCCATTAGTGGTTATAAGCGAGTAGCATCACATGAATTGCTAGAGGAATATGAGAAGCACTGTTCTATGTAGCAGCAAACTGAAGAACCAATTGAGTCTACAACACCCACACGCCCCCGCGTCGCCCCCGCACAGGCGACTCGGGCGGCGCCCATCGTAGCCCCGCCGCCAGCCCTCTTTCCCCTACCTCCCGCCCTCGCCGCTGCTGGAGGGGGCTGCCGGGAGGCCCGCGCGGACCCCTAGGATGGCGGCGGCGAGGCCTTCGCCCAGGTTTGCGAGATCCACCGTGCGGGATGGAGCTCGATGGCCATAGCGGCATGCCGCGGTAACTGCGCGTCTGCGCGGCGGCGGAGGAGTCGGCGTGGCAGCGGCCGCGCGTGGGGGCGCGACGGTGGTGGAGAGGGCTGCGCGGGGTGCGCCCTCCTGGCTGGGGCTCGCTGTCGTGGTCCTTGCCGGCGACAGCAGCGTGCACGGCGGCGGGGGCGGCGGCTCCAAGCAGTGGATCCGGTGCCTTACAACCGGATCCGGCCTTCCCGGGGCCGGATCTGGCGCTTCCGCGGGGGCAGCGGCGTGCAGCTCCAGTCTTCGGCTAGCACTGGCGTCGTCTTGGGCATGCAGTTAGCTCGGTTGCGTCAGTGCAGATTGGTGGTACGGCCAGGCGTGCCAGACGTCGTGGTGACGTGGGACGGCAGCGCTAGTTGTGCGGCGTCGGCGTTGAGGTGGCGTGGACAGCAGCGGCCCTGCTCGTATCGCTTCTTTCGCGTTATGGCGGTGAGGCGGACGTCGGTCGAGCAGGCCACACCAGACTCTTCACAGTTCGGCGACAACAACGACGGTTGCGTGTCATGGCGGAGTGGGCGGCGTGGGGTTGGCGGAGGTGGCTGGAGGTCTTGCGCGGCGTGGTTGAGGCGAGGTCGGCTCGACAGGGGTTGGGACGTTGGCGGGCTGGGTGACTGGGGCTTCTTCTGATCCCGACCCTCTTCTCCCCGCCACCTTCCTTCCCTCCTTCGGGTTGGCTTCAGTGGCGGAGCTGGCTGGGGGCGGACTCTCCGGCGGGCTTCTCCCGGCACTTCTCTTGGACGACATCTCTCGAGGTGGCGACCGGGCGAAGTTGTTGCTGATCCATTGCCGCACCCTGCCTCCTTGGTAGGGTTCGGCCTCCGACGGCGACGGTGTTGGAGGTTGCTTGAGATTGGGGCGAAAGCTTGGACGACGACGACTGCGGACACCGTTTCCTCCTTGGAGGCGTCCTTTCCTACCTCTCCTCCTACCGTACTGGATGTTGCAGGTGAAAACCTTCCCGTGGCGGACTACATTGTCGGCGCTTCTAGCGTCGTTTCCTCCTTGGGGGCATGGTTAGGCTTTCCAGTTCCGTATTGCTCCTTCCGTCTGGCCATGGTGGTGCCCCAAGATGTGCGGTTCCGGAGGGTCGTCGTGTTTTCTCCTTAGTTGTTAGTTGAGTTGGTTTTAAGTTCGGTCGTTTCGACCAAGTTGGAGGCGTGAGTTGATAGTTGAGTTGTTAGTTGTACCAAAGTTGTATTGGACGAGTGGAACACTGTCCGCAATTGTATGGTTTTTGGGCCCAGTTTCCACTTAAAAAATTGGGCGGGCATTTGCCTTTTTTTTTTTTTTTCCTTTCTTCGTCTAATAGAAATCGCGGCAAAGCTTTGCCGTCCTTTCTAAAAAAAATGTAAACCATGAGTGGACACTGCAGCCTATAAATAAATTAAATGTCTGATCATACAACAAAACTATGATTGATTTTGCAGAGTCCAATTAACAGGGACCAGTGAATCATACATACGCGAACGAAGTGATCAATACCAATTTGGACATGCAAATATTGTCCGGGCAATAGTGTGCAAGTTAAATAAATAAGAAAAGGGTTTCTCTACATATTCCAGTAAATCTTTATTTTATTCAATTCTAATCCGGTTAATCCAACCAGACCAAACAACAACAAATTTAGTCATCTATTCATAGGGACTTTCGAGGATTCAGATACATTCTCATGACAACGCCTAATCCAACACAAGTTTTCGTTTTTCCCCAATTAATTATTATAATCATATGCTTTTAGAAATGCATGGCTCATGCTAAAGTCAAAATTTCTTGAATTATTCAGAATCTATACAGTACCTATGCTCGTTAACAGAAGAAAGTATCCTACACAGCCTGGAATGCCGCAACCTCCACGGCCTCCGCGACGTTGACAGGTGCCTCAACCATATGCAGCCGACCGCGGTCATGAGGTCGCAGGCGTCACCTCATGCCACGCCATGCTGCAGGAGTGAGAGGGGAGAAGGGCACAGGAGGAGGACGAGAGTGACAGCATACCAGGCTGCATTTGGGTGAGAGGGCGTCGTCATGCAGCCACACCAGAGCTGCCACTCCATGAGGGATCGAGATGCATCCTCCCATGGATCTGAGCGCCGCCGGCAAAGAGGGAGAGGGCGCGGGCGCCGCCGCTGGATTTGGATTTAAGGTGAGGCGGCGATGGAGCGAGGTACAACTGTGGCAGATGGGAGGACGCGGTGAGGCTGTGGCAAACGGGGATGGGGGGCGCGAGGCAAGGTGGGCAGCGACGCACGAAGAGGAGGGCAGGAGGCGGCGGATGGGGAGGGCCGGAGCCCGGTGGGGCAGTGCGAGGCGAGGTGGGCGAGTGCGCCCACGTGTCGGCGCAAACAGGAGTTACTGAGTGCTATCGCAGAGCGGCTTCACCACCGTGGTAGACGGTCCTTCACGTATTTTTTAAGTTGCAGAGACAGAGATAGCTTTTCAATGCTTATATAGATGTAGTTAGTGTTTATAATAAAAATCGTAATATTATGATTGAAAATGGCAATAAATTAATGACTTGATGTGCCTCTGCATTAAAACATTTACAGAAAAGCTAATTCTTGCTCGAGTGTTTCCAACACTCTCAGGCCAGTGATGGGGACAGGAGAGATGGCGGCAGCGGAGGCGGCGGTGCCACCGCCAAAGTGGACAAATAGAAGAGGTGGCCGGGCTAGGTTGAGGCAGGGCGACCATGGCCATGGCGGCAGAGGTGGGGAGGAAAAGAAGAAGGTCGCAGTAGGCAGTGGGCGGCGACGGCGTGTGGGGAGGAAGACTTGTGAAAAATAAAATTGAGTGTTTTGGGGGCCTAATACACTCCGATGTGGGTTAATAGATTCAATATTTATATAGACGTGTGTTATAAATTTTTTTTGTTGCCCCTATTGAGGCCCGAAAACACTATGGTGTGGGTTAACAAATTCAATATTTATGTGGATGTGTGTTATAAAAATTTATCACTGCCCTTGCTAGCCCCTCAGGTTCCGTCACATGGACTTCCCACATTTCCTCCCAAATAATAATAATAATAATAATAATAATAATAATAATAATAATAATAATAGTAATAGCAAAGTGCTATATTTATCGAGGGACGGAGATTCAGCGTGGAACTAGAGGTTTGTTACGGTTGTGATTCCGTCAAAGCTGCTGCGAGCTCCCTCCCTCCCTCCCCTGCGACCCGGACTCCGCGGCAGGTGGTTCGGGGTCCGTACTTACCCGCGCTCTGCTCTGCACCTATCAACCACCATTGCCTGCCCTGCCCTGCCCTGCCCTCCACGCGCGCGTCTGAAGCAAACCAGAGGGGGGGAGACAGACGGAGACGGCCATGGAGTTGCAGACGTGATCGCTAAGCGCACAGTGGTTGGTCGGTTTCGCTTGAAAGAATTCGAATAGGAAGAGGACGGCAAGTTCAGTTCGTGGCCAGCCGATCCAGGCAGCAATTACTGATTGATCGAGCGGTCGGTCGATCATGGCGTACCTTCGGAACAAGTCGATGGAGTTCCTCAAGCGGTTCGAGGTGCCGGCCAAGAACCCGTCGGAGGACGCGCAGCGCCGGTGGCGGGAAGCCGTCGGCACGCTCGTCAAGAACCGCCGCCGCCGCTTCCGCATGGTCCCCGACCTCGACAAGCGCTCGGAGGTCGAGACGCAGCGCCGCAGCATTCAGGTCCGTCCGTCCCGTATTCCCGTCTGTCGAACCTGCACTGCACGCATTGTTAAATTTGTTTCCTTCTTCTTCTTGGATCGGAAGTGATTAAGCTCAGCGATTAGTTTCCATCTGCGACGCAAGGCGGCAGTGCTGACCGATCTGTCGGCTTGTTCATCCGATGATGCATGTCCATGGATGGCAATGGCATGCCGTTGCCTGCCCAGGGGCTAGGGCCCAGTGTTTTTTTTTTCTCTTTTTTTTTCTGTAGCTTTCCTCCAAGCCGTGCTTATCCGCGATAGGAGAGCATAATTTCTTACGTATTTAAGCCACACACACGGTTTTTTTTTTACATCACATACATACGGTAGTTTGTTATACAGTCAATGATACGACCAATACAAAGACGCGTTTACCCATCAGGTGTGTTGTCAGAAATCGATTCACAAAAAAATATGTTCAGACAAATCTTGTGTGTATCCTGGATGCACAAGAACATTTTTTTTTTCTGTCACAATGCATATATTACAGATATGATACGAGTCACTCTCTCCGTAGAAAAGAAAAGAGTGCAATTCAAACTTGGTTACTGAGTGAATATATTTTAACTTTGATCAAATATGTACAACGAAATAATATATTATGCATGTTATCAAATATTTACAAATAGATTTATCACCTAATCTGTATTCATAGCATACATATTCAGAGTCATATATGTTTTAAATAAATTTAGTTAGATTTAAAAAAGTTTGACTCAATCTAAACCTCGAAACCCGTCCTTATGGGGGCGGAGGGGACGGAGGTGGTAGTTGAGTAGCTTTTGTGCGGATAAGTCAATGGCCAAGTTTTGAGGCTCTAGTCATTTTTTCCTGCGGAAAACGGACCTGCACATTTTTTTTTGTCATTTATTCGTGCAGGTTTAAAGTACATCGGAAAATTACTCTTTACATATCAAATGTAAGTTGATGTTGATATTAATACACACCACCGAGACCAACTACGGAGTACCTGTTTTTAAATTTTGACCTCTGTTAGTCATGTGACTGAAGAGTTGGTCAATGGTCAACTTAAAAGGTCCAATTCAGAAGCAGCGACAGAAAATGCTCTGTCCTTGAAGTGCCCCATAATTTCCAGTAGTTATTTCACAGGTTGTCTTATCGGTTACCTTCGTGTGTAACCTACAAGATAGAGTTAAGCTAGCTTAATTGTCAGGTCTTCAATTTCTGAAGACTAACTAAAAGGACTGTGTCTTGTTATATCTGTATATATGCGCTTCATGGTTAGAATATATGCATGAACAAGTTTATATGATATTTCTGAAAGTGAGAACATAAAACAGCAATTGGTTGCCGTCGAAGTGTCCTTTTATACTTATATTTAAGTAATTTGTAAAGCCTAAGCAGGCAAAAGGTGAAGCTTCATGTAATGTTTATTTATTTTCAGCTCAATTTATCAGCCAAACTTAGACGAACATGAAAAGGCAGTACTTGAACGAATCTGTTCGGTAAAAATTCCTCCCAATGCTACTGATTGAATGAAGTTTTACTGATTCAAATTAAAGCAGCATAACAGAACAATTAACCTTTTTTATATCAGTATAATTACCTTTTCAATCAATTAGCATGTTGAATTTTGTTCATACCCAGCCCAAAGCACTGAAAAATGTTTCTTTCTGATTCACAGGAGAAGCTTCGTGTTGCACTCTACGTGCAGAAGGCTGCGCTGCAGTTCATCGATGGTACACGACACTAGCTCAATTTTATAAGCACTGCATTCAATTTCTTGTTGGATGAATCGATCTTATGCTTCCTCCGATGTTGGGATCCAATCCTAACAATGTCGATGCTGGCTGGAACCATGTGTAGCCGCCCGCAAGACGGAGCACCCGTTGCCGGAGATGGCGCGGCAATGCGGCTTCTCCGTGAGCGCGGAGGAGCTGGCCACCGTGGTGCGCAACCACGACGGCAAGAGCCTGAGGCACCACAAGGGCGTCGACGGCATCGCGCGGAAGGTGAACGTCTCCCTCGCCGACGGCGTCAAGTCGGACGAGGCGGCCGTCCGGGCCGAGGTCTACGGTGCCAACAAGTACACCGAGAAGCCGCCGAGGACGTTCTGGATGTTCCTGTGGGACGCCAGCCAGGACATGACGCTCCTGCTGCTCGCCTTCTGCGCGTTCATCTCCGTCGTCATCGGGCTCGCCACCGAGGGGTGGCCCAGCGGGATGTACGACGGCCTCGGCATCATGCTCACCATCTTCCTCGTGGTCATGATCACCGCGGCCAGCGACTACAAGCAGTCGCTGCAGTTCCGGGACCTGGACAGGGAGAAGAAGAAGATCGACATGCAGGTCACACGCGACGGCTACCGCCAGAAGGTGTCCATCTACGACATCGTCGTCGGGGACATCGTCCACCTCTCCATCGGCGACCAGGTGCCGGCGGACGGCCTGTACATCGACGGCTACTCGCTCGTGGTCGACGAGTCGAGCCTGTCCGGGGAGAGCGAGCCGGTGCACCTGTCCAGCGCCAACCCGTTCCTGCTCGGCGGGACTAAGGTGCAGGACGGCTCGGCGCGGATGCTGGTGACCGCGGTCGGGATGCGCACGGAGTGGGGGAACCTGATGGAGACGCTGAGCCAGGGCGGCGAGGACGAGACGCCGCTGCAGGTCAAGCTCAACGGCGTGGCCACCATCATCGGCAAGATCGGGCTGGCGTTCGCGGTGCTCACGTTCACCGTGCTCATGGCGCGGTTCCTGGTGGGCAAGGCGCACGCGCCCGGCGGGCTGCTGCGCTGGAGGGGAGCGGACGCGCTCTCGGTGCTCAACTTCTTCGCCGTCGCCGTCACCATCATCGTCGTCGCCGTGCCTGAGGGGCTGCCGCTCGCCGTCACGCTCAGCCTAGCGTTCGCCATGAAGAAGCTCATGCAGGAGCGCGCGCTCGTCAGGCACCTTTCGGCGTGCGAGACCATGGGGTCGGCGAGCTGCATCTGCACGGACAAGACCGGCACGCTCACCACGAACCACATGGTTGTCGAGAAGGTCTGGGCGTCCGGGGCGGCGCAGACGGTGAGCACCGCCAAGGGCTTCGACGAGCTCCGGTCGTCTGTGTCGGAGAACTTCACGCGGGTGCTGCTAGAGGGCGTCTTCCACTGCTCCGGCTCGGAGGTCGTCACGAGCAAGGACGGAAGGACCAGCGTCATGGGCACGCCCACCGAGACGGCCATCCTGGAGTTCGGCCTCGAGGTGGAGAAGTACACCAAGGTGGAGCACGCCGGCGCCAAGAAGCTCAAGGTGGAGCCGTTCAACTCGGTGAAGAAGACCATGGCCGTGGTTATCGCGTCCCCGAACGCTGCTGGCCACCCGCGCGCGTTCCTCAAGGGCGCGTCCGAGGTGGTCCTGAGCCGGTGCAGCTCCGTCATCGACGGCACTGGTAGCGTGGAGAAGCTCACGGACGCGAAGGCGAAGCGTGTGGCCAGCGCCATCGACGCGTTCGCGTGCGAGGCGCTGCGCACGCTCTGCCTGGCGTACCAGGACGTCGGCGGCGCCAGCGACGTCCCCGGCGACGGGTACACCCTCATCGCGGTGTTCGGCATCAAGGACCCGCTCCGCCCGGGCGTGAGGGAGGCCGTGAAGACGTGCCACGACGCGGGCATCAACGTCCGCATGGTCACAGGCGACAACATAAACACTGCCAAGGCGATCGCGAGGGAGTGCGGCATCCTCACCGACGACGGCATTGCCATCGAGGGCCCCGAGTTCCGGGCCAAGAGCCCCAACGAGATGAGAGAGATCATACCCAAAATCCAGGCACGTACAGCTACATAGTCTTCTTCTCTGAAGAATGAGTTTTTTTTTTTTGCATGGTGAAAGCTGACGCGATTGGTCTGTCGTCTGTGTCTGTCTGCAGGTGATGGCTCGGTCGTTGCCATTGGACAAGCACACGCTGGTGACGAACCTGAGGGGCATGTTCAATGAGGTAGTGGCGGTGACCGGCGACGGCACCAACGACGCGCCGGCGTTGCACGAGGCTGACATCGGCCTCGCCATGGGCATTGCAGGAACAGAGGTTTGTAGTAGTAGTACCCTTGTTCATGTCATGTCTTCCTGACGACAACTGCTTCACGCTTGCAACAACTGCTGTCAGGTCGCCAAGGAGAACGCCGACGTGATCATCATGGACGACAACTTCTCGACCATCATCAATGTCGCCAAATGGGGTCGGTCGGTCTACATCAACATCCAGAAGTTCGTGCAGTTCCAGCTCACGGTCAACGTCGTCGCTCTGATGGTGAACTTCGTCTCTGCATCCTTCACAGGTGCGCATGCAGCCATTCCTCATTCCTCATTTTCTCGTCAGATAGCCGAGCTCTCAGGGTGGCACACGACTGATGTACAAATGAATGATTCAGGAAGCGCCCCCCTGACCATAGTGCAACTGCTGTGGGTGAACCTGATCATGGACACCCTGGGCGCCCTGGCGCTGGCGACGGAGCCCCCGAACGACACGATGATGCAGCGGCCGCCAGTCGGCCGAGGCGACAACTTCATCACCAAGGTGATGTGGCGGAACATCGTCGGCCAGAGCATCTACCAGCTCGCCGTGCTCGGTGTCCTCATCTTCAAGGGCAAGAGCCTCCTGCTGCTGGACGGCGTCGGCGATCTGTCCGACACGCAGCTCAACACGTTCATATTCAACACCTTCGTGTTCTGCCAGGTCAGTACAGAAGCGACCCTAGCTTATATATAGCTAGCGATGAAAACGGATGGAAAAACCCTATTTCTACTTCCGTTTCTATATTTTTTGGCGGAAACGGGAGCGAGTTCGAAAAATGCGGGTTCGAAAACGGAATCAGAATATGCGAACATATGGAAACGGACAAATACGGATGAAGAGCCAGAAAATTAAATTAAGATCACATAATCTAATATTCTAAAAATATACATATATAAAGTCATGTAATAATATATACAAAGTTTAATATTTATTTACATGCTATGTACGTGAACATAACATGCATATTTGGTGATTCATAGTTATATTAACATAACATAAGGACATGTAATTGTTGAATATGTTGAGTATAGATTGAAAACGGGATAAATACGGGTCTATTCCGTATTAAAACGGGATTACTCAGAAACGAACGGAAAACACCATTTTCTATTTCCGCAAATACGAAAACGGGATCTCGCAAATACGGAAACGGACGGGAAAATGTAGAAAACGGAACGGGACGGTACGGGAAAAATTCCGTCCGTTTTCATCCCTATATATAGCAAAGTCTGAATTTTTAGGAGACTGATTTCATCATCCATGCTCTCTGAATGTTTACAGGTGTTCAACGAGGTGAACAGCCGGGAGATGGAGAAGATCAACGTGTTCAGCGGCATCTTCAGCAGCTGGATCTTCTCGGCGGTCGCCGGCGCCACCGCCGCGTTCCAAGTGATCATCGTGGAGCTCCTGGGGACTTTCGCGAGCACGGTGCACCTCAGCGGGAGGCTCTGGCTCGCCAGCGTGCTCATCGGCTCGGTCAGCCTGGTGATCGGCGCCGTCCTGAAGCTCATCCCTGTCGATTCCGGCAGTGGTGTCTCGTCTGACCGCCACGATGGGTACCAGCCCATCCCCACCGGCCCCAACGCCGTGTGATTTCGGAGGAGACGTTCTGCCACTTTTGTTTCTTTTTATTTGTTTTTGTAGAAACAAGAGAATTGAGCCCTCAGATGCGCTTACAGTTTTTGGAAAAAATGTTTTAGATAGGAGCGACGGTTGTATATGGCCGTCCTCAGGAATTTGATCCTCCTCTCTTGGCTATTTTGTCTTTTGTAGCCTGCAATGTTTTGTTTCTGAATGTGGATGGGGTAGAATCAATGTTTTTTTAGCGAATAATGAGAACGTGTTAAGCTTTGCATAATGGAATTCTTCATTGCATGACTGCTACGCTTTTATAGAGGGTAAAGTTTACTTTACACAGGCATTTACTTCTTGTTAAAGTCCCATTTTCAACCTTCGCCTGTAGTACTGGACAATACACACCCTTTATCAACTGTTTAGAACCACAACCTCACACATATGGATAAGTTTTCGATAATGATGCCCTCGGGGCGTCCGTCCTTTTCGGACAAGACCGACCCACCTGCCCCTCGCGTCTCGCGTCTCGCGCCACGGACCCTTGCCCGTGCCGCACGCCGCCCGCTCGCGTCGCGTGCCCCTGCCCACGCCTCACGCCGCGGCCGCGTTCCATCCGCCTGTCAACCGTGGGCGACCTCGAGCTCCGTACCGATGTGCTTGGCGTCAACGAGCGTACATTGGGGGCAGCAAGTAGATGAACACATGTTGCCACTGTATGTTTCATACGTTTCAGATGTATGTTGCATATGTTTCATCTGGATGTTGCAAAAGTAGATCTGGTGTTGCTATGTTGAAATGACTATACACGTATGTTGTAAGTGTAGGTTTCAGCTATTTCAAACATACGCCGCAAGTGTTTTATGTGGATATTGCATATGTTGCATTGGTTATACATGTATGTTACAAGTATATGTTTCAAATGTTTCAGCTGTTTCAAACATATGTTGATAGTGTTTTATCTGCATGTTGCATATGTTGCAGTGGCCATACACATGTTGCAAGCATGTGTTGCAATTGTTTAATCTGTTTCGGACGTATGTTGTAGCAAATGCTTTATGTTGCAAGTGTTCCATGAGCAGACGCGGGAAGGGGGCGCAGGTGGAGGTGGTCCCCTTGAGCGCAACAGTCCCGCGTGCAAAGCATCCCCCACGTGCATGCGTACCGCAGCAGCGGGCGCATGTGTACGGATCCTGATTTTGGCCTGGGCGTTCATTCCATTGAGTGCACGAGCTTATGGGACCATGCACACCCGCGGTACCGGTATGGGGGATGGGGACAATGTTGAATGCGCGAGCAGCAGGCAGAGCCGGGCTGGCAGGCGTGACAGCAACATTCATTATTTTAAGAACAACAAGTAGATGAACGCGTGGGGCGCGGGCGTCCGGACGGTCCGGGCTCTGGTCTCTCCCATAATTTTTAGGTGTATGGAGATGAATTCACTATGTTTTTGTATATATGATATTGCGATAAGAACAAGCTTCTCACATGTAGGTCGAGAAACACCCCTAAGGCTATGAGTTCTATGGTGATTGGTTTGGTAACTTTCATGTCGTATGAGTTGAATGGTTGTTGTATTGTTAACTATTTGTGCCATCTGGTCAAATTAAATGAGTTTCCTCGAATTATATGACATATGTTGATTTGACATATTTGAAGCATACATGAGTCCTTTGATAAGTTGATGATGTAGTTGATATGTGTTGTAGAGCTAGTTTTTACCGTGTAGAAGTGCAACCCAAATTTGTGGCCTCAAATATTGTGATTGACCTCGGATTTGTCACCGTACTTTTGGGGTTGCTCTACATGTTGAAATGAAAAACTCCCCTTAAGTCCTTAACCCGCTAACTATTGGCAGTTGTCTACCACACCCTTCACCTACAAACCATGCATTGTCTAACCCTTAAACTCTTTAAAATCGTCTAAATAACCGCCTGAGTACCCATGCTGACGTGGCATATTACATACACGTTGACATGGTTTTGAGTCACCAACTACTATGAAAAAAAAATCTACATAACCTCCTAACATATCAAGAGTTTGACTACATAACCCATCAATTATAAAACCCAATATTATACCCCTTAAAGCATATAATAATGTTCAAATGACATCCTGAATAGTTTTGTAGGGACATTTTAATACCGTATCCTGTCACATTGGCCTGAGTATCCATGCTTGCACTGCACGTACGTATGTCCATCTATTGTCTTCCTCTTCCTACTCTTTCTAGGACGCCCCACCACCCAATAAGCATCACACGACCTCTAGTCTCTTGATGAGTTCATGCACTGCGCCTGTGCCCTCGTCATCCACACCCTCTCATATCCTCCACCCCTCTTGCTTTCTTCTCCAGTGTCTTTCCTAAAAACCCGAAGGACTGAATAGACGAGCAAAGCACGCCTAAAGCTTATTGGATTCAGTACAATTGGCTAGAGGAAGCTGTCATCAGAGATGGCAAAGTCAAGAAGTCTTGGTGCGCCAGAGTCTTTGCGGACCTAACAGATGTTGGCTCCTGATGCCTCCTTTTCCTAGTACCCATGATTGGCTTCATGTATTGCATTTGAATGCCATTAGTACTAAGTAGAGTAGCAAGAAGAAGCTATGGTAATAGAGGACCAGCGGCACCAATCGTTCAATTGGGTAGCACGACAAAGGAAGATGGGAGCAATGAAATTGTTTGGCATGCTATATTGTTTTGGCATTGACTATATGTAGATTCAATAGAAGCAAGCCGGGGTGATATGCTCCTTTATAAGAGCTAGGCAATGCATGTTTATTTGAACTAGTGGTAGTAGCCTAGTAGGTGGTTTGTACTGTGTAGTAGTACTGTGGCATTTGCTCCAGCTTAATCACAACAAGTAACGACGACTATATATATGTATATATGCACAAATTGGCATCAATATTCATTTGCTGCAACCAAAATGATGGTATCTCTCTGTAAACATCCTAGGCTGTAGTAACCATCAGACTCGCCTGTTCGGAAGAAGAGAATAGATCAAACTTGTAACAACTGTCAATGACGATCCTAGCTCTTGGCATTTGCTCACAAGGCAAGTCCTAGTTGGTTCATTTGCGCTATACAAAGCCTTGTTCAAGGCCCGAAATACTTGCGAAGCCAAAATTGCTTTGGTACATGCATTTTGGCCCAACAGGGCTCTGCTTCAGCAATATTTGGCCATACTTAAGGATGTAAGTAGGTGGTATTTTGTAGGCCAGCTAGCTTAGTTAGTTTATTTTTTCTTAAAATAATTAAGTGGCACACTGTTCTAATTTATTTTTAGTAAGTTTTAGGTGTTGACGTAATGACCAAATACATGTAGGTCTTACGGAGTACATCCCTAGGTCCTAGCCATACTGCAGTCAACAACCTTTGTTCGGTCAAACCATATACATACCTTATTGACTCGGACACCTACTTGATCGGTTAGTGGCTAGTGGCCAAAACTTTGCTATTATTCTAGACCTTAATAGAAAGGTAGCTTAATCGTCGTAACTATGCTAGTCACATTTTGAGTTATTACCTACTGAAACAGCAACTCAAAAATCCTCTCCACTCAACTAACTTGTGTACAAACAAAATTTTGGAGACGATGTGTTACGACAAATCGGAAGTGACTGTGCACTGTCCATTTATATAGATATGGATGCTGACTATTATCAAATATTACCTCACAAGATGTATAAGAGAAATATATTTTCATTTTAAAAAAATAAATTAAGCACAACATCTAATAAAATAGAAAAATATCTTAAAGTCAGATCTAATTTATCTGGCCATGTTTGGCACCTATGGAGGAGTACTTGAGGAGAAACCACGCCAAAATAATGGACCGTAGATGTACCTGAGGCAGATCCACTTCTAAGCGCCGAGCGAACCACACCTACCACCATCCCACTTACGTTTTTTCATCGCTTCGTGTAAAAGGATTAACCCAGGGATGATGGATGAATCTGGAAGCCTTATATGTAGGTCTAACTCACCCTCAACAATTAAGGTGAGACTAAATCCTTCACAATATCTCATTAACATGCATATGGGCCACTATGGGCCAAATTCCAAACTGGGCTGGATGTGACACTCTACCAACATATCAACATTCCATTCTTTAGACCTAAAGGCCACCTAGCATGGGCTGATGACAGCAAGAGACATCCAGTGACCCCAAACGACTTCGCTTTTCCGGATGCCTACTATTCCCATAGTCCCACTTTATACACCCCGTGCGACACATTTCATCTACCATAACACACGTCTAGTAGATGTCTAGTGCTCCATTCATGCTGGTTTTGGGAGGTATTGTTTCTTTCAAAGATAACATGCATGTGTGTTGTTTGGAGTTGGAACAATGGGTATATGTTGGTGAGCTGGGGTATGGTATGCAACAGTTTGTGTATGGAGTGGTGACCATTGAGTGCAGTTTAATTTGCTTGATCATAATTGAATTAGGTGATGAATTGATGCTCGTATCTTGTCATTCAAAAGAGGTCATATCATATCATATCATATCATATCATATCATTCATGGTATGAATGGTCTCTGTCTGAGAGTACACGTGCGACATGCATCTTTTTTATGGAAGAAATATGGAACTAATAGTGTGTGAAATGTTTAGTGCTTGATCAATTTGTAGCTCACTATTTTTGGTCCAATTTGTTGGTCATCTCTATTGGGGAATCAATCTCCCTACATCTCTGATTCTGATTCGATGGTTCTTGAGTTGCACTTTTCTTAAGGGTTTTCCTAAATCCACGAAAGCCGAGGCGAAGTCTTGATTACTATGGATGAAACTTCATTTGATTTAGGGGCCACTTGATCGAATTCCACCATTTTCCCCAAATCTTTCGGGCTAATTTGTTTTGCTAATCCGAAAGTGTCAATTAAATTGGTTTACGGGACACATCATCATAAAAAAATACATTCCCTTTCTTCCCCTGCAAACACTAGCCTTTGGTCAGTCTGCTAATTGCTCTTTGCCTCCTTTGGCTGCAAGCAACTGCAACTAACATGGATGGGAACCTCTGATTCAGATGTTGGGAAGGTCAATCCCGATGGGGGAACTTTTGGCTTGACTTAAAAGGAGAACGTGATTCGGTGGCTGAGCTTCTGCCTCCACTTGCCTTGTATTGTTTAGACTGAATTATTTTCCTTCCTAAGAAACATTCTGATTCGTTTCTTTTATTTTGTTGCTAGTTCTCCATCTAAATCTTGCTTGGTTCTCTTCTTTGGCGAATAAGAAGAATGTAAATTAAATTACAGGAAATTTCATTCTGCTATCTCTAAGGCTTGCTCCAGATGTGGCACCCCCTCTTCCAAAACAGCTTGCAATTCATAGACTCAAAAACATACATATATAGATCAGATCAGGGAGCAAGGTGACATCAATGCGAGGGCGAACCATCAGAGATGCTAGTAGCTACACTGCTAACACCCTGACACCAGTTTCGGATGCCTCCTATTCCGCACATGCACTTGCATGCTGCATCCAAGTCTAATTGCCTTGATTTTTCATTTGGGCTCGAGCCCTTTTTGCTTGACTCTGTTCTTGTTGGTTTTGTGGTTGTGGTTGTGGCAGAGGAATGAGCCATTGGAAGAAGAGAATATATAGATAGCAACATCTATTGGGTAGCATTGGGTGGACAATGGGGGTAGATCATGTAAGAATTTTATGGAGGAGATGAAATGAATATGATAACCAAATCACTCAATTAACGCCTGCCCATCCAGATAGTCGATGCTATATATAAATCACATGCTTTAATTAAATGTCAAGGGAGGGAGAAGGGAGAACTTGACAAGAAATATTTATATTTATAGATAAATTTTAAATGCTAGAAATGCTTACTTCGTCGACTGAGAATAGTCTATTTTAGTTGTCATCAAAATTAAAGATAGCCATATCAATATTCAACAACAAATGTTGCAACAAGCATTCATGTGATCCAATAAAAGGTTCTCTCACCATTCCAAATTATATGTCGTTTTTGCTTTATCCTATGTCAAACTTTTTTAGTTTTTGCCAAGTTTTTAGAAAACTGCACAAACACTTGCAACATAGGGACACCACGAAATATATTTTCACATTGCATTTATTTGATACTGTAGATGTTACTATATTTTCTATAAACTTGATTTAATTTAGATAAGCAGTTTGACTTAACACAAAACTAAAACCTGTTATAATTTTGTAATGAAGGGACTACAAACCATCGCTACATCTAGTTAGCAAGAAAAGCAATGGTAACCTATTTGCTGATATGTGTTGGATTTAATTTCGAATTGGAAATTGATATTGTGAAGCACAAAAGTAAGATGTGACACAACACAACCCACCTGTTTGGCTACTCTTTTGGGTTGTAGGATCCTAGGCCTTAGACGTTGTAATATGAGATTTTGTCATGTTTTATAAGAAAAAAAGAAACATAGTTTGGACCCACTTGTCAGCTTAAGGACTTTAAAAGTTTTATGAGTTGCAAACTGACAACCCTAGCTATCAGATCATGTGATCTTCAAGGGCAGTCCAAGAATTACTACTCCCTCTGTCTCTAATTAACTGTCGCCGTTGATTTTCGTGCCAAAAGTTTGACTCGATTTATAGAAAATACGTGCAATCACTATGCCAGAAAACGCTATCTGTGACGCGTCTAGAGGGTCATCAGTGACGCGTAAAACACGCGTCACTGTTTTTGCGTCACAGATAAGGGTACATCAGTGACGCGTAAATACGCGTCACTGATAACATAAAATCTGTGACGCGTATTTACAACACGCGTCACGGATACTGGTAACACGCGTCACTAATAAGACAAAAAGAGTGACGCTGGTTTAGAACACGCGTCACGGATAATGGTAACACGCGTCACTGATAAGAAACGAAGGGTGACGCGAATTCACTACACACGTCACTAATAAGGCTATATGAGTGACGCGAATTGAGAATGCGTGTCACTGATAGAATATAACTAGTGACGCGTGCTAATGATACAGTGACATCACAATTTCATCAGAATCACACATTGTTCACAGAATATATATTATATATTATATTATATATATATTATATATTTATATATATATATATATTCACACCAGAAGCTCCTCAAATAGTTCACAAATATATATATTTATGAAAGCCATTAATATATAAGATGTTCACAGATTCATATTTATATCAATTGTTCACAACTTCAAAATCCATCATAACTTGTTCTAAATCCATCTAAACATCACTGGGACCCCACAATGATAATAGCAAACACACACAAAAGTGGTGATGATGGAACTCTCCATTCTTCTTGATGACCTGTTCCACTAAGAACTTGGCCAGCTGTTCTCTAATCACAAGCATGTCGATGGGTGCCGTCAAGACTTCAAATTCCTGTGTCAAGATAGAGCTTTGGTCAAAAATAAAACTTGCTACATTTACAAGATATAAGATCAATGTTGCTCCTAGCAGAGTAACAATGCATTGCATTTTTAGCTTAGTTTTTTTGGCAGATCAATAAAGAGTATGTGACAATAAAGACAATATGTGTTCAATCAGTTTACAGATCAAAATAAAGGATGCACACACTTCTTCACTAAGACTTTGATCGTGCTAAAGAGCACTAAAGTACCAAGTAACAAGTGGAAACGAAGAGCTTAATCTGCATTGATTTTGTTTTGGCATGGAACAAAATCAATTTACCTCTGAATTTTTACCTACTTCCATGGCTATAGATATGAGACTGAACTTCACAACAGATACAAATAGTAGTGAAGTTCAGTACTAGAGTCACATGAATAACAGAACAGGGACACAGTGCTAAACCATACAGTACAATCCAGCAGCAGGTTATGGCAACAGCAGAGAAATGCAAGTCTCTAAGTTACCACTAAATATCACATGACTAGACAAAAATCAAGAAGCATCTTCAAATATGTCTTATGAAACCAAACTAAGAAGCATCTTCATGCCTTAGAGCCTAAGAGCAGTGCCGCCACTTGCTTGCATATCTGAATGGTTGACCAGTTAAGAAAAACAGAATCAACAGCAAGAAATAGAAATCGTGTAGCACAACGACAATCTTGCAGTCAATTTCCAAATATATGTACAATAGCATGCTGGACAGCAAGTCATTTAAAATTTCTCCACCATAGCATTTTATTTGAATAATAATTAATATACTTCAAGTGTTAAGTGAACTGAGATGTCGTATTGCAAAAATGCAGCTACTCAATAAAATTCAGAGCCAATTAGCAATCAAGATAGCTACTATTTATATAGCTTGCTAAAAGCAGTTAGCTCAATAATTCAGGGCTTGATCTTACCTATTAGCAGAAACTTTAGTTTATATAAGCAGTAAATTTGTCTCATTTCTGTAAGTTGTTTTTTTCAACAAGTACAGAACCAAAAAACAACAATTCTTGCATTACTCTAGCCAGCTCAGTACCTTTCATCTTGTCAACGTCCTGTGCTGCAAGCAAGGCTGCATATGGGGATTATGCGTCACAGTAAACCATGTAAAATTATAATACTATGAACTCATTAGTACACGCACATCATTCGAGCTAAATAACCAATTATAGTTAACATCATTAGGAAGCTACCCATGCTCAAACAATGTGACTATATTTACAGCATCCAGTTAATAGGAATATCAAACTGGTCACACACGAAAGCACAGGTGAGCCTGCAACTATTACTTCTAATTGAGCAAACACACGCATCTACAAATATAATTTCTTTGAGTAAACACACGAAGACAAAGACAAAGGTGTACATGTTATTCTTCTTTGAGTAATCACGCAGACTGATATGCAGAGTCTAATGAAACCAATCTAATGTAACCAAGTGCCGCATAGTAGTGATTGAATATTTGTACAGACTGAGCTACACGAGTTATCGCACAGAGCGCAATACGGGATTCTGACCTTGGTCCTCTCGCGGAGTAGAAAGGGCAGCGCGACTGCCTTCTCGGCCACCCAGCACGGCACGCACAACGCACGGCCCGGGGCTTGGAATCGGCGGCGCTTGACCACGGGCTTGGCAGCGGTGGCCTGGCGCACAGCTAGGGCAGGTCCCACCCGGTTGAGGCCAGGCCAGCCCGCGGTTGAGGCCAGGCCAGGCTCAAATCATCGCGCCATCTTCAGGCCGCCCACGCACGTGTCCACACCATCGGCGGCCGGATCCACGGCGCTGACGGCCGGATCCACGACGCCGATGTCCGGATCAGCTCCGCCTCAGCCACCGTTGCTGTCGGCCATGTTGCCACGTCGCCCGTTCACCGCGGGATCCGCGGCGCTGACGGCCGGATCCGTGATGCTGACGGCCGGATCCGCTCCGCCTCAGCCACCGTTGCTGCCGGCCATGTTGCCGCGTCGCCTGTTCACCGTGGGCAGTGGCGTGGAGGCGCAGGGGAGGGAAGGGGATGAGCGTGTGGAACCTGGCGTTAGGGTTGGATTTCGGAGGTGTTTTTATTGGAGGTTTGGTGCATCTTGTCCGTTCGTTTTGATCCAATGGCCAGTATACGGTGAGACTTGCGGGCTAGGGTGGGCCAGATATGCAATATGGGCTTTGTTTTTAGAGACTCTGTTTAAAGTTTTTCCTTTTTATTTACTTGAGTAGGCTTTTTTATATATTAAAATAAAATTTTAGTATACTTAAAGAGTTCAAATGAAAAAGTCATCAACAACAAAATTGTAAAACTCATCGAGATCTACAACTTTTATATTGATCATTTCTCCACCCGACTTTGTTTAGAAAATTCAAAATTTAAAATTTAAAATATGGGAACTTCGAACAAAATTTCGGGCCAGCAAATGAGTTCAAATGGAAAAATTATCAAAAATAAAGTTGTAGAACTCATCGACAACTATAACTTTTATTTCAGTCATTTCTCCATTGGACTTTGTTTGAAAAATTCAAATTTTGAATTTCAAAGTTTGAAAAAAAAGATTGGTGCTGCAGATGTGTCCCCGGCCACAACTCAGTGACGCGTCTTTAGAACACGCGTCACATTTATTATCTGTGACTCGTGTTATCGAGAAGTGTCACGGATATGCTTTCCTATCGGTGACGCGTCTAGCGAAAACGCGTCACATGCCTTATCTGTGACGTGTTTTGTTAACCAGCGTCACCAATACTACAATCTATCTGTGACGCGCCTTGACAATACGTGTCACATTTTTTATCCGTGACGCGTCTTGTTGACGCGCGTCACGAATACATCGTTATTAGTGACACGTCTTGCTCCTGGGGCATGGGCAACAACTAATCGGTGACGCGTCTCGTGAACCCGCGTCACAGATAGATTATTGGTGACGCGTTTCGTTTTTGTGTCACGAATCGTCGTGTCACTGATAACGTTTTCTGGCATAGTGAATATTTGTATCTCAAAATAAATTTATTAAAAAACTAGATTCAAATATGTATCTAATGATATTAGTTGTGTACCATAAATATTAATATTTTTTATATATATTTAGTCAAAATTGTTTCTCGGGAAACGAAAACAACATATATTTAGGGACGGAGGGAATAGTATAAAAAGCCAACAGCTTAGATAAGAACAGCCAGTTGTTAGGGATGCAGATTAATTATTTAAATTGGCTGCATGATGAAGTTAAGAACAGCGTCGTGGGACCTGTTTAGGTAGCAAGATAATTAAGCATTTCCACATTCAGCAAAGACATGCAGGTGCACCTTAGGAGTTTGTTGGCTCGGAGGTTCCAGCCCGAAGGCCTGTACATGGAACAACGAACAACGGACACGACTGCTGATTGACGATGAAAACGGATGGAAACGGACGAAAAACCCTATTTTTACTTCCGTTTCTATATATTTTGGCGAAAACGGGATCGGGTTCGGAAAATACGGGTTTGGAAACAGAATCGGGATATGCGGATGCACAAAAACGAACAAATACGGATGGAGAGCCTGAAAATTAAGTTAGAATAATATGATTAAATATTCATGAATATACATGAGCAAAGTCACAAATTAATATACACATACAAAGTTATTGATCTAGTATTCACTAGCATGCCATGTGTTAACATGCATAATTGATGATTAATAGGTTTATGAACATATTAATTTCTACACATCACATATAGATTTAAAACAGGATGAAAAGTGGAATAAATACGGGTCAATTTTGGGTGAAAACGGGATCCCGCGGAAACGGACGGAAAAACCTCTCTCACATTTCCGTAAATACGGAAACAGGATCCCACAAATACAAAAATGAACGGACAAAAGTAGAAAACGGAACGGGTCGGAACGAGAATTTTTCTGTCCGTTTTCAACGCTACTACTGATGCAGCAGAGAAAGTGCTGGTTGGCCTTAACTCTCTTTTTTGGGATCCGGGCTCTTGTTAGTCAGATTAACCTGGGCCTTGTTTAGATGTCAAAAAATTTATCTGAAAAGTATTGTAGCATTTTCGTTTGTATTTGGTAATTATTGTCCCACCATGGCCTAAGTAGGCTTAAAAGGTTCATCTCCTAAATTACAAATAAACTGTTTTTACCTACATTTAATGCTTCATACATACGTGCAAAAATTCGATGTGATGAAAAATCTTGAAAAGTTTTCAACTTTTCACCCGAAGTAAACAAGGCCCTACAGAAATTGTTCAGCTGCTGCAAACTGACCAGTAATACATAGCTGGCATCAGCACGCACGCACACCAGCACTCTCGACAAGCTTTTCATAGCCAAAGACAACACCTCTGCAGACGCTCCCCCCTTCAGTTTACCGTCTTTCTGTGTAGCACCTTCTTCAGCACTGCCCTTTTCCTTTCCTTTTTTCATCAGCAATCACTCCTACAGTTCAACTCCTTCTGGCGGCCCACAAGTTCACGCCGTGATAGCATCATGGATGCACTCCGTGAAGTGGAGGCCGAGTGGACAATGGACGCGGCGATGCCCTGTTCTGTTTGGACCTCCACAAGTGATGGGCTGGTATATTGCGCTAGCTCGAACAAGGAGAGTAGGAAGGAGGGGTCATCCATACATGCTGAGCCATCGAGACGAGGGCCTCTGGTCGTCGAGTCTCCCTAAGGCCTCCCACAGCTCTCTTCCGGCGAGGCACCAAACAGACAGTGTTTCACCGTTCTAGGCGGCACGGGTGAACGAGGCTACCTGTTCCTGGTGCCTCCTAGTTCTATCCCGCTACATAATGGTCTCAGCTCTACCTTGGGGTTTTGTCATGAGATGTGGCAAGGGACAAAGGCTCTCTCTATATAAGAAGCTAGCCCTACACTTCAGCAAACAAGCAGAGGAGGTCGACGAACGTACAGCTGCAGTTTGCTTGATATTTATTTGCACCCCCCACACATGATTATACAAATTCTGTAGTACAGAACAGATTTACACGGCCTAACGCTCATATTCACGCCTGTTAATGTCAAATGTACATCTTCCGTTGGTGCTGGTTAGAGGATTAGGTGAACGGATAATTGTTTAGTGCTTCCTCCGACCTATAATATAGCGCATACAAACATTCAAAAATTGTACTCAAATTTAATGGATTCTATAGGATAGGCACCGATTTTGCATTAAATACTTTTCATTTATCAACCAATCACCATTTACCAATTTTGCATTAAATACTTTTCATTTATCAACCGATCATCATTTTTTAGAGCGCACTATATTATATGACAGAGAGAGCACTGCTTTATTAAATTTTTTAGAGCGCTCTATTAATTAACATATATGGGCCGACAGTTCCTGTCAGCAATCTTACAAATGAAGAGCCAACCATAAATGAATTTTGGAAACATCAAGAACAACATGGTGATACCCTCCACAAGCAGAGGAGGTTGACGAACGTACAGCTGCAGTTTGTTGCTTGATATTTATCGGCATACCGTCCACGCATGATTGTATAAATTCTGTAGTACAGAACATTCAAACCTATTAATGTCAAATGTACATCTTCGGTTGGTGCTGGTTAGAGTATTAGGTGAACGGATAATTGTTTAGTGCTTGTTGCTTGCATTGCTCAGAGTCAACAATAAAATACTTCCTCTAACCTATAATATAGCATATACAAACGGTAAGTGCATTTGCCCTTGATGTGAGTTTTGGATAATTAATGACAATTAAATTAGAAACTAACGAGTTTATTCAAGTGAATCCACATGTGTTAGTCCTTTGAAAGACTTGAACGATGATTTATTGTGTTCTTGGAATCCCCAATTCACTTTGATGGACGGCGTTCCGGCTCAAGGGCTCAAATAGTTTTTATCTTTAATTTGAGTTATAGGAATTGCCGTACTATTAAGAGGGATACAAATTAGACTTGCTAGACTTAGAAAAAGAGTGCTCATGTCGATCTAGTCTATGCGCTTGAGAGACACATTTTCACTCACGGACACATATAATATTTTTTTAATCTATCTGAGTGGACCGGTAGTTCCTGTAACACCCCAGGTGTTGATCACCAATTAAGTAGTGGGTTTGAGCTCAAACATGATAGATTAAGTGGAAATGACAATGTCAATGTCAACCTATGGAGATGAGCCTACCTTAAAGTGGGATGCTGCATCATTGCTTTACATATAGGCCATTTTCAAAGATATATGTTTGGATGGTGTTATTGCCATATCTTCATGTGTCTCACCTTGGTACCTATCTATAGTGACCCTAAAAAAGTTTCATGAAGTTTGGAATCAAAAAGTCACATGAAATGATAAGTTATATGCTTGTTGGATTAGAACTGAGACATACTTCTGAAACCAGGAAAACATGCTTTACATTCCATGTAAACTAGTAATTATGCAACATACAAATGCAACAGGGGCAACACATCTTGGACACATGTGGAACAACCTAGTGAAATATGTGTAGCATGTATCTTGAAACAACCACATGAAATGACTATAGCATTTCACTTGAGTTCTATGTTTCAAGGCATGTGAGGCCTGCACTTTTGTGCAACCTATGCATGGTGGGTATGTTTCGCCTCTACAACACCTTAACTACACTTAGGACACTTAATGGAACAATGTTCATGTTGATCATTTTGCCTAAAGGTGCTTCTAAGTGATGGTTGACCAAGTATGGACCCTAGGACCCTTTCGTTTGACCATTTCAAAAGTCTGACCTAGAAGCTTTGCATGACTGTGCACCCTTTTACAATGTTCTAGAGAATTTTATAAGGAAAAAACTTTGTTTAAGAGTTAAGTCATGAAAATGTGTGGAACATGATAAAAAAGGGCCCACAAGTCAGAATTTGGACTGTTTCCAACACTTAGAAAATATTCTAAGTCCTTGAGTTGGCAGCAATAAGTTTACATGTTTGGTAACCTTTATCTCCCTAACCATGCTAAACCAGTTCAAGGTCCTTTAATAAAATTTGTAGATTGAGTTGTGTACAACAAACCTTGTTTTTGGATCATACCATGATTCAGCTTGGAAATAAGTCAAACTGTGGACCAAAGTTTGAATCTACAACTGTTTTTAGACTTAGAAAAGAATTAAGGCCGAGTTTAGTCAACTTGATTGATGTGTCACATTCTCGAGATTTTGTTAAGTAACTTGGTTTGACCCCTTAATGAAAGTTGGGGTAGACATTATGAAGAAGAGCATGTAAAAGCATGGCATCAAATTGACTAAGTCTCGATCATCAATTTGGATAGTTGCTCATTGCTATTAAAGTGTTGACAGTGCAAACTTTGGAGCTAATTACCTCCTAATCTAGAGCCCTAATGCCTATGGTCCCTTAATCAAAGTTGTAGAGCATTATCAACATAACAAACTTTGTATTGGGCCCATGTCCAAATTTGGCCCAAATCTAGCCCAGAAACGGCCTCCAAAACGCCCTGAACTGTGCCCGCCACCTGTTCGACAGTTATCCCCTGAGGGGAGGGCGTGGCCGCCATGCACTAGAGCGCCTTCACCATGGATGCCGCGCGTCCTCTTCTCTGCCGCGTGTCTGCGCCTCGCTCGGCTTGGTGGAGCACCAGAGCGACCAGCCCGAGTCCCTCCCTTCTCCTCACTCGCCTCGCCTTCCCGCTCCCTTTACCTCCGCACACGAGCGCGGAGCGCGGCCACGCCATTGCCGAGCCACACAGAGCTCCGTGGCTAGCCACCACCAAGCACCCTACTGTCAAATCGAACCACCGCACCACCTTCCTCTCCTTGCGCCGCCCACGACGCGCCCCTTCTTCTAGCCTCGCCGCCGTTGTAGACGGCCGCCGCCGGAGCCGCCATCACGGTGGACTGCCGCCTCCGTGACCGGCTGGCCTCGGATCACCGTGAGGCAAGGAAAGAGCACCACTGGGCGCCCCTCGTGTTGGGAATGCTCCACCACCACCGCTCGTTGCCAATGCCACCGTCAGCCGCCAGAACCGCGGTAGCGCCACCGCCTCCCACAACAGCCGCCATGGCCGCGCATGCTCGCGGTCACGCCACTGTGGACTGCTCCTGGGCAAGCTGTGCCCCTGCCCGGGTGCGCGCGTGATCCAGGATGGCCGTGCTACAGCCACTTGCCGCCGGCGCCGTCTCACCTCGCCGGAGACCGGCCGGCTCCCTCCCCTGCTCGGCCGGCCGGAAGGGGAAGAAGACGATGTCTTCTCTCTGTCTCTCCATATGTGTGTCTAACGAGCGAGCCCAGCGGAATAAAGGGGCCCACATGTCGGGTTAAGTGGTGACCGAGTTTGGGTATATGTTGGGTGTGCCTAGCAATTTCAGTTAGGGTTGGATTTATTCTGGTTTTGAATTTCAATTTTTTTTGTTAAATCTTCTAAAATCCATATCTCATACTAGGAAAGTCCAAAAATGGTAAATTTGGACTTTTGGGAAACCTTGTGAAGAGATCTATGCAGTGGAGTCATAATATGTTAGATGTTTGTAGAAGTTGTCTGATGTCTTTATTTAAGCTTTAAAAATACTCCAAAAATGCTTATAAACTTGACCAGAGCCTTATCTTGAGTTTTAGAACCCCAAAAATGGTGATCCTTGTTTTGTTAATTTTTTGATGACATGTACTTGCTAAGAAAAATATTAAACACACTATTTGTTCACTGTTTTCTTAGGGTTTTGATTGGACCTTGATAAATAAGGAATTTACATTATATTGCTTGTTATTTTTATATCTTGAGTTGTGCTGCTCCAATTAATGTGAAATTTTTATGGTAGGCTTGTCATGCTATGGATGTACTGTGGTATAAATTTCATGGTCATTGCTTACTGTATACTGAAGTTATTGATTTAACTTGTTTATAGCTTGATAAATAGCTTATAAATAATATATAAATGATAAAATAGAAAATATTGTTCTATTACCTGAGTATGATGTTTCTATATCATATTGATTCATAATATGGCCTTGTGTCATAGAAAATATTGAGTTTTAGGTTTAATTTGCTTTTACATGATTTATTGCTATAGCTATTTGTCTTTTTCATAGGGGTTGATATATATCTCCAAATAGTTTGAAATTTGGACAGTAGACTTTTGGTAGCATTTGTAGGCCATTGTAATTTTGGTAGAATTTTTTGAGCACTTTTGATAGGTGTTCATAATTCCACCTAATTATCTAAATAAATTAAGAAAATGCATTAAAAGAATTTATTTAGGAATGGACACTATGTTTTATGGTGTTCATTGGTCATGGGTGACATGTTGGTAAAGTTGGTTTTATCCAATTATATGTTTGCAACATAAGTTAATAATTATTTCTTGCAAATGAGGTTTCTGAATAGATTTGAGAATATTGTTAATTACCCTATGCAAATGATGTTTTCATGTCTTGTGTGCTATAACAAAGTTGTTGTGAATTTCATGATCTAGCTGCTGTTAAAAGTTGGTGGCATTTGGCCATATGGTTTAGAAATTACAGCTGTTTAAAGTTAGGTTACAGAATTGCTCGCTCTCTGTCTTGTTAGACTAGTTTCTGTGTTTGTGTAAATTCGACATATTAAACTTTGGAATCATGCTATGATGTTTATAAATGAAATTTATATAATTTCATAAGCTTTCCATAATGTCTTCTTGCAAGTCATTTGGAGTTGTAGATCTCCAGTTATGATTAAATTACTCAGCTGTTGGTTTGATGTCCAGAAGGTAGCAATTTCTAGTTCTAGTACTTTGATTAACTTTGTCATGCTTGGGTATTGAAATGTGACTCATATCTTTGATGATACTTGAGTGGTACCCTGTAATCTTGTGAGACTTGTTTCTTGATTAATGTGCTTTCCCTCTTCTATGTTACGTCCTTGAGTCATGTTGAACGCAGTCTAACACTTAGTTGGCCGGATAAGTCGTTCCGACCGCGAATCCGAGTAATACAGTTCAGGCCGGGAATCGAATGGTAGGTTGCTTCTTGGAGGAGAGAAAGGATGTGCTTGGGGATATTGGCGTGAGACCAAGGGAGGGTTAGAGTCCCTATCACCTGGCAGAGTGTCGCCCTTGGGGTCGCGACATCATTCGGACCCGTGGCTCCTGAACTGTACCAAAGGTGACCTGAGCAGCCCTCGTCAGGCGTGACTCGGTGAGTGTTAGAAATACCCCTCCAGCTGGATAGGAATTCGATTCGAATCGCCGTCGCTCCCGGTTAGTGAGCACTTGACTTGAGCAGCGGCAACGTAGATTCAATTAAATTGAACTGATGGTTAATTGGATCATGATGGAAAGGTTGCCTCAATTTATACCTGCTATGGTTAATATTGTTTGCTCCTAATAAAGTGAGTGCTCTAGTACAGGTTCTAATATAGATGATAGGTTAATGATAATTAACTTGATGCTTAAGCATTAATGATTGATCATCTATATTAAGCTTTTATGCAAAATGTTGTCAAGCTAGCCCACTTTATATCAGCCCTGCATGATCCTTGGTGTCACTTTATTTCTGGTTTCTGACGGGTAAGTCTAGCTGAGTACTTTGTCGTACTCAGGGTTTTATCCCCACTTGTTGCAGGTTGTGATGTATCATGGCGACTGCAAGAGTTGGTTGACTCCTGCCGTAGTGGCGGAGTGTGATCATGGGCATGATCCTTCTAAGTTACCTTATCTCTAATGCTTTTGTTGGAAGTCGACCGTGGTACTGGCATGTATTTGAAATAAGAATAATGTTAGTTTCAAATTACTTTGCTTCCGCTACTTTTGAACTTAAGTTGTAATAACTATATTGAACTCCGATGTATATTGAATTACTTGTGAAATGGTTATAACATGTGACTTGTTATGTTGAATCACTACGATCTTGGCTTGTATGTTGGTTGGTTTGAATTCCCTCGTGATTTCATTGGACTACCGGAGTTATATGGGCTCAAGTGCGAGAATTTGATCATTTCGGTGATTATTTTTGTATTTGTGCTCTTATAATTTAGACGGTTCCGTTACAGCTGGTATCAGAGCAAGATTCAACATTAAACTTGTCATATGTGTATTTAAAACAAAGGTTTTGTTTTCTAAAACCAGTTTTATCATCGTATAGTTATATATAGGTTTGTGAAATCTAAAATTTAAATATAAGTATGCCAGTGGTCAATTTCCTTATGCCCATATAAGGATTATTAGGTGGCTTATATAAGTACTAACTCGGGGGTTTTCATTTATACATCTACGCCCAGGCAAGGTATGTATGTGTGATAACTCTCCCACACTATGCTACCCGGTGTGTCAGATTGGAGGTAGCCTTCATATATGAAATAGCCATATATGCTGCTAGTTTACTTTTATGCAACGTCGCACCTACGCTCAGGTAAGTGTGAGTTGTGAGAGCATGACCGTCCAACCCTCGGTCTAGGGGAGAGCTAGTTTTGGTTACTAGATTATTTACATGTTACACACATGTATATATGAAGGTACTTAATTGTGGGTGATCGAATGATGATTCGGGTAGTTTTGGTGCTACATGTATATATACAGGGGTATATGTATATGGGAGTACTTAGAATTTTACTTTCCTGCTTTCATTATGTGCCATATTGGGGAATTATTGGGCTGCAATGAAACTTTTCTGCAGGTACGCTAACCACGAATGCGTAAGTCGAATGTAGCTATCGACTAGCTATATATCGAGAGAGTGCGTGTTATGCCACCGACATAGAACGTGATCGCCACCTTAGGTTGGCAATCTTGTGAGGACGAATAGGACGAAGCATGCATCTTCATGATTGTTGCCTTATGCATAGCTATGCTCCTCTCACCCTTGTTCAAATGATAAGTAACTTGTGATCAATGTGTTACACTATCTTTCTTGAGTGAAGTAAAACAAAAATATCTTGTTCCATGTTGCTTGAGAAAAATGTGTGCTTAGCCTTGCTAAAAATAGTTGTGGTTACATGCTTGAACCTATAGATGTCCTCTAGTTTAGCCAAGTGGTGGATATACTGTCATACAAGTTTTTGAAAATGCTTTAGACCTCACTTAAGTAATTATGGATTCTCATGAATAAATTAAATTCGTGTTGGTCTAAGGTAACAAAAGTTAGAACTGCTAGAATAACATGTTTGTGTGCTCTCTTGTTAAGTAGAACAAAGGCAAGCTTTATTTTGCTTATTGAATGTTGGCTTCTAGAACATTTTCTGTTGTAGTGATGCTTTCGTGGCCATCATGGTATTTTCTATAGTTATGAAGAATACCAAAGTTGTAGCTAACTTACTTATCTAGCTTGTCCTAAAATTTCATGACCCTAGGTCTTATGGTTTGAGAGTTAGGAATTTTAGAAGTTTACTGTCAAGTTTTGCTTATGCTCTGAATAGATCTGAATGTTTGGTTTGTTTGACCCATGTGCATATGGAATCATGTCTTGGAGATAATAGAAGAAGTGTAGTACTTTTTCTAAGCTTTCCAAAGTGTCCTATAGCACTAATTTTGGTGGTCAAAATTTCTAGTTATGAGTTTGCCAAGTGGAATGACAGAATCTGTCCACATTTGGGCAGAGATGTCTTTTTTTGTCTTTTTTGGCCTTGTTAGCTATAGAATCATCTTAATATGATAATAAGAAAGTTATAGACAACTTAATAAACTTTACATACAGTTAAGGCTTAGCCTTGTTGTGTCCCTAGAACTCCAGTTATGCATTTCTGAAGTTCTTGTCAGTTTTCTGTCCATATTGGTACAGATCTGAAACATCAGCATGTTTGACCATGCTAACCTGTGATTTAGCTTTTGGTATGAATAATAAACATGTGTAAAACTTCCTAAACCTTCCAAAAAGTTTAGGATCACCTTTATAGAAGGTCTACAACCTCAGTTATGGTTAAAACAAGTAGTTACTATGCTGCTGTCTAGATTCTGTGCACATGCTAAGTTGGCTCCCTTAGCTAGCGTTTGTTGAGAGCTAAACTTGTAGTTAGTTCATGCTTGAGATAAATGCTTATTTTGGGTGAGCCTTATGCCTTGTATTGGTTGCTTAAACTATTCATTTGAGTTTTCTCAAATGACTGCTGGATTGTGATGTTGTATGTATGCTTGTTATCTAGGTAGGCCATAGTTGTCACCTCGTTTGTCCTCAGTGAGCATACGAGGGTCGCATAGCTTTATCCTAGAACAACATTCACGTTACGTAATCGCATGGTTGTCGTCTCTAGTTAGGTTCTCTCTCTTAGGAGTCTGATCCTATAGCCATGGTTGCTTGCCTTGAGTGCTTATATCAATGCCTTTGCTTGACCGAAAGCCCAAAGTTTAGTTCTCCTATATGTTTGAATGAGCCGTGGATGTTTTCCAACCCTTTTTGTGAAGACCTTTATTGACTGATCCACTAAGTTAATTTCCATCAATGCTAGCCTTTGACCATGGTTCGTATGTTACTAGCTGTGGAGACCATACCCAAATCCATATTGGACCTTCCGGTTACCTCTCCCAAAGGTTAGCTAGTGTGACACAACGTCTCTCTGCTATGGCATCTAAATCGTATGCTTGCAAATTCATGCATCTACCTTATCAACCCAATCTATGCCATTTGAAATTCCTCATCGGGTGTATGTTCAGTAATGGTGTTATGAGTAGCAACTAATGGTGCCGCGACGAAACCGAGAGCCTCCTGTGGGTGCACACACAAGGTTGTGCTGCTCGGCACGCGCTGGTATCATGATTTCTAATCGTAATCCATTGCAGAACAACACTGATGTGATTTTCACGTGACCTTCTTCCTTGATTGTTTTCCCATATCTTATCGAAAGACCCTTATATTGAACCCAAAAGTAGTAAAACTTCCTCCTGAAGTTACTAAGAGGATAACCTTTGAAGAACCGAATACTGACCTAAACATTAACAAACTGCAATAGGTGGTAGATAAGTGACTTTGCTTAGTTGTCCCTGTATTGACGGCCACCATCTAGTGAGTAAAGTATCTCATCCTCTGTTGGATAAAAAGGACACACAACATTTAATGTTGGACAAGTCATCTGTTGGATAAGAATCGATTGTCACATTACTCAAGTCTTAACCTTTGTATGCATAATGACCATACCATTGAGATCAACCATCTCTGGTGAGACTCCGTGTCTGCTGACTTCGATGGCAACCATCTGCTTTGTATCAACCACAATTATTGTGATCAAGAATGAAGTTTTGGAACTTTTTAGTGTTGAGAGACAACTAATTGGTTACCAATAGGAAGGTTAATCTCTAACTAGGTAACGACTCCTTAGTAGCTACGAAGGCTATGTCTTACAGCGCAATAACCAATAAGAAGTTAATCAACTAGCCACAACTTGAGTGATACTCTATCTTTCAGAGCCATTGTGATCAAGTCAATTCCATCTTGGACAATCACACTGATAGTGCAAGGTGTTCTATCAGCTAAGGTGAAAAAGTAGAAAAAGTATGTGTTTTGCCTTGCAAAAGTAACCCGCAAGTTTAAAGCGTGTGCATCCTCGAATTGGTATGTGAATTAATAGTCGAGATCTGCTGTTGGATGGCCCTTTTGAGGTCTCACAGATACTAGTTTACACTCTTTCATTTGCTTTTGCTTTCTCGTATCCCTAATGTACGAGCAACCTTGGTTTCTGCAAATCAATTTATACCATCGCGAATCAAAAGCAATTTGAAAAGTGTCAAACAACAGATTTCCATCTTAGAGCTGCTGTTTGATCCTAAAAAGGAAGCCTCAAGGTGAAAGTTGGCCTAACAAAGTTGTTATGCTGCAAGTCAACTCAACTTATAGTGCAACTAAGTCACAAAGGAAAATTTTACTCAACCGCTTGGTGGTAGACTACTTCCTGCGGTTTGGTGAATATTACAACTTTTGTTGTCCTTAAGGCCTCACTACATCTTTCTTTAGTAATGATTTTCTAATGAGGACATACTTTTGTACCTTATACATGTTTTTACCAAGAGGTTGCATCTGATTCAACCCAAATAACTGTTGTCTTTGGATAAACGAATCTTTTAGCTAGCTGTTGGCAAAAATACGAAGCCGATAGAGTCAGCTATCACATTCACTAATCCTTCGACAGACTCAGATAATACAGTGTTGTCATCAAAGAAAGAGAACTGCGTACATGAAACCTTAAGTAGTGTTCCATTAGTTGATATCTAACGGATCGAACCATTACGACCAGAATAGACCTTGTCTATTGGTTAGTTAGTACCATATAAACTCAGAGGATGTTTGTTATCTATGGTCTCACACTTTTGGAAGGTGTGCTCAAGCCATTTTGGTAGAGGACTGCTTTTCAAACTTTGTGAACATAGAGTCATTTCAACGAGTATACTTCTGATAATTTCGGTCTAGTGTCAAGTTCATATGGCCTATGTTGTGCTCATTAGAGAGTCGGATACTTGTGAGTGGTTCGCTCATGGACCCAAGGATCTATGTACATTGAGAACGAAGTACTGCGTTGTCTTGGATTCCTCCCAAAGTAACAATGCTTCATGGAAGTCAATGAAGGAAATTCTTCAGACAAATTTTACCATGAAGAGCAAGTATCAGAAAATGCCTTGACCAAATTAGTTCCACCAATGTCAAAGCTTTGTAGCTGAATGCTATTGCAGATGTTGTGAACTAGATAACGTGTCTCTCTTCCTTAAAAGGTCTTCCATTCTGAATCTCGGGACGCGATTCTTTTAAGGGGGGAGGGCTGTAACACCCCAGGTGTTGATCACCAATTAAGTAGTGGGTTTGAGCTCAAACATGATAGATTAAGTGGAAATGACAATGTCAATGTCAACCTATGGAGATGAGCCTACCTTAAAGTGGGATGCTGCATCATTGCTTTACATATAGGCCATTTTCAAAGATATATGTTTGGATGGTGTTATTGCCATATCTTCATGTGTCTCACCTTGGTACCTATCTATAGTGATCCCTGAAAAAGTTTCATGAAGTTTGGAATCAAAAAGTCACATGAAATGATAAGTTATATGCTTGTTGGATTAGAACTGAGACATACTTCTGAAACCAGGAAAACATGCTTTACATTCCATGTAAACTAGTAATTATGCAACATACAAATGCAACAGGGGCAACACATCTTGGACACATGTGGAACAACCTAGTGAAATATGTGTAGCATGTATCTTGAAACAACCACATGAAATGACTATAGCATTTCACTTGAGTTCTATGTTTCAAGGCATGTGAGGCCTGCACTTTTGTGCAACCTATGCATGGTGGGTATGTTTCGCCTCTACAACACCTTAACTACACTTAGGACACTTAATGAAACAATGTTCATGTTGATCATTTTGCCTAAAGGTGCTTCTAAGTGATGGTTGACCATGTATGGACCCTAGGACCCTTTCGTTTGACCATTTCAAAAGTCTAACCTAGAAGCTTTGCATGACTGTGCACCCTTTTACAAAGTTCTAGAGAATTTTATAAGGAACAAACTTTGTTTAAGAGTTAAGTCATGAAAATGTGTGGAACATGATCAAAAAGGGCCCACAAGTCAGAATTTGGACTGTTTCCAACACTTAGAAAATATTCTAAGTCCTTGAGTTGGCAGCAATAAGTTTACATGTTTGGTAACCTTTATCTCCCTAACCATGCTAAACCAGTTCAAGGTCCTTTAATAAAAGTTGTAGATTGAGTTGTGTACAACAAACCTTGTTTTTGGATCATACCATGATTCAGCTTGGAAATAAGTCAAACTGTGGACCAAAGTTTGAATCTACAACTGTTTTCAGACTTAGAAAAGAATTAAGGCCGAGTTTAGTCAACTTGATTGATGTGTCACATTCTCGAGATTTTGTTAAGTAACTTGGTTTGACCCCTTAATGAAAGTTGGGGTAGACATTATGAAGAAGAGCATGTAAAAGCATGGCATCAAATTGACTTAGTCTCGATCATCAATTTGGATAGTTGCTCATTGCTATTAAAGTGTTGACAGTGCAAACTTTGGAGCTAATTACCTCCTAATCTAGAGCCCTAATGCCTATGGTCCCTTAATCAAAGTTGTAGAGCATTATCAACATAACAAACTTTGTATTGGGCCCATGTCCAAATTTGGCCCAAATCCAGCCCAGAAACGGCCTCCAAAACGCCCTGAACTGTGCCCGCCACCTGTTCGACAATTGTCCCCTGAGGGGAGGGCGTGGCCGCCATGCACTAGAGCGCCTTCACCATGGATGCCGCGCGTCCTCTTCTCTGCCGCGTGTCTGCGCCTCGCTCGGCTTGGTGGAGCACCAGAGCGACCAGCCCGAGTCCCTCCCTTCTCCTCACTCGCCTCGCCTTCCCGCTCCCTTTACCTCCGCACACGAGCGCGGAGCGCGGCCACGCCATTGCCGAGCTGCACAGAGCTCCGTGGCTAGCCACCACCAAGCACCCTACTGTCAAATCGAACCACCGCACCACCTTCCTCTCCTCGCGCCGCCCACGACGCGCCCCTTCTTCTAGCCTCGCCGCCATCACGGTGGACTGCCGCCTCCGTGGCCGGCTGGCCTCGGATCACCGTGAGGCAAGGAAAGAGCACCACTGGGCGCCCCTCGTGTTGGGAATGCTCCACCACCACCGCTCGTTGCCAATGCCACCGTCAGCCGCCGGAACCGCGGTAGCGCCACCGCCTCCCACAACAGCCGCCATGGCCGCGCATGCTCGCGGTCACGCCACTGTGGACTGCTCCTAGGCAAGCTGTGCCCCTGCCCGGGTGCGCGCGTGATCTAGGATGGCCGTGCTACAGCCACTTACCGCCGGCGCCGTCTCACCTCGTCGGAGACCGGCCGGCTCCCTCCCCTGCTCGGCCGGCCGGAAGGGGAAGAAGACGGTGTCTTCTCTCTGTCTCTCCATATGTGTGTCTGACGAGCGAGCCCAGCGGAATAAAGGGTCCCACATGTCGGGTTAAGTGGTGACCGAGTTTGGGTATATGTTGGGTGTGCCTAGCAATTTCAGTTAGGGTTGGATTTATTCTGGTTTTGAATTTCAAATTTTTTTTTGTTAAATCTTCTAAAATCCATATCTCATACTAGGAAAGTCCAAAAATGGTAAATTTGGACTTTTGGGAAACCTTGTGAAGAGATCTATGCAGTGGAGTCATAATATGTTAGATGTTTGTAGAAGTTGTCTGGTGTCTTTATTTAAGCTTTAAAATGCTCCAAAAATGCTTATAAACTTGACCAGAGCTTTATCTTGAGTTTTATAACCCCAAAAATGGTGATCCTTGTTTTGTTAATTTTGTGATGACATGTACTTGCTAGGAAAAATATTAAACACACTATTTGTTCACTGTTTTCTTAGGGTTTTGATTGGACCTTGATAAATAAGGAATTTACATTATATTGCTTGTTATTTTTATATCTTGAGTTGTGCTGCTCCAATTAATGTGAAATTGTTATGGTAGGCTTGTCATGCTATGGATGTACTGTGGTATAAATTTCATGGTCATTGCTTACTGTATACTGAAGTTATTGATTTAACTTGTTTATAGCTTGATAAATAGCTTATAAATAATATATAAATGATAAAATAGAAAATATTGTTCCATTACCTGAGTATGATGTTTCTATATCATATTGATTCATAATATGGCCTTGTGTCATAGAAAATATTGAGTTTTAGGTTTAATTTGCTTTTACATGATTTATTGCTATAGCTATTTGTCTTTTTCATAGGGGTTGATATATATCTCCAAATGGTTTGGAATTTGGACAGTAGACTTTTGGTAGCATTTGTAGGCCATTGTAATTTTGGTAGAATTTATTGAGCACTTTTGATAGGTGTTCATAATTCCACCTAATTATCTAAATAAATTAAGAAAATGCATTAAAAGAATTTATTTAGCAATGGACACTATGTTTTATGGTGTTCATTGGTCATGGGTGACATGTTGGTAAAGTTGGTTTTATCCAATTATATGTTTGCAACATAAGTTAATAATTATTTCTTGCAAATGAGGTTTCTGAACAGATTTGAGAATATTGTTAATTACCCTATGCAAATGATGTTTTCATGTCTTGTGTGCTATAACAAAGTTGTTGTGAATTTCATGATCTAGCTGCTGTTAAAATTTGGTGGCATTTGGCTATATGGTTTAGAAACTACAGCTGTTTAAAATTAGCTTACAGAATTGCTTGCTCTCTGTCTTGTTAGACCAGTTTCTGTGTTTGTGTAAATTCGACATATTAAACTTTGGAATCATGCTATGATGTTTATAAATAAAATTTAGATAATTTCATAAGCTTTCCATAATGTCTTCTTGCAAGTCATTTGGAGTTGTAGATCTCCAGTTATGATTAAATTACTCAGCTGTTGGTTTGATGTCCAGAAGGTAGCAATTTCTAGTTCTAGTACTTTGATTAACTTTGTCATGCTTGGGTATTGAAATGTGACTCATATCTTTGATGATACTTGAGTGGTACCCTGTAATCTTGTGAGACTTGTTTCTTGATTAATGTGCTTGCCCTCTTCTATGTTATGTCTTCTTGAGGATTAAGTTAATTAGCTCTAGGGTTTATGTGAACTTTGGTATTCTTGCATGATTACTTGTTTATTGCACTTATTTACATTCATACATATGCATCATTGCACCTCATTTAGGTACGTTAGCTGAAGCACGTGAAGGACCTGACGTGGAGCTAAACCCGACGACGGTGTTTGGTGGAACTATCCCGAAGATGGATGTACTCAGCGAGATTCATCTGACATACTCTAACTTGAGTCGGATCCCAGGCAAGCCCCAGAGCATTATAAGCCTCCTATCTTCAAAGCAATTAATTCTATATATGTTATAAGTATTGTTGCATTAAGTGGTAGGAGTTGGTTGAAAACCTTGCTGCATTATATCATTCCTTGTCCAGATATATGAATCCTTGAATCCTACATAGACTAGGATCGAGTAGATGCTTAGCCCTGCTTTAAGCGGTAGAAGTCAGGTGATTTCCTGTCACCTGCGAGATATATGGATATTCATATATGGCACGGTTGGCTATATTTGCTATCGTGGAAAGGAACCATGTGTAAATAAAATGAAATGAGACCGGGCGGGATGATGATAGTGAAGCGACAAGGCATGGAGGTCTTGGGTGTGGATCTATCCCCGTCTGAGTCGTTTAAGGACCGATTCGCTGTACGTCCTTGAGTCATGTTGAACGCAGTCTAACACTTAGTTGGCCAGATAAGTCGTTCCGACCGCAAATCCGAGTAATACAGTTCAGGCCGGGAATCGAATGGTAGGTTGCTTCTTGAAGGAGAGAAAGGATGTGCTTGGGGACATTGGCGTGAGACCAAGGGGGGGTTAGAGTCCCTATCACCTGGCAGAGTGTCGCCCTTGGGGTCGCGACATCATTCGGACCCGTGGCTCCTGAACTGTACCAAAGGTGACCTGAGCAGCCCTCGCCAGGCGTGACTCGGTGAGTGTTAGAAATACCCCACCAGCTGGATAGGAATTCGATTCGAATCGCCGTCGCTCCCGGTTAGTGAGCACTTGACTTGAGCAGCGGCAACGTAGATTCAATTAAATTGAACTGATGGTTAATTGGATCACAATGGAAAGGTTGCCTCAATTTATACCTACTATGGTTAATATTGTTTGCTCCTAATAAAGTGAGTGCTCTAGTACATGTTCTAATATAGATGATAAGTTAATGATAATTAACTTGATGCTTAAGCATTAATGATTGATCATCTATATTAAGCTTTTATGCAAAATGTTGTCAAGCTAGCCCACTTTATATCAGCCCTGCATGATCCTTGGTGTCACTTTATTTCTGGTTTCTGACGGGTAAGTCTAGCTGAGTACTTTGTCGTACTCAGGGTTTTATCCCCACTTGTTGCAGGTTGTGATGTATCATGGCGACTGCAAGAGTTGGTTGACTCCTGCCGTAGTGGCGGAGTGTGATCATGGGCATGATCCTTCTGAATTACCTTATCTCTAATGCTTTTGTTGGAAGTCGACCGTGGTACTGGCATGTATTTGAAATAAGAATAATGTTAGTTTCAAATTACTTTGCTTCCTCTACTTTTGAACTTAAGTTATAATAACTATGTTGAACTCCGATGTATATTGAATTACTTGTGAAATGGTTATAACATGTGACTTGTTATGTTGAATCACTACGATCTTGGCTTGTATGTTGGTTGGTTTGAATTCCCTCGTGATTTCATTGGACTACCGGAGTTATATGGGCTCAAGTGCGAGAATTTGATCATTTCGGTGATTGTTTTTGTACTTGTGCTCTTATAATTTGGACGGTTCCGTTACAGTTCCGGTTTATCTCACTGGAAGTACCGGTAGTTGAGAGCTGCGCCCTTTGTTGTGCGTAGAAGTGAACCACCGAAAGTTCCGGTATCTGACCAGTAGTTCCGATGCAGACCGGAAGTTCCGGTGAAACACCGGAAGTTCCGGTGGTTCATCTGTGCCTCTCGCCCATGCAGCGAAGTTGTGCGTAGAAGTGAACTACCGGTAGTTCCGATAAGTCACCGGAAGTTCCGACTGTTCACTTCTCATCCAGCTCAAGCCCAACGGTCAGTTCTAGGTGAACCAAAAGTTCCGGTGTTCAACCACCGGAAGTTCCGGTAGTTCATTTAGACTGTAAGTATATATACTTTCTTATCCCCATTTCTAAGGGGTACGTCATTTTACTCTGAACAAAACTCTCTCCATATAGCCTCCAAGCTTTGACTCACCCACTCTCTCTCCCTCTTTACTCCTAGTCTTCAATCCTTGTGAGATTCGAGCTAGAGACGTGAGAGTTGGGAGCTGTGATCTTCGACTTAAGCACTTGGATTCTTCGTCTAGCCGGTTTGGTTTGTGTTTGTTACTCGTAGGTTCTTGAAACCTTAGCCGGCTAGGCGTTCTTCGTGGTTGCCAGTGTTGTTTCATTTGTGAGGGCATTCCGAAGTGTTTGTATTACCCCTTTAATTCTTAGTGGAAATCTCGGGCTAACCTTTGTGGTTGCTTGAGGGAGGAGACCTTCGTGGTCACCTCAACAACGAGGACGTAGGAACTCCTAAGTGGGGACCGAACCTCGGTAAACAAATCTTGTGTCCCGCGTGCTTGTTGCTGTGGTGGTAGCATCGACTACCCTTATTCGTGGTTGTTTTTCCTCCATACCTCAACTTCTTAGGTTGGAGTGCCCGATCTACGATTCAACAAGGTGCCAAGCTTTGGGGGCGTATTACATTTTCATCAACAACATCTGAGAAGGGGTGGTATCATCTAGATCTGAAATCACAGCTCATATTCACTCTAATTTCGTAGCATCTTAGAACACCGGAAGTTCCGGTTGGTTTGCATCGGAAATTCCGGTAATATCGGAAGTTCCGGTCCAAACCTACCGGAGGTTCTGGTTGGTATTTAACTTCCGCATTTAGAGTTTTTGAATCTCAGGTTTCGCAAATACGTCTATTCACCCCCCTCTAGGTCAATTAGATCCTTTCACAAACATTCAAAAACTGTACTCAAACTTAACGGATTCTATAGGACAAGAACCAATTTTGCATTAAATACTTTTCATTTATCAATCAATCACTATTAATCAAATTGTTGATAGCATCTGATTAGAAAATAAAGCGATGGCACATGCATCTTTTGTGTTCTCTCTTAATCTATCTTATAAAATTTTTAGAGCGCACTACTGCTCTAGTATTAATTAATTAATATATATGGGCCGACAGTTCCTGTCATCAATCTTAAAAATGAAGAGCCAACCATAAATGAATTTTGGAAACACCCAGAACAATATGGTGATATTACAAAAAGAAAGCTAGAAAATTTAAATGTCTACATATAATGTAAATGTTTACAGCTCTCTTCTTATTTCTTAACATAAAGAGAATACAGTGGCCTTCTGTTTCAGGTGTTCAACGAGGTGAACAGCCAGGAGATGAAGAGATCAACGTGTTACAGGTGTTCAACAAGGTGAATAGCTGGGAAATGGAGAAGATCAACGTGTTTAGCGGCATCTTCAGCAGCTGGATCTTCTTGGCGGTCGCTGGCGCCACCGCTGTGTTCCAGGTGATCATCATGGAGCTCCTAGGGACGTTTGCGAGCACGGTGCAGCTGAGCGGGAGGCTCTGGCTCGCCAGAGTGCTCATCGGCTCAGCCGGCCTGGTGATCGGCGCCGTCCTGAAGCTCATCCCTGTCGATTCCGGCAGTGACGACTCGCCTGACCGCCACGATGGGTACCATTCCATCCCCATCGGCCCCAATGCCATGTGATTTCCAAGGAGACCTTCTGCCATTCTTTTTTCATTTTGTTGTTGTTATAGAAACACAAGAGAATTGAACCCTTGCCCCTCGGAAGTGTTTGTGCTTTGATTTTTTTTTAGATGGCCTTTGCTATGGTACCCAATGACTGTGAGACTTTCATTTAATTAGATTGGATGGTTTGGATGATCTATTACTTCTTAGGAGTTAATATGTGGAATATATATTTATTTAATTTTCTATTTTGTAAAATAGGAAAGTTTTATACATCAAAATCTTTTTCTAGATCTAATCGATGCATGCGTGATCTATAAGCTGCAGTAAATATTTTTATTTTGCAACTTTAGACAACACATAATTTGGTTAGCATTTAAATATAACATGACAACTAGTATAATTTAACATATATGGCCGTTCTCAGGTATTGTCTTTGTAGCGAGCAATGTTTCTGAATGTGGATGATAAAATTCAATGTTTTTTGTGAATAATGAGAACCTGTGTGAAGTTTTGCATATTATTGGCAGACTTCGTTGCATGAATGCTATGCTTTTATAGCGGGTAAAGTTTACCTTACACCCTTTACTTGTTAAAGTCGGATTTTCAGCCTTCACTTGTAATAGTGTTGGACAATATTTATACCCTTCGTCAACGGTTTAAAATGAGAAAATTGACTATTTGCCATATCAAAGAGTGGGTTTTGCAAAGTTGCCATACATGTGCACGTTGACTTCTATGCAACATATCATCCTTTTCTTTTTGCTTTATATTTCTCCTAAAATTAGCCACGCAAAAGGACCAAATTGCCCTTGGACCAAATTCATGTACCAATTGGTCCTTTTGGTTCGTCTCCCTTGACCGAATATGATCCCTGTCCACCCGACCTGATGTCTTTGCCAGTAGCCCCATGGACGGCTCTTTGGCAATTTTGCGAAGCCCATTCTTTGGAATGACAAATAGCCAATTTTTCTGTTTAAAGCCACAACTCACACACACACATTTAATTAGTAGATGCAAATACAAATATACGCAGTAAAAATCAAAGACTACCTCCTATAGCTAACCGGAGTAGCATAGCAGGTCTTATCTGGCATGAAACCAAAAGTGCCAATGGACACGCGAGCATGGAACTGCTGACTCCAGCTTGATTTACGTGTCACCCATTTTTGCATTCACGTGTTAGCATCTTGTCGACCGTGCAAGCATGCAAATCATCACGACTGCTGTGTCCTCACTGACTATATTGGTGCCGGGATCATGCTCTAGCGATCAACATCTTGTGGCACTTGGAGGTGATTCGCTAGCCTCTATTAGCACATCAACGTTCCATTACTGAGACCCAGTGGTGGACCCAGGATTTGAAACCAAGGTAGTCCTAATAAAAAATTTTCATGTGCAAAATAACAAAATTGAAAGAAAAAGTTCCATAAAATGGCTATAAATTAACAAAACTGCGATATTACAATTAAAAGGTTCAAAACTTACATAAATAGGTCCAAAACTTGCACAAATAGATTTTGGTGGAGCAGAAGTTGCGATTTTTTTTGCCTCATGCTTCTAAAAAAGAAATGCTATATTTAATTTCTTCATGCCTCAACTTCCTGAAAAAAATACAACTTATTTCATTCAATGCTAGGCTCACAGATGATAGATCAACAATCCCTAAGCCCTTTACAGTCCAATCCAATCTCTAAAATCAAAACCCTAACTGCATATTGCATAAAAGAATAGGATTTGGCTATTTAGGAGAACTGAGAAGAGCACTGAACTCACCAGTCCAGGGGAACAGAGGAAGAGAGGAGCTGACGGCAGGATGGGGTGGACTGGTGTGGTGGTGCCGGCCACCGGGCGGCCGCCGTCCGGGCAGGGACGCAGGGTAGGCTGCGGACTGGGGAGGGGAGCCAGGTAGCGCAGGGGGCCAGGGGCGGCCGGCGGACGGGCGGGGGAGGCTGGACTCCGGAGGACGGCGGTCGGCGTCGGCGGGATAGGGCGACGCCGCGGTGGCCGGCGACTCTCCTCTCCGTTGCGCTCACGCTCACGCCTGGGAGCGTCAGCGTCGGGTGTCGGGGCCGGGAACGGACGGAAGCTGGAGTTCGGCGCTCGCTGTTTGGCTTCCTCAGACAGAGAACGTATATGGGAGGAGCAATGGGCCAAGTTTCATGGGTTGTGCCAAGTACTAAATAAATTTTGGGCCAAATTCCATGGTAGTCCTGGGCCTACCTGAACTGCCCATTGGGCCCGCCACTGTTGAGACCTAAAGGCCATATGGCATCGGTGACGGCAGAGACATCCAGCGACCCCAGGCACTGCTTTTTCCAAATGCCTCCTACTCCCATAGTCCCACCTTATACATCCTATGTAACACACTTTATCAATCATATCATGCGTCTAGTGCTCAATTGATGCTGGTTTTGGGAGGTATTGTTTCTTTCAACGATAACATGTGTGTTATTTGTTTGAAGTTGGATCACTGGTTATATATTGAGCTAGGGTCTGGTATGCAGCAGTTTTTGTGTCTGGAGTGACCAGTGAGTGATGTGCTTGATTGGGTGAATTGGGTGACGAGTTTATTTTTAGAAAATGGAAAAGTTCCCGCCTCTGTCGTCACATACAACCAAGTCTTACAAGTTTTTAGCTCAATTGCTAAGCAAGAATAAAAGGGAAACGATTGGCCCGTTCGCTTGTCTTATAATCCATACTTTTCAGCTTGTTTTTTTTTCAGCCGGAACAATGTTTTTCTCTCACAATAAATCAGCGAACAATACTTTCATCCATAGTTTTTAGCGAAGCGAACGGGCTCTATTATTACTTCTATGTCTGTACTTGGCGAATATGTCCATAGCGACAACCTCCAATGCTCTGCTCGCCAAGCAGATAATCTCCATTATATTCTTATGCTACAACAACGCTCAAAATCCAGCCAGTATGTTCCCTTGAGTGTAGCCTGCATAAAAGAAGTATATTGTTTTTTCCTCAAAAAACAAGATCGTTACACGTACACTAGATTGACCAATAAAAAGTTGCAGCCCCGATATGAAAAAACTAATTAGTAATTATTTTGCGTTCTTGGTATCTTTTATCATTCATCAAAAGAGGTCATCGTGTCCTCCCGATATGAATGATCTCTTTCTAATCAGAGAGTACACATGTGTTGTACATTTTTTAGAGAAGAAGATAAAACTAATGGATTCAATATTTAGTGCTTGATCAGTTTGTAGTTTACTATTTCTGGTACAACTTGTTGGTGCATCTATCGGGGAATTGATCTCACAACATCTGTGATTTGAGAGTTCTCAAGTTCCTTTTTCTGAAGGGTTTTGCTAAATCCGCGAAAGCCGAGGTGAAGTTTTTTATTACTATGGTTGAAACTTTATCGGATTTGGAGGTCATTTGATCGAATTCCACCAAGCATTTTCCCCAATCTTTCGGGCTAACTTTTTTGTGCTGATGAAGAAGTGTTGATTTACATTGGTATTAGTTCCTCTTTGTCTACCTAGAGTCCTAAAGTTCTGACCATCTGGGACTGGGATAGAGGACCCCCAACTCAAACTGAATCTAGAATCAATATACCTCACAAAAATCTACGATTCAAGAGTATTCTTGAGTTCCTCTTTGCTTATGCTTTTCCTAGATCTACGAAAGCAAGGTGGTGCCTTAATTTTTTAGGAGATCTTTTGGGCAAAGATTTTGAACATATGTTTGTGATACTATAGTGAAAGTTTGTTGGATTTTGAGGGTGTGTTTAATCAAACCCTTTCATTTGACCTTCTCATGTATTTTGGGCTATTTTCTTTGCTAGTATAAGCCACAAGTTCCAATTTAGACAAGATGATCCGATTGGACCTTCCGAATTGTCGATTACACGAAAGTTCCAAATCTGATATGGAAGTTCCAACTGTCCAAGATACTCTACAATTTAAAGGTCAAACCAAAAGTCCACCTAAAATTAGCAAACAAATTAAAAGTATCTACCTTATGCTAATAAAACTTATGATCATTACTGGTGCATCTGCAATATTTTTTTGAATTAAGTTTATCTCAATGGTGAGGTAGCTAGGATAGTTATATTGCTTAGCTTGCTGGCTGGTCATGCTGTAGCATATCTTGACAATCTCATGTATCGGGTTGAAGTTGCTAACAAAAACACCAGTAAAAACCTGTGATGTGGCTATAGTTCCACAATGGATATGTTTGGGCTCTCGGCATCTTATCAGTCGAGAGAGTTCACGACTACATTGGATATGTCGCAATGGGCGAGTCCATCCTTTTTAGGGCAGCTCCAGTTGCCAGTGATTTAGATGAGCAGAGTAGACTTCAGTTACGCGTGGCTGAAAGTTCCATGTCTTCCCGTCCACTAATCTGCTCGAGTCTGTTTGGTGACCTTGTTATAGCTCCGTTGCCTGTTGGGCCACCTGCTCATCAACTTCTGCTTGCTCTCAGTCGAGCTCACCATCACTACACATGGATGGGAATCTCCGATTCACATGTCAAAGGTGTCGAGTCAATCGGCTTAATGCCCAACTCGTAGAGCCAAGCAAGCTAGCATCTACACAAGGCAGAACCATCCCAGACGGTGTAGCTGCACCAGTAATAACACCCCAATGCCTGCAGTTCCGGATGCCTCCTGTTCCCACCGCATGGGCTTGCATCCATGTCTAACTTCCTCGTGTTTTTTCGTTTGGCTCTGACCCCATTTCACTGGACTTTGTTTTTTTTTCTCAAATACGCACAAGTGATGCATATCATTGTATTAGGTAGAAAAAGTTTGAGCATTACAAGGGCCGTTCGACGTCCGCATTAGTGTTTTGCAAGTGCTACATTATGAAACCAACAACAAGGGTGACCATCCTAGCTACAGGCGAGCCAACGCTTCAAGCCCCCGTGCGCCGGCCTCAATCCACCGATCGGCCTTGGCCTTGACGAGTTGCAGCACCTCGTTCACCGATGAGGATGCCTCCCTGAAACACCTGGCGTTTTGTTCCTTCCAGATGGTCCAGCAGACTAGCGCAAACAGGGAGTCAATGCCTCGGCGCCAGTCACCATTGTAGGCCGCTCGCAGTCGTTGCCACCATCGCATTGTTGTAGTTGCGGCTGGTTGTGGTAGTGGGCGCTGCAAGGCTTGGAGAATGTGGAACCAGACCTCTCTGGTGAAGGGGCACTCGGCTAGGATATGATCAATGGTTTCACGCCCTTGGTCGCATAGGTAGCACATCTCCCTTGCTTCTAGCCTGTGCCTAGCTCTCCTGTCTCCAGTCCAGTGGCGTCGTCTGAAGGCTAGCCACAGAAAGATCTTATCCGCAGTGGAGCCTAGGTTTTCCAAATGAGTTTGTGACCCAAGAACGGAGTGGATGCTGCGTGCAGCATGGAGTAGGCTGATTTCGCCGAGTAAGTTCCATCGTTGGCCCAATGCCAAACGGTTTGGTCTGGTTGATCATTGAGCGGTATGTCTTGCGGCGTATCCCATAGTGTCAGGTACTCATGGATAGCTTGCAACTTGCATTGATACTCCTCTAGAGATCGACTGCACCCAAGACCTGATGAGCAGACCTTGCTGCACGGTCTGTCTTCTGCGCGTTCTTGGAGGCACGAACTGACATAAGCATGGAGCAATGTTTGGGATGGATTCACCGTGTATCCACTTATCTTCCCAGAACAGCGCCTGACGCCCATCACCAATCATCGTGTAAAACGAAGGCCTTGAAGAACGCCAGGACTTTAGGCGATATCTTGATCGGCAGCTGACTCTACGCCCTATCCTGATTAGTCTTCTGGAGCCACAGCCACCGTGCTTGCAATGCAAAGCCGGCGAGCTTTAAGTCACTACGCCTAGCCCCCTAGCTCCGTCGGCCTGCAGACGGTCGGCCAAGCCACCATGCATTTTCCTTGGACCGAGGCATCCGTTCCCGCAAAATCTCCTGCATATGGCGTCAATCCCACTAGACTTTGTTATCGTTGGTTTTGAGGTTGGTGCATCTAATTCTAACATAGGAAAGATTATATAGATAGCAACATCTATTTGGTAAGTGTTGATGTTAACGTCAATTTAGCATTGGGTGTAGCGTATTTACTCCCTCCGTCCATATATAAACATAAGCAATCAATGTACTAACGCCTGCTTGTAAATGACATGCTGCATTAATTAAATGACACGGAAGGGGACGCAATAGGCCAGGAGCTAGGAAGTGGTAAGAAATATTTATATTTGTGTGGGCAATTTTTAATGCTAAAAACTCTCATCCATGGAGAGACTATTTTAATTTAGTTGACTTCAAATTAAAGATAACCATATTATGTCACAAAATTCCTGTGATTCAATAACCATCGCTACATGTAGCTAGAAGTAAAGAAGAGAATTGGAAAAATATTTGCTGATATGCGTTGGGTTTAATTTCATATTGGGAATTGATACTGGGAAAGAACAATGCAAGTATAAGATGGGACACAACTCTTAACTATTAATTAAGCTAGTCTTTTGGGTTATATTAGACCCAAGGCCATGGATGAAATTGTGAGCTCCTTTGAACATAAGTAGAAAACCATGGTAATTACTAAATAGTTTTAGTGGAGGCGCGCTCCCTCATGGGTATGACAAGCTACGCCAAATTCCTTTGCACAATCTAGCAAGCCCAATGGTTGGGAAATTCAGAACATACAGAAAAAAAACAATATTCATCCATCAAACCTAGCAAACACTAATACAAGAAACATTTCAGAGGCAGACATTTTTTATTTACAAGCAGAAACATTTTGATTTATTCTTTTATTTTGTTGCTAGTTCTTGATCTAAATCTTGTTTTTGTTTCTCTCCTTTGGCCAACAAGAACGGAAATTGCAGACAATTTTGGTGCTCACAGCTGATTCTGCCGTCTCTAATAAGGCTGGACGGAGACTACTCAAGATGCAGTGGCCTATACCACATTAGCTAGAAAGGTAGCATCAAAGCAAGGCAGAATCAAGACAAATCCTGGTAGCTGCACTACTAACACCCCAACGCAAGCAGTTCCGGATGCCTCCTGTTCCTGCCGCATGTACTTGAATGCTGCATCCAGGCCTGACTTTCTCGTATTTTTCTTGCTTGGCTCCAGTCCCTTTTCACTGGACGTTGTTCTTGTTGGTTTTGTGGTTGGTGCATCCTAGGGTGTGTTTAGTTCCTGAGTGAAAAGTTTTTGAGCGTTACATCGGATGTTTTATTGATGTCGGAAAAGTTATTCGGATACTAATAAAAAAACTAATTACATAACTCGTCTAGAAACCGCGAGACGAATCTTTTAAGCTTAATTAGTCCATGATTAACCATAATTGCTATTGACGGATTAATTAGGCTTAATAAATTCGTCTCGCGGTTTCCATGCAAACTGTGCAATTAGTTTTTTTCGTCTGCATTTAATACTCCATGCATGTGTCCAAACATCCGATGTGACGGGTTGAAAATTTTTTAGGGAGAACCTAAACACCCCCTCAGGGGGCAGAGGAATGAGCCATGGGTAGAAGAGAATATATAGATAGCCACATCTATTGGGTAGGTGTGTTAGTTAATATTGGCCTCAAGAGGTCATTCAACATTGGGTGGACGATGAGTGTAGATTATTTACTCCGCCTGGCCATATATAAATGTAAGCAATATGGAGGAGGTTAAATTAATATGTTAACTAAATTACTCAATTAATGCCGGTGCTATATATAAACGACATGCTCTATTAGGGAATCGATCTCACAACATATCTCTGTTTCGAGGGTTCTTGAGTCCCTCTTTTCTTAGGGTTTTGCTGTGATACCTCCAAATAACTGTAGACCGTCGATCTAGATGTCTTTTATCACATATTACTTCATAGGAGGTAATAGTTAAATTATATATTTAATTATTTTTATTTTGGAAGGAAATGAATTGTTAAAATATGTTGTCTATTTCTTTTTGGAAAGTTTGGTACTGATTTTTCTTTACGTGATGGAGAGTCAACAATGATTTTTTTAACGTGACAGAGTCACAGAGGTGTGTATAGTACAAGTAATCTTTTTGGAACATGATATATACAGGTGCGTTTTTTTAGAATGTGATATACACAAACGTGTGTACAACTACTAGTATTCGTTTTTTTCCTGACGTGACAGTTATGGTGTAACACTTTCTAAAAGATCCTCTCAGTTATGTAACATAATTTTAATTGTGTTAGCATAATATATACACTCAACTATGTAACATGTTAGCATGTAACATATTTTAGATTGCCAAAGTTCAAGACTAAATAATTAACCTGTTTATTTCGAGATTTCTGGATCTTCGCTGATTGATGGGTTCGCATGTTTGGAAAGCTTTGCATGCAAGGGAACAAACAAGGAAGGGGCATGCGCCCACCCATCTGTCTCCATGATTTGAGGATTTAAGATCTTTTTTTTTTCTTTTCTAGATTAATTAATTAGGAAAAGCTGATGTTGTGCCTTCTGGTGATATCATTTTCATTTCTTGGCACACTTCTACATGTCACTACCGTCAAATTTGGGTGTAACGCCACCTAATAACGTAGTACTGGACAATGAAGTAGCAGCTCAAGAGAAAGAAACCGTTGATGGATATGCATGGATCAACAATTTTTAGCCCAACAGCTCACCCTGTCGCAGCTGAGTTGTTCCAGGTTCCGTGGAAGTAGCCGCACCATCAGGACCCCATGGCATCATGCCGTTCCAGATGCCCCCTTTTCCCATTTCCCAGCACTTGCACAATATCTGGGTTCCAAGTTTTCCTTCCTTGACTCAATCTAATAGCGCTACTGCATTTTTATTTGGGGACTCAAGTTACTAGTTCACAGCTAGTATGGGAAGACATGTTTATGGCCTATGGGAAAAGAATGCACGATTATATATGCACAAACTGTTGAAGCAGTTAGGCAGGGCGATATGCATTTATAAGGGCAAGGGCAATGTATATTACCTAAGTAGCAAGGGTGAGCCCTGCGACAGTAGGTAATAGTACATAGTTACTGTAAATATCATTTAATGCCTTGTTTAATTACCTTGCCATGCAGTATTCTGTGATTCGCAAAAGAAGTATGTGCCAAGGATCGGAGATGAATGCCGACAGGCACAACTATTGTTTAGTTGTTGAGCTAGGGAGCTCTTTATTATTTACATGTACAAGGGCGAAGGTTCGTGTGTTTGCCATGCCTTTGCCCGATCTCAATTAACGTCGTTGATGATAGTGCGTATGGTCGCACTACACCCAGCAGAAACTCTCGGGCTCATAGGTATGCATCCAAGAGACTAAGACAACATGCATATGTATCGAAATGTTGTTGGAAGCTTATGGTGCAGGAATGATTCAATAGCAGAAGGTGGAGTCAGTTAGGGGAGCTCTGATAGTGCAAGTTATTAATCAGTAGCTACAGGTCTGGGACATGGTAGAATCGACGGTATACTTCGTGTGAATGTCAATGGAGGTTCTCCGATCACCGGTATTCTGCTGCGTTGGCATACGTGATTTTCCTCTCAGATTGGCTAGGTTGTCAAGTTCCTCCTTGAGCAAAATTCTTCATGTAGCTAGCCTTGCACAGTCACTGTTTCGCCACCTGAGCATTTTTGAGATCATGAGACCATAGTTCATCTGCTCACGCTGCTGGTTTCCCAACCCGCTGCATCATCTAGGAGTTTTCTTTCTCGTGACTCGCTTAGGGCGGCATGTTGTTTTTGCTTGTAGCAGCTGACTACCTTGTGGACATATATGTAGCTAGCTAATAAGAGCCGTATGGCTAAGCTAGCAAGCAGATCTCCAAAAGCAGACTACCACATACCTGTGATATCTTAGGATGAGATATATATAAGATAGGAGGCAAAGCCGCGAAGTGGCTGTGTCTTTTCGAGAAAATGGCGATTCTGCCATTATGAAAACTGGGCTTCGCAATTTTGCCATCCCACAAATGGGATTCGCTCGTTTGCTATTCTCAAACGATACACACCCGCAAATATACCCCGAGAAGAATTTGTTGCCAAATTTTTTTTGCCATGGCATATTTGCCTTCCAGTTTTGCCCCTCGGCCTGATTCCATCGTTCCTTTTCATTCACCGTCGTTCACGGGAGACAGACGACACAGACGAGACGGAGCGACGCCGCTAGGTCAGGCGAGGGAGAGAGGGAAGGGCTCCCCGCCGCTGCCACCACCGCCGCCTCCTACGCCGCCGCCGACGGTCCGCGCGTCCAGGCCGTCATCGCGTCCGCGCCACGCCGCCGACGCATCCACACGCGACCGTGGCAGGCCGTGATCACCGCCCCGACCATCTGCTCTAGCTTGCCGCTGCGTCACTGCGCGTCCAGGCCGTCGCCCCACCGCATCCTTGCCAGGCCGCCGCTGCGTCCACGATAGGCCGCGACCGCCGCTCCTATGCATCCATGCCAGGCCGGGAACTCGACTGCAAGCTCGATGACTGCAAGGGGAAGTGGCAATAGTGAGTGCCCCTTTTGCCATGTTCCATTGGTACGGATCCAGAGCAAGCAACCAAAGACTATGGGCTAGTGGTTTCTCAAGTGCCCGTACAACATCTACGTGAGGCTTCTTGACATTGGTGATTTCACTGTCTCTTGCTGCTGCTCTGACTGATGCATTTTGAGTGCAGGGTGATCCAACTACATGTGGTTACATTCGCCCTGAGGTGCCGAATGTGAAGTTGGAAGCACAAGAACACCGATTCAAGGCTAAGCAGGAGGCATCATGTGACTGTTGCTCTGAATTGAAAGCTGAATTGGAAGAGTTGAAGCAAACACTTGATAGTGTTGTAGCTGATCTTTGGACACTGAAGGTGAAGCTTGCAGAGCCGATTCATGAGCCAAAGCCTGGGCCGAAGCAAATTGTGATTGATTATTCTGTTTTTGTGGGCTTTGTAGGTGTCCTGATTGGTGTTGTGCTTGCCTGTATGTGGAAGTGAACAACTAATGTATGTGGTAGTCAGCCAATGTGTGTTTGAGTTAGCTCTTGTGTCTGTGTGGCATGTGTTGTAAGTGGTAGTCAGCCAATGTGCAAGTGAAGCATGTGTTGTAATGACATCTAAGTCCTATGTAATGACAGATCAATTTTATTTTGACAGAATCATGTGGTCTGATTTTGACAGAATCTTGTTTGAATAGTAGACTACAATCTTTTGCTTAATTCATGTTTAGCCTATACACATAGTGCTACATTCAACTAATCCTGGAATTGCCCTTTTAGTTTGTTATTACTTATTAACTTGACATCATCTTTTAATTTTATAGGGGATGTCAATACTGACTCTTTCAGCATCAGTTCCTATGCTCATGCCTCCATCCTGTGAAGGATCCTTCTGCCCACCGACAAGCCCTTTTCAGTATACTGTCTTTTTTCTTGGTCTTTATCTGATTGCCCTGGGTACTGGTGGAATTAAGCCGTGCATCTCATCCTTTGGAGCGGATCAATTTGATGATACAGATCCAGCTGAGCGAATCCAGAAGGGTTCTTTCTTTAATTGGTTCTAGTTTTCAATAAACATTGGTGCTCTCATATCAAGCAGCTTTCTGGTTTGGGTGCAAGACAATGTAGGATGGGGACTGGGCTTTGGCATTCCGACTGTATTCATGGGGCTGGCAATCATAAGCTTCTTCTCTGGCACATCACTTTATAGGTTCCAAAAACCAGGAGGTAGTCCTATTACACGAGTATGCCAGGTGATCGTTGCCTCTTTGCGCAAGTGGAATGTGCCTGTCCCAGAGGACAGCTCTCTCTTGTATGAGCTACCTAATGGGGTATCAACAATTGAGGGGAGTCGGCAAATACAGCACACAGATGAACTCAGAGTCAGGTATGCGCTCTTAATCAGATGAAACTAGAAGCAGCTGCAGACTGAGATAGATTGTAAACTGAGACAGGATCTTGTCTGAATTTAGACAAATTTTTGACAGAATTTTTCTTGAATTTTGACAGAATTTCATTGAATTTGGATAGAATTTTGACACAAATTCATGAGATACATGTCTGAATAGTAGATTTCAGTACATAGGTTCCATTTAAGTTATAATAACATAGGTCCAAACATAAGATACATGTCCAGATACATAACTAAGATACATGTCCAGATACAATAACATAGGTACCATTTCAGTACATAACTAAGATTCAGATACATAAGATAAAGTCGAGATACAATTTCATGATCGAGATACATGTCCAGATAACATTCTAGAAACAAAGCATCAATTGGTTTTGAGTCTCCTTGGCTTTAGTTTTTTTTGGTGGGCTCCTCTTTTGCACGGTCTTGTCTGGTGAGGCAGCAATGATGGGATCGACACCTTCACCTAGTAGGGGTTGGAATCGGCTGCAATAAAACGAAAAATGTCATTTGTTGCTCTTGTGTACAAGTATAAAAGAATGAGAATTACTATGTTAGATTACCAATCAAGCCTAGTAAAGAAAAAAAGGTGGCACAGTTAGATTACCACCACATCTACACTGGTCGAGTCTCATCTACACGCTTGGGCACAATTAGATTACCATCACAGCAAGAATACGTACGCTTGGATGAGATCTGGCAAGTTCTCCTCCATCCAGCAATTGGAGCAGTGCCGGCGTCGGCTAGCAGAGACGGGACGCCTGGCTGGCTTTGGGGAAATGGCCGAGGAGGTGGCCTGCAGTTGACCATCGGCGGCGGCGTCAGAGGCGGCGGTGGTACCACTAATAGTGAACCTGATCTTGCAGGCGGGAGAGAGTTGATGAGTACTCCTTTGGCACTTGTCTTAGTGATGAAACATATTGACCAACTTTTACATAAAACCCTCCATTAGCTGCACATAGTTTAAGTATCTTTTTTGTTGAACGCAGATGAACCTACACTCGAGCCAAAAAAAGGAGTATCATTTAAGCATTCATCTGATCTAAAATCATCTGTGGACTATAGGTACTCCTAAATGCATGAGAAACATTAGATGCTATATCACAGGGCACACCCATTCTAAAAGAGAAGAACACTATGGCATGCCAATCAAATGAGTGGAGGACCTGCAAAATACACAGTCTATTCAATTCCACAAGTTGGTTTAGGACATAATGAGGTCAGTCAGACAAAGGAGTAAAGCTCTAGGTATATCAACTGTCACATTCTAAAATGAAATACTAATTGTATATATTCAAAACAGAACCCTAAATTTGGGTGCAGGAGGCTACTGACATCAAGGCCAATCAAGCATTCTATTATGTTGCCTACCAAGCAACGATTTTGAACTTGTGACCCAAATAGTTAGTACACCAGAAACAATTGATTCCTCGTGTTTCAGCACAGACCCAGTTAGACGGCGCAAAAAGAACATATGGTCACATGGGGATCTTGTTGTCTAAACATGAATTTCACATCGTCTCAAAACAAACTCAGTTTCCAATAATTATGCAAGAGGCACTCACAACTTGAACAAGAGGGGCCATGGAACATGGCAAAAGGGGCACTCACTATTGCCACTTCCCCTTGCAGTCATCGAGCTTGCAGTCAAGTTCCCGGCCTGGCGTGGATGCGTAGGAGCGGTGGCCGCGGCCTGGCATGGACGCAGCGGCGGCCTGGCAAGGATGTGGTGGGGCGGCGGCCTGGACGCGCGGTGACGTGGCGGCAGGCTAGAGCAGATGATGGGGGTGGTGGTCACGGCCTGCCGCGGTCGCGTGTGGACGCGTCAGGGGCATAGCGCGGACGCGACGACGGCCTGGACGCGCGGACCACCGGTGGCGGTGGCGGAGGTGGCAGTTGGTGGCGGCGGCGGGGAGCCCTTCCCTCTCTCCCTCGCCTGACCTAGCGGCGTCCCTCCGTCTCGTCTGTGTCGTCTGTCTCCCGTGAACGACGGTGAATGAAAAGGAATGATGGAATCAGGCCGAGGGGCAAACCTGGAAGGCAAATATGCCATGGCAAAAAATAAATAAATAAATTTGGCAACAAATTATTCCCAGGGCATATTTGCGGGTGTGTATCGTTTGAGAATGACAAACGAGCGAATCCCATTTGCGAGATGACAAAATTGCGAAGCCCAGTTTTCATAATGGCAGAATCGCCATTTTCTCTGTCTTTTCACAAGAAGGGCTGCACTTAAAACAGGGGCTTAGTTACTGGTCGTGCTAGTACTATATTTCTCGCTCCATTAATCTCATTGATTCATGATGGTATCTTGGAGTACCAAAGCACTATTGCTCAAAACGTCTTTTGAGGCGATTAAAATGCCTTATCAGTGGCAGTTTTAACTGCCCATGTGCCATCGCGATTAGAAAATTAAAGTATTTATAGGATGGGCTTGCAATAGCCCATGAAAATCTCTTTCCATGGACGGTTTGCTTAAAACAACTGCCCAATTCCAAATTTTCGGGGTGATGTAAATAAGTTCATCAACATTTTCCTCATTCAAAATTGAAACTTTACACAGCTGATTCCTGTTCAATTCCTATGCAATATATCTTCATTTTTTGTGAAATTCATGTTCATATATGCTCAAGGAAATGCAAGGCAGGGGTGTGATGATTAATTTCTCACTCGGTTCTATACTAGTACAGGGAGCTACACTACGCCAAAACTGTGAGACACCTCATTCAGCAGTGACATGTGATTGAGAGACATCTGTAATGTATTAGTAGAGACGTGTCTTCTTAACTCATGTCCATAATGACTTGGCCAGTGGATGTCCCATGATATCTCATCGGAGACAAGTCTCAAGAAGACGCGTCTCTGTTAACAAGGTGAGGTGTTTCAATAAAGCGCTTAGGTACTATAACATGGACCCAAAAAAATTCTGAAGATTGGTTAAGCGACGACTCAAGTCAGAACTCCGAAAAATATTTCAGAACACTTAATACCATGTACGTATATATGATATAAAAGAATAGCTACACATCCCTGTGCTAAGCCAGTTGTTTAATCCCACAGAAACTCCTTGTAACACCCTAGGTGTTAAGCTCGCATTAGCACCTGCATTTTGCATGAGCATAAGCATACGATAATGTCTTGGTTTGAGGTTAAAATTTTCCTATGTGATGTTTTGTTTTTATATGTGTAACTTTATATGCTTATGTGATAACTCAAATGCTTGATGTTTGATCACCTAAGTAACTTAGATTAACTTAGGATCAAAATGAGCTAAGGTTTATGTTGTTACTGGGTCAATAATTGTTCAAGCTTTGGAATTCAAGTTTGAATTCAATTTTGGAGAAAATTATTAAACCAATTTTCATAAAAAAATTTTTGGCAAACTTTGATTTCACTGTTTGGTATGAAGTTGGTATTTTGAAATAGTGCTATTGGTGGTATGTTTGATAAGAAATTCATCACAAATAAAAAGTACCAAAGTTTTGAATAAGTTATATTTTGCAAAACCCTAATTTGAAATTCAAATTAAAAATTCAAAAACCTAATATCAAAATTATTTGGAATTTGATGATGGTCCAAAAATGAAAGTTGTAGAGTTTTAAATTTTAAGAAACTTTTATTTTGGGAGTTTTTGAAGTTTCTATGTAAATTTGAAAGTTATTTGAAAAGTTTGAAAAGGGGGGAAACTGCTACAGTACTACTGACGTCACTTTTTTCCTCTCTCTCCCTCTCTGTTCCTCGCCGTCGCCGTGGCGCTCGAGCGTCTTCTCGTGGCTGAGCGCGCGGCCAACCACATGGACGAGCTTGCACAGGCGCTGGCGTGCCCAAGTTCGCGACCTCCTCTTTTAAACTTCAGCGCCGGCACCGTTTTTTTTTCTTTTCCTCTCTCTGTATCGCCGCCGTCGAGCTCCCTGCGCCGGCAAATTCATCGCCACCAAGCCACCTCTTGTCAGTTCCTCTTGGTCGCAGCTCCACAACGATCTTGCTCATTTTCTGAACCCGCTCTCACCGCCCACTTCCACCAGAGTCGCCGGCGCTGCCCACCATGTACCTAGCAAACCTTTTTGGGAATTGGTATAAGCAGTGTGGAAAAGATTTATTACTAGCAGGGGTGGCTGCCTTCTGTTGGTGTGGTACCTCCAAATAACTATGACTTGTTCATTTAATATGATCGGATGATTAGAATTATCTGTTACTTCATAGGAGGTAATATGTCAAAATATATATTTATTCATTTTTTGTTTGGTAAAATAGGTTAATTAAATAAAGATTTAGAAATAAAAATCTTCTTTCCAGATGTAATGATGCATGTATGATCTATTTGATATGGTAAAACCTTTTACTTTGCAACTTTGGATATGATAAAATTTGATTAGTATAAATTGTTTTTTAGGGAAATATACTGAAATTTTATTAACATTTTAAGCAAAGTTTGGATCCTCAAATACATCTTCGTGATACATAAAAGGAAACAAAGAAAATAAGTAAAATTACACAATATTGTCTAGCCATAACTAAAGACGAAGACCAAATTCTCTTTTAGCTCTGAGCTTAACCCAGACTAGCTCTTGCTTGAAGACAATTTTAGCAGCTTGGACTTAATGGTGAAGATTTCTGAAGATCACATCATTTCTAGCAGTCCAGATGGCCCAAAACATTGCAATGATGATTTCCATGAAGAAAGACCTACTTATTTGAGTCTTGAACAGAAAAACTGAATCAATCAAATTCCCCTGAATGAGATGAGCTAGCCCCAACAAATTCCAACAGGCTATGGCAAAAGGAAAATCCAGAAAGAGATGTTGGAGAGATTCCTCAACATTTAAGAGACAGAGCACACAATTGTAGCTTTGAAGCTCCATATGCTTCCTCTTTAGAAGTTCTATAGTATTTAGTCTGTCTTTTATGGCTAACCGGAAAAAACCTTTCTCTTTGGTAGTGATTTAGAATTCCATAACCATTTATATATAGGGGGTACTGGTATGATCCCTAACAGACGAGAATAGGCTTTGCTAGATGCAAACACAGATGAACCCCAGATATAACTCCATGTGTCATTAGAATTAGTGACCTAAAAATTATCTAACTCCATAACCATAAGCTGATATTGATCATGAGCTTCAACTGAAAGTGGGATGTGAAAAAAATTCAGATTTGTCAACAACTGTCAGAAATTGATGGGCAGAGATATGATCATCTTTGGCAAAGGAAAACAAATGCGGCCAGTGAGTATTAAGAGGGGTACCCTGCCAGACATCCATCCAAAAAAAGACAAGTAGAACCATATCCAATTGTGACAGAAGCCATACCTTAGAAAGATTCAAGTAACTTACAGATATCTCTCCACCAGAAAGATCCCTTCCTATTGTTTGTTGGAATTGTGTCACTACCATAATGAGCATTCCAAACCAAATGAACCAAAGGGATCTCACATTTGTTGAAGAATTTGTGTATATGTTTTAACAGCAGACTTTCATTCTGAACATAGAGATCATGAACACCAAGTCCACCATTATCTTTAGAATTGCAGACAAGCTTCTATGCTGCTTTGGGCAGTTTTTTAGAGTGAATATCAGACCCTCTCCATAGGCAATGTTTCCTATATGTATCTATTTGCTCAATCACTGTCTTAGGCAAGAGATAAGTACACATAGTGTAAGTAGGAAGAGCACTAAGCATAGCATTTGTCATTTGAAGTCTACCAGCCTGACTTAAGAAGGAAGAAACAACCAACATTCTTATTTCACATTTGGAGACTAGTGGTCAAAAGTCTGCCACTGTTGGCTTTGTTAAACTTAAAGGCAAGCCAAGGTAGGTGAAGGGGAGTGAACCAATAGTGCATCCAAAAGAGTTAGCTAGCAGAGTAATTCTTTCCTTAGAAATATTGACTAGAACCATCATAGATTTAGCATAGTTTACTTTCAAACCAGTAGACTCAGCAAAAGAATTAAGAATAGCTTTGAGGAAAAAGAGTTGCCTTGAGTCACCTTGCATGAAGATCAGGGTATCATCTGCATATTGTAGGATGGGGAAATCCTGATCATGCGGGAGTTGAACTAGTAGAGAGAGCAAACCCTGTTGTTGTGTTGTATTTAAGATACTTTGAAGAAAATCAGCAGCTAACACAAAGAGCAAAGGGGATAAAGGATCCCCTTTGAAAGGTCCTTGTTTGGTTTTGGTAATTGAGTGACAACTTAGGTGGACTAATTGTATTTTATGTGAGATACACAGGTGATTAGTCCACAGGTATGTGTGTGAGCAACATATGCCATGGAGGTGGAAATGGCTTGGATATGTTGCAAAGCTTGTACATGTGATGATGGAGGAGCTTACTGCATATGAGACATGACATTGAGTCATGTGACCAAGATGGAGAAGATCAAGTTGAGGCTTGGCTCGATGGACCAGTTGCAAGTGTGAAGGGCAAGTTGGAGGTTTTGAAGCAAGGGACCGTGTGTGACGGTGAAGCTTGAGCAATACTTAGCGTCGATGGACCAACGCAATGGCGAATAGCAAGTGAGGTCAAGATCGATGAACCAATACGGTCACGTGATGATATGAAGTGGATCATATCATTTGATGATTGGTTGGTGCATATGTTGCATCAACATCGAAGGAGATGGAATCGAATGCGCAAGGCAAAGGTATAACCTAGGGCATTTCATTTCACCAGTCAAAGATTGTGTAGAGAAGTGCATGACCGGATTTAGGATAGATGGCCATACTATCAAGAGGGACAAACTTGTTTGCATATCGGTCATCTAGTGCCACTCGAGTGATCTAACTATGCATCATTGCTAGGATCGAGTGGCGTGGCAAGTTGAGTGGTTAAGTCCTTTAAAATGATTGTGAAAATGCTAACACACATGCACATGGTGATGTACACTTGGTGGTGTTGGCACATTTGCAAAGGAGGTGTCGTTTAAGAGGTGAAGTGTGGAGACTCCCTCTCCCTCTTGCCGAGCTTGCGAGGCAGGATTTGGTGAAGAAACGGAGGCGAACGGAGGTCACGGTATGACCAAACACGTCCGGTCAGTGGCAGCAACAGTCAGGCACGGGTCGCTAGGGTTTTGAACTAGCACGTCCGGTCAAGCGCCCAG